>JARCFY010000003.1:127737500-128337500 GCA_029233225.1 Lepidodactylus listeri
TATGCATGTTTTCTTGGAAGTAACCCCCACACACACAAACACACACGTTTTCAATGGAACACCTTCCCAATAAGTGTGTGGCTCCTTCCTGTGCCATTGTGATAACATAAGGAGGAAGAAGGAGGAGGAGGAAGAGGAGGAGGAGAGCTTCTCCCTATGGAGTCTCAAAGTGGTTTACAATTGCCTTCCCTTCCTCTCCCCAAAACAGGCACCTTGTGAGGTAGGTGGGCTGACAGAGTCCTGAGGTAACTGTGACTGGCTCAAGGTCATCCAGCAGGCTTCATGTAGAGGAGTGGGAAGTCAAACCTAGTTCTTCAGATTAGAGTCCACCGCTCTTAACCACTCCACCACACTAACCCTATGCTCCTCTCCACTACACTAGCGTCCATTTCCCACATTCAGATAGGTGGGAACTGCAGCATGGGCTCCTACTTTATGGTCTAAAGCTTCTCTAGTTTTCCTGGAACAGGCTCTCTAGGATCTTCCACATCATCTAGTACCTAATCATTTTAACTGAAGATGCCAGTGATTGAACCTGGGACCTTCTGTATACAAAGCAGATGCTCGACCACAGAGCCACAGCTGTTCCCTTGTAAAGTGCAGCAACAGTCTTCCTGAGAAGATTACTTTCAAAAACTGTTTGCTATGCAGGACTTTTCCTTGGATTGTGGCGTGGATCATATACCCAGGAAGTTGCCTTGTACCAACCTGGTGTCCACAGAGCAATATCCCATAAGTATTCACTGTCTCTGTTTCCCCCCAATTTGCTGTAATCTTTCCAAAACCTAATTTAGTTTGGTGTGTTTAATATCTCAGTCAAAGCATGTTTGTATGTGGTTGAATGGGAAAGTGTGTGTTTTTCAGGTGCCACCCACATCAACATTATTTTCTTCACTTCAGCCCTCAGTGGCCAACATTTCCCTCTGGCATGAAAGGGTCTCCCCCACAAATTAGCAATTGACATATCATTCTAGTGTTATAACAGTCTGTTAGTTCATTTGAACTCCCAACTTTCTCTTTTTAAATTAAGTGCTGTATAAACATGTAATGGACTGTGAAGGGTTAATGCCTCACAGTGCCAGAGAGCCTTGAGTGACAGGCTGCTTAAAGGAATTTGATTGGTTAGCGTCAGTTGAGCAGAAACACTTGGGAATAGCCCTGAGCTGGATAGCCCAGGCTAGCCCAATTCTGTCAGATCTCAGAAGCTAAGCAGGGTCAGCCTTGGCTAGTGTTTGAAAGGGCAACTTCCAAGGATTGTAAGGGCGGCTATGCAGAGGCAGGCAATGGCAAACCACCTCTGAAATATCTCTTGCCTTAAAAGCAAGTCTAGCTCGCCACCTAGTGGTGCATAATGCTAAAAAAAGAGCTAAAACCTCTGGCTGACAATCTTAGGATCTCCTGGCTATTCTACCCATGATGCCATATGATGATTAATTAATTAGTTAGTTGGGACTTGACTGCTGAAGAGAACTCAGTTTGAGTTTAGCCCTGACTGTGGAAAGTTTAACTCAGCCTGAGGAGAGTTTAGCTCTGACTGAAAACATTCATACTTTCTGAGGACTGGGAAGGCTGGCAAGGAGGAGTGGGTGGATCAGTGAAGATCCTTTGGGCCAGGAAAAAGGATAGATCTAGTTAGAGAAGCAATTCCCTACCCTTTTGAAAGGGAGATAGCTCTAACGAATGGAGTGATCCCTGGTGTGCTCAGAGAAGGAATTTGGGTGCTTGGTAGGGATGGGCACAGACTTGGAAAATAATGGTTTATGGTGCTTCATGGTTCATTTGATTTCATGAACCATGAATTTTCATGAACTTTTCCCATTTCTTGAACCAGTTCATGGTTTGTTCAGTTTGGGAGTTTGGGAAGCAGAACAGCCCCCTCATGAGTTAGAGATGCCAAACTCACAAGTAGTCTACAGCTAGCTCTCCTCCACCTGCCCTCCAAGTTTGGCAAAGATTGGACTTCAGATGTCTGAGTTATAGTCCCCCAAAGCAGGTGCCCCAGGAAAGCTCAGCTCTCACCTCCCCTTAAATCAGCCTTGCAGCAAGGAATTCTTCCTCACTCGCTCTCACATGATGACTAACTCCTCTGTCTTCCTGCTGCAAAGTGAAAGCAGCTGAGTCAGGGTGTAGTGTGTGTAGTACACACACACACACACACAATCTGCTCCCATAGAACAGAACGGGAGCTCCATGGATGGCTCCCAGAGCTGCCAATCAAACTATGGAAAACTGCTATGGGTGTTTCTATGGCTCTCCACAAGTCCACCCCCAGCATTGCCTAGGAATTGATTGCTTCAGCACCAGGCTGTCTGGAGAATGAACCACTCTAACAAACCAAATAAACCACGGACAAAAGGCGGTTCATTTTTTTAATTGGGAAAGATGTAATCAAAGAAACAGGTTCAAAACAAACCATGGTCCGTGCCCATCCCTAATATTTGGTATTGTATCCCTGCCTTCTGAAACCTGAAGAGTCAGTTAAATTCAAGAAAGTAAACTGGAGTGTTTAGGAAGCTTCTTTTCTCAAAGATTCTGTGAAAAATTTAAACTCTCAATTGCTGTAGTTTATTAAAATATTAAGTTATCTCAAAGTTCTTATTAATTTACCTCAGACATTTTACCCCTGATTTCACCTGAACTTCCCCCCTGTACATTGAATAAAATATTTTGTTTATTTTTGAACGCTGTAAAGCCTCTTGTGTGCCATTTCAGAAGTTTAAGTTAAGAGGGTGATCTTGTCTCTTCCCTCAGGTTCCTGGGCTGAGCCAACATAAAAGTATAATAATGTGACAGGGTGAGGCAGCCATAGATCTTCAGGAAAGAAGAAATTAGATAAAAGGGGTGCTCAGTCAGAAAGGAAGAGAAAGATGGAGGGAAAATCCTGCATATGAGTGAGGGAATGGGGCTAGGTCATCATGTAAGCCTTTTTTTGTTGTGGAGATATCCTCTTCTCCTTTTTACAGTGTAAGGGGTTAGAGACTTTTAAAATGGAAGCTGGAAACCCCAAAGAGTTAGTAGATAGATCATTATAACATATGGCAATTGCCAGTGTTTTTTAGGCCAAAAGCCTTCCAGTGGTGTGGAGGAGAAAGGTAGCCACAAGGGCTAAAGTAAGGAAAGTGATGGGAAAACTGCTGTGTACATTCAATGTTGCTTCTGTGAATGCCTCTGCATTGCAAGTGGCAATGAAAACTACATGGAAACTCATTGCTATGTTGGAGTAGCACAACTCTGATTCTATGATTCTGTGAACTTGGACCATCAGTCCTATGAATCTGTCTGGCAGCAACTCTGTAGAATATCATGCCAGGTTTTCTTCCCTACCTTCTTATATGGTATGTGGAGTTGGTGTGGGTTGAACTGGGGTTTCATATAAACTTTATCCTTTACCTAGAAGCTCTAGTCCCCTCCCGTAAAAGATATAAGCACTTCCATTTCCCCAGAGCATTTATCACATTTTAATTCCACTCATATCTAAAGATGGAGGACAGTTTACATGGGAGTAATCTCAGTTAACCCTCACAACAACCTTGTGAAATATATTAGCCAGGTGATTGTTTAAAAGTCACTTGATGATCTTCATGTTTGACATCTGAAAAATCACTTATTATTGCCCTTCCAGGAGAAATCATGCTTTCCCAGGGAGTAAAGGACAATGAAAATCTGAAAGTGTACTTGACCAGAATCAACAGAAGATTAAAAACCTTGATCATGTGTACTGATTGGAATGAGGCTTCTATCATACCATACCCAATACTCTAACAATGTTAAGGCTTTACATTGCCTTGAGGGTCTATGAACTTGATCTCATTCGAAACTGACAGCACAGATAAAATGTAAGGAATTCATTAATTTTTTTACCTGTGTAAATTCTGATTATAGTGTCCACCCAAATTCCTTCTGGAAATGATCTCAACTAAATAGATTGATTAAAGCCCACCACACTTTCCCCAAGAATATTTCTCAATGACATTGCCACTACTCACCATGACCTCGGACCCTCATGCCCTGTTGTAATGTTTGTAGAATCCCTTACTTTCTGCCTCATTGCACTTACTGAGATTCTCAAGAATGCTGGCGTAAGGCCCCAAGTTGTGAACACAGCTGCTTATGTTTGCTGTAGCATCCAAAGACAGGGCCAATGGGAAATGTAACTCCCCTACGCTCATCACATCACCATTGGACATCATAGTTAGTCTGAATGACCAAGTGCACCGGCATCTCAATGATGTTATAAATGTCTATGTCACAGGCATTTATCAGGAGTTCTTCTTATCATATATTTTGGAAAATGGGGAACAGTATGGAGGAATCCTGTAATCACCAGAGGAAATTCTAGATGTGTTTTAGATTGGCCTTAGGGGTGCAGCATCCAAGTAAAAATTGAACAGGGAGAAAGCTCTTCTATCCATTGTTGGGAAATTCCCTTTTCTGGAATTCACCAGTCACTGGTTTGGGGGGCAATTACATGGATGGAGTTTTAGACAATCCCAGTCCAATAATACCAGGGAGGGCTCAGGCTTCCTCTTTTGTGCTAGCATGCCCTGTTTTATCCCCTTTGTTCATTAAAATTGTTTTGTGTTATGCAGACCTTTAAAAAATACTTATTTGAATTTCTGATTCAGATGGATGCCAACAAAAAAATGATATGGCAGAGCAATAACTGCAGTGCAGTCCCCACCCTTTGAGCAACATCCACTTGGATTTAACCATCTGTGCTTCTGCTGTTCTCCTGTATTTCCCATTGTAAAACTGTGGTGTTATGTAGTCATAAAATAATATCACATTAGAGCAGTGTCTGTCACATTCTCTTGCTCTTTATCATATGGATATAAACCTTTCTACTCTGTTGAAGCTGTATTAGCTGAATCACCTTCAAAACGGAGCAATTTACATACACGTGAAGGCATTTTTCTTTTCCAACAATAGAAATCAACAAGATACAAACTGAAAACCTTAGAGCTTACTACTACAGGATTTACATATGGAAAGAAACCAAGTACCCTAGCTTTATATCAAGTCATAAGATTTTGACTAGGAATTTTCTCAAGATTTTCTATCAGAGAAGTTATCCAATTTGTCTCCCAGACACAAGACATCTGTTCAATGTCTTCCGGCAAGACTTGCGATCATGGCGGACGCGCTCCTCCGCATCTGCGGGGAGCGCGATCCGTACCCGGCGGGAAGAAGGGGCTTCGGACTGGTGCCAAGCCCCCAGAGACCCTAGTAAAGGGGCTCTGCCTGGGGTGGCACGAAGGGGATCTCTCCCTACGGTGGCGATCGAGGGATCGAGGTCCCTTTTCATCACCCCCATAGGTTCCCCCGTCCGTGGGAGCCATATGGCTAAAAGCGCAAAACCGTGAAGCAGCAGAGAGTGCGAAGCTTTGAAGCTGGAACTTATAGTTACGCACGGAGAAAACGTGAGTCTGAAGTAAAAACAAACAGAACACAGCAGGAAAGGCGGGTGGAGCGAAACCCCCCCCCCTCGAGACTGGCGTACTTACGGGACTCTTTACGTGGCGTTACTGCATGAAAAAAAACGTACGTTCGGCTTGCTAGATGGCGGCATCGCTCTTTAGAGGATATGAACTTTAAAAAGATATAAGCGCAGTCGTAGAATTTGCTTCTTTCGTCCATCTTATCTAACTATCAACAAAGAAGCTTCAGCCTCAGCAATGGCGGGGAAACCGAAACCTTCCCCCAAACTAGGAAGTACAGCTCCGAGTTCAAAGGTTGATACCACAGAGATGAGCACTGTGTTCTCCTCGTTATTGCGACCTCTAGTGGACCAAATGACAGCTCTCAACGTCAAGATGGATAAAATGCAGCTGGAACTGAAGGAGTCGAATAAAACTACAGAGAAGCTGCAGCGAGAACTTCTGGAAGTTAAGACTTCAGTAAAAAATCATGATTCAAGGCTACAAAAAGCGGAGCAAGAAAAGGCCTTCCACTCTGATCAGCTTTTGAAACTACAGATGGAAAGATCGAATTTTTTCCTAAGACTTCAGAATGTACCAGAGGATAAAGGAGAAGACCTTAAAAATCTGTTAAGTGAAGCGCTCGAACCAGTGACAGGCTTAAAAGCAGCGGAAATAAAAAGCGATATGGATATGGTTTACAGAACCTATCCAGACTATACCAAAAAGAAAAGCCTGCCTGGTGAGATTCAGATAAGGTTTTCCAAAAAGTCAACAAGAGATGTGGTGCTTAGGACCACAAATAAAGCGGTTCTGAAGATCAAAGGAAAAGAAGTTAAAGTGATGAAAGATATCCCATTTGAAATAAGGAAAAGAAGGAAAGCCTATGGAAAACTGACATCTTGGCTACAGTCTGAATCTATTATCTACAGGTGGAATGTTCCGGAAGGACTGAGCTTCAGCATCAAAGACAAAAAATACAAGATTGACTCTGTTCAACAGGCAAAAAGTTTTTTGGAAAAAAGCAAAGAAAAGAAAAAAGAGAGAGACTCAGATGGTTCGCTGGCATCGCAAGAAAGTATGTATGGATTTGATAGCTCAAAGAGTGAAGAAGAAATTTCCGACTCGGAAAAAGGAGCAGCAGCTCCAAAGGCACAAGAAGAGACTGTTAAGACAAGAAGAGGACGAAAGAAGAAATAAGGGCTGAAATGTTTTTTGAAATTGCACTTATATATTTTATATAATTTGTATAATTAAGCATTCCTTCAAAAGAGCATGTCTGTCAAACAGCTTTTTTATTTTTCATATATCATCAGTAACAACTTTAATTGAATATCAACCAAGGTTTAAAATGCTTCATATGTATTAATGGTAAGGTAATATTAAGCAAATGCTAAAGCACACTCTGTATAAGGTAAATGTAGCTTAGAAAAGTAGCGATGTAGTAGTAGAAATAGATAAAACCAATAAAAATCTTTAAAAAAAAAAGACATCTGTTCAATGTGCACTGTGACTAAACTATTTTTTTAAGAAAAGAAATTAAAAAAAAAAAAGGATTTGACTGAGTGGTTTTTGTTGGTTTGTTTGTTTTGCTCCCCTCATTTTGCTGTCCATGAAATGATTATTTAATATTTATTTGGTTACATATTTATGCACAGAACAGAAGCTTGTACACTGTGTAGCCTGGGGAGTTGCAGCTGATCTTAGAGGATGGAGTTCTGTGCATCCCATCTTCCCCACTCCAAACAAGCCCACTCTTACCTGCATGCAACCTTGGGGAGAACTGCAGTCTTCATCTAGACAAACACATGTGAAAAGTCATGTTGAATAGTAAACTCTGTCTTTGAATACGTATTCAAATGTGTATTTTCAGGCAAAGCACCAAAACAAAAACCCAAAAGGAATTCTAAAGAGAAGAGCAGAAGGCAAGAAGAATGGAAGCCCTACATGCAGGAAATCAGAGTGGAGCCAAGGTCTCCCTTATTGGCGCCCGCAGTTCCAAAGTACTATGGAATAGAGTTCCATAGGAACAGAGTTCTGCAAAATTCAAGAACAATTTGTATAGTTCTGCTCAGGCAAAACATGTAAGAATTTTCTGTTGTTATTATGTCACACATGTTTAGCTGTATGCATATTTAAATGAATAGAAACAAGATATATTGTGAAGAGAAAGAAAATAATTCTAGTACAAATGCTAGTTTTATTTTTATTGCATCATACCTTGATTTTTCAGAGGCACTTTATTCACTTTGTTGCTGTCTTTGTTAATGGGATTAGCAACAATTTATCAGGAGGATTGGGGGGTTATTTACCTCTAAATA
The DNA here is from genome assembly GCA_029233225.1 of Lepidodactylus listeri. Classification (NCBI taxonomy): domain Eukaryota; kingdom Metazoa; phylum Chordata; class Lepidosauria; order Squamata; family Gekkonidae; genus Lepidodactylus; species Lepidodactylus listeri. The sequence goes on from JARCFY010000003.1 coordinate 127,745,239, forward strand.
TTCTACTAGACCCTGTGAGGTAGTTTAGGCTTCAAGACAGTGACTGGCCCAAGGAGATCCTTGGCAGTTGGGGATTTGAACCTGATTTGCCCAGATCCTACTCTTGAGGCTGCGGTCACACACACTAAATGATCCACTTTCAATCCACTTTCCAACTGGATTTTGCCTGTTCACACAATAAAAATCCAGTTGGAGAGTGCATTGAAAGTGGATTATTTAGTGTGTGTGACCACAGCCTGAGACTGTATCCATGACATGAGAAACAGGAATTGAAGGGCAAGGCAAAGAGGCTTCAGGTAGCTGCAGTGGTCCAAAACTAGAATTCATAATCACTTTCATTAAGACCAGCCAAAATAACATTAAAAACATTGTGCAAGCTTTCAAGTTCACAGAACTCTTGATCAGGCTGGATGTTAATTTTGGGCCATGATGTTTGCATAGACAAAACGGTGCAAGGTGGAGCCAGTTTAGGGTTGCCAGCCTCCAGGTGGGGCCTGGGGATCCCCTGCTTTTACAACTGATCTCCAGCTGACAGAGATCAGATCCCCTGGAGAAAATGGCTGCTTTTAAGGATGGGCTCTATGGCACGGTACCAAATAAATAAATATTGAGGCTCCTCCCCTCCCCAAACCCCACCTTCTCTTGGCTCCACCCCCAAAGTCTCCAGGTATTTTCCAACCCAGACTTCGTAACCCTAAGCCAGTTGTCAGGCTTCAGTTCTGGGAAGAAGAAAAAAATGCAGTATAACTAATAATGAATGTTCACAGTGTCATCCTAAACAGAATTACACCTATTGACTTCAAGGCCCTTTGATTTCAATGGATGTAAAAATGTATCACTCTGCTTAGGATGGCACCACTAGGGGCATTCCACAAACCCTTAATGACAAACTCTAGATTAACTCCCCTTATCATGTCCAAAAAGGCATATTAATAATCTGTTAGTGGTAGGGTTGCCAGGTCCCCCTTGGCCTCCAGTGGGGGATGGGGGGTAGGGTTGCCAGATCCAGGTTGGGAAGCTCCTGGAGATTTGGGGATAAAGTATGGGTAGGACAGAGACTTCAGTGGGGTCCAATGCCATAGAGTCCACCTTCCAAAGCATCCATTTTCTCCAGGGCAATGGATCTTTGTAATCTGGAGATGAGCTGTAATTCTGGGAGATCCCCATCTCCCACCTGGAGGCTGGCATCCCTAGTTACTGGGATCAATGAACTCTGGATAAATCATGGGTGTTTTAAAAGATTTACTTAAAACCACTGGAAGAAGGGTGAGATAAAAATGTAAAAAAAATACTGTTTGTTAAACAAAAGTATTCACCATATTAGGAGCATTTGGACCCTCCCAGTACCTCTGCATATCTTGAGCCCTAAATGACCCAACAAGCCCTTCAGGAAATCCTAGAATAAAAGTGTGAAAAGGGGAATGAAGCACCATGTTGCACAGTTCCTTGTTTCCTTATAGTCTGATACAAGGTAAAAAGAACAGGAAGAAATTTTACATACTTTTGATAATGCTTTGGGGTCAGGCATGATCCCAAATGTGGAGAAGTTTCATTTGTTAAAAAAATGAAACGTAGTGCTATGATGGCTGGTGTGTGTCCTTTTAAAAATATTCAGCCATTCATTATTTTGGGTGAAACAGATGAGAACAGCATCGTCTTTGCTCAGGCCTGATTAGGAGTCTCAGTGTTATAAACCAATGAGTTTTAGATCTTAAAAGGCCAAAAAAAAAAAAAAAATGACCCACCCCCACATCTATTTGACTAAAGAGCTATAAGGAGGCCATAAAAATTATGGATCACAGAAATAAGCAATTAGTGTTATCTTCAATTGCTTATTGGCAGTATTCACTCGTTAGAATAGAGGCAGCAGTAAAACAGATTGCGGCATACTGTATAACAGCATATGGGGTTTCACATTATAAGGCTCATTCTCTGCCAAAAAGTCATATTTTCATTTGACTACATGGAACATTATCGCTGGGCTTGCAGCGTTAGGAGCAGGCAGCCCTTTCGCTTTTGTTTCCCTCCCCTCCCCCCTTTTGGCCAGAAGGCAGTTTCTGAGGTTATGACGATGTTGGAAGAAATTGGGCAACAGAGCAGCGATAAGGGAACTGCAAGTGCAAGAGCTCTGATTTGTGCTCAGAGGCCCTTGGCCCATACAAAACTGGGGCCATGTCATTGAGCCACAGAGATAATGAAGACAATCTTGAAGATGGTGTTTTGGAAGGGAAAGCCGAGGGCTTGCCAGCCTGTTCAAACAGCTGGCTTTGGCGCTGAGGTCTATGGCCTGCCCGCTGGTCCAATGGGAGTCGAAGGCAGGAGTTAGTCATAAAGGGACCAGGGAAACAAAAACAAAAGGGACTCTATTGCTTTCTGTATGGGTCACTTCACTCCAGCCAGAGAGGTGAAAATCACAGTCAAGAAAGGTATGAATCATCTTGTCAAAACTCATTTGCCCTTTCAAAACTCCTCCTGAGGGGGAATCTCAAAATAATTTTGAATTTTGCTTTTGGGAAGCAGTGTGGTGCAGAACTAAGAGTGTTGGAGTAGGGCCTAGACTCGAATCCCCACTTAGGAATGGTGTTTCTCAGGATGAACTCCTCATAGGGTTGCTGTGATAATAAAATGAGGGGAAGAACTATGTACGGCATCCAGTACTCCTTGAAGGGAGCAGAAATACAGGTAGGTTTTAGTATAATCTGAAAACAGTCTAAACTCCCACCTACCTTGAGGAATTCTGCTAATTGTAGTAGGAAAAAATGGCTTTCCTTTAACATTTCTCAGATATTTTATCCAAAGAAGAGCCTCCCCATTTGCTTGGAATTTTGCCTTAGTGTTTTTTTTCTGGCAGTTTTTACATCTTCAGCCAATGTGATATAGTGAGACGAGAACTGGATGTGGAATTTGGAGACCTCTGTTCTAGTCCTGCTCTGCTCTGAACTCATTACAGGGTCTTGGATGAGTCACCATTTCTTCAGCAGCAAATATTTACCGGTTGAAATACTTTTCAGCCCTGTGATGGAACCCCTGAGCGCTGCCACACGTGTCAAGTCTGCACCATGGTGGCCCATCCCCAGACCGGTCACTGTGGTCCCGCAACACAGCTGTTAGGTGCCACATTCCTGGGCATTCCACTACCTGGACAGGTGGCCACCTAACGGCCCATGGACTGGGTGTCCAGCCCCCCCCCCCCCCCGGGCATGCACTAAGGGGACCCTACAGTGCGCAAAACACACCTTCATGATGGCTGTCTTTGCAGAAGCATGGATTACACTGGTACTCAGGGGTTTTCAATGATCAGCTCACTGCAAGGTGCTGAGTGACCTACTAGGCACTATGTATCTATGACAGCCAACTTTTAAAATCTTTTCTCAAGGGTCCCATTGCTTTTACAGGATGGACAACCTTACTGGCTGGGTACTGAGGGGATGATGACTTCTTCCATGGAAGAGAGCGATCATCCTTTGTATGCTGCCCATCATATAACTCATTCACTGCTCTCTTATAGCTTGCCTTTCGTCTGGACCCCAGAATTCTTTTCAGAGCTGTTCTCTTTGCTTTTGCCTTCGTGTTGCTCTTCAGCAGCTGCAGCCCTGGAAACTTTGTGAGAATGATTGAATGACTGATCGGCAACCTCTTTCCCGTTCCCTTCTGTGGAAATAAAAAGGGGGTGGAGCTTTTAGGATGCTTTGGCAGTTCGTTTACAAAGGTCAGAGCCAATAAATGCCCTTTATGCAAATGTGCTTCTCTTGCCTCTCTCTGCCTATAAACACTGTAAGTAAGTAAGCAAGTAAATAAATAAATTTGGTACTTAGCAACCATTCTTGGACTTCTGGGTGTTTCTAACATTTCAGGGGATTACAAATCCAGCAAGGAGGTGATCAAATAACTTGGACTCAACAATGCCAAAATTACATTTTGGGTGATAGGTCCTTTTTGGAATGCTGGAGATACCTAACAGGCTGATACAGAAAAGGGATATAAACCAAGCCCACCCTTTATAGTACTGACTCCTTAACTTAAAAAAAAAACCCAGTTGGGTGCATTTAGCAGCTATTGTAGCCCAGTTTTTGAAATAGAAGCCTCTGCATCACAAAGCCGTGTTGGCACCAAGCTGAGCTTTCTTGTCTGCGCCAGGTTCCAGGCTCAAGAGACAGCATGTTTTGAAAATGTCACGGTGCTCTTTTGTAACGGAAGGTGGTCTTGCTAAGTCAGGTGACAAAAGGCAACAGAAGATAACAGGCAGGGAAAAAAGGCTGGTGCCTCTATTCAGCCAGCTGTTAATGCTATTTTTATTAATCATTGCTGCAATACAATACAATGATGATCACCTTTTGGAGTACAAAGGATATATATGGAGTGTGTGTGCGCGCGTGTGTATATGATTTATAGCAGATAGCAAATAGTTTTCTGAAGGACTGTGTTGTGATTCTAAAGGTAGAACAGTTTTTTTATATATATACTGTGATGGGCTGGGGGATAAGTTAGCCGTCTGAAACTTGTCACCCAGGTAGAGGTATAATGTTAGAGCACTTTGGAAACGGAAGCACCTGTAATCAGCTCAGTGTATGAGAATCATTTCAACCAGGGTATCAGAGATGTGTGTGGTACAGGTCATTTGAAAATATATATCTCCTCACAGTGATGGATGCTACTATCACCAGCGCTAAGAGTAAGTTTTGTGGCTGACATGAGGTTTGATTTTGGCAAGCTTATGGATTCCAGCTCAACCACTGTTAGGGAATTTTAAGTGACCTTATATTTAACCCAGTTGCTTGAGGGACTTTGAGCCACTTACACAGCTAGAGCTCATCACCCTCACCACCCTCTTCCCAGCCTGTCTCCTCCTACAGGCTTAGTCATAGAGACTTTGGCCCAAAGGGTGAAGAACTGCTTGTAGAACCTGCTCGTACACCAGAGATGATGCTTTTGGTGTTGAAGTCCATGAACAAACCTATTACTTTCAGCCAGGCTTCCATACAGGCAATTGGCCTTATTACTCTCTGTTCTTCCAGTGAGTTTGGAGAGGCCATACATACCCTCACAGTCACTGTTGGTAGAAGATGGGAGTGGACAAGCTCTGAACCTCTGAAACATATGGAATACACTGAGTCAAGATGTAGTGATGACCGCTAGCTCATAGTTTTAAAACTAGATTTGACAAATGCATGGAGGTCCATCAACATCTATTAGCCATGATGGCTAAATGGAACTGCTGCAGCATATCTCTGATTAGCATTTGCTGAAAAGAGAAATTACCGGCTGAAGCATTTACTTCTCTGACCTGCTTGTAGGCTTTCTGGGGGTATCTGGTTGGACTCCGTGGGAAACAGGATACTGGACCTTTGGGCTGATCCAGCTAGGCTTTTATCTTATTTAAAGTGCCAACATCCCCAGTACAAAGTGACTTTCCAGCTCCTGGAGGGAATTATCCAGAACTTGCATTTCTACCCCCCCCCCCCGAGACCTTGTTAATGCTACTTCACATTATGGTGTTCTAGCTTTTTTTAAAAAATCATGTATTGAGAGATTAAAACTAATTTTTCTCTAAAAGGACAAAAAATCTGGCAAGCCTCGTTGAGAGAAAAATGTATTTCATTTATTGGCTTTTCTCAGGAAGGAATGTGCAGGTAGCAAAGATGAATCTGTCTCGATCAACAGATTGTATGCAGAACTGCCAAACTATGACAAACCTGCTCATCTATTGACTAATTGGAAGCATTCGAGATTGGGTTTTTTAAAACAAGTAAAAAACAGTCACAGACACAAGAATCATAGAAAGCATGTCTGAGCAACCCTTCCACCAAGCCAGCACAGCCTACCAACCAACCAGGTGGCCTCCAGGAACTTGGTGAACCTCCCGGCTTGAAACTTCAATAATGTGTGCAGGTGTGTAGCAACTGGCAATCTAAAGTACATGGCTGGAGGGTTAGACTCAGCTTGGTGGGTCATAAGTTGTGCACGCCTAATTTAGAAAATCTTTGCCACCGAAAATATAAAGGTCCTGATAGTATGAGGGAAATGGTATCTTCATTTTTTCCTCAAAGGACAAAAAGAATGTCTGGTTACATTCTAAGATGCCTGTATTTTTTACAGCATCAAAGCTATAGTTTCTTTTGAGACATGGGTTCAGATCCCACTGCTGACATCAAAATAAACAATTGCCATTCACGATCCAAACACCGGACCTAGTTTTGTTCCACCCTGCTATACTAAATGTAGCAGTAACATCCAGCAAGAACAGGCATGCCGCACAAGAAGCTGTCTCCAACTTTCACTTAGGCAGGGGGAGAGGAAGTACTGAGAACATAGTACCTTATGAGGCTTGGGTTCAAATCCCACTGCTGATGCCATATGTAACAGAACCAAGCCAGGAGGCATCACAGCTATATTATTTTATGCAAACAAACAAAAATATTCAGAAACAAGGGGGGTGGGAACTATCCAGAACAGGCCAGATAGTAAGTCTTCGTCCAGCTCCTACACCTATTAAAGTGCTTAGTAAATGGGAATGGCTGCGATCACACACACTAAACAATCCACTTTCAGTGCACTTTCCAACTGGATTTTGCCAGTTCACACAGTGAAATACAGTTAGAAAGTGCACTGAAAGTGGATTGGAAGTGGATTATTTAGTGTGTGTGACCACAGCCATGTTGTCTTTCCACAGACCTCCTTGATACAGCTCACAAAATGAAAAGAATATAATAAAATCATCAAAACATCTTCAATATTAGAAGAAAGATAAAGATGTGCTGGGGCATAAAAGCAGCATAAAACGACTTCCAGAAGCCTAAAATTATAGCCATAAAGTAGCCATCAGACTTGAAGCAGCTACAAAAGATGAAACCACTCAGTTGAAAAGCCTGGAATAAAGAATTATTGTGGTCTGGTGCCTAAAGAACTGCTGATCTTTCTAACTGAAGCGGACTTCAGAGGACCCTCCAGAAGGCATTGCAAAGGCAAGGTGTTACCCCGATCCATCTTTATGCAAGGTCTGTCACATCACAGCTGCCCTACATGCGTGCAGCCATGGCACAAGGCATCGCTTCCATTATGGGCACAGTTGATCTTCAACAAAGAAAAGGTACAAGGGAGACAAATCACTTTATACAAACCTAATGTATAGTTGGGTGACTTTTAGCCTAGATACCACTTTTAATCCAAATCATGTTCTTCCTGCTTGACTGCTCCAGAGCAAACCAAGCCAGGTAGAAGAGATAAATGGTAGACTGGGAGTGGAAGGTACAGTGGGGACAAAGAAATGGCACTTAAGATAAGGGGAAAGAAGTCCCTAACCAGGATGCAGCAGGAATGGCCCAGTGTAGTAAAATGAGCCAGTCCACAATGGGAGGAGGAAGAGCTAAGACAGGGAGACCAGGGGAAAGGACATGAACAGTTAAATTTGGGGAGGATATTAGAATGGGAGAGAAGAGATCATACTCTGTTGAAGAAGAAGGGCCTTATGTTGTCAGGTTCATGGTGACTGGAAGATGTGTCTGAATGGGAGCCATCCACAAAGGGTTAATGGCTTGGGGAGCTCCTTTTATGCACCTGAATTACCTTGGTGCCTATGGGGATGAGCTACTAATGGGATTTTTCCTGGCATTGGACCAGAACTTTGAGCCCTAACTACCATTGATGGATTTGGGACTGTATTCTGATTGGTACATCTTTGGATCTTGGACCCTATTGGTGTTAACTTATGATTGGGGCCATAATATTATAATGTAGCCATCCTATAGGAAATGAAGGTTCTAGAATATACATGGAAATACAGCTGGGGTTGGTGTCAATACTGATACAAGTATTCTGATGGTCCTTCCTGTGTTGTTTATTGTATTATCCAGAAATTGCATTTGGAAAGGGAATTTTAATAGCTTTGATCATATGTTTTACAAAACCTGCATCATGCCAAGAAGGTGCCCGGAACTCTGAAGAGAGCAGGCCTTGGGAAAAGGATCGTAACTGGTGGGCTGAATATTTTGATCAAGCTTCTGACTTTACAGGTCTGCCTCATTCCTGGAGTGCAACAGCTTTCCCATTCACTCACTCCCTTAATGGCTCACCTATGCTATTGCTTTTTTTAAAAAAAAACCCTTACACAAGGTTGTAGGTGGGTCACAATATCACACCCACATTGCAGTAGCAACACTCTGGTACCTGAAAAGAATGACAATAGGCATTGCAACCTGATCATTACTTGCTTGCTTTCAGATATTTAATCTGAACAGTAAGCCTGACTTAACTTTTCGATGCTCCTGTTTGCGGTTTTCAGCAGAATTGTTCCAGGCAAACATCATCACCCATATCTTTTGACATCTAAACGCCAACATGACAGCATGGCCCTTTTGACAACAGTAATATACTCCTGCTAACATGTACATAGTGTCGTGTTGACAGCCGGACGGTGATGAGCAAGCATTGGTCTAGACAAGTGCCAAACACTGATGTTGTGAACAATGTAACATCCTCTGCATGTCACAGGCGGCAGGGAGATAAGATTCAGCAAGGGGGGGGGGAATCATTTAAAGGTATGTTGGGAGGAAATGCTTCTTGGAAATGGCAACGTTATGGTCTTAATGTTCTGACCAAATGTACATAGGCATATCTACTTTACTACTAAAGTAAACATTTGTCCACACTCCCTAGTTTCATAAGTGCTACACAAACAGAAGTTTCCTTGGATAGATTAGTTCATGGAGCTGTAATCAATTACTGGAGCATACATTGGTCCACACTCCCTAGTTTCATAGTGATACTCAGACAGAAGTTCCATTAGATAAATGAGTTCATGGAGTTGTAGTCTCTGTATTTTTCTCTATGAAATTCTGTATGGTGTCGGTGGCCGTGCAGAAACATTAGGTCTTTCAGTGTGATATAAACCTCTCACAGTGCAGCCCTAAAGAGAGTTACACTCTTCTAAACCTATTGTGTTTAGTGAACTTTGTAACTCTGCTTAGTATTGCACTGCCCATGTTTGAAATGCTTAAAATACAATATCTTGTTATACTTTTAAGAACCGCATCAGGTATTAATACCCCCCAACTGCAAATTGGCTGGGGGGTGGGGAAGCAAAGGCAGCGTGACTTCCTTCAGGCTACCTCGTGAGTTTGCAGCCAATGTGAAATCTGAGCTCACCCTCAGCTGTGCCAGCTTGGAGTAATGGAACCAAGATAAAAATGGGAGTAGAAGCCAATCTTCATTGAACATTCACACACAGAGAGAAAATATTTAGAGAATATTCACTATCAAAATGTACCAGAAGAGAATTTGGGAGGGCAGATTCGTTTTAGCTTCTTCAATCCAAATGTATCTTCGTCATTGGGAGGATTTCTGGGGAGAGTCTAATTTCCACCTTTGAATAATGCATGTAATAAAATAGTACTTATCACTATAGGGGAAACAAGACTACATTGGTGGGGCGGTTTTTAAAAAAAAGCAAAATTCTGTATTGATTCTGATCTTTCAATAGCCCTAAGCTGTGAATGAAAAGAGGAATATTAATAGTAAAGAGTTTTGGTTCAGTATTCCAAATTATGATGAGCAGCTCCGGAGCTGTCATAGTGCCAAATATGAAAACAAAGGGCACAATCTTAAACTAATTAAAGCCCAGGCACCAAAGAAAATTAAGCAGAATTTCTTTGCATAGTGAATCATTAGCAGATTTTTTAAAAATTATCAATATGCAATTAACATAGAAATTGCCACACAAGGAACCCATGAATGATTCATGTTGAACAGTGGCTTGTTTGTGACAGTAGCCAATGCTAGATGCTTCTGCGAAAAGCACAGCACCTCCCCCACCCCCCATAATGTACCTAATTGTGCAATACAATGCGGGGGGGGGGGGGACTGTGTTCCTGTGCCCCAGCTGGTGAACATTTTACAATGTGCAGCCTGCAAAGTAATGATACCACTTAGCATTTCAGGCAGGGCAAATGGAGGCTCCTGCAAAAGCTAGCCTGCTCCCACTAAAGCAATGATCTTCCCAAAAACAATGCTTACTCCAGAGGATCCCCATGGATCTCAAGGGAGCAGCTCTCTTGCAAATAGGGCTTGGAAGAGGCAGACCCATGGTATGAAACACGAACTCTGGTTACACCAAAAAGCAGTTGGCTGTAAGATGTTGACATGCTGGAAAAGATTCAAAGGTGAGCTTCAAGGATAAGAGACTCTATGAGGAAAGGCTAGAGGAGCTGGGGATATTTAGTCTAAAGAAAAGATGATCAAGGAAGGATAGGCTGACAGTCTTCAGTTATTAAAAGCTTGTCAGAAGGGGACGAAAGCCATTGTTCATCTTAACTATCAACAATAAGGCAAGGAACAGTTTGAAGAGATATTTTTTCTCTTATGAATTATTTTAAGTTGTGATTTTAAAAAAAGAAAATCAAAATAAGCCAGGAAAATGATTTCAATAACACAGAAAAGAGGTTAAGTTTATTATTCCATAGACAGATCACCAAGTGAATTTATCAGATCCAATGTTGTGCTCAGACAGCTCAGTTTTCCACTGCTGTACCAGTCCCAAAGAATATCCCCCTTTTAAAACACTTTTTGTTTTTCTCCTTGTAAACATATCCAGTTGTTTATTTACATTACTGTCATTTTCTCTCACTCTCAGGTGATTTAACTTGACCTCACTAATGTGATTATGAAACCAAATCTGATTTGGTAAGTAGCACTGTGACATCATCCTGCTCATTGTGTGGTTCCTGATTGGTTGGAATCCCTCGTGTAACTTATGCAAGGAAGAAGAAAGGGGGCCCAAAGCAACAGAAATCAGAGGAAACAATGACACTGAAGAAGACCAGAATGTTCAGATTATCTTTTTAAAAAATCAAAGTGGTTTATGGAAAATTTTCAGCTATGGCACCAAAATTATGGCATTCCCATGCCAGGGAGAGTTCTCTGTTCCTTTTTATCATTGTCTTCCACCAGAAGATGAAGATCCATCTATTTTGTCCCTCACTGATTCTCATTATTTTTAATTTTTTAAAAATACTTCTGTCTTCAATCTTGTTATATTGATTTTATTGTTCTCCACCTTTGGGACCCTGAGTTGGATGGAAAGTGGGCTTTAAAATATTAATAGTATTATTAACTTTAATAATAATAGCAATAATAATAATCTTTATAATGTCATTACGACGTTTTTCCCCCATAATATGATTCCCTTTTACCACTTTACCATTAGTACACATCCAGCAAGAACTTAATTTGAGTGGACCGCAGCACTTCCTAAATAATTAATTTACAAGAGAATCTGTGTGTGACGTGGAATTTTATCATCCCCATACAGCTGTCATAACATTTGACTCCTTCCTAGTTGATCACAATGAGGGCTGCAGAAGGGTAGGACCTTCATAGCTATAGAATTCCAAGGGCCTTTATAGCAGCAGATTGTGTCACGGGCCATTGGGGAGACTCTACCTACCACCACCAAGCAATGCTCAAAGGGGAAGGGGATGTGATGCCTCTACCAAAGAATGCCAGGAAGAACTGATAGATGCTTTAGATGCATTGCTGCTGACTGCATCAGCAAATGATGTCATCAGCTGCACCCAGATCAATTCTGCTGTACATTCATTAGCTATGAACTTGCACAGTGCTGCAGCAGCAACACAAGAACTTCTGGTGCCGCCTCCTGATGCCCTCCATGGTGAGGATGGTTACAGTGTCCAACTATGATCTAGGAGACCTAGGTTTGAATCCCCACAGTGCCATGGAAGTTTACTATTGCCTACATCTGCATCACTCATTCATGTACTAACCAGGGCTGACCCTGCATAGCTTTCAAGATTTGACAAGATCAGGCTAGCTTGGGCTATCCAGGTCAGGGCATAATTGCTCTTACCATTCCAGAAACTGATGTTGTAGAACAGGACACAAGATATCCATTAGGTATGCAAGAGCAGCTTTCACTATTCAGGTGAAATTCAGGTAGAATTTATGAACAAATAAGCAAACATCAGTCTGCCCCAGTCTTCAACTGGCTGGACAGAACCCACAATATAGCCAGCCTCAATGAGTTTCAACAGTGGATCTGTTCTTTAAGTTTCTCTTAAGGGAAGGAGAGAGAGAAAAGGAGATGGATGAAGCTGGAGAAACAGGAAGAAGACAACGGGAGATAGATTGGGTGCAAAGAGAAAAACAGAAGTTCAAAGAGAAGGAGAAAGATAACCTTGAATAGAAGAGGGCATAAGCGCAGTTTGAGTTTTTGGTCAGGGACATAGAGATTTCAGTGAAGGGCAAAATTCACAGCAAAACTCAGAGGGCTACCCTTGGAAATATTTGATTTTAGCAAAACAAGACAAAAAAGGTCTATTTTAGGAGCATTTGATGTGTTTGTTCCTTCATACCTTCATATAACTTGATATATGGGTATTTTTGAGGAATAATTACACATTTGCCAAAATAAGATTAAGGATTGTTGTTGCCATTCATGTCCTCTCTAATTGCCACCTCAGGATATATTTGGTAACAATAATTAAGAAGTGGGTCCCATTTTCATTCTAGGTTAGTGGGTTTTGGTTCTGAAAAGATTAAATACTACCTTAATGGACATGATGTAGGTAGTGCTGACAATCTTGAAAGGAGACTACTCCCATGGAAATTGGCATGGGAAGTGTTATCTCTTAGTTTTCTCAGTCTTGTCCAGTGCCACAGCTCTTTTTCTAAAAACTGACCAGTTAGAATGATCTCCTGACCTCTATGACCACATTTGTGCAGGTAACAGCTGTAATTTCTGCTGAATTTCTAAGGTTTTTTAAAAAAATAACCAACTTATTTTACTGCTTCTTTGTGTTCTCTGGAGCACAGTCATGTGACTGGTATAATGACAATCTGTCTCTCTGCTAACATTTCTCTCCTTTGGTTATTTGTTTGATAAAGTGAGGAGCTTCCCTTTTGTTGCCCTTCACCAGAGCTTAATGTCTTTACTTTGGGATCAATATACTTTATGAATAATTTTATTTCCTTCTATTTTTATGGTCTTTTCTCCCTCATTATCATACTGAGTTTATTAGCTAGTGCTGTCAGTATCTTTACCCTGTCATATGTTCCTGAGGTACAGTAAATATCACTTGTGTTGTAATTAATATGCACACCCTCTGCAGTAATTAAAGCACAGACCCCTTCAACCAGCTGAGCTGCCTACACTAATTCCACCTTATCTTCATAATGAACTTATTGCAATCTGAAACTACCACTGAATATTGTTCGGTAAGGATAGAAGAACGAAATCTAATGAGACGCAATAATATTTGTGAACATGGTTAATATGAAGGGGGAAAATGAATTTAATTAGCCTTAAATCTAATTAAATTGCCTCAGCAGTCAGAATCTTCCCCTTTTGTTCCACCAAAAAAAAGTAGAAAGAAGGATACCTCTATTGCCCCTTCACAGAATGGTCTATAGATAATGACCATGGTCCATCTGAAGCTGCCATCAAGCTAATTATTGTCTTTGATGACTGGCCATGGCTCTTCAGGGTCTCTGGAAGAGAAGGATCATTCCTATGACCTACTACCTGAGATCATTTAGTTAAAGATGCCTTGGAATGAGCCTTGGATTTCTTGCTTATAAAATACAGGACCCACTGCAGTAGGTCTGAGCAAGTCTGCCCCACCCCCACCCCTTTGTTAGTGGACCACCAACATCTGCATGATTATTGATTTATTATTTATGCCCCACTTTTTCCCCTGATGGGGAGCCAAAGCAGTCTATAACGTTATTCTTCACTCCAGGGTTGCCAAATGATCTGAAGAAAAATGCACTGTCCCTTGAAAAGAGGCTTAATATGTGGAAAGGGGAAGCTGAAGTATTTCTTGGCAGGGATGTAAATAATATTATGTGGTAAATAGCATCCCATTAAGCCTCTGTTTAAGGGACAGAGCATTTTTTTCTCCAGGCAGTTGGCAGCAGTGTTCCCTCTAAGCTGAGTTAGTATGAGCTAGCTCAGAGTTTTTTAGCTTCCGGCTCACAGATTTTTGTCTTGGCTCAGGAAGGATTGCTCCAGAGCAAACTAATTTGTGCAGTAGCCAAATCGCTCACTCACAACTTTAATGCCAGCAGTTCACAAAGTAGAATTTTTGCTCACAAGACTCCACAGCTTACAGGGAGCATTGGTTGGCAGCCTTCCTCCATTACTCCATTCATTCTCACAACAACCACCCATTGAGGTAGTTTAAACTGAGAGAAAGGGAAGTGGCCCAAGGTCACCCAGTGAACTTCCTTTCAGACCCCGGCCTCCCAGATCCTAGCTGGACACTCCAACCCCCACATCACTGTGGCTGTCATGCCATGCTAGAAGTTGGGGGGGGGGGCAGCATGAGCCAAAATGGTTACCTAACTTGGAGTAGGATTTTCCAGGTTTCACGTGACGTAGACAAAGAAGAAGAAGAGGTTGGATTTATATCCCACCCTTCACTCACTTGGAGTCTCAGATCGGCTTACAAACTCCTTTCCCTTCCCCTCCCCACAACAGGCACCCTGTGAGGTAGGTGGGGCTGAGAGAGCTCTTTCCCAAGCTGTCCTTGAGAGAACAGCTGGTACAGAGCTATGGCTTGCCCAAGGTCATCCAAGCCAGGTGCAAGTGGAGGAGTGGGGAATCAAACCCGGTTCTCCCAGATTAGAGTCCACGCACTTAACCACTACACCAAACTGGCACCAAAGGCCAGAACTGGATAGCAGACATAGAATGGGAACTTTTTTTTGTTATGAAAGCTTTCTTAGGCCAGAGTGTAGGGTTGCCAAACTCCAGGCTGGGATTACAACTGATCTATAGGCTACAGAGACCAGTTCCCATAAAAGAAATGGCAGCTTCAGAGGTTGGACTCTGGCATTATAGCCCTGGTTTGTTCCCTCACCTCCCCACCCTTCCCAAGGTGTCCAAATCATTAGGAATTTCCCAAGCCAGAGGTAGAATCTTATAAGAGAAGAGTTCTAAGCCTGATTACTGGGTTTATACCTGGGGTGGGTGGGTGTTGTGTTCTAGTGGTGACCGTGCATGCGGTCGGGAGCATACATGAGGTCAGGCAAACTACTGGAGCTTTGCTTCCATAGACAATAGCCCAGGCGGATCATAATTTGGGCCAATAGGCCACCCAGGATCCTAAAGGGGACCTATGGTCAAAGGTGTCTTGTAAATAATCCTATCACGGGGCTCAAGTGTGACCAAGGGTGTGGTTTGTACCTGCATATAAGCAGACCCCCAAGCCCTGCCAGGGAGTTCCTGTTTTCTATCTGTAAATAAACCATGAGCTGATTTCACTGCAACACGTCTGGACCCAGTGTATCATAGGGGGAGAGGCCAGTGTGGTCTGCTGGCTCTCAGTTCTTTGATACATGGCAACCAAATGTGGAGGCAAGATTTTTGAGCAAGGGTCAGAGGACCCAGAACATATTTCACGTATCCTTTAAGAGACTTTTAAAATTGTAACCACTTCAATACAAGTGAGATTCACATGTGGGTTAAAAAAGAACAGGCGGTGCAGGTTTATTCTCTGCAGTATGGCTACAGAAGACTTCAGAAAGTGGCCTGTGCCATCAGCCACCTTTCTCCCTGTCTGGCTTCCATTTATAAAAAAGAAGAGAGTGGATTGTTCCTTTTAGTAGGATGTTTTTAGGCACTGTGCCAAAAGTTGCAGAGTGCTTATCAAAAGGCTAGAGAAGGGCCAGCAATTAGAATCAGACTGTGCATGTATAATAAATAAGCAAAGGCACACAGAGAGATGGGGAATGGGATTTGAACTGAAAGAGCCATTCCATGAATAATGGGGTTTTTTTACACTTACAATAGACATGGCTTGTAAATAAGTGCCTACCAAACTGGCTTGAATGATCGCATTTTATAGAGGTGACTCTCACGCTGCCCCTATGGCAGTGAGTCCGCTGTCCTGTGACTGGAGCCCCAGTCACAGTAGTAATGTTTTAATTTGACTAATCATGGGGAAAGTTCCCATGCTTCGTATGTTACAGAGAAGTGGGATGGTGTCATGAATTGGCCACCACAGATTCCAGATGAGGATAACATGCCACAGCCTTCAACCACCATCTCCAGGGTTGAATCCTTGATCTGAGGATGAATGAGGAGAATCTGAATCATGAGCTGTCATGAGCTAGACACTGCTGCCCCTAAACTCTGGAACAGCAAATTCACACCCTCAGAACCAAGCAGCAAATGCCCGCCCACTCAGAAAAGGCTCAGGGAGCACACATTTAACAAAGAGGAGGCAGAATTATCTAAAGAAGATAGCCCATACAGTGTTCCCTGTGGAGGTAAGGGAATATAAAAAGGACTCCAACCAGATCTAACATTCCTAGTGCATCATTGGTGCTGCTATTCAGCTGTTGTGGGGAGGGGGAGGGAAAGGAGTTTGTAAACTGCTCTGAGACTCCAAGTGAAGGGCAGGATATAAATCCAATCTCCTCCTCCTCCTCCTCTTCTTCTTTGCCTATATCTAATTCTGAACTGCAACCTCAGCAGGCAGATCATTAAATCCGCACACTGGAGTCAGGTACAGAATAAGTGGATGTTAATACAAACTTAGGTCAGGTTTGCATAGAAATTGAAAACAAAAATAAAGTTTGAAAATTAATTATAGATGGAAAAACTGAGATCTCATGGAGCTGCATCATAAGATCTCAGCCACCTTTTGAGGGAACAAAAGGGAAAGAGACCAGCTGCCCAGGTCAGGTAGGCAGCACCAGCACTGTGAGAGGAGGAAGAACAGGAGCACCTCCTGCCACCTGGTGGGAGCCCCCATGCCACTGTGTGAGCCACTCAGGTTGAGCTACGGGTGGAGGAGGTGTGGGAGATGCTGCCATGTGAGCTAAGCAGGCAGAGGCAGCAGTGCTGCAGGTGGAAAGGCTGACTGGTGAAGGGGTGGCCTGGACAGCAGGTGGATAAAGGATGGGATCTGCTTTGCAAGTCCCATGTGTCCTCTGCTTGCAAGCATCTATTACTCAGCTTTGTTTTCCTCAGCCCAGAAGATGCCTATTCCAAGAGAAATAGCCATCTTCTGGCTGAGAAGATCGATGCTGAGGAATGGAAGTATACAAACTGGATAGCACAAATTTTGCACGAGGAACTGACCAATTCAGATCCACTTATACCCTGTGACCTAGGCCTATGTTTTCCTAAACATATCAGTGTCCTGCTGGACCAGACCAAATGGCTCTCTCATCCAGCATTCTGGTTCCTACAGTTGCCAGCCAGATTCTTCCAGGAATTCCACAATGACTGCATAAAGACAACAGCCTCCTGCCAGTTTTGCCCAGTACTACATAATGCTTGCAAGTCTGTTCCCTGCTAACATCTAGTGTCTGCTGTTTCACCTCCACCCCGTACTAGTATTTTCTACCTGACCACCCTCATGACCTCAAGCCCTGAAAAACTTGATCAGGACAGGGAGAAGGGTGTGTGTGTTTAACAAACTTATTTGGTGGTGTTTATTAAACTGCACTCTCAAGATGCTGTTAAAACAGACAAAAGACCACTAAATTGACTACAATTCAATAAAACCAATTACCCATCCAGTGTGGCAATGCCATGTTCATAACATGACAATCAGCCCTCTGGGAAAAATTAAAGGATGATAGATGAAGTGGGGCATATGCAAGGCTATGGAAAGAGGAGCAAGAGGTCACCCTTCCTAGAGTCTAGCGTGAAGAGAAGGATGTGAGAGCCAGCATGGTGTACTATTTAGAGTGTCATATGAGGATCTGGGGGACCCAGGATCAGATCCCTTACTCTACCATGGAAGCCTGCTGGGTGACCTTGGGCCAGTCACGCACTTTCACTAACCTACCTCACAAGGTGGTGGCATGTACCTAAAATGGAAAGGGGGACAAAGTTTTAAGCCACACTTTGGAAGGGTGGAGAATAGGATATAAATGAAGTAAATAAACAAACACATTTCAGAAAATAGAACAGAGAGGAGAGCTCTGGGGTAATTTCACAGGACTTCTCTGAACCTGACCTTCTTTGTAGAGAAAAGGGAAGAGTGAAATCACGTGATCCCCACACACTCACCTGGCACACACATTCCCTTTGATGCCACTGGCCATTCATGTGGAGGAATAACAATTTAAGATGGCAAATCCAGCCTGTGTAGGATCAGTTCCTGCAGCCCATTTCTCAGATAACAGCCAGGAATCAACCCCTTTGTGATCTAAGCCTTTGTGGAATGTATTTTGCCTGTATAAATGTTACTCCTTTTCTCCACCTGCATTCCATATAAATGGCCAGTGATACCACAGGCAAGGCAAGGATGGGGAAGTAAGGTGTACTTTTTCTCCCTCCATCATTTGTTACTATGCACTGGGTTACTATGGTATTCATCATCCAGTTTCCCCCACCCCTTCTAGGGAAAGTGTGGGGATGTTGTTTTAGTAGGTTTAGACTCCATGTTCTGCTGGTTCTGCTGCTGTTATGAGCAGTGAAGTGGGCCAATATACTATTCATCATCAACAACAAAATCATATATTTAGAAAATTTCTATGTCACCTTTCCAGAGAACCTGTTTGAATACTGCTTGACCTATGTTGATAACATTGCCAGGTATACAAAAACCATGAGGAAAGGTGAGGTATAAATGATTTAATACATAAATAAATAACATGCTTTTTAAAAACCCTAATATAAGCAGGCCTTTCAATCTGGCTCCTCCCATACTGGAAAAAAACAACCCCTACTATCAAAATCTGAAATTTTATCCCCATTAAAGTGATGAATGTGCTTTTATTATTCAGGTGAGCATGTTCTATAATGTATACTCATCTATAGAAGAATTTCTGCTTGTTTTCTTAGTTAAGTAAATACAACTATTGCTATGTGATAGAGCTACATGTTCTGGCATCCCCTACTAAATCCCCTTTGTGATAGTCAGCATATAAATCCCTTGCCATTTTAGTCCTTCCTCCTTCCAAGGCTAATAAAAACATGAGGCAAAGAGAGTGGTTGTGATTTGCAAAACCTGTAGGGATGGGAGAGTTGAGCCCTCTCATCCCTTCTCCATGTGGCCCCTGTCTGAATCAGGGTCCCAGGCACCTGCTATTTTGGTGTAGGGGTTAGGAGCATGGACTCTAATCTGAGAGAACCGGGTTTGATTTCCCAGTCCTCTACATGCAGCTGCTGGTGGTGTGACCTTGGGTCAGTTACAAGTCCCTTCAGAGCTGTTCTGTCATGAGCAGTTTCTTGAAAGAGCTCTCTCAGCCTCACCTACCTCACAGGGTGCCTGTTGTGGGGAGGGGAAGGGAAAGGAGATTGTAAGCCACTTTGCGACTCCTTTGGGTAGTGAAGGGCGGGGTATAAATCCAATCTCTTCTTCTTGTCTTCTTCTATTTTCTATTTTTAAAATGTTCTGAAGAGCTGATGGTGTATATCCCAGACTGTTGTCTAGTTGGACCCTTAGGATATCACATCTTTATACATTTTGAACCTAAAGTACCTTTTTTGTGATTTCAAACCGTCATTGTACACATTCCTAAAGTTGTGAGCTTCAGTCCCAAAACAAACTGATAAATGGTTACCACATCAATATTAGTGCTGTATTCAGCCTGTCCACAAATGACAAAAGAGTGTATTAAATACACTTTGGAATACGTGATTCAGAAGTCAACCACAGCAAAGATTTCTGCAATACTATCTTAGATAGAAATTTCTTCTCATGTGAGTCAAGCACTGTGTGAAAAATTCAGGCAAGTGTGGTGTATTTGTTAGTCACACACTCTCAGTGTAACTTACCTCACACGGTGATAGTAAGGATAAGATGGAGGAGGAAACAATGCAAGCCTTTTTGGGTTTCACTGGGGAGAAAGACAGAGTATAAACGAAGGGGAAAACTTAGTTATAGCCCCCCAAAGAAGGTGCATCCTTCACTGGAAAAAAAATCCTTACCACTGGGCCCAGGCACTTCCACCTCAGCCACCGCCGTTGCTTGCAGATGTCTCAGAAACCGGTGTCACTGTCGCCACCCTGGATGCAACTGTCGGAACCCCTTCACACTCATCGTGACCGGTGGACTCTACAGCATGAGATTCAAGAAGGTATATTTTCTTAATCACCTCCTCACGAAACTTCTTCCACTCCGCTCTACCCCCAGTACTTCCCGAAGCACAAATGACTGCTTGAAAGGGGGGGGGGGGGAGACCCAGTGTCCTTGGCCTGCTGTAAGGCTGCAAGCTTATCTAATATAATCTGCTGCTCCCGCACCTCCTCGTCCTCAGAGGATGACAGAGCAACAGGAGGGGGTGCCGCAGTATGCCTAGGTACCTTTGGTGCAGGCCCTTTTCCTTTAGACTGGCCTTGACCCTTTCTAGAAGCCATATCCAAAACACAATGAGCCGGGAGGCCTCCCTCAATTAATAGAATTGTCCTAAAGTGGTCGCCGCCAAATAAAATGGCCACCACCTAAAAGGACCTTCCAAAGATAGCCGATCCTAAGGATACCCCAGAGGAACAATTTAAAGGCAAAATGGCCACTCAGCCCACAGGAGCAGACCTTCCCAAAATGGCCACCGTCTAGGGCTGCCAGTCAGCCCAGGGGGCAAGGGATCCCCCGCTACAGGGGTTCCTGATCCGCCGTCCAGCATTGGGCCGGTGGGGGAAACCCCACCCCCGAAGTCGTCCAGCCTGGATGACTTCCCCACGTAATGACGTCATCCGGAAGTGATGCCATCACGTTGGGGGTGTTGCCAGGGCGACGCTCTGGCAATCGCCCCAAAACTCTATGATACCATAGAGTTTTGGGGGGATTACGCCCCCAATGTGCTGACATCACTTCTGGTGACGTCACCCAGTGAGCGCAAAGCGCATGCGCCGGGGAAGCTCCCGGCCGGCAGAGGACTCCCCACCACCGTCCCTGATGATTTCAGCAAAGTCTGCCCCCACCTAATGTCTAACCGCCTAACAACAGCGAAAAAACTGCCCAGCAACAGCTAAACTGCCAGGAACCGGCTGTAAATCTATAGAACCCAAAAGGAAAAAAAGGGGGGGGGGGAGGAGAAGTGGGCAAATGACCAACTGGGCCCCAAGCAGCCTCACCAACTGCACCTTAGCCCTGAGCCTAAGAAAAATTTCCACTAAGTGTATATGCATGTAATTCTTGCTTTAACAAGGCTAACAGCGCGCAGGCCGCAGCCTAGGAGCCAGCCGAAGCACAGCCGACTCTAATTTACACCACAGTCACTGCCCAGCCACCGACGTGTCTTCTGTCCTGCAGGTGCTCCAGGCCCAAGTGCTGCCTCCACCGGCAAGGGAATGCCCCCAAAACAGCCCCCCAAAACCCCTTGCCAGTCCCAGTCCCAGCTGAGCCACAGCCTCCAAGAAAGGAGGGAAGGGAGGCTGATTTTGGGGTGGGGGGAATACCCTTTGAGTTTCTGCCGGCTCTAGGCCAAAAGCCAGGAAACAAGCGAAAAAAGCCTCATGCTCCTTCTCTGTTGAGCACAAGGCACCAATGAGGCTGCTGGGGCCGGGGCTGTCCTTCAGCATGCTAGCCCCGCCCCCCAGCAAAACCAGGCTGCAAATGCAGCCAGTCTGATCAGTCTTCCTTACAAGGAGGCAACTTCATTCCCCACCCCACCCCCAGCCGGCCTTCTGCGGCGGCGGGGATCCGTCCATGTGTCTTACCATGCTGCATCTGTTTGTGCAGGGACAGACACACCCAACTATCAGTTTGTTTTAATTAAATGTGGATGAAATAATTACTTAGGGACTTTCATCACCATTTTCAAAGTGCTGTTTCTCACACATGACAATTAGGGTTGCCAAGTTTGGGTTGGAAAATACCTGGAGACTTTGGGGATGTATCCAGGAGAGGGTGGGGATAGGGGAGGAGAGAAGCCTCAGCATGGTATAATGCCATAGAGTCCACCCTTCAAAGCAGCCATTTTCTCCAGGGGAGCTGATCTCTGTCAGCTGGAGATCAGTTGTAAAAGCAGGGGATCCCCAGGCCCCACCTGGAGGCTGGCAACCCTAGTGACAATAGTCAAGAGTATAAAAATAGGTGTGTTGATAAGAGGGGGGAAGCTTTCCCTGGGTCATTTGTGAAAATGCTCTTATGTCCACATTGACTTCAGTGAGATTAATTTGTACAAATTTTCAGTGCTTTCATTTAACTGAGTTGCTGAGCAGGCTGCCTGCTGTTTAGAAAGTAAATGACTTTAATAAGTAGCACCTTCTTCTCATACTTGGTGCATGTAGGATCATTATCACTTTATTCATTGTAGCTGCTGAAAGAAGGGGGGGGAGAGAGGATTGGGGGTTTTTTATATAAATTTTCATTTCCACGATGACAAGTAAGATCTAAGGTAATTAAAATAGTTATCGTTTACACTAGTTCTACCTAATTCCCCAAGGGGGTCTCCTCCACGGCTACAGGTAAGTGTGCTTTAATTGTAGCTTAAACACCAATCAGGTCATAGGTAAGAGATAGTGTGCTAGATAAAGCTGCAATTTTAAAAAATTCCTCCTTCTTGCCACTAGTCTATGCTGTTGTATAAAGTTCAGGATATTCATTTCATATCTCCTCACAAATGTTTTGATACTAGGTTTTGTCAGGGATTTTTAAACATTTGTTTAACTATTGTTTTGTAAGGACAAAAAAGTTCCATCTAGTGACAGTCCAGCATTCCATTTCCATTGGTGGAAAATCCATACTCAGAGTTTGAAGTGGATGATCTTTCTGTCACCAGAACTTGTTACTCAGAGGGACATATGAAACCCCCCCCCCTTTTTTTTTTGCAGTCAAGTCACAGTCGTGCCAACTTATGGTGACCTCATAGCGTTTTCAAGGCAAGAGATGTTTAGAGGTGGTTTGCCATTGCCTGCTTCTGTGGAGCAGTCCTGGTATTCCTTGGTGGTCTGCCATCCAAATACTAAACAGGGCTGACCCTACTTAGCTTTTAAGATCTGACCAGACTGGGCTAGGCTGGGCTATCCAGGTCAGGGCATGAACGGGTATACTGCCTCTCAATATGGAGGTTTCTGAGAGTACCTTCCATTTTTTATCATTGTGCTGTTTTAAGTTTTTCCTTATTTCCCCTTCCTCAGGTCATGGAGGAAGTTTTGAGCAGTAACAGGGTCAGTTTTCCTCTCTAGACTCTGAACCTGTATGAACTTGTCACAGTCCTTGAAGTTCCCAACTTTTAAATTGGTTGTCACTTTAATACCAACTCAGTCTGCATCAGTCATCAGGTGATATTATTTACCATCCTGCCATAAAAAGTTTCAGTTGCCCATTTCTACACATTTTGTCTTTGTAAAGGGACAGTACATTTTTTTCCTTGGCCAGTTGGCAACTTCACTCCCACCCTGATTACATCTCATAACACAACTTCATGAGCCAAGAAAGGAAAGGATCTATTTTCTCCTACAATGACATAAAGAAACCATATCATGGCAATGGGTTTGCAGCCTGAACTAAGCCCCCATGGATCTTTGGATACCTATAAATTATGCTCCCTCATGCTTGGGCCCTGAGAGAGAACACTAGAGGACACAACTGTAAAAAAAAGTAATCATGACTAAGGAGTCCTAAGCAGGTTTTATTCAGAGGTGCTTACTCCCAGGAAAGTGGACGGCAGCCTAAATGTCTTTCCACCACTTTCAATGTGATGGCATCACATCAACTGGCTTTTGCTGTAGTGTGCCCAAAATGTCTTTGCGATAATCTGCATGTTTAGTCAAAGCTACAGGCCGAGTGGTTATTAAAGAGATACAGAGATTAGCACACCTTGGGTTGGATTTTATGACTTGCTTCTATGAAGTCTTCCTTTGACAGAGAAAGGCTTCACTGGACAATGCTTCATTTTCCGATGCGGGGAAAGTGGTGAAGAAAAGTGTTGTTGAAGAAAGTCTTTCTCTGTAAGAGGAAAATTTTCTGGAAGGGACTCATAGGTCCAAACTACATATTATGTTCTGGATCTGGGTTCCCCTGATCTAATGCTTTCTTGGCAGCTGCGCAGCAGCTGCAGAAATGGCATTTTAAAGCTCCATGGGGGCCTGATTTGGCTTGACACCATGATGGGGGAGGGGCTCATCTCCCCTCCCATGCCATTTTCCTGAGCTGAAACTGTCTTGCGGGGGGGGGGGGGGATTATTTGCCAATTTTGGAGCTGCACATACAGTATTCTGTGCACACATAGCTTTAAGATGGGGTATAATTTACACCAAGGTCCATTTTGGTTTGGAAAAACAAGGGGAGGAACATGAGAGGAGAGGAAGGCAGGAGCCCCTCCTCCTTCCACTATGCAGTTCTGAGTTGAATTGGGTCCCTGCTGAGCTTTAAAATGCAGTTTCCCACATCTGTGGTGTGGATGTAGGCAAACTGTGAATGCAGCCAGGAAAGTGCTGTGTGGATACAGAGAACCTAGACTCAAGTATGTAGCTTGGCCCATCAGATCCAACTTAGTGGAAGGGAGTTATAGGATTCAGCTCCCAGTCTTAGACATACAAGAGAAGTACAAATGTAGCAGCCTCTTCCATCAAAGCATCAGTGTTGGAGCTTCCCATACCAACCCATCCTGCTACGATCTAGAGCCAAATAAACCCTCCTTAGTTCTTCACTACCCCTGCTGACTTTAAAAATAGTGTGGCAAGTAGTGTATGCCCTACTGACCTTTTTGAAATCCCACAAGATTGCTTTCTGTTAAAGTTGTCAAGCTTCAGGTGGGGCCTCGAGATTTCCTAGAATTATAACCAATCTCTAGAGGTCAGTTCCCCTGGAGAAAATTGATGCTTTGGAGGGTGGGCTCTATGACATTACACCCCACAGAGGCCCCTCCCCCCCAAACTTCTCCCTCCAGAGGCTCAGCCTCCAACTTCTCCTAGAGCTGGCAACTGAACTTCCTGTTGTGAGAGTCTGGCTACCACTGTGGTTGCCTTAGCAACAGGCAAACAAAAATGGCGGCCAAACTCTTGTGAGAAGATAGAATCTTGTGAGAATATGGCTCACTATGTTACTTTTAACAAAGTTTGTGGAGCAAGGACTTAGGAGGGTTATCTCCTCTGGCTACTAGGTGGGAGTTGCAGGTAGATAGGTATGTAGTCAGCTGGCTAAGTGGCAGACAGTGGGAGATACTAGTGGCTGCTTCCTCCCCCATCCGACTCCGGCCAGTCTTGTCCTCAGAAATATTCACAGTTTTAAAGATGACAAGCAATAAGATCCCAACAGGCACCTGGATTGATTTAGGTGTCTGAACCTAATATCAAGTATCAAACTCATATATAGATCCCGAGCATTCACCTTTTTGCACCACTGCTCTTTAAAATGTACTGTGCATGGGGAATTTCTGTGTGAGATATAGCCATACCTTGATCCAGCAATGGTGATCTATGTCTGGAAACTGGCTTCTGTGCTTGGGTCAGTAGGTGCAAAGTGCCGCCGCTTCCCATTCCCATAATTCTGATTGTTGGATTGGAACCACATAGCTGCCTTCCAAGCACCTCTGCCCTGACATGGTTCTGCATTTCCTTTTTATTCTACAGTTGGGTAACTGTCCCAGCTGCCATCAGTAGTTCATTCAGGCTGTCTTCACTTGGCCTTGCTCAGTTGCAGCTTATTTTTTCCAGATCCAGTTCAGGGTGATGTCACTTCCTGTGCAAACAGTAGGCACAACATCCTTCTTGTCTACTGTAGCCTGATTCTTACCACCAGCCATTCTTTATGTTTTATATGTATATTTATAAAAGAAATTCGTAAGAAAAGTTTCCTCCCACACCACATGGGGAGTACCTTGATAACACTAATATAACTCTTTTTGTAGTGAAAAATGGTCATTAAACATCTATTTATAACTGCCTAAGCAACTGTCTGTGTGGCTCAGTGAACATCTGTTGGCTGAAACAGAGTTGAAAGATCTTCAGGAAAACAAAGCATGGAGGGGAAAGAATTTTCCCTGCCACTCAATGGGTAAGATAATTTTCTCTGCATTGTTTTTTTAAGGGACCCTTTGGATGGCTGAAATAAAAAGAAAAAAATCTCTTTTCTCATCAAACCTGTTTTTTCCTCTTCCATGGACACACGCTGCTTTGCTATTGTACGGTTGCTTATGAGAGTGTCTAAATTGATTTTTCTTCTCTTATTTAAGAATAACACTACTGTGTGCACCAGGCTTCATTCTCACTGAGATGGTAATCCTGAGTCTGGGATGTACCACTTCAGACTTCAGCAGAGAGTTTACATGCTGGAGTAATGGTCAGTTTTAAAAAAAGAAAACACTCTTCACATAGAAAACTAGTGTGTCAGGAAGAAGTCAAGGCTAAAACCCTGCTTGCTGACAGTCAGCTTTTAATGTGCAGAAACTATCTGTGTATGGAGCAACATTCAGCAATGTGAATCTTTACCTGCAGTCTGAAGCGGTCCAATCAAAGCACAGGTATATACCACCCCCTCAGCAATTTGTGAGAATAAACCACAAACCTTTGCTGAAGTCTCACACCTGAAGCCATGGTGGGATCATGGCTGAGCAGGACTGTGGTTCAGTGGTGGAGCATCTGTGCATGCATGCAGGAGGTCTCAGGTTCAGTCTCTGATAGCTCTAGTTAAAAGGATCAGGTAAGTAGCTGAAGTGAACATCCTTCATCTTTTACCCTGGAGAGCATTGCCTGTCAGAGGACACAGTACAGTTCTGACCTGGGCTGAGGACAGACTGGCAATGTAAAGCGGGACAGTCCCGCGTTGGAAGTGGAAGAAGGGAGCGCGTTCAGACATGCGCATCTGTCCGTCGGCTCCGTTTCGCACTTACCTGTCTCCCACTCGCTTTCCATCCTCTTTAACAGGACACCGGGAGAAACCGGTGTCCAGGGGCCGTCTTGCGCTTGCCTCCCGCTTCCAGGCAGTGTGAACCGGAAGAAGGTGGGAGGCAAGCGGAGGTGGCAGTGTGAACGCGGCATTTTGCCAGTTTGCGCATGTGCGCACGTGCGCAAATTGCCGAAACAGCCCTATCACGAGCTGTGGAGGCCGGCCCACGTGGGGCCACTCCGCAGCAGTCTGAACGCTCCGTATCGGCACCGTTGCGCAATACACCGGCCGGTGTGAACGGCCAGCCCCGGGGAGTTTTTCCCCCGCAGCAGTTTCCTCCGCATTCTTCTCGCTCCAGATTGCCAGTCTGTCCTCAGCCCAGGATAGACTAACTGACATACACAGCCAACTTGCCTTCTTGGTTCCAAGGCAGAGTGTTCCAAGTGGTACCTCTCAGAGATATGAAACTCTGTTGTGTGCTTGCTGGCAAAAGTTTTTAAAAGATGCAATTAGTGACATTTCTCCAAGAAAATGTTTGCCAATTTGTAAAATTATCTGTTCAGTTTTTTACTGCTCTGTCACTTTAGCACATTAAGCCAATGCATCACAACTAATATCTTCCCTTCTCTAATTATTATTAAGCGTTACCAATTCTCCCTTGACCAGAACCAGTGTTCATTTCCCAAAATTAATCATAGTTCAGAATAAATCTTGAGAGCAGAAGTACAGCTTTGGGTTTTATTTGCAACAATTTCAATTGTTTCCTGCCTTCATGGGGTGATTCCAAGACAAAAAAAAACAAGAAAAAAATCCATGTAATCCCTTTTATTAGGATCAGCCTCACTGACAGTAAACTTTGTGTATGCTTTCTAGCTCATCTGAATACTTCTTCAGGCAGGATGTTACAAAATTTAAAAAGATAGAGGGGTGGGAGCAGATTTTTCAGGTCCTGATGTTACGGCCTGAAGCAGCCTGAAGAAAGGTTCTGATGCTTGCACAATATTCTGTGTCAACTGGGTTGATCTTGATAAAAGGGATCTCATAGATTTAGCTCTTGGTTTTGGATTCTGGGTAGATCAGTATGCTGTTTACAACTGATTCCAAGATGACATTTTTTGTTATGACTCAGCTGATCATCAGCTGGTTTACGATGTGTTGCCCACAGGGACAAAGAGAACTTCCATGGATCCCAGTTTGGGATGGAAGTATTTCAGATGCAGGCCTATAACTTGCTTGTTTCCAGACCTGTTTTAGAAATAGGTAAAAAGGATTTGCAGTGAAACTCAAATTATAAGGAGGCAGATGGGGAGGAGGATTTCAGAGGCGAGGTCAAAAGGCTTCAGCAATTGGCAAAGCAGTATATAAATAATAAATAAATAGTTCTTTAATACATATAAAGATAAATTGGAAAAAGTACTTTAGGTTTATATGTCATTGTCGATTGCCCTCTTTTTAAAATACCTATGGCATGGTTGTGAAGCCTGGGCAGCCATATTGTTGTTTTTTCAATGGACTTTCGCTTGTGAAATCTTACACACACACACCCTGGAAACATGGAAATTTCTTATTTGTATTCTGTTTTATGTTCAAAGTTTAGCTTGAAACTTCTCCATGTAGGATGAGATGTTGAGGAAACAACTTTTCCTGGTTGGGTGTCACCTGGGAAGGATAGCTAGAGATTTCCCAGGGAGGATAGCTATGGATATGGAAATTACCTTGGCTTTGACAAGACTCCAGAAGCTTTTAATAACCAAAGCCACTAGAACCTCCTGGAAAAGTCCAGCAGGTAGAGGGGAGGGATTTTATTATGAATAAAAGGGAGATCTGTTTTGTTCATGGGAAGTGGTAATTTCAGGAGAAACAGAACTCTATGAGAAAAATGGCAACAAATCAGCTGCTAGAAAAATCTGGGCTCATGATTAGAAAAGGAAGAACAGTGGATTGAGCAGGATAACATAGAGAACCACCATTATAACGGTGTATAATGCATTTGGCACACATTTGACTAGTGTGGAAGCACCCTGTGACTCCAAACGAGTGATCTCATGCCCTCTGAAACACCGGAAGGCGGTCACCCCCTTCCCTGTGGTGTCACTGACTCTTGTGCAACTTATCTGCAATGTTTTCCAGCACATGCTTCTTCCCAGTTTAACACTTCACATTGTGTTGGTATGACAGCACATTCTTTTGGCATCTCTTATACCAAAAGCATCATTAAAGAATTTTGCTAAATGAAACATACAAGCCTTTTCACTTAAGGTCACTGAAATTATAGCAACAACAACAGAAACATACGCTCATTAATAAAAGTATAATATCTGTCTGGGCCCCCCTCAAAGAGGAGCCAGAAAATTACAGATTATATCTGAGACTACGGGAAAAAAGCAACTCTGTAAGTTAAATGCTCTATTATTAAAAATGTCATCCTGTATGAATTTCATAAATAGCAAAGCCAAGAACAGAGTAACCATTTTAAAAAGTCTAGAGGGGATTCCATAACAACATTTAAATGCATTACTACTCAAAGAATTTGATTGGATTATAAAATATTTAAAAACTGCAGCTGTACTTGCGGTGTTTAATATTGGCTATTTTGATTTCTGGAGCCTCTTACCTCAGTTTACTAGTTGCCTCATTTAAATATAAATATATATCCAACTGCTTGACATACTAAAGCCTGTGATATTGACTTTTCATTTACAGCGCACACACTGGCAAAAGAAAGGGGGAGAGAGGCAACACACTGTATGAAAATAGAGTGGACAATTAAAGTTATTTGATAATCAGTCACATAGATCAATAATGTCCCTAAGCTCCTCTGAGCTAGTGGAGCATTTTTTAGCGGATCTTAGGATATCATTTAGAAAGGGTAGGGGAACCTCTCTCCCTTTATTGTACAGGAGGTGATTTCTTTTTTCCCTCCGAAGCACTAAGATCTCTGGCCAGCTCCCTGATTCTACATACAGGGCCTCACTAGATTAAATGCTGGGAGAGCTGTTGCCACCATTCAGCATACTTTGGGCACACAGAGAAAGGAATCCAATTATGACCTGAGTGCCCAAGCATACTAGCTTGAGAGAAATAATGCCAGAGGGGTTAGTCTGTTGTAGCACAATTTAACAGGGGCCCAAGAGCACTTTCAAGGCTAACAAAATTTGCTCCAGTACAAACTTTTCTGAGTCAGAGCTCACAGCATCAGGTGCATGAGGCCAGAGAAGTGTAGCCCCATGCCCTGTCCTCTGAGATATGGGTGTCCTGGCCCAGGATTTATGGAGCGCTTAGGAGAGCTGTGATTGGTTGCAGACTTAGTTGGTATCCCAGACGGCACGGTAGTTGTGTCAACATGGCAGGAAGTAGCCAGGGGGACTTTGATTTGAATTCCCATTGAACTGTGCATATTTTTGCCAGCATTTTTGCCAACATTATGTTTTCTCGGTGCCAGAAGCAGGATGTAAGTGCAGGATACTGATGAATCCTTGCTCCTTCCCCAAGCATTCCCCTAGCATCTCCCATTTCTGCCCCTGTGTTGACACAGCCATGACTTATATCAGTGTGGCAATAGTACTACACCAGAGCATCCCCACATTAGGGTAGCATATGATTACGGAGCTCTTCCACCAGGCTTTCAAATAGGAGCCGCCACCGCTAGCCCCACATCATGATTGCTATCTGGTGATGTGGGTTACCCTGGTGGCTGCCCAGGCCTGATGGCCATGGAAGGCCGTACTTGACCCTAAGCCATCTGTTTTTATATTATAACTGGAAGCATTGGTTGACTGGAATTTTACTGTAAATAGATTGTTTTAGGATTTTATAGTGGATTTAAAATGTTATTGTACTGTATGTTGCACTTTGTGCCATGTTAGCTGCCCTGAGCCCGCTTGCGGGGAGGGCGGGGTATAAAACTAAAGTATAAATAAATAAATAAATAAAATTAGTTTGTATTTTAAACTCTTGTTTTCTATTTTATGCACTCAAGACTGGCCTTAAGATTGTACCATGATTTCAACTGCTTTTTCCTGTGTTTTAATTTTGAGGTGAGCGGCTTTGAATAGATATTCATATTTTAATAAATAAAATAAACAAGTCAAAAACTACCCACAAACCATATACAGTGCACACTGAAGCAAAATCAGCAATTATTGAATAAGCTGACCAATTTGATACAGAACCTACTCAGAAACCAGCTGGTGTAAATTCCAGGAATTTGTCAATTCGAAGTGCAAATAATTTGGCTCAGGTCTCAGTCCTAGTGTGTTTAGTTCATTTGGGTTCTTCAAAGTTTTGTCAGTTTCCCAGAAACTATTCTTTGATTTGGCTAGGTTAAAATTGAGGGTCAGGCTACCCACAAAAAAGTCCCATTAGAAAATAAGTTATCAACTTCATTTATGTAATAAAAAGGTGAATCTCTCTCCGGGTTAAGAGGAAAGAAGGGAATGCTAACAATGCTCTTAGCATTTGGCTGCTACTGTGCCTTTCTTTCTTTCTTTTTTAAATACATCAACTATAAGCCATCCCCTGCATAAAATAATGCCAACTGGGAGTTGCTAGCCAACACTAACTCGTCTTTCTCTTTCTGATGCTATGAGAATGCAGAATGCAGACATTCCTCCATTTCTGAGTACTGCTGAGGTTACTGGCACAAAATTCAGGTACTCTGAGACCAGGGCCCCAAGGACCAGTGAGGTGCCGCCCTTCTCACTTGCACAGAACATCCAAAAAAAGGTGAGAAACCGCATGAGAAAATTCTTCATCCCTTCACTCCCCCTTGCCCCAAAGCACCCCCCCAATTCTGGAGCCATCTGTGATCCAATAAGCTGAACTGTAGCCTATCAGCCATGTATGTAGGGCTGCCAAGTCAGCCCAGGGGGCGGGGGATCCCCCGCTAAAGGGGTTCCCCGATCCGCCGGCCAGCATTCAGCCAGCGGGGGGAACCCCACCCCCGAAGTCGTCCGGCGAGGACGACGTAATGACGTCACCGGAAGTGACGTCGGCACATTGGGGGCATTGCCAGGGTGACGCTATAGAGTTTTGGGGCGATTGCCAGAGCGTCGCCCTGGCAACGCCCCCAACGTGCCGACGTCACTTCCGGTGATGCTGCTGGGCGTGCGCGCAAAGCGTGCGCACCAGAAGAAACTCCCGGGCACAGGAGACTCCCCCCCGCCAGTGAGTCCATAAGACTTGGCAACCCTACATGTATGGACTTTCCCATCTATGATCCTTTAATTGAAAATGCCAGGCAATAAACCTGTGGACTTATCTGTGGAAGGAATGTGATCTGCGCATGTGAAGTATGTGCAGTTCCACTGAGCTACAGGCTTCTCTCATGTCTTATGTATTCCTTAATTGAACTCATTTTATGGAACTTCCTGTCTGGTCCTCTTTCTTCGGACTTCACAGAGATGTTTAATTCTCATTTCTACAGGCCTGAGAATTATATTGGTTGGTTATTGATTAATCATAGTTTTGTGCCTGTTTCATCATTTCAGTGCTTTTGGGTAGATCTTTAACTGAAGAAGAAAAAATAATTTTGTGAGCTGCCTCAGGGATATCTCAAGCCCAGGGAATGTTCTAGTCATTTTGCTGTGCAAGGAACATAGGCAGGGCCACAGAGGGAGGGGTAAAACTCTTTGGTAACTCCTCTCAAACACAGGACAAGATGGACATGGAGATGGGTTAGATTGTCCTTCTGGAATTGCATGGTATTTTCCCATCCCCAGCAGTATTTTGGCCTCAAAGGATTATTGAACACTTGGGAAACCAAACAAGTCATTGGGATAGCAATACAGATGATAAATTCATTGAGCACGTTTTTCAGTGGAAGTCTTGGTTCTCAAATGTTAGCACACTGCTGCGTGTCTGACCTTCTCCTGAAGTTCGTGTGCTGCAAAGGCAGATGCATTATGTTTATTAATACTTGTCTCCTCAGTAGAGTCCGGACAGCCAAGGAGACCACCTCCATGCTTGGAAGACATCAGGGGTACAACCTGAAAACAATTATCAGAGTGCTTTTGCCACTCCTGGCAGGCACCCAATCGTTCTGTCTAAACATACAGGGTGATTTAGAGGACTTTTTTTTTGGTCTATTCACTAACCAGACCTTACAATGCGAAAACCATAAGCATTCTTACCATAGATGATTACAGTATTTAAAACCACAGTAGTGGGTAGGAGCCTTCACAGTTGTGAACATAGTGGGCACCCTGGGTAGTAGTGACCACGTAATTTTGGAATTTACAGTCTTGGGGAAGGTAAAAGCTATACGTAGTCAGATATAGGTTGGACTTCAGGAAAGGAAATTTTGACAAACTTAAAGTTATGCTGGGTAGAATCCCATGATCAGAAATACTTAAGAAGAAAGGAGTTTAAGAGGAATGGGAGTTTCTTAAAAGCAAAATATTGAAGGCAAAATCACAAATTATTCCTATGAAAAGGAAAAATGGGAGGAGCCTAAAGAAGCCAAGGTGGCTCCATAAACAGCTTTCTAAAGACTTGAGAAATAAAAAAGACTAATTCAGAAAGTGGAAGGAGGGCCTTATAGCCAACGAAGAATATAAACAAATAACCAGTGCTTGTAGAGAGAGAGAGGAAAAGCTAAAGCTCAGTATGAGCTTAGGCTAGCGAGAGATGCGAAAAACAACAAAAAAGGGTTCTTTTCTTACGTTCAAAGTCAGAAAAAGAGCAAGGAAGGCTCATTGCGGGAACAGAAAAGTGAAATTGTAACAGGTGACGAAGAGAGGACAGAACTGCTAAATTCCTATTTTTCCTCAGTCTTCTCCTGTGAGGGGAACAGTGCTCAAAATGGTAAAAACAGTACACATGATGAGGGAAGGGAGTTGCAGCCTAGGATCAGCATAGGGGTAGTAAATAAACACCTTGTGTCTTTAAATGAAACTGAGTCCTCAGGGCCAGATAAACTGCATCCAAGGGTACTAAAAGAACTTGCGGATGTAATTTCTGAGCCTCTGTCCATTATTTTTGAGAATTCTTGGAGAACA
The DNA here is from genome assembly GCA_029233225.1 of Lepidodactylus listeri. Taxonomy (NCBI): domain Eukaryota; kingdom Metazoa; phylum Chordata; class Lepidosauria; order Squamata; family Gekkonidae; genus Lepidodactylus; species Lepidodactylus listeri. Next base: position 127,778,984 of record JARCFY010000003.1, read on the forward strand.
GGTGAGGTGCCAGAAGATTGGAGGTGGACAAATGTTGTCCCCATCTTCAAGAAAGAGGAAAAGGAGGATCTGAGCAACTACCAACCCATCATCTTGATGTCTATTCCAAGGAAAGTTTCAGAACAAATAAACAGACAGTCCTTGAGCATTTAGAAAGGATGGCTATGGTTACTAAGAGCCAGTATGGGTTTCTCGAGAACAAGTCATGTCAGACTAACCTTATCTCTTTTTTTGAGAGAGTTACTACCTTACTGGATCGGGGGAATGCTGCAGACAGTTTATCTTGAGTTCAGTAAGGCTTTTGATAAGGTTCCACATAATATTCTTGTTGACAAATTGGTAAAATGTGGTTTAGATCCTATGACTGTTTGGTGGATCTTTAACTGGTTGACAGATCTCACCCAAAGAGTGCTTGTGGATCATCCTCATCCTCTTGGAGAGGAGTGACAAGTGGAGTGCCTCAAGGATCTGTCCTGGGACCTGTTTTGTTCAACATCTTTATCAATGATTTTGATGAAGGGATAGAGGGAATGCTTATTAAATTTGCAAATGATACTAAATTGGGAGGGGTAGCAAATACGGTAGAAAACAGAGTCAGGATACAGAATGATCTTAACAGGCTGCAAAACTGGGCTAAAAGAAATTTAATGAATTTCAGTGGGGATCAATGAAAAGTTCTGCATTTAGGTAGGAAAAATCAAATGCATAATTATACGTTGGGGGAGACTTGTCTTGGCAGTAGCATGTGCAAAAAGAATCTAGGGGTCTTAGTAGACCATACACTGAACATGAGTCAGCAGTGTGATGTGGTAGCTAAAAAGGCAGATGCCATTTTGGGCTGTATCAACAGAAGTATAGTGTCCAGAACACACGAAGTGATGGTATCACTTTACTGTGCTCTGGTTAGACCTCATATAGAGTTTTGTGTTCAGTTTAGGGCACCACAATTTAAGAAAGATATAGACAAGCAGGAACATGTCCAGAGGAGAGCAATGAAGATGGTGAGGGGTCCGGAGACCAAGTCCTATGAGGAAAAGTTGAAGGAGCTGGGCATGTTTAGCTTGGAGAGGAGAAGACTGAGAGGTGATATGATCACCATCTTCAGGTACTTGAAAGGCTGTCATACAGAGGATGGAGCGGAGTTGTTTTCTGTTGCCCCAGAAGGTCAGACCTGAACTAATGGGTTGAAATTAAATCAGAAGAGTTTTTGGCTAAACAGTAGGAAGAACTTCTTGACAGTTAAAGTGGTTCCTCAGTGGAACAGGCTTACTTGGGAGATGGTGGGCTCTCGTTCTTTGGAGATTTTCAAACAGAAGGCTAGATGGCCATCTGACAGTGGATTCTGTGAACTTGGGCAGATCTTGAGAGGGAGGGCAGGAAGGGTTTCCTCAGTGCTTAGTTCTTGTGGCGCTTTCTTATATGCCCAGAGAAGTGCTAATCGCCACTTCAGGGTCAGGAAACAATTTTTCTCCAGGCCAGTTTGGCTGAAGATCCTGGTTTTTTTTCTTCATGGGCATGGAACACTGGTCACTGGGGGTGTGGAGGGGAGGTATTTGTGAATTTCTTGCATTCTGCAGGGGGTTGGACTAGATGACCCTGGAGGTCCCTTCCAACTATGATTCTATGACTCTAACTTGTATGGGCCATTCAGTAAGTTAAGGTGGTTGGTTGTTGGATTTTTTAAATATGAATTCAACTCAGCTTAGTACACTGATGTTCAAACTGTGTGCGGAGGCATATCTGTATGCCCAAACTAGAGATGAAGTTTCCCTTGAAAAATTAAGCATCCGTGTAGGCTGCATCCATCACTAGATGCCCATCATAATGGAGAGACCCTGCTTATCACTGATTCCTCCACACCACCCACTATATTGGTAGCATTGTCACTAGGGAAGGAGAAAATGCACCCAAGATTTCTTAACAAGTTAATGGGGATCCCAGAAGCATCTTCACTGCCCATAAATAGTTCCATTCCTGACTCCTGATTGACAGGTGGGGGGCACCCCAGAAGGTGGTATTAACAAGAATCCCTTGCAGTTGAAAAGATAATTCCTGATCAGTGTTCTGGGAGCTGACAGGTATGGACTGGCTATAACCAGCTTTTTCACTCAATCTATCCTCTTGCTTACTACATGTCCATGTCCCAGCACGATTTTTGGGGGTGGTCAAGGGGGACTACTCCTTCCTTTTTCACCTGCAGAAAAAAAACTGGTAGGATCCAACCCTATGTTGCTCCCATTCCTGATACCATTTTTCCAACCTGAAATTACCTCAGGGAGCTGCTATTTCTCCTGTCAGGCAATCTTACATGTAGCCATTAGTATACATAAGTTTCCCCAGTAAGACAAATAGCAGTTTCTTGGGGACTTTTCAGGTCAGGAAAATGGTATGGGGAGGAGGCTTAAGCCCCCTCTCCCCACACTTTGTGGTCATCATCTATACTGGGCCTCCACATGTCTGGGAATTAAGTTCTAAATACAGAAGTCCTAGGGAATGCCTGATCAACCTATATATGTGGTGGCCACATGGGGGACACACAAACTTACTTACTTACTTACTTACTTACTTACTTACTTACTTACTTTATTTATTTGATTTATCTCCCTCCCTCCCCGTAAGCAAGCTGTGAATTGGCCTTTGTGTATTTGGTAATTAGATGATCTAGTACAGGGGTGGCCAACCTTGCTTAACGTAAGAGCCACATAGAATAAACGTCAGATGTCTGAGAGCCGCAAGACAGGAACAAATATCACACACACGTTTTTATTTTTAAAAATATGCAAATTTGCTTTTTATTAACATTAAATGGGACTGCCAAAAATAAAAACAAACGAGGAAAAACGGTTATTGATAATGATATTACTTGTTTGCTAATGATATTGAGAGAGAGAGAAAGAGAGAGAGATGGAAAGAAAGAATTAAAGAAGTGGAAAGAAAGAGAGAGAGAGAAACTAGGAAAGCAAATAGATGGGAGGGAGGAGGGAAGGAAGGAAGGAAGGGAGAAAGAGAGAAAAAGCATGCCTCCCCTTTGCTTTCCCAGCCGCCCTGCCAGGAGCCGCACAATATGTGTGAAAGAGCCGCATGTGGCTCCCGAGCCACAGGTTGGCCACCCCTGATCTAGTAGGTAGACTATGCAATAGAAATCCTGTCTTTTCCACGCATCTAGTTCCAAGAAGGGTATGCTTAGGGTCAAACAGATTTATCACTGATGGTTAAAAGGAATCTCAGGTAAGAAGGCATCAATGCAAACATAAAAAATGACTTAATATTTGTTGGTCTTAGTAAAAGGTATTGCACATAGGCGTCAACTATGGGGGGGTTGGAAGGCTCAGGCCACCCCCAAAGTTTTTCAGGAGGGTCTGAGCCCTCCCAGGGAAACGGGACACCCGCCCCCTGCTGCCGCTGCCACCGCACCTCCCCGCCTCCCATGTTAGGCAGGCAGGCAGGCCCGCCCATACACCCACCCGCTGCCAGAGCCACCTGCCTGGCTGGCTCCCCTCCCCTGAACCCACTGGCTCCCTCTCTCCCGGCGGGATGATGTCACCTGGAATTGACATCATCACGTTGGGCACGTTCCCGGGGTGGCACTCTAGCAATCTCCCAGAAACTCTATGGCACCAACGTGCCCAGTGTGATGATGTCACTTCGGGTTGACATCATCATGCTGGGGCCCTGGGAGGGAGGGAGAAAGCCAGTGGGTTCAGGGGAGCCGGCTGGCCAGGCTGGGGGGGCCTCTGGTGGTGGCAGCGGCGCCAGTGGGGACACCGTCGCAGCATGTGCGCACACTTCATGCATGTGCACACACAAGAGCCCCCACCCCCCCTGGTAAGTACAAAACTCTACGCCCCTGATATTGCATAGCCTTTGTTTTGGAGCTTCACTTTTGGCTGTTTAGTATCTTCTGTCCACAAATGTAAGCAGACTGTTGTATGTACCCAGTTCCGTTTTATCTCTTAAATTGCACCCTCCACCCCGGGTCAGTTATGAGTCCTTGAAAAGCTTGAGCTAGCACTGAATTGCATCAGGAAATAATCCTGCAGGTAATTTAAAACCATATAAAGGCTAGCTGAGGCTAGCCCGATCTGATGAGCCCAATCTCGAAAGCTAAGCAGGGTCGGTCCTGGCTAGTATTTGAATAGGAGCCCTCTGAGGAATATCATGGATCGTGACACGGAGGCAGACAATGCAAACCACCTCTGAACGTCTCTTGCCTTGAAAACCCTACAGGGTTGCCAGAAGTCAGCTGCAATTTGACGGCACGCCACCCCTCCAAAAAAACAAACCCATCGCTACAGTGTTCCTGCATGTTGCCCATCAATTTCAATGGGCTTACTCAGGAGCTTCCCAAAGGATTGTGCCATTAATCTGTTTCCAATCAGTTTCTTTTATCTCCTTCTTTCTCTTTTTTTGCAGTGGAAAACGGCATCATGAGCTTGTATTTCATTTCAATATAGTTTATTAATGACACCAAACACTAGTCTATTAATCAATTGAAAAACAAGTTGGTAAAAAAGGAAGGAAAGGTTTTGGAAGTGGGAACGCACACATCTTAAAACGGGGCCATTATCTCTACGGGTTTCTCGGCTGAAGTTAAAAATCTGAAAATGATTTTCATTCATTTCTCATTAATATGCAAAATTATTCAAATGAGGCAGTAATTAACCATCTACTCAGTAGAAAACCTTTTCATGATAATTTATGATAAACTCAGTTGCAGCTTTGATTGAGATTGAGAAGCGAGCCTGAATACAAAAAAGCACCTGAAAAAAATATTTTTAAACACCTAACTTATTGCTCAGCTAATTATATGGTAACCGTGTTCGCAGTTTATTTCAAAGGCAGGCCTATGGGCGAAAATAATGCAGGCGTAACATTCTTTTGAGCCTGTCCTACATTTCATCATAGAGCTCAGCTTTTCTTTGCATCTGTCGGCAAAATCCCCAGTGAAGGGGGGGGGGGGAGCTGTGCAAGATTCTGGCCACGCTCTTGTGTGGCTCCCATTCATTTCAACGGGGCTTGCACAAGCAACCACATCATTTTGCTATAGTTAATTCATTCATTCTGTTTTATGAGAAGGAGATAAATTTATTTCTTCTTGGAGGGCTGTCCCAGTTGCAGCTTCTGATACATCCATCTGAGCAGACCAAAGGTTGCAATTGAGAAAACACACCTTTTGCTTTAGTAAAACTTATGATCATAACAGTGTTCAAGGTTCTCCCTTTCTCCATTTTTATCCTCATAAGAACACTGTGAGGCAGGCTGGGCTCAGAAAAAGTAACTGGCCCAGGGCTACCAAGTAAGTGTTACCGCTGAGCCCGTGTCTCCCTTGTACTAGTCCAGCACACTAAACTCTGCACCACACTGGTGCCCGGTCTTGTATCTCACTCCCCAGATCCTTAACGCAGGAGAGCATAAAAGGAACTGGGTTTCATCCCCAGTCTGTTTGCAATTGCAGTGTTTTCCCCTCTACTCCTTTGTGCAAGGGACTGAACCCTTTTGCTCCATTCACTCTCATGGAGACAAAAAGAGATGCAGCTGGGAAAATGAGAGGATACGGTTGCATCCATACCTCAGACATTGTCCTAAGGATCTGGGTTGGAGGGAGAAGCTTTGAGGTTGAAGTCTTGAGAGGTTCCCCAGTTACTAGGGTTCCTGGAATTCTGCTGCTCTTTATTGCTGGGCTGTCTTTATGCTTTAGAGGACCTCAAAAAAATTGTGTGTGTGCCCTGCGGCTGCAGTTCTGTGTGGAAATATATTTAACCTGGTAGCCACACATAACTTTGCATCAGGATCGCCTGCAGCATGTTTGCATTGTTTAATTCATTTAAACTATATACTGGATCTAAGAAATATTGCTGGGTTATGCTTTCCAAATTTCCTTTGAGTTAAAATACAAATCCAAAACACATCCCAGAAAAATCTCTTGTTTTGGCTTCATAGTATTTTGAAGAAAATGTGTAAATAGCCTCTTTGTATTTTGCAGGGCTTTTTAAAAAAAGCAAAAGCTCCTTTCCTTTGAAAGGAGCACTAAAAAGATGACATGGTTAACAGGTTGTATATGTAATATGTGATGGTTTTGTTTTTTATTAGAAGAGACGTTCAGGACTGGGGACATCCTTCATTCAAACACTGGGGAATGCATCAGGAATTTTAACTATCTGAGGAAAGAGGAAAAAACTAGAGGGAAGAACTTGTCCTTCTGCAGTAAATTGAAAGGTTTGACTGATACGTTTCCATTTATCACCTTTCCCCCCCCTCCACTTTATCCTCACAACAACCCTGGGAGGTAGGTTGGACAAAGAGACTGCAGCTGAGGGGTCACCTGAATCTCCCAGCCTGACACTCCAGCCACTATACCCATCTCCGGGCCCATTCCAGGATGGGGCCATTACCGAAGAACTTTTACATCGAAGACTACATTGTGTTAAGAGGCATAGGCAGGCTATTATTCACTGATAGAGCATCTGCTCTGAATACAGAACGCCCCAGTTTCAATCATGAGAAGCTCCAGTTAAAAGCATCAGGTACGTCATAATGTAAGTTTAAACCATTGTAATCACTAAGTAATCACTGGATGATAACTTACTTATGTAAAACATAGTTTTTATTGAATATTGTAATGTTTAAATTTAAAAAAATAATTTAAAAAAAGCATCAGGTAGCAGATTATGTGAAAAACCTCTACCTGCAACCCTGGAGAACAGCTGCTGGTCAGAGTGGACAGCAATGATCTCAGTAGACAAATGGCTGGTGCTGGTCTAAGACAGCTTCATGTTTTTATGTCTCAGTATCTATTGCTGCATGAAGAAATTGCTGTGAACACCAATGCTGAGGATCTAAGCCAAGTAAAACAGAGGGGGACAGAAAGCTGTTCAGTTTTGCTCTCTAAATTCCAGGGTATAGTTTTAACTGTTGGGTGCACCAGAGAAAGGTACCCCTTTGTTATCTACATGGCAGGAAGCTAGGTTTGGTGTCATGACTACACACTAGCCAAGAAGTGCGTGATTCTAATTTCATCTTAGCCATAGACCACCTAAGTAGCCTTAATCTATACCAAGGAGGCAATACTGCATCCTGGGTTTCTGTGTGAACTGAGTGGTTATCAGAGGAAAGCAAACATGAAACAGCAAGTGTGGTGTACACGATGGAGCACTGGACAGACCGAGGGGATACAAAGGTGCCTTTGGACAGTCAGTTTTCTTAAGTCTAATGTTTGTTTAAAATACTTATCTTGATTTCCAAGGTATCAGGCCAAATCAGTTTACTTGAGCTTTTGTGGAGCACATTGTGTTTCCTCCCTCCAGCCATCAAATAGACAGTAACAGCAAAAGTCAGTTCACAAGAACAGAATGGCCTTAACTTGGTGCCTAAATGTCAATAAAGGAGGTGCCAGGGGAGTACCTCTCTACAAGATATTTTACAACTGGGACATCACCTTAGAGAAGACTCCGTTTTTGTTATAAGCCACCTACCCTTTTAAGGCAGCCAGGGAAGAGACAACTGATGGGCAACTTCCTGGGAGAAGGTAGCTTTTCAGGTAACTGGTAGTGGGTATCTCAGTCTCTCTCAAAGAGTTGTTGTGAGGACAAAACAGGAGTGGGAAACTCTGAAATTAGATGAAGTCCTTCTACCAGACTGGTGTTGTGCAGTGGTTAAAGTATCAGAATATGATCCTAGAGACCACTCAGATGAGACACCTGACTGGGTGATCTTGGGCCAGCCACAGCCTAAATTACCTCACAGGGTTTTGGTAATGATATAGTTAGGAAGAAAAGACCAAGTAGGCCACCCTGAGCTCCTTGGAGGCAGGTTTAGATTATAATGTATCAGAGACAGAACCTTTTCCTCAGAACACACCAAGAAAGCCAGTGGCATCCCACCACCTCCTTAGACAGCTTGTTCCATTGCTATTCAAGAAAGGGGTATATTCTCCCCCATACCCAATCGCCCACCTAAATCTACATCCCTGTAATTTAAAGCCATTGTTTGTTGTCTTTTATCTTGGCCTTCATCTATTAAAAGTCATTGTTATTAGGCACTTATCTTGTTTTTGTCTCTTTGGGAGAATAACCTGACGTGAACTATACAAATGGCATCCAAATTTGCATGCGCTTTTTTTTAAACACTTGCCCCATTGTTTCAATGGTGGCCTCACAACAAAACCTCGCATCATTTCCCCTCCCACCCACCCCTAATCAGTGTGCCGTGTAATTGTTTTGTTTAGGAAAATATTCCCCAGCCCGGCTTCTTGTTCCAAACAATTTTGCACTTCTATGCCGCATTTGCCATCGACTGATCTAATACCTATACTTACAATCTGAATCCTTTGAAACAGATTCCATTGTTCGTCATTATTTATTATGCTTCCTATTGTTTCCAGATGGTGCCGAGGAACAATAGATTCATTCACTCTTCTGGAAAAAATGAACCCAAATTAATGGCAATATTGGGCCCTTCTCTTCCCCATGAGGGAGCCGTGAAAGTTTTCACTTCCTCTCCTTTTGTGTCTGCATGAGATACAACAGGTTGCTCTACCAATAATACACCTACTATGTTAATCAACAACCAGAATCTCCCAGAGTAGATTTAGGCCTTGTTCTTGTATCTCTTTTTGATGTGTTCAGGTCATTATCAACTTATTGTTCTTTGCCATTTATAAACCTTCCTGTATGTGCATAATGAACTGAACCTTGCCTTTTTCTGAGTCAGATCACTGGTGCACCTAAGCCACTGTTGTCTATTATGACTGATAGTGGCTCTCCATCATCTCGAATACTTTCCCATTCCTGCATTTAATTTGAAGGCACCAGGGGCTGAGCATGGGAACTCTTGTACACAAAGCATCTGAAGAGCTGCCAGAAATGAAGAGGGAAGGGAGAGGGTTTGAGCACGGGTGGCAGAAAATCCTGAAAGAATACTATCAAATATGATTTATAGCTCATTGATGGCCTATTCCATGCTGGTGCTAGCAGTGAAGAACTTTCACTGTGAAGTGAAATACCATCTAGTTGTGGTCCTGGTAAAATCATTAGTAACCAACCATGACTTTTGCAAAGTACTTTGTGGAGAACTCATTTTTATCCACACTGACTTTGCATTGGGCTCTTGCAGCATTTTTTAAATGGTCAGATGAGTGTGTGTGTGTGTTTTGCCATCAAGTCATAGCTGACTTATGGAGACCCCACAGAGTTCCCCCCCCTAAGGTTTTGTGGACCATAGATCACTTAGGTCTGACCCATGGCTGCTGACACCATTTTAAAGAAGAAGAATTTATACCCCGCCCTTCACTTGTAGTCTCAGAGCAGCTTACAAACTCCTTTCCCTTCCTCTCCCCACAACAGACACCCTGTGAGGTAGGTGGGGCTGAGAGAGCTCTGACAGAACTGCTCTTTTTTCAAGAACAGCTGTGCCAGAGCTATAGCTTGCCCAAGGTCATCCAGCAGGTGCAAGTGGAAGAGTGGGAAATCAAACCCGGTTCTCCCAGATTAGAGTCTGCACACTTAACCACTACACCAAACTGGCTCTCAAGAAGAATTTGTCTATTTAAAAATGCAGACAGAGACAATGCTTGAGTTGCTGTTTCTGCCAAGCTCTTGCTTGTAACAAGAGAGATGGCACTTGCTAAATCAAAGGGTACCCAGATGGGTCACAATGAGGAAGGGGAGTGCTGTGGTGGTTGGCAGGGCTGGTGGAGAGCTCTGGGAACCTGGTTACTAGCCACAACGAAATCCTGAGGCTTGGTGAGAAGCACAAGTGAGAATCTGTGCCTGAATGATTTGTGGAGAGTACAGAAATCTACCACCAGACTTTGTACATGCAGTAAAAGCAGTAAATGGATTCTGAAAGAATACTTTTCACCCAAGACCGAGAGATTTTGAGAAGCAGCTTGGTGGATAAGGTACATGAAGAAAGTAGAACCGGTCTGGCATTAGTGGATGTTCTGTAGCCTCCTCTCAACAGGGGACCCTGCTCATGTTCATCAGCCCATGCGGCTGCCCAGATAAGCTGGTCACTGATGCCAGGCCAAGTAAATATAGCTATTGTGGAACATTCCACAACTGGTCAGTCAGATTTCAGTAGAAAGACTGAGAGTTTGGCAGCCAAAATTATGCATAGATAAATCTGGCACAATACTCAAGTTTGATGGGGGGGGGGGGGGTTAAGGATGTAGAGCCCTGGCTGGAAGGACTACAAGTATTTCTCTTTTAAAATTTCTCGTTTTTTTCTCTCCAAATGGCTAGCCATCCTGAGACCAGCCAGACCTCAAGGGATTGCCCATCTAATAGAAAGCTCATGGTCCATCAGTTGCATCAACTGTCTCCTCAGTGTGGGGCCTAGCTTTGTAAGACTGTGGTGGCCAGGGGGAAAAAAGGCCACTTGTATAATCCCCACTTTCATCACTGATTCAAAGAGTTGTAGTGTGTTCAAATGATCCCCATTAAGTCTGTAGCCCACCAGGAGCCTCATATACTTCCAACTATGTAAATTAGACCTGTGGTTATAACCTACATAGCTCATACGCTTGCCCTCTCAAAATACTGTAATTTTCATGCAACTTTTTATTGTGAAATAGTTTAAACCAGAAAATGCATTAAATAGGCAAGGAATCCTGAAGAACCTAGCTTTCTCCCTCCTCCTCCTTTATTATGAAGTCATTTTTTTCAAATCACCTTTCTGACACATTTGTCCATATTGATTAGATGCTTTTAGAATGACATTGTCTGACCTGTCGAAATCTATCAATTGCTCTTTGGCTGATGCCTAATTCCCAGGCTCCTGTGTCTTCCAAGAGTGAAGTGTGACTGTTATTCATGAAAGCTATTTTTTTTGTTGCAAAAGAAGATCGATAATATATGCATATTAAATCTGCATTAGTGTTGCTGTTCAATTTGCTCTTTTAACTGGCTGTTGCCTATAGTCCCCTCTTTCCTACGGCACTGCACATTTCAGTGGTAGACATTTCAAGCATACATATTTGATACCATATCCCCACAAACCTCAAATAAGTTATTAGGAACTTGTTGCATGTTAGGATAAGTGCATATTCCCAGTGGCTTGCATTGTGTTTTCATTTGGTGCACTGCAAACACGACTATTAAATATGCTTTGTCCATTTAGAATTTTGTTAAAAAAGAAAAAAAAACCTGTTTTGTAGGGAAGGGATGCCTTAATTGTTCCCAAGACACTGGATAATCCACTTCTGATGGGTCTTAGGTTGAACTAATAGGCAAGCAAGTTACAGCTTAGCTTTGCTGGGTTTTAATTGACTAATGAGCCACAGTATCCTGAAGTTCAAAACTTGTCAAGATGACTAGATCATCATATTAAAAGTTGGAGTAAGTTTCTAAACTGAAAAATTCCTGGCTTAATAGGCAGAAAACAGCTAATCTGAGATACATTTACTTGAATTTTTATCCTGCCCCTTTCCCCCATGGGTTTGGGAGTAGACATTATATTTTTTAAAAAAGGATGAAAATATCTCCAATATGGTGCCATTGGGTTACATACATTATACAGTATTGTGTGCTGCATCTAATAGTAAAGTAGGAAGCTTGTGACAATCTCACCGATAGGGCTGCCATCCTTCAGGTACAACTTTAAAATCTCCTGGGATTACAATTTATTGTAATCACTGACTTCCACCAGTAATCCCAGTTAGCAAAGCAGCAAAACTAGGCACCCACAGACAAAGGACTCCTTAGGTGTACCAAAAAACATACATTTTGTAAATTAACTAAGATATTAAAGGGTTGATGTGGACTGAGCATTTTCCACAGGCACAGAATGTTGAGTGCAGTTGAGACACAGTTGCAGGGGGGGGGGTCAAAGACAGGTGTAGAAAAAGTGGTCTGTTCAAGCTGCAGAGAGGTTGGAGACTCTTGGATGGGGAGCTTTGTGTGTTGGTCTCGGGAATGTCCAGAGCATTTATTGCTTGGCACAAACTATTTCTCAATCTCAGTTTGCAGTAATCTGACATATTCAGGCTTGACCAAGGAAGAAAATACAAGACTTGGATATACAGACAGGAGGAAGCTGACCTGGGGTCAATAGAGGCAAGACAAGGCAGAGATTTAGCCCCCACCCCTTGACTGCCTTCAAGGACAGCTTCCATTACTGGTGGAAGTCAGTGATTACCCATTTTGTAACTGGCACTGTTGCGGAGCAATGGGAAGGAGTGTGTCACCAATAGAAAATACCTGGTTGGAAAATACCTGGAGACTTTGGGGGTGGATCTAGGAGAGGGCGGGGTTTGGGGAGGGGAGGGACCTCAGCATGGTATGATGCCATAGAGTCCACCCTTCCAAACAGCCATTTTCTCCAGGGGAGCTGATCTCTGTCAGCTGGAGATCAGTTGTAAAAGCGGGAGATCCCCAGGCCCCACCTGGAGGCTGGCAACCCTAGTTGCCAAGCAGAGACTTGGGGCATCCACAGGGTTCTTCTGACCTCCTGGGGGTCCAATAAGAAGAGACAGGGAGGAGTTTGCGAATCAGTTCGTTCACAGTAGGTAAACGTTTCTGAATTTTAAAATGGCTGTTCTGATTTCGTTTCGTGGCTGATATAAGTTTCGGATAATATCAGTTCATGACATCAAAACAGAGTTGAAAGAGATCATACAAGCCATCTAGTCCAGTAATCCTTAGGGTTGTCCCAGTGGGTGCCACAGTGTCCACCAATGTATTTCCTGGTGCCCACTTGCTTCTTTTCCAAGGCACCTCTTCTCCAAATTTAATAGCCAATCCTGGCTTTCTCCTAGTTCCCTGGAGCAGGTAGTGGTTTAGAAAGCCAAGAAGGACCAGTATTTGTCACTACAGGGAGTACCCATTTTGGAAACAGCTGCCTCCATCATAGGAGGATGCTTGGCTTCGAGTTTCCTGACATTTTAGGATTGAAACAAACTCCCATGGCAGTTATTTTCAGAACGCTCCTACCTACATGACAGCTCTTTTTATTGTGCCCGTTGTGATGGATTTATTGTATGCATTACAATAGAACAGTCTGCTTCCCCCCTCATATTTGTTTCTGTTCATTTAGTCTCATGGGGTGAAGTTCCTGCTCAGTTAGTTCTGTCTGTTAGTTAGAATTATAGAATCAGGGGTCCTTTGAGGCCGGAGCGAGGCGGAGCGCCGCTCCGCCAGCCCAGGAGTGGGCAGTAGGGCAGCCACAGGCCGAATCAGATTCTCTGATCTGATTTGGCCCGCCACCGAATTGCTGCTGAAATTTGGCGGTGGCTTTAAAAGCGGCTGGAGGGGAGGGGGTTTGAGGGAGAGGCTCCAAACTTGCAGGGTACCTTCTGGGATCTCTCCCCCAAATACCCACCAAGTTTCAAGAAGATTGGACCAGGGGGTCCAATTCTATGGGCCTCCAAACAGGTTGCCCCCATTCCCTCCATTGTTCTCTATGGTGGGAACAAGGTAACGTTTTTTCCCACCATAGAGAACAATGGAGGGGATGGGGCAACCTGTTTGAGGCCCCGTAGAATTGGACCCCGTGGTCCAATCTTCTTGAAACTTGGTGGGTATTTCGGGGAGAGGTCCCAGAAGGTACCCTGCAAGTTTGGAGCCTCTCCCTCAAACCCCCTCTCCTCCAGCCCCTCATATACCCTATGAGTTTTTGCCATTGATTTCAATGGCCCATGGGGTATAATAGGGTTGAAACTGACATTGGGCCAGTTATGCTAATGAGTTATGCTAATAGGTATGCTAATGAGCTCCTGCTCCTCTTTTTCTACGAAACGACCCCTGTATAGAATTATAGCTCCTGTGTCCTGAAACCAGTTGCCCTTATCCATGTATGTTCTTGCTAATAAATGGATGTTGTTTTGAACACAGCCACCTCTGCTGTGTGAACCTGAGAGCAGGAATCTGAATGATGACCCTATTCCTGACTTGCAAGTAAAATAGAACATCACACCCACTATATGTTTTCAAGATTCCAAAGCCACCCATAGGATTCAACAAGATAGTAGACCCCAATCTAGATGAAGTCCTGGTCACTGCAAGAGACATGGAAAGAGTTTTGACTTGCTTGACAAGAAGTTAGGAGGAAATCGCTATTCTCCATTCATTTAATTGAAGGCACTCCTGGAAAGATGGCATGGGCATGTATCAAGGAGGGCTTGACTTTTCAGAAATTAAGCACTCATCCAGGAGCATTCTGGACACTCCAGGTCCACATCAGTCAAGCTTCATGCTTGGATTCTGGGGGTCTTTAGAAAAATGGATGCTGCTTCTGCCTGGCAAAAACGGAAACAGGCAGTCATTGGGAAAGACACTTCAGAGACTCCCCAGGGCAATGTGAAACAATGGAAGTAATATGACTTCATTTGTCCAAATGGGCTTGGAGGACATCCAAAATGTTCAGGTAATCAAATGCTCCAATAAAGGTAAGTGCTATTTACATTTGGGGGGGGGGGGGTTACACTGACCCATGGCTATGTGGGTGACAGACAATGAATTTGGATAAGTAGATGCTTCAGATTCATCATGAGGGCTGCCAGGTCAACACTCCTAAGTAAGCAACTGTGATGTCCTTTTCAGAGAGTTCTCTGAAGTTCTGTGTCTTCAACAGAGGAATATTGCTTATGCCCCAGAATACTATTGCAAGCTGAAATAATAGTAATTTCTTTTTCCATACAGATATAAGTGTGTGGTATCTCTTGTCAGATTTTCAGGCCCTGGTCACAAATCTGTGAATGGTACACCTTACAGATACATGAATGTGACAGCCATATGCAAATATAGACAAACACCATGAAAAACCTTTTTATGAATATCCAGTATTAACTGTGGCTCTCTGTTGGGCATATTTAGGATGAGATTCAACTGGGTTTTCTATTCATCAAAGTGGAAGACTAGGGTTCCCTTTGACCACAAAAAGAGAGAGACTGTATTGGGGGTCATAGAACATTCATGGACAAAAGCCACATGTGAAAGGGACTGTAGTAAGGAGGAGAATTGGGTGAGACTGGGTGGGAAAGCAGGATTAAACCCATTCAGTGGCAGACCTTGGCTCACTATGGCACAATGAAGTAATTTCCAACTAGTGTTAGGGCCTAAGAGAGTGTCATGAGAAAACTGTTAGAGACTATTATTAGAAAATGTTATGTAGAAATTGTTAGAAACTGTTATGTAGAAACTGCAGTTATTAAGTGTGTTGAGGAACAAAGTCTGCTGAGGGGAAATCAACTTGGCTACTGCAAAGGGAAGACCGGCCTCACCAGCCTCTTGAGGTTCTTTGAGCAGGTCAACAAGAATGTGGATAAGGGTGATCTGGTAGACGTCATTTACTTGGACTTCCAAAAAGCTTTTGGCAAGGTACCTCACCAAAACCTCCTGAGCACGCTTAGCAATAATGGAATAAGGACACATCCTCTTATGGTGTAAAAGTTGGTTAAACGGGCAGGAAGCAGAGAGCAGGAATAAATGGACAGCTCTCACAAAGAAGGGAAGTGAGCAGAAGGATTGATATTGAGACCAGTGCTATTTAATTTATTCATAAATGGTCTGGAAGTGGGGGGTGAGCAGTATAGTAGCCAAGTTTCCAGATGACACAAAACCAAGACAGATTGTGAAGAATTACAGGAGGATCTTTCTAAACTGAGTGAGAGAGCAACAACAAGGCAAAAGAAGTTTCATGTGGGTAAGTGTAAGGTGATGCATACTGAAACAAAAGACCCAGACTTTAAATATATGCTGATGTGGTATGAACTGGCTGATATTGAGATTGAAAAAGATCTTGGGGTTATAGTGGAAAGCTCAATGAAAATGTTGACCCAACGGGCAGCAACAGTGAAAAAGACAAATGTCAGGCCAAGAATCATTAGGAAAGCAACTGAAAATAAAATTGCCAACATTATAATGCCCTTCTATAAAGCTATGGTGTGGTCTCATTTAGAATACTGTGTGCAGTTCTGTTTGCCAGATCTCACAAAGGACACTGCAGAACTTGAAAAGGTGCAAAGGAGGGCAGCCAAGGACTATGAGGAAAGGCTGCAGAGTCTGAGAGTTTTCAGCCTAGAAAAAGAAATCGTTAAGGGGAGATATTATGGAGGTTTATAAAATCATCCATAAGGTGGAGAAAGAGGAGGGAGGGAGGTTTTTTTCTCCCTGTCCAATAATACTAGAAGTCACGAGCACCCAATAAAACTGCTTGGTATAGGTTCAGAACACATAAAAGGAAATTATTTATTTAGTGAGTAAACGAACTGTGGAATTCACTTACAGGGGAGACAGTGATAGGCACGTAGTCAGATTTAAAACAGGATTAGACAGATTCATGGAGGACAGGTTCATCACCGTGGCTACTAGCCATGGTGACTAAAGGGAGTCTCCATAACCAGACACAGCAAACTTATGAATACCAGTGCTGGGAGGCAGCAGCAGGTGAGGGACTCGTCCTCTATGCCCAGTATGCCCTCCCGGGCAACTGATTGGCAGCTGTATAAAACAGGATGCTGGTCTAGATTGGCCACTGGTCTGATAGAGCAGGCTCTTATATTCTTAACTTCTCCTGTGCATGGAGAAATACAAGAAGTAAATAATGCAAGGCTCTTGAGAGCTCATAATGTTCACCCATAGAGGAGGATGCCTGCTGCATCGCTGAATATTTCAGTACTCTAGCTTGCCTCCTCCCAATCAGTTTGTAAAAGGAATGGGAAATTCTGCCTCGTCTTTGTTACAAGTACGACAGAACGCTGCACAGTACTTTTTACAAGTCCAGGGTGGAAACATTTACATGTTCGATGAGATCACAGAGACTTTTGTCAAACAGTTAAGTATATCGTACAAAAAAACCTGAAAGAGTTTCTCTGCCTTAAGTCCTGGATACTAATTACAGCTCAGACAGTGCTGCAAAACAGCCCCCAGAGGGAACTGTGCAGTCCCTGAAGGAGACCATAGGGAAAGTCCTGAGCTTTGGGAACACCAGAGCTGCAAAATTCCTCAGCTTGTCTAACTAGCTTGTTAAGCTTGGGGCAGCTTCCAAACCTGACTGAAGCTCACACTTAGTCAGAGTTCCTTTATTAGGGTCTGCCATGTGCCCAGCAGCAACCACCATCACTGAAAAACCAGAAGTGACGTCACACCTCTCTAGGGATAGAAATTCTGTGATAAAACTGGTGTCATTTCTGGGCTTTCCTAGAGTGGTATGTCATCACTTCCAGGTTTTCCCATGTCACGCCATCACTGATGGCTGACACCTCCCCCCCCCCCCCAAATGTCCCTGCCCCATCCGGTTTCCTGCTGATCACCAGGACAGGCTTGGCAACTGTATCTACATATTTATCTATTTATTTATTTATTTCTTGCTATTTATATCCCGCCCTCCCCGCCGTACGGCGGGCTCAGGGCGGCTAACAACAAACCAGCAGTAACAAATACAATATCTTAAAACAATTCTAGAGTTCTTCGTCCAGTATTTCCGTTTCCTCAGGGTTCCTCTATTCTTACATTACTGGAACAGTGTGGGAAGTAGTGTGGGAAGAAGCCCCAGGGCATGGTTCTCAAGCTGATGCCGCTAAGTGAGAATTGCTTCGTAGAATCAGTTGTTCATAACTCATTGTTATCAGTTGGTGAGAGCTGTATTCTCCTGCTCTATCACACCATGTTTTTGTAAACTTGTCTTTGTGATGCATTAAGCACGAGTGTTTTCAGTGGCTGTCACTTAAATTTTACTATGTTTTCCTGAAAGCGCTTTAAAAAAAGAAAGATTAAACTGCTTTGAGATTCTAAAGTTCCTAATATTTAGTAACTGTTGCTATGATTTGAACTTTTATTTGATTGTAAATTCTGTTTGCCATGTTGCAGATGGGTGGCATAAAAAATTTTTTTTTCATTGTGATGGCATAAATACTTCAGGGTCCTGCTGCTAAGATATATCAATCAAATCAGAGATTCAAAAATGGGTTATTATCCAGGTGCAGGGATGAGAGCAAAAACCAAGGCTTTCGTTTCACAGTCAATCGGTAAAGAATGTCTTGACAGTCAATAACCGGCTGCTACATGTACCTCTTGCAGAATTCTTACTGCAGAGTTCATAAAAGTGGAACACTGCACTTCTGACAAAATGGTAAGAGGCTATGTTTTTCAGACTTTTTTTTTTTAATTGCTGGCTATATTGCAAATAAAAAAGAATCGAAACCTATGTAAAGGTTTACAGATTGAACACATGAAGCCTTCACTGAGTTAGATCATTGGTCTATCAAGGCTAGAAATGACTAATCTGGTTGAAAGTGGCTCTCCAAGGTCTTAGTTAGAGGGCTTTTATAACACTCATTGCCTGATCTTTTTAATTGGAGATACTGGGGATTGAACCCAGGACCTTCTAAATGCTCAACCGATGTTATTTCACTGAGCCACTGACTTTCATCATCAGAATGGTTATAAACGTAGTTCTCTGAGCAGTTGGAATGTTTATGAACATATCATGCCACATTCACACTACCAGTCTGAGCCAGAGCCAGTCTGTAGAGGAGGAGGAGGAGGAAATTGGATTTATACCCTGCCCTTCACTCGGAGTCTCAGAGTGGCTTACAAAATCCTTTCCCTTCCCCTCCTGACAACAGACACCCTGTGAAGTAGGTGGGGCTGAGAGAGCTCAGAGAGAACTGTCCTTGAGAGAATGGCTCTGACAGAACTACAGCTTGCCCAAGGTCATCCAGCAGCCGCAAGTGGAGGAGTGGGGAATGCAACCCAGTTCTCCCAGATTAGAGTCCATGCACTTAACCACTACACCAAACCACTACACCAAACAATGATTTCAGTACAAACCACAACCCTCCATGCTAGGAACTTTCTGAAACCCACCTTCAGGGAAAGACAAAAGAGAGACAAGAAACAAACTTCTCACTTTACAGGAGTAAGACTGCTGAGAATTCTGAAGACTCTGGTCATCCTGGGCATCAATGGTATTTGATTTCACATACTTGGGCTTGATGAACACAGTGCAAGGAGGGCCTAGAAGAAACCTTTGACTTAGGGTTCATGGTGATTCTCTGCAGACATGACCAGTAATGTAAGAGTTACTTCACCACCAAGCATCCTGCTCTTCCCAATATCCAGTTAGATTATTCAGAGGGAGGGGCTGCAGTTCCATGGTAGAACATCAGCTTGGCATGCAGAAGGTCTCAAGTTCAGTCTCCAGCAATGCCAGTTAAAAGGGGCTGGTAGTAAGTGATGTGAAAGACCAGTAGATAAAACCCTGGAGAGCATCTGTCAGTCAACTTAGACAGTAGTGATCTTGATGGATCCATGGTTCGATGAGGTCGCTTCATGTGTGTTCAGATTTGAAAACAGCTGAAAAAGGGAGAAAGCCAGGAGAAAAATTAGACTGAGTAAAATCTCTCATAGGGCCAAGGGATAGGAGTCACTGTTCACTACTAGCAGGAAAGAAGGAAGGAGGAGGAGGAGGAGATTGGATTTATACCCCACTCTTTACTACCTGAAGGTGTCTCATAGTGACTTACAATCTCCTTTCCCTTCCCCACACCTTGTGAGATAGGTGGGGCTGAGAGAGCTCTTTTGAGAACTGCTTTTGAGAGAACAGCTCTGAGAGAACTGTGGCTTGCCTAAGGTCACCCAGCTTGCTGCATGTGGGGATCAACCCCGGTTCCCCCAGCTTAGAGTCCACGCTCCTAACCACTACACCAAACTGGCTCTCAGACAAAGGAAGACTGGAAACTGTGGGGTTTTGACCTGACAACCATACCAGAGTAATTGGGGGCTGAATTCACATAGTGATCATCTGCAGTGGTGGTACTTTAAGGTCACAGACAGCAGGCCAACAGCTCCTTCTGCTGACAAATCAGTGACCTGGATCCCATTGCCCAAGTCTCAAATTAAGGACCCTAGCACCTGGTTTTCATGGATAATGGGGAAAGGTTTGCGATTGGGTGAACTACTAATGGAGGAGGTCGCACCTACATCCTTACACCCATGGTCATCAGTTGCTGGTAAGAGAGCTAATGTCCTGATATGTCTGGTACATGGCCTACAGCAAAGTTGCACAAGGTTGCTATGCAATAATGTCCAAGTGTCCCGGTATCTCTTTGGTATTGATGAAGCAAGATTTGAGATCGCATTGCTGCTGCAGTTTGCCTTCTTGCCTGTGACAGGCAAGACAGATAAACACACATGATACTGATACAAAACTACAGCAACCCTACAAACTCATGGGGTTTGTGCCCCCGCATGGTACTGCTTCAAGCTGAGAATCCCCAGGTGGAAAAGGAGGCCACCACAACCAGCAAAATGCTTTTATTTATTCATCACTGAGTTCTGGGGTTACAGAAATGCCTCTCAGAGTTAGTGTTCTTCCAATATAAATTATTTAGCCTTTTTACAGTTCAATAGGGACACTATAGGAGCAGGTAAGGCACACAGTCCAAGGCATCAATTCATATGCTACGCAGTAAGCCTCATGGCCACAGACATGTTATGGTGAGGGAGCATAACATTATATTGGGGAGGTAGGTTTACCATTGTATCAGTTCCCATGAGAGTTATTGGCTGGGAACTGATGATGTCATTAGTAGGGTCCACTGATGTTACGGAGTGGGATCTGGTGATGTCACACGGAAATGCAGTAATAATGGTCGTACCTCCACCCAGCTCTAAATACTCTACCACATGACATAATCATGTGGCTTTGATGAGCTGGGCTATTCATGATACTGGGGGGGGGGGGGGCTTGCTTCCTAAGCAGCATGAGCAGAGTTGCAACTTTCCCCCTCTCCCGCACTATAGCCTTCTGTGCCCCCCCCGCCCCGAAACTGTACTCTAGCAGGTCAGTGGTACTCACTCTATGGCTCATGGAGAGCCACATTTGCAACTGCCATCAACCAAAACAGCCACATTTACTTCCATCTCTGGCATAAAGGCTGTACCTCAGGGAGGCTTGCAACTTAGCTGTTCTTCTGGCGGTGGCTGTCTCAAGATTGGAACTAGCTGCCAACCACAAGCTCTGCCAGGTGAGGGCCTTTCCCACTTTCCTGAAACATAGTGCAGGTGCCACATTGGTGAATGGTGCTCAGAAGAACCACAGGTAGCATGTCAAAGAGTGTCACTGCCCTATATGACTTTGGGCCAGCATACCTTAAGTACCACTTGCTGCTATATGAACTTACCCAACTACTCTGGTCATCTCCAGAAGCTCTGCTTAGGGCATTCTTGCCATCTAAGGCTAGACAGGCAGAACCCTGAAACGGGGCCTTCTCAGTCACAGTGCCAGGGAGATTCCTCTGAATCCCTCTATCATTGTCTTCAGTGGGCAGGTGAAAATTATTTTTGTTTTGTTTGGCATTTCCTCACTAAGTCTCATTGGCCATACTCCCTATTTGTGGGTCTCTGCATTTATATGTTTTATTTAAGTGTTCTAGATAATTTATGTATTTTTAACATTGTTTGGATTGCCACCTTGGGGACCTTAAGCTGGATGGAAAGGCAGCATACAAATGTTATTTAAACAGAATCCATAAATAAGCTTGAAACAGCAAAAACTTCAGTGAATGCATTATGCTTAAAGTTTCCTTAATTTATTAGTTTAAAGTGAGTTGGATTTTTAAGTCCCAGATTGGAATGGAGTTGGTCGAGAAGAGACTAATTGACAGTTGCAGCCATCTTGCAGCTTTCTCTCCCATATGCCTTCCTAGATAATCTGGACAAAAACTGCATGCATATGTCCCTTAAGATCTGTGCAACAATGCAAAGGACTAGACACTTTACAAAATGAAACCTGGGATAGCAGGGGGGATGGCTTATGTCTATGTAGCTATCATTCCCATTCTTACATCAGGTATTATCCAATAGCACCTTGGGCTTCAGCAGTACTCCAGCAGTGTAACCATCACAATAGAATGAAAGATTATCTCACCTTCAGGACTCAAAGCATCTACAGCTGTTGAAATCTCACCCATCAGGTGAAGGCATAGTTACTTATTTATTTATCTATCAAAATTTAATGCTCCCTCCCCCAGAGATCCTGCCCAAGGGGGCTTACAACATAACAAAAACAGAACATTAAAAGTTATTAATTCAAATCCAGCATGACACCCTGCCCCATCATAAAAACATCAACCATTGAATGACCAGTTTCAGACTAAAAGCACACTAAAATGGGTTATAAAGAACAGTTAATTAAAAGCCCGGGTGAACAGAAACCTACTTTCAGTGCACAAAAGAAGATGAGATGTTGCACAATGTGCAGCTACAGGCTGTACAACTCTCTTTTTCGATAATTATGATCCTATATTCCCAGGGCAAACCTGGAAATAAGTTGTTTACATGGGATCTTGTCAGTAGTAGAAATGTGCAAGATCTCCAAGATCAACTTGATTTCAGAAGGGAAAAGGAACAACACATAGATTGTTCAACTCTATTATACCATTGTTTTCCCTGCTTGCTGTATGTGGCTGCTTATTTCTTCTTCTGGGATAAGCCACCTAGGTGATCTCAGCCTATCAGGGATCACATAGTGAATAGAATGGTGTCACCACATTTAGGGTTGTTAGGTCCCCCTTAGCCACCAATGGAGGATGTGGGGTAGAGTTGCAGATCCAGATTGGGAAACTCCTAGAGATTTGGGGCTAGCGCCTGGGGAGGACAGGGACCTCAGTGAAGTATAAGGCCATAGAATCCACCCTCCAAAGATCCATTGTCTCCAAGAGAACTGATCTCTGCAGTCTGGAAATGAGCTATAATTCCGGGGGATCCCCAGGTCCCACCTGAAGGCTGGCATCCCTAACCACATTTCACATCCTATATGATTTGGCTACCTGATGATGCAGTGAGGGCACCATCAACAGTCAACAGAGAATGAAAGCAATGCTGTCTAAATTAGTCACATGACCACAGCCAGTCAGGGAACACACTGTGAACATAATGACATGATAACACTACCTGGCCAATCGGATCTGGCTATGTGATGACATCACTGAAGTCAACTGAATGCGATTGAGAGTGAGAGCAGTGTCAACGAACGGACAAACATTCATATTCCAAAATATTATCTAAAGATGGAAGCTTTTTTGACAGTGCTGAAAATGATCCCTCAAAACTGTGAGTAGAAAGAAAGAGAAAGAAAACCTTTAATGGCATAGTAATACAACAATAAAAAAACCCAAAAAACTTGACACCAATAGCTGTGAGTACTTTGAGCTCAGCCCTAGTCAGAAGCCACTTACAGTCTCCCGTCCTACAGCCCTGCATGCTGCACCTGGAATGAACCCCACAGATATCCATGTGGTACCCTCAGCCTCCTTGCTCCTGCTCTGTTGGTAGCTCTGGAGAAAGTATCCTGGCATGCTAACCAATACAGCAAACACACATTGCCAACCTCCAGGCAGGGCTTGAAGATCTCCCAGAATTACAGCTGACCTCCATGTAACAGAGATGAGTCCCCCTGAACAAAATGGCTGTTCTGGTGAGTATATTCTATGGAATTATACCCCACTGAGTAGGGTCGCCAGGTCTTACCTGGCTGCTTGGGGGGGGGGGGAGATCCAATCTTGCTCCGGGTGTCTTCTGGAGGTGATGTCATTGCACCAGGCACATCGGGCAGGACGCTCTACCATTTGGGCAAAAAACTCTATGGTCACCATAGAGTTTTTGCCCAAATGCTAGAGTGTTCCCCACATAACACACCCAGAACAATGATGTCACCTCTGGGTGATGGCAGTGCATTGGGCACATTGGGTGGGACCAGGATCTTCAGGGGCAAGTCTCCCCCCGCCAGCCAGCAGACTGGGCCCCCTGAAATCGAGGGAAACCTCGCCCCCACTGGGGTGATGGCAACACTACCACTGAGATTTCTCCCTTCTCCAAACCCACCTCACCCCAAGCTCCACCCTTCCCTCAAATCTCCAGGAATGTCCCAACCTGGAGTTAGCAACCCTACAGCCAATGAGCAGGAGTACTGACCCAAAATATAGCACAAGGGCTTTCCTGTTTCCCACTGAGAGGTTCAGTGTCCTGGAACAAAAGCATTCTACATCTGCTCACTAACAAGAGTAAATAACAACCCCCAAAGATCTATGTCCATTCAAGGCAATTATGGTATTAGTTAAAATCACAGCCAGCAGTACATGCAGATTCCCCACTGCAGGTAATCATCAATGGGAACCTGCAGCTTCCTCCCTCAAAGTGAAATTTGCTTAAATTTGCTTAAAGGAAAATGTAGTCTGGAGTGGGGGGACTTTTCTTAAGCTTGAAAAGAGCTGTGGTAGGGGAAAGACAAAGGAGGGAGACCAAAACCTTCTGCCCTCTTAGCCTGATGCTGAAGAGACACATTTGGATATCAGATCACTGAAAGAGTGAGCCTCTTGCTGGTCAGTTACCCCCAGTGAGTTCTTTGTCTTCTAAAATGTAGGTGTTTGGGGATGTTAGAAAATTACCTTGCCTGCACTTTTCATGGCCAGGCAGTATTAAAAAGACAGTAAAAATAGACAACTAACAAGGGAACATCTTCACAAGAGGGCAAAGAGACATTTAGACCTACGTGTCTCTCTCTCTCTCTCACACACACACACACACACATGCTGATGTGTATGCACACACACACACACACACTCCAGGACATGAGTGATCAGTGCCCCCACTGCGCGAACCTCCAGCTGAAATCACACTTGAGAGCTAACAAAACACCCTCCCCTGTGGCCTTGTGCTATACGTTCTTCAGGACAACATGAACAACCTGCACCTAAAATCGTGTTTTCTTTACATCCTAACCAAGACAGCCTTTAAAAAGGTGTGTGTGCGTGTAATTCAGAGCTGCCAGTGTTGGTATCTTTGCTATCAGTTTCCTCAATAAGGCCTAGTATGGGCCCAAAGAGCCTCTGGATAAATTGTATTTTCCAAGGGTTAATTAAGCTGTCTTGAGCTTCTGCATGAAGCGGGGGGACAAACTGGCACTTGCAGCGTTTTCTGAAACCTGCTGTCGACATTACAGTCCCTGCTGCTTTTAGCTGTATCGATCGGATGCCTGACCTGTGAAATCCTTCATGGCGGAAAAGGCTGCAAGCTTACTGGAGCTTTCCATGGAAGCTTCAGGACAGCTTGTGTAGTCAAGTACAATTACCTGTCCCTCCAGGAGAGCCAATTAGTTCACAAAGAGCTGGAGCAGAACAAATGTTTTGTGTGTGATTTTAGAATCTTTACAGGGGGAAGGAAAGAAGACAGAAGGGAGGGGAGGAGAGCTTTATTCTCCCCTGCTTTTGTTTCTAATGTTATGATTATTGTTCAGCTTGTGTGTGTGTGTATGTCATGCGTGTGTATATTTCTTGAAAGGAAGTCTCTTGGAGAATTTGTTGAGTGTAGCAAACAATTTAAAGCTACAAGTGATGATCAAGGTTATTTTAATATTTATTATTATTGCCAGTGGTTCCTGGACTAATGATGAACACTGTTCTCAGAACGGTTAGGTCTTCCTGGGTAAAACCTCCTTTGACCCCAGACTTCTTCTAACTTCTGCTAACAGGATTTCGATAACAGTGATAGCTCGGAGAGAGGCTGCTCAAGGGCTTCTTTCCTAATTCTTAGGGTGTCCATAAACCTATTACAGCGGAAGACTGGAAGCGACTAGAGTGATTTTCTAGTCTGAGGAGTGCACAGAGTTGACAACCTCCAGATGGGACCTGGAAGTCTCCCAGAAATACAGCCACTCTCCAGATGGCAGAGATCAATTCCCCTGGAGAAAATGGCTGCTTTGGAGGGTGGACTATATGGCATTATATCCTGATAAGGTCCCTCATCTCCTCAAACCCCACCCTCCTCAGGCTCCACCCCCAAATCTTTAGGAATTTCCCAACCCAAATTTGGCAGCCCTAAGGGTATGTTCATATCCTTAGAAGCGGGAAACTGAACAATGGCTTTCAGTATAGGCAGAACAGGAGGTGACAATGAACACCTACAGATTTGGGGACCTGCTGTGCTATCCGTGGTGCAGACTGGGCTTCTCTTGCCATTCTGCCCTCAAGTGACAGCCGGAAGCCATCATGGATCACACAAAAATATTTCCTCTGCCTCACTTGAGAAGAAATAGCTCACTATCATACCCTGGCTCTGCTTTTCTCTTCTGGATGCCTCTTGCAGTGAAAAACTGAGACTAGAAAGGCATGCAAAAAAGACAACAGGTTTCTCAAGCCTCTCAAATAATACGTGTTTTGAGGCCCAGTAGCATGCAAGTTCAAAGTATGGAGCGCTAGAAGTACGGAATTCCCCCACCCCCACTTTTCTCGCTTTATCTTTTCTGCTCAGGACAAGAAGTTTGAGCTATCCCTGGAAGCCCCAGAAGTTGGTTAATTTGCATATGCATCAAATATGCAAATTCCTGTCCTCCCAGGCTCTAGGCTTGAGACTCAGAAATTAACCCATTGCAGGATCTTGGGCTCTTGCCCCACACTTTTCCTTGCTTGAACCATTTTCTAGTCTGACTATCCTCCAGGAGGCTGAAGCCAGTTCCCATTCCTTATTCGTATTTCCTAGTTCCATATTCGTAAATCCAATGACAAATACTGCGCTATGAACCCCTCTGGGACAGATTTGGGAACAAATTCCTCAGATGATTATTAGGAAGAGCCTGAGGCCATTCTAAAGGAAGACAAGGAGGCTCAGGGGATGCTCAGCACCACTGGACCCCCTCTAGACCCAGAGCCTCTTCCAGACTCACAGCCCCTAGGTCCAGAGACCTCAGTCAAAGGTACAGCTTGAAGGTACAGCTTTAGGCAATGCTGACAACATGCTAGAATCCACAGAAGCCAGTCCCCTGCCTTACAGGGCCATATCCTGGACCACCAGTTCCCCAAGTTCTCTCCCCTCCTAGTGAGAGCAACAGAGACAGAGTGGGCCCATGAGGAGGCAATTCACCAAGGAAGAAGCACCAGGCTGGCAGCTGGTGGCCCAGCGACTAAGCCAGACCACTGCCTAAGTGCATATGGTGTTTCATAGGACGGGGGCTCAATCAAACCCTGGCCAGATGAAGCCCAAGAACAGGTCTGGCCTCTTTCTTGCCTGCTAGGATTCTGAAGCCCTACACTAAGCAGAGAGCCCCACTGGTTCAACCAGTTTGTATGGTTAGCTTGCTTCCATGCTACCCATGAGACTGGACTCAGCACCCAGCTATGGGACCTGCTTCTAGATCTTGCTGCTGAAGATGGAATACCCTGGCAACTTGCAGGAGATGGGGAAGGGGGTGTTGGAGAAGCAACAGCCTGCTAAGAATCTAGTTACTGTAAATACTACTGGAAGGGTAGTTTAGTCCACTTGTACCCTAGGGGGAACTATGGAGCATTCTCTAGTGCTCAGGGTTTAGTGAATGCTTTTCTCTTGCAGTTCCGCCTACCTCTTGTTTTCTTCCTCTGCTGTGTGTTAGTCTGTGTTAGTGCTTGTGCTCTGAAGGCCCCTCAGTTGCGTTAATGGCCTGCACTCAGAGAATGTCTTTCTTCAAAATCCTGTTGCAATAAATTCATTGAAAGCAAACCACAAAGCATGGATTGGATTATTTCCTGAACTCTGCCAACAGGGGGGAACATCCGTTTTGTTGGGGAGAGACTGACGCTATCTGATGCAACAATTTCACTTCTGGCATGACCCAGAGGTGATGTCATCACACTAGGGGTGATGCAAGCATTTCTGGAAGCAACGTTATTATGCCAGGGGTGCCAATCAAGCCCCCATTTCACCTGGGCAGTTCCTCCTACCACCCAATCAAGCAGCAGTGTTAGCCCCTGCCTGGAGCAGGGAATTCCCCACCCCCAGACCTCATTGCCCTCACCGGAAGTGACGCAGCGCTGCACATGATGTTGTGCCCCCCAACCCTCCCATACCTAGGCAGCAGGCAAGGGGAGCTAAGAGTGGGAAATTCCCCCACTCCAGCAGGAGCCTGGAAACCCTACAAGTGTACCACAGCATACTGTAGGTGAGAACTCATACCAACTTATACCAAGTGAATCCATTAAGATCCATTTAGTCTACTCTGACTGGTGACGGCAGCTCTCCAGCTTCTTAGGCAGAGAAAAGATCCCACTGCTACTTGAGATGCCAAGGACTCAACATTTCCAAATGTAAAGCAAGCATGCTTCCAGACTACAGAGATCAGTTCTCCTGGAGAAAATGGATGATTTGGAAGGTGGACTCTATGTTATTGTACCCCACTGTGGTCCCTGTCCTCTCCAGGCTCCATCCCCAAATCTCCAGGAGTGTCCTAACCTGGATCTGGCAACCCTGCCCCCCATTCTCTGCCAGTGGCCAAGGGGGACCTGGAAACCCTACCTGGTCCTAAGCAGCAGATAATTGTCTCTAGTTAATATTGCCTTTTTCAGTGCATTCAGAAAACACTAAGCATGCTCTTCTATTTCTCATCCATGTGTACGTAGCAATCTTACACATCAGGTTTAGCATAAGAAACAGCTGCTTCTTTCAAGGCCCCCCCAGAGAACATCGTGGCTGGCCAGGGATCTGAACCTGAACCAAGCACATCTCCATCCACCATACTGCAGTGAACTAAAACGAAATGAAGGTTTAGGGCCCTAGAAAATTATTTACTGCAGGTAAATAACTTGGAGATTAGAAACACATCAAAGGAAGCAGAAGAATGGCTTCCAACCTCTAAATTCCTTGTCTGGCAGGAAAACATTCAGAAATAGCAATTCCAGAATACAAAGCTGGGGACTGTAGCAGGCGGCTAATCAGAGAGGAATTGGAAATGTTGACGAGGCTGCAAAGAAGCATGAAGGTTGCTGTTTTTGACACCAGCTGTCACGGGTAAGGGGCCGCTCCAGCAGCCAAGGACTGGCTGAGCAAAAGGGCATCCTCTATCATATCACAGAGGGATTACATGTTGGGGGGAGGGGGTTGGAGAGGGAGGGGGAGTGGGAGAGAGGATCACTTCTAAACTAAGGATTACTCTACTTTCCTTGGAATCTTGCAGGGCACAAATGGGTATAATCCAGAGACCAGTCCCAGAGCCTCCCCACAAATCCCCAGGAACAGAGGAGCAGAGAAAGAGAATAACCACCCTACTGTTACCCCTGCTGCTCCTGCTGATGATTTCCCATTCATGCTTCTCTCAGTGCCACTTATCGGCTCTTTGGCAGATACACTCTGCCTCTCAGTCCCACCCTTGGTCAAGAAGCTGGGATTTTGAATCAGTGCTGTGGGCCTCCAGGGATAAAGAGGCCTTTTAACTTATCAGGAAATTTCCTGGTGGGCCAATGCCCTAGAAGAGCAGTGGCAGCTGGTAGCATGCTGAGCTAAGTCCCAGCAGCTCTGGGTAGTGTTTCAGGGGCCACTCACCTCAGAATCGGCCAGTGGCAGTAAGTCATGATGATGAGCACAGAGCCTGTGCCCATCCTCTCCTCTTGCCAGAGGCCAGTCCAGGGATTTTGGGTGCTCCAGGCTGGACCCTCAGGGCCTCCACTTGCTCCAACAGGCCTGATTGGTGCTCCTGCTTCTCTGGCAACCTGGTGATCACTTAGGTGTGCCTACTTGATGGACCAGCTCTGGCTGTTGCTGGCTGGGCCCAAGCCAAGCAGTGCTCAGTTCAGATCCTGCCCACAACAGAATGGGAGAAGGCAACAAGCAAAACTACATTTGCTACTGCTGCTGCTGTTGTAGCCTAGGTTGAACTGAATGGCCCCTAGGGAGCTACCAGCCCTGCAGAGGTTGTTTGTCTTTGGTTGTTCCTGGGCAAAGATGGCAAAGATAACATTTCTGACTCCACCAGATAGTATTTCATGTGAACGCGAGACCTCCCAAAAACATTTGAATGCAAATTCAGGTTAGGTCAACTGGCAGGAGAATGACACTTCCCAATTACTCCTGATCTAGAAAACACAAGGTATAGATAGGAACTCTCAGTCTGCGGCAAGGTTTTTGTTTTTGTTTTTGCTTTAAACTATAAATAAAGAATTTTTAAAAAAAGATTTGCAAAGAGAGAGAGAGAGATTAAAATCCCTGATCTGTAGCCTATTAGAAGGAAAGTACACTTGGAATCCAGCAAAAAGAAAACGCAAAAAAGGTATAGAAATGTATGAATCTTCCTCCTTTAATTAAGCAAATGGGTATAATCAGAGTCTGTGGGGTAGTCCTGAAGTGGCTTATGTCATTTCTCCAAGGTTGGGGACAGAAGGTGGCACTGGGCGAGAGGACATCACCTGGGTACCTCTTAGTGTGTGGTGTTCCCCAAGGGGCAATCCTGTCCCCGATGTTGTTTAACATCTATATGTGCCCCCTTACCCAACTGGTACAGAGTTTCAGGTTGTGGTGTCAACAGTATGCTGATGACACCCAAATTTATCTGTTGATGGGCGGGTGGCCAGACACCACTCCAGCAAATTTGGCGGAGGGGTTGGAGGCTGTGGTGGGATGGTTGAATAAGAGCCGTCTGAGACTGAATCCTGCTAAGACGGAGGTTCTGTGGCTGGGGCGGGAGGATTCAGGTCTGGGCTGCTAACTCTCAGCTCATGACGGTGTGCCATTAAGACCGGCACCACCTGTCAAGAATTTGGATGTGATCCTGGATGCCTCCCTATCAATTATGCCAGGTCAGGCAACTGGCTCCCTATTTGTCTCACCCTGATCTAGCCACAGTAATACACACAATGGTAACCCCCAGACTAGACTACTGTAACTCGCTCTGCATAGGGCTACCCTTAAGACTGACCTGGAAACTCCAACTGGTACAGAATGCAGCAGCGTGGGTTCTTACGGGGACTCCATGAACAGCACATATTTAACTTGTGGTGCATGAGCTGTACTCGGTCCCGGTCGAGTACCGGATCAGGTTCAAGGTTTTGGTTTTAATTTTCAAGGCCCTTGATGGTCTGGGACCCATGTATCTTTGGGACTGGCTCTCCTGGTATACCCCCAGGAGAACACTGCATTCAGCAGATAAGAACTTGTTGGTGGTTCCTGGCCTGAGAGATATCTGGCTGTCCTTGACCAGAGCCCGGGTGTTCTCCATCTTGGCCCCAACTTTGTTGAACTCTCTACCGAATAACATCTGCACCTTGTGGAACCTGATGCAGTTCCGCAGGGCCTGTAAGGCGGAAATGTTTTGCCATGCATTTGTTTAAGGACAGTGATGGTTCCATGGATAAAGTTAATGATGGTACAATGGATAAAGTTAATGAATTCTAAGATGAGAAATTGTGGCAGCTCATCTAATGTGAAGTTTTGGTGCTAATTTGGAGGCTCCTACCTGAAAGAAACACTTTTAAAATGTCAGGAGAAACAAAGACAATTTCAGGGAAATGTTTACATTTTCTCAGTGTGTAGAAGGACATCCACATACCCCAATACAAATCAACCATCTCTGAAACAATTTTTTAAAAATCATATATTCATATTAATAGTCAGACTTACTAGATATCTGGAACAGGAATGTCTGTAGCAAAGGATACTCTGCTCAGCATAATCTGTTTTCTTTGATGGCCCAGCCCAGTCAGACAATGACCTTTGGCCCTACAGAGCCTCTGAAACCATGATTTGTTGTCTTTTGGTGGATTCCCTTCAGACCACCAAAGTGATCAGTGAACCAGAGCCCACAAAACAGATAAACATGCCCTGTCTTTTGTTCAGCATCAGAATGTAATGTCTGTCAGAAAGAAAAAAGAGAAACATCTCTGCTTGAGTCACATGGTCCTCCACATAGGACAGCACTGTCAGAAACCATCAAAGCAGAATGCGCCACAGGATTGCCACTTTTCTTTAGAAGATCTTGAGGACAGAAAATGTATACCTACAGGGAACCTTCCCCACATAGATTGGTCTGTTGCAGAACCTTTGTGTTAAGTTAGAATGCTCTGAGGTGTGTTCTAGACAGCACAGTCCACTGACACAGAACAGGTTTGTTACAAAAGGTCTGAAGTGGTGATGGGCTGCAATCAGCTCGCAATTGTGTGACTCTCCCCACCCAACTTCCAAAAGGTTTGATGGGCATTTGCAAGTATTTGATGTGACATCATAAAAATGTGTGCACGTGTACACCCAGTTGCCCACCCTACGACTGCCATATTCCTTCCTCCCCAAGTCACAGACATCTTTCTAAAGCAGGGAGGGGACTAACCTGCTACAGGAGATGGCTCCTTAAAACAGTGGGTCAGGGGCCTGCACTTTCTCTAAATTGCTCTTCCTAATTTTTCCTGGCATCGCCTTCCTTCTGGAGTTGATGGGAAGTGTTAATGGGAATAGGCTCCTGAAATGAACTAGAAAGTCAATAAAACTACAGTTCCCATCAAGTCCAGCAATTCTGTAATTTTCTGAGCATGTACCAACAGCGGCTAATAACCAGTTACTTGGGTGCTGATGAATGCCACAAACTGAGCAGATGCAACTACATTCAAATGACCGCATATTTTAAATTGTGAACACAGCATTAATTGCAAGCACATGGGAGCGCTCAGCTGAATATGAGCAACGCAATCAGAGACAGTTCTGTTTTTCAGTTCATATTATGTACCATTTCTGTATTAACAAACAGAATGGATTTTAGTTAGCTGTTGTCCAAATGTATGCCCCTAACATCTATAAAGCTGAGAAGCTACTTCTGAGTTTGAAGCAAACATGTTCAGGAGTGAGGTGCAAATCTAACTGGTCTGCCGCCATATATTTCTGATGTACAGCTCAGAGAGGTCAAAAAAGTTCATCCAAATCTTTTTAATATCCTACACCATCCCCATAAGCTGCTAGGTTATGGAGAACTCATCGGTCATACCGTTCATTATTCATATATCAGAGCTACTTTTTATATATATAAACTTAATTATTGTGATGGGGAACATATTAAATATGACTCACTTTTACTGCAGGATCGATTTCTTCCTGACCTCTGAATAAATATTGATCTCCATGATCTTTAAATGTAGTCCAAGGGTTATTATATTAATGGCATATTAATAGGAAGTAGTCCTGATCGTGCAATATTAATATATGTGCATTGTTATGTCCCAAATCTCACCCAAAAAGGACAGTGAGAAAGAGGGAGGGGGCTGAAGAGTCCATCTCCTCTTTGCCTGAGGAGAAATTAAGACATTCCGGCTTTCCAAGGAAGCACAAGCCCTTTTCAGACAGCTGAAAACTGAAAAAATGAAGTGGAGCAAGCATGGTACTGACCAATGTGTGAGGGCTGTGAATCCACTAGATCATAGAAAAAAACGCATGAAATTAGTGGTCTTTAGCATAGCGCTCATCTTCCCGAGAACTGTAGTTGTCACTGCACACATGGCAGGAAATCAACTCAGAGTTCTAGAGAGTCCTCTTTTTTCCCTGCACCTCTGGCTGAAGTATGGCTGACTCATGTATATATAAAGAACTCAGTTTGAGATCTGTGCTGATCCTCTACCACACTTGGACTCCATGTTTCTAGCCCTTATGGCTGCAAAGATACACTTGAACATGTATGTGGCCAAAGCCAAATGAGTGGCTGAATAAAATGGCCACTGGGTGGGAGCATGGCTACAGTGCTCTGCATTGCTGTTTAGATCTTCTCATGTAAAATCAAAAGAAGTGGCTTACACTACTCTCCCCTCCTCCATTTTACCTTCACAACCACCACCCTGTGAAGTGGATTAGGCTGAGAGAGAGAGACTGGCTCAGGGCACTGAGTAAACATCTATGGTGGAGTAGGGATTCAAACCTGGGTCAAACCCAGATCCTGGCCTAACACTCTAACTACCATACCACATTTACCTCTTCAGTGGAATACAGGAGAGGTGAGGCTTAAGCCAAGCAGAGACCCTCTGTAGCTTTTGCCTGATGAAAGCCCTTCACCTCTGACTCCTAGCAGCTGTTTCAACTTATAAATCCCCATTTGAGTATTTTTTCTTCTCTGTTATGCAGATCAGACCCTGTTACCTTATTTATTTACATTTGCATTTTCTGTTTTTCCACACTCTCAGTTTTTCCTGTTAAAACTATGCCATTTTCAATATTGTGAAATATTGTGCATCTATAAATCAGCATTATATATATGTATATTACACATGTAAATAGCATATAGATAGCATCTAAAAATTGTATAACATGCATATGCAGTACAAACAAATCAACATGACCAACTGTGAAAAGCTGAGGACCAGAACTATTGACAACAAATATATATAAAGAAACATGAAAAGAAATTGGTGCATGTGCAAGGTATCCCATGCACAGAGCATACATGTGCTGGATTCTCCCCAAGAGTTCTTGCAATACCTAAGACTTTTTGGCATCTTTCACACATCACCTCTCATAAAGGTGGCTTAGTGCACACCTATTGCTAGGCCCATAGTATACACTTACCATAGCAGAGGAAATTATTGCTGCCTTTATTTATTCTGTAAACCAATTCTATGACGTTTTAGAACCTCAGAGAGGGCCAAGCAAGCAGCCATCCTTTGAATTCCTGTTTGTGTTATTACCGTCTAATGAATTCGGTATTACAGCAGGTGTCAAATCATATCCGTTGTTTTGCAATCGACTCGGAATAGAAGATGCATTGCTACCGCAAATGAATCTAATATGAATCTAATGAGCAGTAATGAGCAACTGTTTTGTCATTATTGAGGCAACCACTGTGATACTAATAAACTCTCATTTCTGTTCTTTAGAAGAAATCACTGACCGGGATTTATAACGTGGCCTTAATGTCCCTGAAGCCTGAGGCAAAAGAGCGGAGTGAAACCTCCTAAACTGAGCATAATTTAGTCATTTTCGATCCAGCGGCCCTCTTAGTTCGCCTTATTAAAATGAAGCTGGTTTATGCTTTTCAAGCATTCTCTGGCTTGAAAGGGAAAGATGAAGAATGATTACCTATTAAAGGAACATAAAGTTAAAGAGATGGGCATTCTGCCCTAATTTGATTTAATGTAAATATAATAATTGTCTGCCTCCATACTCAATGGCCCTTTCGCAGCCATAAAGGCAATGGTGTGAGAACTTTTGAGAGCAGTACGGTCAAGGGTTCTCAAGTGGGTGAAGATGTTGAAAGGAAGTGATTGGCGGTGCCAGGAAAACCAGTTACAGTGGCACAGCATCAGGCCCTCTCTGCCTCCTGCCACCCACCAACCTCCAGGTGGGCCTTGGAGGTCTCCCAGAATTACAGCTGATCTCCAGACTACTAGATCAGTTCCCCTGGAGCAGGGGTGTCAAACACAAGCCTTGGGGGCTGAAACCAGCTTGTCCAGGGCTGTTATGTGGCCTGTGAACAACTGGTGCAAGGGAGGGAACAGGAGGCTGCTCAGGGGTGGGTGAGCGGAGCCACTCCAATTGTGGTTTCAACACGATGGGACAACCTCATCTGCACCAGTCAAGCAGAACCCCTTCGCTTCAGGGACACTGGTAAGTTGGGAGCTACTGCAGCCACATTCATACCTCTCCAGTTGGCCAGTAGCTTCAGGGATTAGGTGAGAGCAGTGAGCTTTCTGGCCCAACCTGGGTAGCCCAGGCAAGCTTGATCTCATCTGATCTCAGAAGCTAAGCAGGATTGACTCTGGTTAGCATTCAGATGGGAGACCACCAAGGAAGCTCAAGCTTGTTATGCAGAGTTAGGCAATGGCAAACCACCTTGGAATGTCTCTTGCTTTGAAAGCCCTCTGGGGTGACCATAAGTCAGTTGCAATTTGATGGCAGGAAAAAAAATAATAAGTTAGCCTTTTGCTGCTTTGATTATCAATTTTTCAGCTGAATCAAAGCCAGTGATCCAACAGCTAGCAAACAGGACCTCAGAGTTGTTCACAAATGGCTTTACAGAGAGGGTGGCCACCATCCAAATTATGACACTCCTCTGCTCATCTTGTTTCCAAGTATAAATAATATACATGATAATACAATAATGTTCTTTTTTTCTCTTTTTTTTTTAAAAAAGGAGACAGCTGGGGCCCCACCATCAAAGCCTGAGCATAACGTCCAGAGAAGTAGTTCCAATCATTTTCCAAAAGCTAAGTGCTAACCCTCCATCAGAAAAATAATACTTTGGGTTGGTACAGAACTTTCTCCCGGTGCAATAAATGGAGACTTACTGTAGAGATTTGTTGGGAAGCTGAATGATTCTGCACAGGGTACAGCTGTTTGTTTTACTGCACTGTGCACTATATACACATTTAACTACTGAACAGAGAACAGATCGCTGGCATTTAAGGTATTATATAGACACAGTGGTGTAGTTAGGAGTGGAGGAATCAAAGGAAGGGAAACAGGAGGAGATATTGCAATAACTACCTCCCAATATTGTGAATTAGAGATGTGAGAACATCAAAAGCCCTGTTTGCGGTGGCTGTTCAGAGGCAGTGAGATTCTAGCTCATGGGTGTGCCTTCATTCTGTGCATTTGATTCTGTAATGGGGAGGTCAACAGGGGAAAACGGGTGGTCTGTGTTAATAGCGAAAAGGCGAAACACCTTCACAGTATCTTCTGGAGACTTAGAAATGATCCAAGCCCCCAAACAGGTAATTTTTATCTCTCTTTTTGGGTCTGCAAAAGCAACTGACATAGGGAATTAACATCGAGACAAGGCTCTTAAAAACCAGCAGTATTACACAGATAAGCAAACTAACTAAAGAAGACCAGTCCAGCATTAGAGCTGCGCGACATTTTAGCCTCAATTTACAACTGCACAACCATTAATGAGTATCAAAAAGAGCAGTATTGCTTTTAGGTGGCAATAAACTTGAAAGAGGAGAGAGACGGCCTTCCCTAAGGACTGAAGTTTGTAGGTTTGATGCTGCTATTGAAAAGGCCCCGTCCCATGTGACCACCAAGGAGACGCAAAGACCCCTATGTTTAGACCACAATTGGACTGCAAGTTATGAACAGCACCCCTGAACTTGGGGACAGATGGACCATTCAACTGTTTTTGGAACGTACGAAATTAGATCACGTGCTTTGTGCATGCACATTCTCACTATTTTCCGAATTTCTAATCCATCACCTTTCTACATGTTAAAAATGTTGGAGTGAGCAACTCAGCATAAATCACTCTAAGTGTGTATGAGTGTTATCTCCTTGAATGGGATGTCGCTTTCTTTGTCTTAACCTGAGAGCTGCCCTCTGACCCCTCCTTTCTCTCTCTCTGTGCTATTTGTTTATCCCCATTCCCCTTCTGGCTTTTCATGGTGTTACAGGTCTCTCTTGTAGAAACAATGCTCCTATACACATGATGCTGGATTAGCTGGCCACTTGTGATTGGGAAAGTACTCTTTACATTAAGCTCCTCTCTCTCCTTTCCACTGCAACCTGCGTATGAACTGGATCTACTTCTATAAATGTAAGTTTAACTTTTGCCATATGCTTCTTAGGAGATTTGCTGAGCAATTCTTGGGGAGGGTGCAAATCGAAATAGAGAGCTGACTGACCCCTACACTGGGTGTAAGGGGCATTTATGCTGACACAGGGCATAAGAGGGGCTGTACCGTGCACTTCCACTGGTATAGCTGCACCGCAGCCACACACTGGTGGACGGCATGAACCCTGTGCTAGTGGAAATGTGAGTGTGCCAGGGGGTGTGGCACCAGTCAGTCGGCTCCCAAAGTGTTTTCAGTGTGGAAACATCTCCCAGAAGAGGTGCAAAATATGAAAGCGGTACGTTGGTTCTACTATGTTGTTGGGTGGATGGGGAAAGCTACACAGCTTGGCTCTCTGTTCTAGCATTGCCTGGTTTGCTCGGCTGTCTCAATGTTCATTCATGGCAATTTAGGGGTCCAGAATGCAAATGTTTTGTTCATGCGTGTCCTTCCAGTGCTTTCTCCTTGGCTGCCTCTTGTCCCTCACCTGGAAGATACATACTGTTTTTAGTGAATTTTAGAAGAGGTAGTTAGAGACTGCTGAGGAGCAGAGATCCACATGGTTTGCTGTCTCTCTATCCTAAGCATGCCCATTTGGCATGACTGACTCCATGTTCATTCATGGGAGCATAGGGGTCTGACTGTAAATACCTTGTGCATGGAAGTTCTCACACTGCTTTCTCCATAGTTCTCCTCCTCTCTCCCCGGTTCACCCAGCATAATTTTTTTTAGTAATAATAGGGGGGAATGTGAATTAGGGCTTCCGTAGATGACATAAGTGACCAGAAGACTCACTTGTGAAGCCAGTTTTTCAGACACCTGTCCCACTAGGTTCTAAATGTCAAAAGCTGCACTTTGAATTGGACCTGGGAGTCCACTAGTGTTTCAGAACTAGGGATGGGCATGAACCGAACTACAAAGCAAAAGTCATCATGAATTTTGCCTTCTTTGTGGTTCAAGAACTGACATTCACTACGGGTTTCCCCACCACCTAGTTGTTTTTGCAGGGAAGCAGGGGTTTAAAGGGACTCCAAGCTCAGCTGTTTTTTTGGGCTTTCTGCAAACTCAATTTAAAGGGACTGCGGTCCCTTTCAACGGGGTTTACAGGACACTGAACCATTTCAGTTCGTGAATGAACTTCCTGGTTCAATTCAGTTCATGGTTTGACCACAAACCACATTTTTCCAGTTCATGCCCATCCCTACTCAGAACTGGTGTTATATATTCCATGCAATAAATCCCTGTTAACAACCTGGCAGCTGCATTCTGGAATTATAGGTGTAGTTTCTGAGCACCTGGCAGAGGTAACCCCTCAGTCGGCATCTTAACAGTAATCTAATCCAGAGGTATGTGAATATATGAAGCTACGGAAACAACCTAGGCCAACTGCATCTGCTCTGACTGTCAAGAGGCTCTCCACAGTCACAGGCCAAGATCTTTCTGCAGCCTGAACTAGACATCGCATTTCACCGGTGATCATCATGGAGACCTTGCAGTCAGCCCATGGCTGTGAGTTCCCTGCAGTGGGAACTCAGTTCTGAAGCATCTGAATCTCTGTGTGAGCTGAGCCAGCAGAGCAAGCACTACCCCAGGATGTCTTCATGATTTATAACCTGTGTTAAATTTGTACTAGGGGCCTGTTGAGTTGCAACTCCGGTGTGGGAGAAAACCAGGATAAAAATATTTAAATAAATAGGTATTAAACAGGTGGAACGAGTTAGTTGCAGCAGCAAATGTCCATTTGTGGGGGGATAGAGCTGCAAAAGTTCTAGTGTTTAAATGCTGTTTCTCTGTGCTCACATGATCATTGGGCACACCTCCTCTTTGGAAGCCCTAATCAGCTGACAACAGATTATATTAACAAGCTTAATGAAAATATACAGTGGTATGCAACAGAATTTCTTTTCTTTTTTTGTGAGTATTTTTGTGTGGGTGTGTATGTGCGTGCATGCCTGGAAGTTTTGGCTGACTTCTGATGACCCCTAGTGGGGCTGGGAGGCAAGGATGTTCAAAGAGGTGGCTTGCTGCCTGCCTCTGCATCACAGCCCTGGTATTCCTTGGAGATTTCCCATCCAAGTACTTGTCAGGATTGGCCCTGCTTAGCTTCCAAGATCGGACAAGACTGGACTTGCCTTGACTGTCTGGGTCAAGCCTGAATTTCTTAATGAGGTTCATGGCAGTAATCACAATTCTGGTAGGAAAAAGTGATGTGTAAACGACAACATTTAGAGGAAATGGGAGAAGCATTAACGATCATGAAAGATTAATACGATTGTTTACAACTAGGGTGTACAGATGTTTTCAAAAATTAAAACATGGTAACCATGACCGTACAAAAATGATGTATTTGTCTTCTGCTTTCCCTTCATGGAAATTTTGGCCATTTCAGCAATTCTCCAGATTTTCCATAACCATTCTTTGTCAATTGAAATCATTGAAAGTATGTCATTTTGAAGCAATCAAAATCTTTGCGGCTGGTCTAAGACTCCAAATTCTTTTTATAGGGTTATCTAATTTGCCCAGCAAAATGCTTGACAGAGAAAAATACCAGGAGGGATAATAGTTAGTTTAATTATTTAGACTATTTTTCCCCAATATGGATCATAGCAGCACAGAGTTGAAAGGGGCCATACAGACCATCTAGCCCAATCTCCTGCTCAGTGCACGATCAGCCTAGAGCAGGGGTGTCAAACATGCGACCAGTGGGCTGGATCAGGAAGAGGGCTTTCTAGTTTGGATATAACAGCAAATAATGT
This sequence comes from Lepidodactylus listeri, assembly GCA_029233225.1. Classification (NCBI taxonomy): domain Eukaryota; kingdom Metazoa; phylum Chordata; class Lepidosauria; order Squamata; family Gekkonidae; genus Lepidodactylus; species Lepidodactylus listeri. Next base: position 127,818,986 of record JARCFY010000003.1, read on the forward strand.
TTGCCAGAAACTAAGAAGTGTATAATTCATGAGGTGTAGAGATAGTAGGGAGTACATGAATTGCCTTCCAAGTTTATGGTATAGCCAAAACATGTCGATTTTTTCCTCTGCTTGGCTTTCTACAATAAAGAGTATCCTTCACCAGAACACTGGAGACAAAAATACAAACAGGTTAAATAACTTTTTTTTAATTAAATGGCTGATCTACATCATCAGACTATGACTCAAATGTTAAGTGCAGGTCGCCACTAAGTCAACATGCAAACTGATAGCATTTGGGGGAACTGTGCTTTGGCTCATTATGGTTGGCTTTGTTTATCCCAGCTTCCACATGACCTGTGCTGAGAGGTGTCAATCCTCATCTAACTCTTCCAGTGTGCCACTCCAGTAACTTAAGTGTTTGGCTGATGCTGGTCATCACCAACGGTGTCCCCTCCTACACCCACCCACCCCACCACTCCAACAAGTGATGGGCTGTTTTAGGGATGTTTAGGCATCTTCAGGGCCATCACCAATAATCTCAACCTGTTCTTCACACTCTTCTTCTGCTGTCCCTTGTTATGACTGCCAAAGCTGCCACTAGACCAGCCCGATGTACAATGCCACACCTTATGAACAGCATGAAGCAGGCAAAAGAAAGGACTCACTACATGAGTCAGTTCAAGGAGACACCAAAATTCCTTCTCGGCCCCTAATGGGAACTATTTACGCCCATGATGCTCCACAGACGAGTGGGAGGGTCAGTTGCATGAGGCAAATGTCTGCACATGGAAGGCAAAACCTGTTAATAAGCATCTCTAATGAGTTTTCTCCATTGGCTGGGCACAAGCCTAGCTTCCCAGAGATGCCTCTTACCTCATCTAAAACAGAGATGATGGCACAATAGCTTCCCAGCTCACTCAGAGCCATGAGTTAACTTTGGACAATAAGATTTTAAATAAACTGAACACAGGACTCTATGGCTGCAATCACATGTGCCTTTAGATCCAACATAGCTGCAAATGCCTGATGGCTCTAAAGGGCACAATCAGACAGCAACATCTGGGAAGTGTCTTGCAGTCGTCAGCAACCCATGGTGCTCCACCACAGAAGCAGAGTTAAAAGACACCGGGGAAAGTCCAGCTCTTAACAGGTTCTGATGGGCCACAGATGGACTTTCCCCTGTCTGATCATGCAAGCATACTCTTATGTCGTCGGGATGGACTGATCATGCCATCCCAGCTTGGTGCCGTTTTTCCCTCTCCCCTTCACAGTATGTGCATCATCACACACTCCATAGGAAGCCCTCAGTGCGGAGGTGCAATTCCTCATTTATTTGCATGGGGAACAAACGGACAAAGGCCACAGTTGTGTCTGATCACACTGTGACGGGCTGAGCCCGCAGCTACAAAGGGACGTGTGATCTTGCAACTGCATGTCAAATTCCTCTGAAGGAAATAGTCTCACTTCCCCTCTGCTTCAACTGGCACATGTGACCAGAGCCTATGTGGATAAAGCCTTTTCTTCTTCTTCCCCCTCCTTTCCCTAATAAAACAAATGTTATAATTCCACACTAGGAATTATAGTGATTTCCCTGGAGAGGAAATCAAGAAAGAAATTTCTTGATTTCCTCTCCAGGGAGACCTAGCATAGTTCATACAGAGCTAAATATGTTCTGTAGAAGCCATTTGCACAATACATGAGAAGATGGCAGAAGGATGGTTGAGAAACACAAGGAAAAGAAATCCCACCCTGTAACCCAAATAGCCAGCAATTCAGAGGCACTCACTAGATCTTCTGTGTTTGCATCAGATAAAATAGCCTCATTGCCCCCTGCAAGGGTGCTGGTTCCTGACACTGTCATTATATCGCTACAGCAACTGGCTATACTTGAATGGCTCATCAAATTGAGCCTTTGTGAGGGGAAAAAATAGACTGGCACAAAAGGGTATTTTCTGAAATCCCTTAAGGATATAAATATCACTTGTAGAAATCTTGAGAGACCTGTAGTCTTCGGACAAATGTTTTTGCTTTTCACACAGATGCTGGTTGTTATGTGGATTACTATGAAGCCTCATTCCTGCACAGGAAATCATTGGGTGTTATTACAAGTCACCAAACAACCCTCCCAAATCGGGGCTGGTTCAAGCAATTTTGCTGCTCTGGGTTAATTTTTTTGGCCCCCTCAATACTCTATGCAGCCTGAAAGAGGGAATGACTGCATTCCCTTCCCAGTGGTCTTCTAGGTTGCAGCTTCTTCTTGCTCTTCCATGTAAGTTAAAGGAAGAGACTGGAGTCACTCATGTGTACAGATTAAGGGGAAAGAAGCTACTCTTTCTCAGTAACATTTTTGATGCTCCTGTAACTTGTCCTGATTAGTTGTATGTAGGGAATTATGCTTTGGACTCTGCGCCCCATGTCCTCAGGAGCTGTGGTCAATTGCCTTGGGAAGATGATCTCATCTCATTGCCATCACCTGGGGTTAGAGTTGCCACCTCTGGGTTGGGAAATACTTGGAGATTTGGGGGCGGAGCCCGAGGAGGGCAGGGTTTGGGGAGGGGAGGGACTTTAATGGGGTATAAGGCCATAGAGTCCACTTTCCAAAGTGGCCATTTTCCCTAGGTGAACTGCTCTCTGTTGCCTGGAGATCAGTTGTCATTCTTGGTGATCTCCAGCCACCACCTGGAGGCTGGTAACTGTATCCAGGATCCCAACAAATAGGTCACAACCATTTCAAGTGGCCTTGAGGTTGAAGGGAGAGCTTCTGTCTTACAGTGTTCCAGGTAGGACTACAGCATTAAACCATCTAGTTTCAATTAGTTAATTAATTTTTGTAAGTAATTTTTTTTTATTTCAAACACACAAACATACAAAACTTGCAAACAAATATGCATAAAACAAGTGGAGGACAGTATATAAGTATTTCCAAAGTTGTCTCTCATATTGTCAATTGTCTAGTTATCAAGTTCTATAATAAATGAATTAGTTAATTAATTTTTGATTGCTTACAAAGATGCCTGATTAATTGGGCTGCATTTTTTTTAGAAAGTGAATTATATTTACTGTACGCTTGTACAGTTGCATGGATGGCCACACCTCCTTTGAAGTGGCATTCCCTTCCTTTTCACAAGAGGGAATGCCTCTTCTGCAATTATAACTCACTGTGACAAATGCATGTATCATCTAAAAATAAAGAATGCTTTGGGGGGGGGGAAGTATTTATATGGGAAAGTATACAGATTTAATTGATTATTTAACTCCTATGATCGGTTTGCTAAGATTTCTTTAACCAAATGCCATTCCATGTAATAAGTTCCTTATGATCTCATCTCCTTATTTTCACACATATTTCAAAAAGTGATAGTTACTTTGAACTGACATCGCGTCGCAGAATGTTAACAGTGGTCCACTAGCCGGGGGGCGGGGGGATAAGAAGAGAAAGAAACTCTTAATCAGTCACTATGTTGGCAAATGACACCATCACGCCATCCATATTGAGCATGCATTCTCCCAGACATAGTACATTAACTGACTCATTAGCTATTTCCAACCATATGGACTTGGGCTTGGGTGGGTCACTTTGATAATATTCTGAGGTGAGGTTCCTTAATTATTGTAATTACGTGATCTCAATCATGAGGCCAGACACATGAAATAGCGCCAGAGCCTTTAAAATGGGTGTCAATGCACCCCAGACATTGACAGAGATGAGTGGCATGCCCTTTGGATGCCGAAGGTCCCCTGATACCTGGAGAAGTAATTACCTGAAAACTTCAGAGAAACCTGTGCAGTAAAGAATGGAGCGAGCCCCAAGTAGCACAAACCGAGCTGCCAGCCTCTTGCGCAGAAGTGAATAACTTTCTCAGCTGCCGCTTTTCAAAGAATGCAGTCGCGATGCTTTCCTTGTTGCTCGCTGATGTTCTTTATACGAGGTTGTTATGTCCCCTGGTGTAATTTTAGCGATGGTATTTTTAAGCACTCTGGGGCTAAAGGAAGGGATGAGGAGGAGAAGTGCTGAAATGTCAGTGTTAAATACCACAAGGGTGTCACACAAGGCACAGTGTGAGAAGTTACAAGTTGCTCGCAACCACTGTTGCAAATGGAGGTGTGAAACGGCAAGATTTCAAGATAATTGAACCATTCCTTTTCTCCCCAGCTCCGCTCTGAACCTAGTTGTTTAAAAACAATGCATAGGAAGAAATAAAAGGGAAGCGGATCTAAGCTATAATATGTCATACTTTAATACAGAATAATATAATGTTGAACCAGGGCACAGTTCATAATGTTGTGTGTGTTAGTACACAGCCTTGAGAGTTTCAAGGCACTGCGTTAAGCTGAAGTGGTAGCCCTGGTTCATGCATTTTCCATTTAGCAAGGCGTCCCATGGACAGAAACATCCCAGCATCTGCAAAGGTCACAGGCTGCTGTGCCTTTGGAGCTCGCCCCAATCCTCTCCTCTCCCAACGCTCCAGGAAAGGAGAGAGCTGCCTGCCACTATAAATTCACCTTCATGGCTGCTCCGTCCCTCCTGTTTTACTTTTCCCTAGAAGAGATCAGGAAACACAGCCTGGGCAGGGATTTCCGTATTCCCTTTAGCAAAAATACTGCATGGTGTTGTGTTACTATGAATAGGAGTTTGGGGCAGCAGCCATTCGCCTTGCCAAATCCAGATTTCCTTTGCGCAAAAAATGGGAATACCTTTGGGCACAGTTTTGCTTTCATGGACATCCAAGGGTATGTGCTGTTGCAAGAAGTTTTTAACCTCTAGTTGCTTTGGGGACGCGGGTTCCCATCCCAGCTCTAACACCATGTTACAAGAAGAGTCTGCTACCAATTAAGAGTCAGTCAAGAGTTATATTTAAAAACCCAAGCCTGCATACCCTCTTCTTCTATTCTGTGTCCTTCCTTCTGGTGCATTTCCTCTTAATTTTTTGTTTTTCTGCTGAGACTTTTCCTGGATATTGTCTCTTCAGAGTGTACATCTGCATTTCTAACTTTCTTACTTAGGCTGCTTCCGTGCTATCCCTTTTGTCTAGAATTGCTATAGCTTATTCATGTGGTTAATCTTGTTGCTAAACGATGGTGTGCCATGCTGTCCTCCTGCCTCTTTTCAGATCTGGTTTGTGGTGGTATTTTGGACTTTGAATGGAATTGCGGTTCTGATCTTTCTCATATGAACTGGCAAAATGCTATAAGTACACCTGCCAGGGTGAGTGGTTGTCAGTGTGGTTGGTAATACTCTGCTTTTCCCCAATCACATTGCCATTAAGATGCCTGGTTGTAGCCTGCTCCCTGATTACTTTTACACAGCCAGGGAGGCAAATTGAAAATGAGGCCAGGAAATATTTAATGAAAATGATCATTACATTGATAGGGGAAGGGAGAAACAGGAGGGTTTTTTTTTCTTGTAATTTCCTGCTCTACTGATACACACTAGTGAGGTAGCATCCTAAAAACTGAACATCCCTTTTTGCTGTGTAGCTATAAGAATGGCCACTTTTTTGTGATGATCTTAGCTGTCCAAAACTTGATTTCACGACATGGGACACATGATATAAGCCTCAAGGATCTGACACCCTGGATGGCTTTTAACTACTGTAGTCTTTCAAATACACCTCCAGGGGAAGATAATGGCAAGCCTATCTATCCAGTCTGATACTCCATTGGTCAAAGACAAACCTTAGACTTCTTCCCCCTCAACACAGCTGGTCAACTCACAGTTTTTAATGTACAGGAAAGGTTGCTGAAGGCAAGGGACTTGCCCAGTTTTGCTTGCTGGGGCAGAAAAGACTCTCTCACACTCTCACTCACATTGTCCACGGAGATTCAAGACTGTTCTGGGACACTCAGTTAGGGTCATATAAAGTTAAACCCCCAGGTGGTAGCAGATCTTCCCAAGCCTAGAAAAGCCAGAGGGAGCAGGCACAGTGAAACTGCCTGAAATTGACCAAAATGTTGCAGAAGCAAGCAAACACAGCCCAGATCTGTGTCACCACCTTCCCAGCTCAGCGAGTCAACCAATTATTTGGCAAATTGGAGTGTGCCCTGAGTAGAGCAAACAGAACTGCCAGTGTCTTGCACAGAGGCAAATAATTTTCTCAGCTGTGGCTTTTCAAATAATGTACTTGTGATGGTTTCCTTGTTGTTTGGAAGTGTCTAAAAGAATTCACTTGTATCTGTTTGTAAGACTAGAGTGCTTTCCTCCCACACTTAGAGAAATTGGTGGAGGTAGTTCTCTCAACACTTTCAATTGCTAAAAAGCACACTTAAAAAGGTTTTAGATTTTTTGAGCTGAGGCTTACTACATAGATGTTGCTGTGTGACTGTGGTGTCTATCGATGAACCTAGCCAATCTTGCAGTCAGTTCTTGTGATCACTTCAAAAAAGCTGCTGACTGTGCAGATGCAAAAGCAAGAAATACAATGTATGTCATTTTGGTCATTTAATGAGTGCATCTAACTGTGCTAAGAGGAGACAAATTATAAGCAATTCTGTGCTTGACAAGTAGATCGCTTCAGTGACCTAACCATGACCCTTGACAATACATGTCACTTTTCTGGTAATAAAGAATATTTGTTAGTTAAAGTTATTATAGCACAAATAGCTTCCGTGCTGATGCAAATCTGCTCAACATAGTGCTCAGGACAAATCAACAAAAAACATTGATATGATCTGACTGGGAGCTCAATCCTGTGTGTATTCAAGGATATTCAGTCAAGGTAAGTTCACTTAGCAACAAAATTTGCATTGACATCCTCAGTGTTATGTATTGGGATCAGTGTTCCCTCTAAGCTGAGTTAGTGTGAGCTAGCTCACAGTTTTTTAGCCTCCGGCTCACAGACTTTTTGTTTTAGCTCAGGAAGAATGGCTCCAGAGCAAACTAATTGATGCAGTAGCCAAATCAATTGCTCACAACTTTAATGCCAGTAACTCACAAAGTAGAATTTTGGCTCACAAGACTCTACAGCTCAGAGGAGCATTGATTGGGATTGAATCATCCCTGACTGAATCACCCTAGAGACTGGCTGAGCTTGGAGCACAAGAACAATAGCCGACCAGGACTCTGGAGTAAACCAATCAAGTAGTAATGTTTTGTAAATAGCCTATCACGGGGAGTGGGTTTGTGGGTGGCGGAGTGTTTTGCATGCATATAAGCAGGGCTTTGGCCCTGCTAGGGTTGTCTTGTTCTGGCTTAACTCACTTAATAAACTATGAGCTGATCACTCTATGCATCTGAACCCAGTATATTTCACTCAGCATCCCTAATCATGAGTGGTTTGGCCCTGAAAATGCACTTTTGATGATTTTTGCAGTGTAATAAGTGGGCCCCTGAAGTCAACCCCGACTGTACCCCTATTCTATTGTATATTCCCATACATATCCACACAGTCTACTTGACTGAGGGCACTATTGTATTGTAGGCCCAGCTAAAATATGTCAAGAGGAAGAAAAAAATCCTCCAAGCCAGATCTTTATAGGCAATTGAAAAATCTGGATTTATGAATCACACCAAGATTTTGCTTGTCCTTTCTACAGGGAGACACCATAACTCAGAGTAAGCAGCGGCAGCTCTGCTATCAGTTCAGCACAGACCTTTGAGATCTGCAACTGACATTAGTGATGACCCAAAAGCCACCATACTTCACTGATGACTACAGAACGTCATAAAAGCATAAGCTGCACTGGAGGTCAGAGCTATTCTTCAACACCAAAAAAGAGCAGCCTCTTCAGAGAAGCTAAGGTCTGACGGTACAAAAATAGCAGCGCTGCGTGTAGAAAGAACACAGACCACTGAAAGTGGAAAACAGGAGAGGTTTTTTTAAAAACTCTTTCCAAGCAAATGATGCCTTTCGGGTAGAAATTTTTAACACGGAAATTCAGCTAGATGTTTTGATACTTAGCTGGTAAAGGTCTGATCATTACACAGTCCAGTGATGGCCAACATGTACCATTGTATGAGCATGTGAAGCTGCTTTGTATACTGTGTGGTCATTGGTTAATGTAGCTCAGTACTGTCTACGCTGACTAGCAGCAACTCTTCTGGGTATCAGGCAGGAGGGAAAAGTCCTTCCCAATGCCTTCTATCTGAGCCCCCTTTCACTGGAGTTAAGAGGATAGAACCTGGGACCTTCTACATGCACATTATGGGTATTACCACGGAGTCATGGCCCCTTCAGTCAGGTGCAAGACATGATTTTGCTGGACTTCCATATCCCATTGTTGTGAAGAGAGGGAAAATGCCCTGCTTTTCTCTACTTTAAGGAGTCTCAAAGCAACCAATCTCTTTCCCAACAACAGGCACCTTGTGCCAGTTCTTGAATACTTTACCATGATCAGAATACAGGGAAGCAGAACTGGCTCCAAAGGGTGGTGCACCTGAGCATTACCCAGGGCCTCGAGAGCAGTTAAGAACCCCAACACTCACCCTCATCTGGATAGCCTGATCTCATCAGATCTCGGAAGCTAAGCAGGGCCGACCCTGGCAAGTATATGGATGGGAGACCTCCAAAGAATACCAGGGCCGGGAGGCAGAGGCAGGCTATCAAGCCACTTCTCTGAACATCCTTCATGCCCTAGTGGGCGTCGCCAGAGGTCGCTATGATTTCCAAGCATGGGCACATGCATACACGCACTGATGCACACAAAAATGCAAAAGTACACACACACAAAAAGAACCCCAACACCCAAAGTGCCACCCTTCTTTCTTTTTACCTGAAGCACCAAGAAAGTCCGAGGCAGTCCTGGAGAATTCTAAGTTCACATGCACCACGTTGCCCAGTTTAAAGGGTCCAAAGAGGGTTCCCAGTCCCAGAGATGGTGCTGAAAGACAAGATAATGCAAGGAGGCATTCCTCTGCCTCCTTTTCCTCTAACATATAATAAACTTATTGAATTCACTGTCATAAGATGCTGTGTGAAGCACCGATTTAAATGGCTTTTAAACAGGATTAAAGAAGTTAATGGAAGACAGGTTTATTACAGGCTGGAAGCCAGCAGACCTGAGAATGAAACCTCCAAATTTAGAGCCAGCCAGCCAGCCTCAGAGAACCAGGTGCCAGGGACAACCGGTAACAGGGGACCTTTACACCTGGCCTGGGAGCACCTCACTGGCAGCTGTTGCAAAGAGAACTCTGGGCTGAGATTCTTAGCAGCAGTCACAGCCGGCAAACACTGGATTACCTTTTCAGCACTGTTCCTTTTCTCATCCTTGGACAGGCTGTTTGGGGCTTCTAGCAGCGGCAAGGTTTTTATTAGCAACCTTTATTGGATTTGAACAAATACAGCTGGGAATTTCATATTTAACTCAGTCTGTTGCAATCTACTTGTAAGAAGGGGTAGGTTATAAATGAACAGAAAAACAAGGTGGTAAGGTGGAGTCGGGGGAACAAAAGACATTATGAATGGAGGAGAGGATAAGTGAATTAAGTAAGTCTGAAGGGCAAGTGAGAAAACTGGAAACCATTCAGGAGTAAAGAAGATAGAGACAATGAATGAAAAATAGTTATTTTCCTTTCTTGGGCGGGGGGCGTTGAAACAGAGGAAATTAACAACAGGGGAGACTTAATTTGAATGAAAATGAATCTATAAAGTCCAAAAATATTCATGCGGAGTAGAAGACTCATCGTTGGCTTTGGTTGTTACATAAGAAGAGCCCTGATGATGAGAGCAAGTGGGTTAGACAAAGATCTGGGCAATCCACAGTTGAATCCCCACTGGTCTGCGAAGCTCCCTGGGTGCAGTAACTCTCTTTCTCTCAGCCTAAACCTACCTTACAGGGTTGCTGCAAAAATAAAATGGGGGAAGGGAAATGGATGTGTGCTGCTCTGAGCAACTTGGTGAAAGGGTGGGATAAAAATGTACAAAATACATGAGTAGGGCCACCAAGCCCAGCAATTCTGTTTCCAACAGCAGTCGCAGAAAGTCTGACAGAGCACATGGGTGATGCTTGCTCCTCGTATCTGATATTCAGAGGTATACTGCCTCTGCACCTGGTGGCTCCATTTAGCTCTTGATACTTCTCCTCCATGACTTTGTCCAGTCCTTTTAAAAAGCAATCTAAATTGGTGGCCATCACTGAACCTTGCACCTGGGAACTTCCATTGTTGTGTTATGTTCTGTGATTAAATCTGTGATTATCCAATTACCTTGAAATTTATTCAATTACCTTGAGATTTATCTGCCCCTGGGATTATCCAATTATTATCCTGGGATTTCCTTGAAATTTATTCAATTAACTTGGAACTTATTCAATTACCTTATCCAACTGCCTTGTTTGGGCGATGTCAGGGGTGTGGCTTACCTGTATATATAAGCAGGCCCCCTGACCTCCGTTTTCTTATGCTTCATCTGGACCTGAAATAAACTTGCTATGCTGAAATCACTACCACCGGCCTCCCAACTCCAGTACTTTTCATTGTGTGAAGAGGCATATTTGTAACCTGACATTAAGGAGCAGGAATCTGGAAAGATGAGGGAATAGAAGTAGTCAGAGCAGAACATGGCATCCTAGCAAAGGGTGGTTCAAAGGTGTGATCAATTGTGAAAAGGGAAATATTTGGGAGGGTTAGTGTTTAGAACTGAATCCCCACCTCTGTTTTATACTGCTCTGGATTGGTGGGTAACCGTGTTGGTCTGAAGCAGCAGGACAAAATTTGAGTCCAGTGGCATCTTTAAGACCAACAAAGTGTTATTCAAGGTATATAAACTTTCACGTGCATGCACACTTCTTCAGATACGTTGAACTGGAAGTTACCAGTCTGTATATATAGGTAGAGCATGAACAGCAAATTAGCATTTAACATATCGAAAATTAGCATTTAACAGATATAAGGACCAAACAGAAATAACAAGCTTAGATATGGTCACCATTTGATTGGATTTAATTCCAGGGGGAAACATAGTGCAGCAAATAAATATACAAAAATTGGAGATTGATGTATAAATGTACCCTTCTTAATTGTGGAATGCTGAGAGTAATTTACTGAGACCCTATTGTTACGGTCCATCCGTCTCCCCTCAAGCATGGGGGTAATTAACAGCATCCTTTTCTTTAAGGTGGGGTGATTATGTTATGCCTCCTCTGTCACCAGACCAGAAAAATACAATCCAATCTACCATTTCAAATTACATTACATTCTACTATTCACTGCATTACTCTAGAAGAAGAAAAAGAAGAGTTGGATTTATACCCCGCCCTTCATTCAGAGCGGTTTACAATCTCCTTCCCTTCCTCTCCTCACTACAGACACCCTGTGAGGTAGGTGGGGCTGAGAAATCTCTAAGAGAACTGCTCTTGAGAGAACTGTGACTGACCCAAGGTCATCCAGCTGGCTGCATGTGGAGGGGTGGTGAATCAAACCTGGTTCCCCAGATTAGAGTCCAGCAGTCTTAACAACTACACCAAACTGGCTCTCATACAATCCCTATTCCAAAGAAGAAATACAATAAAATAAAGAGGATATATGACCCTTCTTGGTGAGGATACAGATGTCAGGTCTGAATGAGATTTATTAGCATACATATGAGATAAGAAACCAATATCCCTGTTAAGTCCTGGGTTTTTCTTGTTCGGAGTGTTGCAATAACTTGTAATCCAGCAATTTCTAGTCTGTTTCTGAAGTTCCTTTGCAATAAAACAGCTACTTTGAGGTCACCCACTGAATGTCCTGGAAGGTGAAATGTTCTCCTACAGGTTTCCCAGTCCCGTGATTCTTTATGTCAGATTTGTGTCTATTTATCTTTTGGCATAGGGTTTGACCCGTTTGCCCTATGTAGAGAAGATGAACATGGACACTGGTACCAGAGCTTGCAATAGCTCAAATGCCAACTTTGCTGCCACATACTCCCAGACAATGAGATTACTGGACCTAACAACATCAACGATACCATCTCAGGAACATTCACTTGCTCATCTTATAACATTATGCCATTAAATGTCAACAATGCCTTTCTGTTCTCTACCCAAGGTTCTACATTACATTAAAAACATTCAATGCTATTAGTGCAGTGCTTTGTTCCCAGAGCTGGGCCTCTGGGAAACCTATGAGTGGACTGTAGGGGTAACAGCATTCCATTGTTTATAGCAGCTGGTATTTAGACAGGTGTTGCCTCTGAACATGGAGTTTGCGTTTAGGCGCTTGTGTGAGTAGTACAGGAGTACAGCCCACAGCTTTAAATGGAAGGTGTGGTGGGAGTGGCTCGGCATGGTGGACGGGACATAAAGCACCATTGCCCCAACTAACGATCTGATCCCACGGATGATTACTTGGCAGGGTTTCGAAGCAAGCTCAGTCCCTCACCGCAGCAGGCTCTAGGGCTACCTCCAGTCAGAGTACGGCGCTCGCCCGGCTTGGTGTGGACAGCTTCGCGTTGAAATCGCTGGGCGTCTTGCACGATACGGGAGTTGCCCTAACATGCAGCAGGACGCTTTGCGTGCAGTAAGGAAGCCGGGCAATAGAGCACGTGGGTTGGCCAACGCTTGGTTGCTGTTTCCTTTAAATAAGAAAAGCGAGGTAGAAGGGAAACGAAACCAGCGCCTTGTCGGTCTCTCCCTTTTCTGTCATTTTCCTCCTTCCCATTTCCCCTCCCTCCTTCCCTTCTTTGGCTAACCATAAATGTGGGGCGTGTCTGCTTTTTGATTGCGCCGGGGAGGTAGGCAAACCCTCCCCCCAACCCCGGGGGCTTGTTTCCATCCTTTCTAGGACTGAGACTTACGCTTGCGTAAAAAATGTTTCAGATCTAGCGGCTTGGGTAAGAAGCCTAAACGGGGGAAGGAGCCTTGTGCGTCAAGCATGTGTTCCTGTCCCCTTCCCTCGGCTTCAGAGCCTCCGCCTGCTTTAAGGAAACAAAACCAAGCCCCCCCTGCGCCCATACAGGACGCAGCATTGTCTTCCGCACTTAGTTTAGGATTTTTGCAGGAACGCGGGAAAAGCCGAGAGCGGAGCAATAACTCCGCCTCCTCTTTCTCCGTCCCCTCCGATAGGCCAGCCTTGGGCCAAGCAGGCGCTGAGTGGCGCCTTGAGCTGCCGGCTGGCGTCTCCGCCCCTTTTCGTTGAGTTGCGGGGAGGAACGAACTTTTCCCGGTTTTCAGTTGCAGGCGTTTCCCCGTCTCCGCTCGCTGTTTGGGTGTCCCAAGTCACGGGGCGCAGAGCACAGCCGGGGACTTCTCTGTGGGGTTGTCCCGGTTCTTGCCGGCGCCCCCAGAGGAATAGAAAGAGAAACGAAGGAGGGGGAGGTGGGGGGAGCTGGAAGGGACCAGCGGGAAGCTCTCCGGGGTTGCCCACCAGCTGAGCTCGGGAGTGGGTCTCTCGGGTTGTCTGGCTGGGCCGTTCTTCGGGAGGAGAAGAGGATTCCCCTTGCGGCAAGAAAAAGCCAAAGCTGAGCGTGAGTGGCCTGAACTTGCTCTCGAGAAATCCTGCTGCGCGCTGAGCAGAGGCTTAATCCCCCCCCCCCCCCCCCCGGTAAGAACACAGCAGAACAGTGTGCTCTCTCTCCCCGCCCCGCCCATTCCTTTGCAGATTTGGGTTGGAAAACAACATACAAGGGTGGGGCTGCGGCTCAGCTCAGTCCTTGGCATCTCCAGTGAAATGTGTTTGATAGCTTTATTTATTGGGTGAGGCCCTGGTGAGCGGCTGCCGCCGCCAGTTAGAGTATGAAGGCTCCCATGTGGCAGCAGTTCTGTATGTCTCCCTTTGTGAAGTCCTGTTGGGGGTGTGGGTGAGATTCTTGTCAAGGCAGCTTCCAAATGCAGAGCGTTAGTTTTTCTCACAGGCAAGTGTTGGCTCGTCTGGCTGGAAGTAAAGGAGACGCCAGTGGGACTAACCTTCTGCTGAGGCCTAGGGAATCCAGTCTGCTTCTGTCCCATGTAGCCCTGCCACTACTCAGGCCAAGTCCCAGCCTGAATTCTGTTTCTTGATGAAGGCAGGGGGTTGAAAACTCTTTTGATAGCTGAGGGTCTGTAGGTAATACGTTTTGCATATGCTATTTTGGTAATTATTGCAGTGGGTTGTGTCCTACTGCTGTCTCTGCTCTCTCACACACAATATTCCTCTTCACGGCATCCCTCATATTCTGTGGCTTTGGTCCATGTGGGCCCCAATTTCCCCAGCCATTGCCTGTTTGGCAGTCAGAAGACAGTACTTATCTTTCTTTTGCTGTAGAAAAAAAATGGTAGGTTCCCACCCAGTGATCTGTATAACAGCCCCATGAGCTGGGTCAGTGTCCTTTTAAACAAACCTTAACACCTAAAATATGCATAGGACTAAATTGGATGTTACCCTAGATACATGGCAGCTGCTAGTAGTAGGACCCAGGTGTCTGTTTGCCTCTTCACTCTTGCTGAATGTCTACTAAAGCTTACTTATGCTTTGGTTTCCTGGAAGTTTTACTTCTTAATCTATTTACTTCTTAATCTATTTATTTTAAACCCTTGTGTCCTGCATTTCTGCCCAATTAGGGCCTTCAAGGCAGTGAACAATTAAAAAGACTTTTAAAAAGTGCATACATGCCTATAAGTACCAGGAGCAAACAAGGAGGAGGGTAAAACAGAAAAGTCTTTACCTACTCATGGAAGGCATAGACTGTGAGGGGATAGAGAAGTCTTGCTGGAGAGGGAATTGCATAATTTTGATGCCACAACCAAGAAGGCCCTTTCTGGGCTTGCCACCTATCTGTATCTTCTCTCTCCCATCTCTATACTGCTCACTGCCTGTGGTAGCTGAAGGGGTGGAAAAAGAACATTCTGATACTCACAGCCCAAAGAAACATGGAGGGGGAGAGCAGACCTAGATTCAGGGTTGTGGCAGCTGTGCCTTTGAAGATTTGCAACAGTGTAACATTAACAGCTTCTTACCCTGATACAGGCAATGACAAGAGCCAAAAGGAAGGGGGGGGGGGAAGCAGTAGGCTAAAAAATATTTAATAATGCTGTATTCTTAAGTTGATTGCTACAAATAGATAGGCTTTGACGTCTACCTTGACCACATGGGGTTTTAGTGCCTCGCACTCTCTTTCCTGTACTTTTGCTTTAACGAGCAGGGGAAAAAACTCTGATCGCTTCTATTGCCCACTTCTGTATCTTTTTGAGCAGGCTGGTATATAGAAGTATAAAATTTAATTGTAAAGTTAAATAAAAAAAGGTTTCCCCACTGTGTATGCCTATGCCAGGGAAAAAACTTCACTGGCTAAATTTCCTGTGCATCTGTCTTTGGTGAAAGAAACAAGAATGGGAACATGAGAAGCACTGGTGGTCCTTGTTCGGTGATGAACGAGAAGTCTGTAAACCGCTGGTCTTGGTGAATGGTCATTGTAGTGTGATGGGAAATCCAGCTTCTGAACATAGTAGAGTGTTTGTGTCTGTTAAGTATAAAAAGCATTTGGGGAAGTCTAGTACATTTATCTGCTGAGCATTGTCTTCTCTTTTTCCTTACCCCTTTAGGGTGTGATGCCTCCTAAAAGACCCAGAAAAAACAACCTCCCTGTTCCCCTTCAAGAAGGAATAATCCTGAAGGATACTGAGAAAAAAGAGTGGCGCCTGGGTCGTATGATTGCCCAGGGAGGGTTTGGACTGATCTATCTAGGTAAAGTGTGAATTACGACTAGAAGATTCCTGTGGTGATCTCATTTTGCCCAGGGGTCAGGGAAGTGGGGTGGATTGTAGCACTTTTGCATAGCTCAGAGTGTTAGAATGGTATCTGAGATGTTGTTACTACACTGGTGCTCGTATTTCTGCTTCTAAGCAATATTTGCACATCCCGGCATACAGCATGCATGGTACCATGTACATAAATAATAGTGGCTGTGTATTTGTCACATTCGTATTCTGCCTTCCAAGGAAGTCAGAACTGAGTATTTTAGGTTATTATCCAATGCTGTCTTTATACACATAGAGAACCTCTATGTTGTACGTTAGACTCAGAGATAGCAACTGACAGAGTGGGGTCATAGCTCAGCAAAAACTATGGCTTTTGTGTAAGATGTCCTATGTTCAATCTAGAGCATTTCTGGTTAAAAAAACCCATCTGGTATGGAGGATTAAAGAGGCCTCTGCCTGACAGCTATAGACACTTAGATAGTAGGACACTGAGCTGCATGGGCCAGTGGTCGGACTCTGAACAAGGCAGATGTTCATAGTGTGAGCCTCCTGTGGCACAGCCAGCATGAGCCCTGCAAATATCTGCTGAAGGGTTCTGACAGTAGTGGTTTCAGGGGGCAGCTATGTTGATCTACAGTAGAACAGCTAGATTTGAGTCCAGCAACACCTTAGAGACAGCAAGGTTTGGGGGGTAAGACAAAGGGAACTTTGACTTGTGAAAGTGTCTTGTCTTGAAAATCTTGTTGGTTTATAAGGTGCTATTGGACTCAAATGTAGCTGGCATTTCTCACTCCCTTGCCTGAATGTCTTCTCTCCCATGGGAGGAGTGGTTATGTCAGTGTAGTGGGCTTTGCGCTTTGAAAAGGAACTTGAAAATTGTTACTGAATTGTTTTACCGAAATTATCTCAGTTCTTCTCCAAGGAAAGCTGAATTCTGAGATGTTAATAAATTATTCATTGGGCAAGTACACACATCCTCTTTGTTTGCATCATGTTGTCACTTTACCATTTGTATATCTTGTTCTGTTCTGAGTTGGATAGCCCAGGATAACCTGATCTCATCAGGTCTTGCAAGCTTAGTAGGGTTGGCCTTGGTTAGTACTTGGATGGAAGACCACCAAGGAAATCCAGGGTTGTAACACAGAGGCAGGCAATGGCAAGCCACCTCTAAATGTCTCTTGCCTTGAAAATCCCATGGGGTTGCCATAAATCGGCTGTGACTTGATGTCACTTTCCACCACCATATCTTGTTCTGATTTTGTTAGTTGCCATGCAGCATACATCTGTGTGATGTGCTAAAGGATTGCCACAGGTGGTGGTCACTTCCCCTTCTGAGGTTTCAGCAGCCTTTGTTACACACGTTGGCAAACTTTTTTGAATTCTTAGAGGATGGTAAAGATTAGGAATTAGCCCACAAAGTTGTGCCATTTGTTTCAGCTGCTGTCAGTTTCAGGAAAGACTTTGTGCACTCTCATGTGGCCTGCTGCCAAATTGATGTTTGAGTCTATGCTTGTGATATTTATATTGGTAATTGCTACTTGCTTTTTTTGCTAATCTTGTAGATCTGTGTGCATGTACGTGTGTTATCATTTTAGCTGGAAATCTTTCCATCAAACTGGCTTCAACAAAAAAGCAGATCTTTCTTGTCACTCAAGTATATCTTCGCAAACATACAGCCTAGAAACTTGCATTTCTTTTCTTTTCTAACGAAGGTTTAGATTTTGAGATGGCTTGTGAACCCATGACCACATTTAGCACTCCTACCCCCCCCCCCCCCCCGGGGGCAGTTCTGCAGAATCCTGGCACCTGCTGCCCTGGGTATTCTGCAGAGGAACTGTAAGGAATCCTCATTCGGCTCCTGTCACCGAGGACCCTCATTCCTGAGAAAGAAGAATAGTGATCTAGAAGAGCAACAGCAAGGATATGAGCCAGTGGGTCAGAAAGGGGAATGCACAAAAGCGTTTGTCTTTTCTGTGGGTGCGTATGAGCTAGTGGTGCAAGATACTCCTGAACTTAGATCCAAGTCCAGTAGACCAACAAGGTTCTCAGGGTGTGAGCTTTTCAAGAGCCAAAGGTCCCTTCGCCGGAGCCTTGACTCTTGAAAACTCATACCCCAAAAATCTTGCTGGTCTGCTGGACTCAAATCTACCTGTTCTGCCGCAGACCGACACTGCAGCCCTCTGAAACTCCTGAACCTGTCTCTGATTGGCATCCAGACCCTGTTGAAACTGGCAAGCCACCTTCTGAATAGGCACGGAGACAGGACAGCAGATGGCCAGCAGCTGAGCCGTGCCAGAAGCCACCATGCCTATTGCGGCTAAGTATTCCAGAGCCCAAAGGGGCAATGAAAAATGCCAAAGCATCTCACTAACGGCAGCCTTGAAAGTCAAAGGATGGGTTCTCTGGCTGCAGGGGTTTTTTTTTAGGAGTGAAGGAGGCTCTCATGAATCAGTAGCAGATGAACAGGTATGAAGTTGCCTCCTACTGAGCCAGACCATTTATCAAGGGCGGTATTATCTACTTGCCTGGCAGCAGCTTTCCAATATCTATCACCTACTCCCTAATTCTGCTGCCTGGAGATGCCAGGGATTAAACCTGGGACATTCTGCATGCCAAGCAGATACTCTACCACTGAGCTATAGCCTCTGTGTAAACTTTTTAGGATGATTACAGATTTACAGAAATTATGGGAATGAGCTTAATTTAAAAGGTACATTGACTAGTTCAGCTGGGAATGCTTTCTTAAAACAGCTTTAGATTTAGGAGGTTTGCCAGGAAAAGGAAACATTTGGTGCCTTAAACATTCCTGTCCTGGCCTCCTCTTTCTCCACCTCCTGACAGATATATTGGGAATGATTTCAGGAATTCAGAAGATGAAATTCTGGGTTTGTATCTGGCAACAGATCTAAAATAGTTACACAGAAGAGGAGATCAATTGTATAGGCCTTCAGTATGCTTTAAGGATGGGAGCGAGGGCAAGAAAATCTACAGGGTGACCTATAAGTAACGCAGAGCACAAGGAAGGCATAGGTATGCTGCTATTACGGGTTTCTTTCCTTCATCCCATAAAGGAAAATGCAAGAGTCCGATGTGACCTTGTGTTGATCTCTGTATGATTGTTTTGGAAGCATGTCTCATAGATGTTTGTGTGAGCAGTGCTTTTACATGGTGGTTGGAGATCTGACCACTGCCATTTTAATGGCGTGATGTGCCTTTCCACTTGCCATGCCTGAATTCACAGCTCCTTTAGGGATGTGAGATAAATTCATTTTTCCCCTTGTCTGTTCACAGCAACCTTTTGCCTTGCATTTTTCAAAATTGTAGTCTAAACAGGACTTGTATAGTTTTACCTGCGCATAACTCTGTGTAGTCTTTTTTAATCTGCTTGTTTAATGGGGAAAAATTGGTGTGGGGGTAGAAGGAAGACATTGGTATGAATAGAGAACCTCAAGGGTTCGTTTCCCCCCACAAGACAAAGATCAAAAGGGGGATGCTGAAATTGAACCAGCCATATTGAAATTCAGCCTTGTTCCTAGTTCATATTAGTTTAAACTTCAGCAGCAGTACAAGCACTGGACGCTTCCAAGCCTTTGACTGGGCTAATTTATATGTGGGGAGGAAGAGAAGAACAGGAAAAGAGCACAGGGGTCAAGGATGAGGAAATCATGAAAGAAAATCCAAGGGAAAGGCAGTTGCTCCAGAAATAGGATCTTTTAAGGAGAAAAAAGTTACACTCTTCTACTATTGATGCTTCCCAGTCAGTAAATATATTTACAAATATTGTGATGGTAGGCATGTAAGCTCAGCTTAGAGGAAATTATTCCTCTTCAAATTTTCATAACTACTGGATTTTAAAAATCCCCACTTAGCTTGTATACACAACCATTACCACCACTTTCTTGAGGCCATCTATGCTTGCGAAGCGGGCTGTGCTTTGCCAAAACCTCCAGCACTAACAACGAGATCAGCTGTGGACAGGAGCTGGGAATTCTGTTTAATTGCCATTCAGCGCAGCTTTTGCTCTTCCCACTGTGTAAACTTTGCCTACAAAACCGACTCCCCGAGATGTACTGCAAGTGCTTCCTCCATTATTCCAAAAGATGATTGCCACAAAATGGGCGGCTGAAAGTGAAAACCGGCTGGCTCCAGCTGGCAAATGAAACCTGCAAGTTACTTTTTTTGTTGGGACTTGTATGCGGTGTGGTGCCAGGCTGTCAGCAAGGGGGGTAGGGAGGCAATTTCCACCAGAAGCGTGCTTCAGTGTTACTTTTGTTTATTAAAACTAGTAAAAACTATGTGGAGGGCTTGGGGGCCAAGCACAGGTCTTGTTTGCTGAAGGCCTCAAGTTCAGTCTCAAGCCCTTCAAAATCAGGCTGAGAAGGACCAGCTGGCATTGGTGATACTCAGTCTGAGAGAGCATGTGGAGTAAAGCAACTTAATTATTTTATTCAAAACACTGTTATGCTGCCTTTCTACCTAGTTCAGGGTCCTCAAGATGGTGAACAGTCAAAACATAACAAATTTTAGAGTGTGTATGTATTGTGTGTGTATGTACACTAGGCAGGTCAGCAGAGCACCACCATGTAGACACATGCACAGAACACAGAAACAGGAAGGAGGGTCACTGAAGGAATGCCAAACAAAACTGAAAAATCTTCACCTACTGCTGGGAGACAGCAAAAGAAGGATACAAATGAATCTTTGTGGGAGAGAATTCAATAATTTTGGTGCCACAAATGGGAAGGCCAATCATGGGTTGCCACCTATCTAACCTCAAATAACAGAGGTGCCCAAGCAGGACCTATGAAGATGTCCATAGTATTTCTTTAATTAAAGCATTTATTAGCAGCCTTTCTCCCTTGCAGAACTCTTAAGTGGCTTACAGTGTAAAAAAAAGTTTTTAAAGAACAAAAAACAACGATATAAAACCCATAAAATTGCTGCTTAAAGACTCCCAATTAGTACTGCCATTAATAAAAGCTAAATCAGTCAAAATCTAGTCCGAAGTGTCCTGTCCTGGCTAGCTCAGGCAAGCCTGGTCCTGTCTGATCTTCGAAGCTAAGCAGGGCCAACCCTGGTGAGTACCGTATTTTTCGGACCATACCACGCACATGACCATAAGACGCGGGGGGAGGCTGGCGCCTTCCGCGCTGGTCAGCAGTGGCCTCGCGCGAGCCGGGAACAGGAGGCGGCGGCGGCCTCGCACAAGCCGAGAACAGGAGCCAGTGGTAGCCGGCAGCAGGAACAGCAACAGGAGCGCGGCGGCAGCAACAGGAGCCGGCAGCAACAGCAGGGGCCTCGCGGCAGCAACAGGAACCAGCCTCGCGGCAGCAACGTGCAATCTTCGCTCCATAAGACGCACACACTTCCCCCCCACTTTTTTGGGGAGAAAAAGTGCGTCTTATGGTCCGAAAAATATGGTAATTAGAAGGGAGACTCCAAGGAGTACCAGGGCTGAGGATGCAGAGGCAGGCTATCAAGCAACTTCTCTGAACGTGCTCCATGCCCCAGCAGGAGTTGCCAGAGGTCACCATGACTTCCAGGCCTGGGGGTGCGCGCACACACACAGAAATGCAAAAAATAACCCCCCAAAAGGCGCAGTCCTAAATAAAACTATCTTGAACTTCCGCCTGAAGATTGGCAGTGAAGGGGGCCAGGTGTACCTGTAATTGTGGGGCTGCCATGAAAAAGGCCCTCTGTGTGTACCCACCAAAGGAACATCTTTACTTGGTGGGACAGTCAGGAAGGCATCTCCCCACAAGCTTAATTCCTGAGCAGGAACATATGGGAGAAGACAGTCCTTCAGGTACCCCATTCTCAAGTCATGTAGGGCATATGGGAGTAGGCTGGCTGTCCTTAATATGGTTATTTGGATTTTGTTTCATTTATTGAAGAATGGGATGGGAAGGTGGTTCATGCATCAGGTAGAGAAAGGCAGGATGACACAAAGTAGCAATGGAACAGAAAAATGGAGAGGACAACAGGGGTAGGGGGTGAGTGAGTGGGTGGAGGTGGCATGCAAGGGGAGTCTCCAGCTGGGAGGCGATATTGCCCATGTTTAGGTGAAGAATGGAATGCAAGGAGTAAGGCTCTCCTGTGGCGGGAAATTGGTGAAGAATTAAAGGGGAAGGGAGTCAGTGGTGTATTGGAGGTGGTGGTGGTTCTGGTGGAAAGCTGTTGCCTTCGGGCCATCAGATGACTGCCTTGAGGAAGCTGTTATAACAGTGCTGAAGAGGGAATTTTGATTGTTCCATTTTGCTATACCCCACTGTTGCTGGGGTATGGAAGCTGCCCTCTCGTGTCCCACTCTTCAGTATACAAGAGCCCTATCCTCTGATAAACACATGCTCTTAATCCAGTTGAAAGGTTTTGGGTTCACGTCCCATCTCTACTGAATGGTCATCTTTCCTATGAGGAAAGGCTTTACAGTATTGGAGCCTTCGGTTTTTCTCTCTGTCCCATAAATATAAGAACTTGGGACAGCCAATGAAGTTGTTAGGCTATAGATTCAGGATGGACAAAATGTGCAGTCCTTTATTCAATGAATAAATTAAATGGTGGAATTCATTGCCAGAGGATGTTATGATGGCGGCAGGTATAGATGGCTTTAAAGGGGGATTAGCCTAATTTTCGGATAACAGGACCATCAGTGTCAACTAGCCAAGTTGACTAAAGGCAGCCTCCATCTTCAGAGGCCGTGCTAGGAGACAGCACTGGGGATGTAAGGCCAAAATACACAGCGGTTGTTATTCCATCTAACTCAGTATTGCCTGCTCTGACTGGTAATTGCTCTCCAGGGTCTCAGGCAGAAAAAAGGTATTTCCCAACATCTGTGGCTCTATATCTGTTTACAGGCGACGGCAGGAATTGAACCAGGGCCCTTCCTGCAAATGAAGCAGATGCTCTGCCACTGAGACACAACCTCTTTCCACAGTGTAAAAACTGGGCTGAAAGAAATAGCAATGATTTCTCTTGGAAAGTGCCTGCGTGTGGAAAACAAGGTTTAAATACTACAATAAATAAGTGTCTGAAAATATTCAAACTCTGGGCAACAAAAGTTCCTTGGGTAACTTAAAAAATATAATGCTGCCTTGTCAACTGGATTTTTTTGATGCTGAGTTGTTGTTCTGCTCAGTGCTTGAGGATCAGTGCCATTGCCATAACTATGTCTGTTCTCCTCTCCTATTCCTTTATCACGCAGCTTCTCCTCGCCTTGATATTCCTGTAGAAGACAGTGCAGAACATGTCATTAAAGTGGTAAGGGCCATACCCTGTTTTTAAAATCAATTTCTTTGATACTCAGCAGCATGTCACATATCCAACTGCATCACATGTTTTCCTGTTGTACTCTGGTCTTTAATGTTGATCTGTATTGGGCCAATTATTCCTGATACAGTATTGTAGTAAGACTTTTGCCAAGGTGATGAATCTCACTGGGGCATGGAGCATGAGATGCTCCAGTCACCGTACGTCATATGGATAGCTATTGGTGAGCTGAGTTGGTTGGTTAGTGTGCACATCCATGTATGTGTGATAACTTGTGAAGATTTTATCCAGACAGTGAAAACTTTGTTATCTGGAACTTATGGGGAATGGAGTTTTCCTGCATGTTAATCAAATGAGCCAGGCACTCAGGCTTACTGTTCTGCCTTGCCCCCTACCCAGAGCAATCTGCAGTGACCAAACCTCACTCCTTTAGGTACGCCATGGCTATAGCTCCCATGCTTAGCAGGATCCTTCCTCCAAAGCCATAAAGCCATCTTATGCAGCAGGTAGACAAGGGGACCAGCTGCCAGAGAAACCTCCAGCAGATCTGGCTCTGTACAGCTCAGGGCAGGCTGAGGGGAAAGTAGACAGCCAGTGATGGTTTCAGGGAGTAATACTGGCTGTTATAAGCCCAGCAATGGCTGGAGGGAGGCATAAACTGGTTGGCAGGTGAGGTTAGAGTGGTGTGTGCATGCCCCTGAGTGTGCAGAGGCATGGTGTCTGAGGGGAGAGGTGCTTGTGCTTCAGGCAATACCAGTTAACTAAGCTTTCTGGATAATCACATGCTAGGTAATAAAGCTTATTACAACACTTGGAACGAAAACGTCCCCAGGACTCAACAGAGATATTGGTTTCTTATCTCATTACATGTGCTAACTCATTCAGTCCTCACATATATATTCTCAACAAGAAGGACTATAAATCCTCTGTATTTTAATGTATTTATTTTTCAGAACAGTTTATTAGAATACTGAATATAATGCAAGGAATATTGGGATGTTTTGCTGACATGACACTGCATCCACCTCAAAAAGTGCTGTTAGGTGATCTCCATGCCTGGGGGGAGAGAATGGAGATTCTCGGTTTGCTTCCCACAATTAGAAAAGACACCTTTAGACATTTATCTGCTATTTTGACATGTTTATTGCTTTAAAGTTGTTGACCTTATAACCTTAGCTTGTTATTTCGTTCTGACTTTGCATATCTTAAACACCATCACGTTACATGTTGATTTGCTGTTGAGTCCCTGTCTATGGACCTTACCTACCATTCCAGTGTATTTGAAAAAGTGTGCTTTGCACATGAAAGCTCACACCTTGAATAAACCTTTGTTCGTCTTAAAGGTGCCACTGGACTCTAAGTTTGTTCTACTGTATTGTGTAGTGTGATTAATCCTACTGGGGGGAAAGGTACCATAAGAGTACCTGTTCTTATTCCCCTACTGGGAAAAGGAAGCTGCTGGCCATTATATATATTTTGAATATGCATCAACCATGTACTAGACCTTTTGGGGTGATTGGATGCTTGCCAGGTGCCCTTGGCAGTCCACAGGAGGGCTGCATTGATGGAAAGATTTTCAGCCTCTTAAAAACATTTAAACCTTCTTTAGATGAGAGTAACATTCCGAAGAGTGCTGCATCAAATTTGCTTTCTTTATGCAGGAATACCTTGAGAATGGACCATTGTTTTCTGAACTGAAATTTTACCAGCGAGCCGCAAAACAGGAGTGCAGTAAGTCGACACAGCATAACAATCCCTAATGTTAATTTAGACTGTGCTATGATGCTATTACAACCAGAGTGTCCTTGCTAACACAAAAGTGATTATTTGTATTTTGTTAGCCTGACTGTATTTGGGGGAATGTTAGCTCTTAACAATATACAGCAGGCTTTACGGGGTCTTGCCAATGTATACAGAGGCGGCACTAAACCGAGACTTCTCAAGGACTGACACAGACTCAAGTTAAAGTATAAAAGATAAATTGTTTACTAGAAATATAATAAAAGATTTATAAACAATGCTACAATGTTACCCTATCATTCACACAGTTATACAGAACTAGGAAATTAGGTAGAAGCATAGAGACGTTTGCATGAGCAGGATATTTGATGGTTTCTGTTGAGGGCGATATTTACCTCTGTATGAATCAGTGGAATCCGTCTGGAAAACGAGGGGGAGAAGTCTTCGGGAAGAGGACAAAGGATCGTGGCTCTGGACCAGCAGAAAACCATGTGGCGGACCCCAGTGGTGCACCCTGTGAGGAAGGGAGGGAGATCAAGCAGGGAAAAGGGGAAAGCTAGACTGACTTGTGACTCTTGGGGAGTATCTTTTATTGGGAAGTGGTACCTGGGAGGATGGTATGATACGATGCCATCTCAAGAGAGCCTATAGATGGTCCGTTCTCTATCTCTATTCACTAAGGGGTGCTATAGGAGTGGTCAGTATTCAGATCTACCTGATGGTCAGGACAGGATGCTGACGTCAGCTGCATCTGGTGCCTGTCTTCTGGATCACAGGAGTGCTGGGCATGGGAACCAATTCTCAGGAAGCACCCTGCTGTCTTCGCACCCAGGTGTGAAGTCCTTTGATGTGGCAAATGTAAATGAGATCTTGGAGGTGGGGGCATAAGCCTGTGTACGTGCCTGGAGTGTATACCTGTATGTAGTTGCTGATATAAGCCTGCAACCTCATGGCTTTGTGTGTGAGAATGTCTTTGTTCTCTGTGTTAACCTCCTGCCTGGAGGTGGAACCTCAGAAAACGGTGCTCTGACCCTATAGTGTAGGTGTCTGTTCCCATCTTCCTACTGGTTGCCTAGTGCACTTTCGTGTCCCACATAACTGACATCATAGTCCATTCACTGCTCTCATAAATCAGCTGCAAAGTTTCATAAAAATGCTGTGCAGGCTTACAATTTTCACTTTATTATGTTCTGAGAACATTGTGAAAAGTATTGACACTCAAATGTGTTTCTTTTCTAAAATGGGAGGAAAAGAGACTTCAAATCTGTTTTTTGTTTTAATTTATCCCTTCACCAGTCAAGTCATGGATGAAGCAGAAATGCTTAGCTTTTCTTGGAATTCCTGTCTTCTGGGGAGCAGGCCAGGCGGAACACAATGGCAAGAGGTAAGGGAATATGCGTGCAGATATGGTGCTGAATAGAAATAATGTTTGGGTGGGTGGGGGTTTTAGTTTTTCCTTGAAACCGGAAAGGGAGAGTCCAGAATTGAAGCTTTGCATGCAGGTGGTCCTAAGTTCAACTCTTAACTGCTCGAGCTGAAACTCTTTCTTCAGAAGGCAGAGCATTAGTCAAGGCCCTGGAGAGCCACAACTGGTTGGAATAGTCAGTACTCAGCTATGTGCACCAGTGGCCTCATTTGGTATATGTTAGTTTAATAGGGTAATGTAGGTTAGTAGTGTTTTGTTGTTACTGTTGCAGAGCTTGCCATTTCAGGTCTCATTCTGACACTTCTTCATATTTTATGTGTGTGCCTTTTTATTAGCTACAGATTTATGGTGATGGAAAGGTTAGGAGAGGATCTTCAAACCACTTTTGAACGAAAAGGACGAAGGTTTGACAAAGGAACTGTTCTTCAGATTGGGGCACGAATGGTAAGTATCAGTTCTCGTAGCAATGTAACATTGGAACAGAAGTAGCCACTGTGATGCGGCGACAAAAAGGGCTAATGTGATCTTAGGGTGTTATCAACAAAGACATAACATCCAAATCACGAGATGTCATAGTAGGGCTGTACACTGCATTGGTCAGGCCGCACCTGGAGTATTGTGTGCTGTTCTGGGAATGTTTAGTCTGGAGGATGTTGGGAATGTTCAGTCTGGATAAGAGGAGGTTGAGGGGAGACATGATGGCTCTCTTTAAGTATTTGAAGTGCTGTCACTTAGAGAAACAGCAAGGAACTGTTCCTGTTGGCAGCCAAGAGTAGGATTCACAATAATGGGTTTAAATTAAGGGCAGGAAGGTACCAGCTGGATCTTAGGAAAAGCTGTAAGAGTTGTGCAACGGTAGAATCGGCTGCCTAGGAAGGTGGTGAGCTCCCCCTCACTGGTAGTCTTTAAGCAGCAGCTGGACAAACACTTGTCAGGGATGCCCTAGGCTGATCCTGCATTGAGCAGGGGGTTGGACTAGATGGCCTGTGTAGCCCCTTCCGACTCTGTGATTCTGCTGAGTTTAACCCCAGTGTCTTGGGTATCAGCTTCCCAAAGAGGATGATGCTTGCGTTGTATTGCTTGGAAGACTTCTAAAGGATGAGAAGCCTCAGCCTTTCCAAGGGGCTTATTCCCTTGCCTTACTGACCAAAGAGCAAGAAGCATGCATCCTTCTCATTAAAACCATGGCTGACCAATCTTAATTTTTTTGTTGAGGATTCACTCAGTTCTCCAGCCTGGGACCTGGAAGTGAATGTTGCTTTAGAATTTAGCCCCTGTGCTAAATTGTGCAGCAGGTTGTGTAATAAAGTTGTTGTAAGGGCTGTGCAGTTGCGGAGTCCATGTGCCCACATGGAGTGGAGAGGGGGCACAGAAGTAGAAGGCAGGTAGCCCGGGGAGGTGTTTGGTGTCTTACTGTTTTCTCATGTGCTTGTTGGCCAGACAGTTTACATAAAATTTTTGAAGAGAGTGATAATATTAACACGTAGATTCTTGAATCCTTCTTGGGAATATTTTTTCTTTCAAGTGAAACTGAGCAAAATCTTTTGCACTCTACCTTTAAGTTTAAGTAGGACCGATTGTGTCCCACCTTTCTGCCCAGTGGGGACCCAAAGTGTCTTCTCCTTGCCTCCATTTTATCTGCCCAACAACCCTGTTAGGCTGGTTAGACTGAGAGTGTGCAGCTGGCCCAAGGTCACCCAGCAGGCATCCATGGCAGAGTGGGGATTTGAGGCCGGGTCTCCCAGATCCTAGCCCAACACTCTAACCGCTACACAACGCTGGTGTACACTCAAGTAATCATGATGAATACTCAAGTACCATGAAGAGTCTAAGCGTTATTGTAGTTAAATTTAATCAGCTGTATATTTAATCAGCTGTTCAGCCCCTTCACCCCCAGTTAAGAAAATTCTGTCTTGTCTTTGAAATCATCCCTTTCCCCTTCAGCTTCTCACATGACCCTTACAACTTGCTGAGCTGGTGAGGAATATTTTAGAGGGATGATCATAATATAAATAACAATTCTAGTTTGCTTTTTAATATGTTTTTCTACTAGCTGGATATTTTGGAATATATACATGAAAATGAGTATGTTCATGGAGACATTAAAGCAGCAAATTTACTTTTCGGCTACAGGAATCCACGTGAGGTAAGCACAACATTTTCCTCTCTCTGTCGTGTTCCATACTGTTTATACTGGTGCTGCAGTTCACGGCTGGTTAAAAAATATTCATAGTGTACTGGAGAAACAGCTGCTGTTTTAAGGCTGCCTTTGTTTTAGGGGGAAAGAAAGCTTCTAGTTTTGTGTTCTCCTTATGCAGGCGAAATGTCTGAGCTGTGCCATTCTGTGCTGAGGGGAGTGGCTTGGTGTGGAAACTCCCCCCCAGTGTGCACCTGAAACTCCTGTGTGTGTGTTAAGGGGCTGGCTGTTTTGCTTATGCCAGTGGAGCAAGCTGTAAAAGAGATCTTGGGATGCTGCATGGGCCAAGGGTTCAAGATGGGAGTGTGCATTTAGGCTTTGTTGTGGTTTTTGAAACGAAGGGTGTAGATGCAGATATACCCAAGCCGGAATTACACCAGGCATTAGCTGTAGCAGTAACTCACAGTACGAGATCTTGCCATGGCTTTCTTCAAGTTGATGTTGATACGTTGAGCTTCTAGTGGGATTCTGGGCCATACTAGTATAGTTACAGAAACTTATTCCGTGCATATTTATTGCTGATTCTGTGAGCTTAGGCAGATCATGAGAGGGAGGGCAGGAAGGGTTGCATCAGTGCTTAGTTCTTGTGACCCTTTCTTACACGCCCAGGGAAATGCTGATCACCACTTTAGGGTCAAGAAGCAGTTTTTCTCCAGGGCAGTTTGGCTGGAGATCTTGGAGGTTTTTTGTCATCTTCTGAGCATGGAACAGGGGTCACGGGGGGTGTGAGGGGGGAAGGTATTTGTGAATTTCCTGCATTGTGCTGGGGGTTGAACTAGATGACGCAGGAGGTCTTTCCAGTTCTATGATTCTATACACTTTATGGCCTGCCTTTCTTCTGAGACTCGGGGTGGATTACATAGTATAAAACAGTGCAGCCAAATATCTTGGAACATCTAGTAAACAATGCAATAGGACTAGGATTACAGAAGTTAGAAACAATGAAAAAAGTATCAGACGTGATATGGAATAAACAATGCAAATAAAAGTTCAAAATGATTTCCAGAAAATGAGTATCTTTAAGAAAATCAGCATATTTTTGAGAGAAGTCCTGTACTATTTATTTTGTGTAATGTTTGTGGTTTGAACATGTATGAATGTGACAGGAACGGATAGACAGGCATTTTGTATGCACAAGGTGTTCCCATGTTTGCAGGCTTCGCCATTTGCTCCAGTGCTGAGTGCAGCTCTGTGTATTTTGCAAGGTTGCATCAGCTGTGTGACATTGGCAATTTGAAGCTATTTGGACAGTCTTTGGGCAAATAAGTACTCTGTGTATACACTGGGCCTTCTGCACATGCATGAGAACAGCCGGACTGATCTCCCTGTTTCCCACTGCCATAGAAGTTCAAGGGAGAATTCCTTGCCTGGAGGATGAGAGCTTTGGGAAGATCTGGCTTTACATCTTGTGGCTGCAGCTGATTGCCACTTTACTGCTAATATCATCACCATTGAGTTCTGTGGCCTAATTAAGTTGTCCTGCTAATACACTGGTGATCCAAATTTATTACTGTGGTAACCAAGCAATACATTTCACAAGGTGTATATGGCAGCTCCATTCACTCAAAAGGGAAAGGATGAAATATGTCCCATGTTATAAAGCACTCTCTTTCCTATTATTCCCATCCCTTCAAGCTCCTGTCTACCATTTTCTTGGTAGTCCGACATCAGCTTCCCTACCTAAGACACATAATGTTTTAAACGTAGATAATTGGCTGTATCCATTTTGTTTAGTAAGCAAAGCACTTTATCTGAATTCCTAGATCCTTCGAGTTCTGAGAAATAAATGGATGACACCATAGTAAGTATTACGTTATGCTGTCCAAAGTAATTTGAGTCCAGGCATTACTTTGGTTGCTACCTGATGCAGGATAGCCAGGGTGGCAGAACTCTCAACCAAGTATATGGTGCCTAAAGATCCCCAGAAAGTGTTTATTCATCTATTACACTGATGACCTGAGAAAGAGTCAGTTTTATATTTGTAGTCATATTTTCCCTTTGTACCATGTTGGTGTCATTGCATGTGCTGCTGGAGCAGTTCAGTGAGTTTCTAAAATGGAAACGTTTGCAATGAAATGGAACTGAATGATGCAGATCTTCTTAAAACTTCCCGAGGAGTGCCAGGTAGACCAGCAGAGCTTATTCAAATGCTGTAGTGAATGCCACACTTCAAGAAATATCCTTCCCCGTAATAAATCGGGTGAATACACACAATCAGACCCTTGGTTCATCAAGGTCAGTATTGTCCATGCAGACTGGCAGCAGCTCTCCAGGGTCTCAGACAGAGGTCTTTCACATCCCCTACTTTGTGGTCCTTTCAACTGGAGATGCTGAAGATTGGACCTGGGAACCTTCTGCATGCCAAGCAGATGCTCTACTACTGAGCTTTAGCCCCTCCCCTTCTGTTCAGCCATCCCACTAAATCATGGTTTGCACTAACTACAGTTTAGAAACCCAAACCATGGCTTGAGTTTCCAAACATGCAACAGGCAAAGCATAGAGTTCGAGCCTGTTGTTTGCTTTTGCGTTTTGTCTGCTCAGCACTCATGTCTGTAGGTATAGTGGTCTCCAGAGGGGGAGCAGTGGCTGTAACTTTGGTATATCAGGGACAGCAATTCCTGGGTTAGCAATCCCAGGTGAATGGTTTCTGGTCCTGATTGGCTGGCCAAACTGAAGCTGTTCCTTCCCAATTCAAGCACAAAATAGTTTAAACCCCATTAAAAAAAAAATCCATCCCACTATAATGGGGCATGGTGTAAAAATCACAGGCTAGCCATACTGGGCACTTGCACTCCAAATATCCTGTCTTGAAAAACATTTTAAATTACACGGTAGCGGAATACTTTTTCTTTCTTTTTTGGGGGGCAAAACATACGCAAGTGCAACAAGGGCTAGCACTACCACCTATCAGAAGTGTAGTTAAAAAAATGGATAGGTGTAAAACAAGTTAACAACAACCATTTCTTTATATGAAGGGAAAATATACGTAATACCAGTGTTCTATTACTTTGATCTCTTAAATGATGCGTAGGAGATTGTAGGATGAACAGAACCTGTTGACCTCCAAAGGGCAGCTTTTTCCATTTTCACTCAGTTGCGCAGAGGGGCAAAGCTATTTGACAAACGTTTGGGGCAAAAGAGCCGTTCTCTTGTCAATAAGCCTCTTAACGCACAACAATTGAGGGCTGGCATACTGTATTAAAAGAGGGTGCTGATCCTTCTGCTCAGTCAACAGTGCTGAAAAACATTCTCTTCAAATCGCTGCATGTTATCGATACTGTGTAGTCCCTGAGAATCAGCTGTGAAATCCTTGGCTTTTGTTTACAGGCTGATGTAGCGCACTGTTACTCACACATCCTACTGAATTCACTGGCACTTTCTCCTAACTGAGCATTTATAGGATTGTAGCTTTATATAGATCACACTTAAATCTTGTGGGTGTGGAGAGTAAGAGAATTCCAGCAATAGAAAAAGTTTGTGTGGTGAAATAATTGGCTAGTTTTGTCTTATGGTTGTTGGAGGTACAGGGTCACTTGTCTCGCTATTCCTTTAAAGGATCGTCTGTGAAGTTTTGAAGATGGTGGGTTCTGTCTTGAGACAAGTTGGAGACTTGCTTGAAAAACTGTTCTGTGCCTCTCTTGAAGCTAGTGTAAAGTGGTGGTTAGTGTCAGAATAGGATCAGGAAGATGAAGGTCTAATCCATCCTTGACCATGAAGCTCCCTGAGTGATTTTGGGCCATTTGTTGCTGTCTTTCAGTCTAACAGGAATATTGTGAGGGTAGAAGGAAGGAGGCGAGATGGATGTGCATCACTCCACATTCCTTGGAGGAAAGACTGGGTAAAGATCCCCATTCTCATCTCAACAAGAGAGGCCATGCCTTCAGTTCCTTAACTCTTGGAAGTGGAACGTGACATATGCTCTCATCTGTTGTGACACCTGCTGTTTGGGACTTATTTACCAGGAAGATTTACTTACCCCATTTTTTTTGTTCTCCTTCCACTATTGCGTAAAGTTCTTTTTCATACAGAGAGAATAGATTGACTTAAATCTAATATTCAAATCCCCTGATCTGGATAGCCCAAGCTGGCCCAGTTTCATCAGATCTCAAAAGCTAAGCAAGGTCAGCCCTGGCTAGTATTTGGATGGGAGACTGCCAAGGAATTCCAGGGTCTCAACTCAGGGGCTGGCAAAGGGAGAACATCTCTGAATGTCTCTTGCTTTGAAAGCCTCAACGGGGGTTGCCATAAGTCAGCTGAGACTTGAGGGCAAAAAAATAAAAATAAAATCATAGCTTTACGCTGAAGTTTCTCATTCCATAGATTTCCCTAAGCTTACAAATTGGTTGGTGTGCAAACTAATACAGTAAACCAGAGCCAGTATTTGGCCTACCCAGAAACACAATAAAAAATCACCTGGCTGTGTAATCTGCCTGTTTAAGAACTACAGAATTTTTGTTGGTTTAAGGTTACAGCTCTGAAATTAAGGGTTTCTGTCTGGCTCTTGTTGGCCTGACTGCTCTTTTATTTATTAATATTTGGGGAAATATTAGCTCTTAACAATATGCAGCCGGCTTTATGGGATCTTGCCTATGTATACAGAGGCGGCGCTTCACCGAGGCTTCTCAGGAACTGACACAGACTCAAGTTAAAGTATAAAAGATAAATTGTTTACTAAGAATGTAATAAAAGATTTATAAACAATGTTACACTATCATTCACACAGTTTTACAAAACTAGGAAATTAGACAGAAATACAGAGACGTTTGCATGAGCAGGATATTTGATGGTTTCCGTCAAGGGTGATATTTACCTCTATACGAATCAGTGGAATCCGTCTGGAAAATGAAGGGGAGAAGTCTTCGGGAAGAGGACAAAGGATCGTGGTTCTGAACCAGCAGAAAGCCACATGGCAGATCCCAGTGGTGCACCCAAGGGTCCGTGAGGGTGGAAGGGGGGATAAGCAAGGAATAGGAACTAGAACCAGCTTGTGATTCTTGGGGGGGCAGCTTTTATTGGGAGGTGGTACCTGGGAGGATGGCATGATGTGATTCCATCTCAAGAAAGCCTATAGATGGTCCGTTCTCTATCTCTAGACACTAAGGAGCTGCTATAGGAGTGGTCAATATTCAGATCTACCTGATGGTCAGAAGAGGATGTTGACGTCAGCTGCATCTGCCATCTGTCTTCGGGATGACAGGAGTGCTGGGCATGGGAACCGATTATCAGGAAGCACCCTGCTGTCTTCGCACCCAGGTGTGAAGTCCTTTGATGTAGAAAATGGAAATGAGGTCTTGCAGGAGGGGGCATGAGCCTGTGTACGTGCCTGGAGTGTATGCCTTCATGGAGTTGCTGATATAAGCCTGTAGCCTCATGGCTTTGTGTGTGAGAGAGTGTCTTTGGTCTCTCTGTTCACCTCCCGCCTGGAGGTGGCAGCCTCAGAAAATGGTGCTCTGACCCTATAGTGTAGGCATCTGTTCCCATCTTCCCACTGGTTACCTAGTGCACTTTCATGTCTCACATCACTGGTATCATAGTTCATTCACTGCTCCCATAACTCATCTGAAAAGTTCATAAGAATGCTGGGCAGGCTTACACTCAGTGTGCAGATGTAAAGACACTTACTGGAATATGTGAAGGATTCAAGGGGTGCAGCGTTCTGTATGTGCAGTGGGACTTTTCTGCCCCTTCCCCTGCCCCTCCCTTTGGTATGTCTTGCATGAAGAGCTGCAGTGGAGAACAAAGCTTATTCAGCTTCAAAAGTCCAGTTTCTGTGTCCAGGTGGTTGTTTTATATCAAAAGGGAGGCTCTAACACAATCTGTTTGGTAGAGAGCATTCTGTTTTAAGACAGCGATTGTAGATTATGATATATTCATATTGCATTCAGGTATTTTATATTTGGGTGCTTATTTCAGTTATATATTTTTCTCCAAAAAATTAAAAATTGGGTAATATTTAAATACAACTTCATACAACTCTGCATGCAAAGCTGTTGTCTGCTGCAGTTTGTTATTATGTTGGGCTTAACTGTGTGAATTTTGCACTGAATATTTTGTAATGATTAATATAGTGTAATGTTCTAAAAGAAATTCTACTTACTTTAAGTTGATCTTTCAAAAGGTGATTCAGCAGCATCTTTTCTACTGGTATTGAAGCATTTCCTTTCCTAACTATACTTGGTACACGCAAAGTGCAAAGCTCTTAATGCATCAATATATCTAATTCTCAACATGGCCTGAATTGTGGATACTTCTATTCAGAAACTGGAGCCATGAACAGACAAGACAGAACTTTCTACAAACTTTAAACAACTCTGGGTTTGAAGTCGGAAATCTTTTTTTTTTTAATGGCAGGGTTTTTTAAAAACACACACACACACAAACAAACCCAAAATAATAGAAGCAATGCTTGTACCTTTAAGAAACAAATGCCCCATTAGGGGGCCATTTTTAGAGTTGCTAGGCAACCACAGTAGTACCACTAGCCTTCAAGCCTTGATTTCTCTCAGTAGAAGGCAATGATTTCAGGGCCCTTTCCAGGGCTCTTTTGGCCTTTGAAGGAAAATTCACTAGGACCAGGCCTGGCAGCAGTCACTGGGCAACTTGACAGCATGTAACTTCCATAAGTGACTTAGGACTGGCTGCTTGCTACTCTTCAATAGCAGCCACCCTACAAAAGCTGTTGTAGTGTAGTGGTTATAGTTTCAGACTAGGATCTGAGACATTCACTTTTGAATCACCACTCTGCTTGGTAGGTCACTGGTTGATAATTGGGCCAGTTGCAGATTCTCAGCCTAACCAACTGTACAAGGTTGTTGTGGTGGTAAAACGGAGGAGAGCAATGATGTCAGCTGCTTTGGGTCCCCATTGTGGAGAAAGGTGGGGTGTAAATGAAGTAAATAATAGAATGTAAAGATGTAAGTTGGTTGTTGGGTGGGAAGGAGAGGAGGAAGCAGGGAAAGAGAATATATAGAGGTTTCCAGGCAGAGGAAAAGAAGAATTAGTTGGGAAGGGGGATATAGAGGAAAGTGAGATGCCCCTCAGAAGTCCTTGATGGTTCCCCACTGTGCAGCTTGGCTCAACAGCCAACACCACAGAATTGGGCCAAAGATTTCCTTGGTAGAGGCTGCCAGGAGGAAGGAAGAATAGAAAATTGGAGTTGGGGTGGGTAGATTAAAAATAGGTTGGTCAATGGGTAGGAAGGGATGAAGGATGCAGGAAAAGGGGACAGACAGGCTATGGGGGTTGCCAGTGAAAGGAAAGAGGAAATAGTAGGGGAGGGTTAAATGAGCTGCCTCCTGCAAATCCTTGCAGGTTTCCCGTCCTTACAACTGCCCTGGAAAGCAAGCCAGTTTTATAACACATTAAAGATGAGAGCTGAGAGAAATTGGCTTGCCTGTCTGTTGGTCTGTCCATCCTGTTCTCCAAAGATTTCAAAGGGGCATACCAGGTTCTCCTTTCCTGCAGTTTATCCTCATAACAACCCTGTGAGGTAGTTTGGGTTGGGGAAAAGAGTGATTAGCCCGAGGTCTCCCAGCTGATTGTATGGCTGAATGAGGATTTGAAACCGTGCATCCACTGTCTGACACTAACAGCAATGCCACCGTCATGCATCATAGCTGAGTTGTGAATCAAAGCTCATTCTCTTACTCACAATTATGTCAGTCCTCAAAGTACAAGATTTCTTGTGAAAGCTGCAGTCGTCTTCTTTCCATGGCCTCACTAAACAGCCATGGTCTCTTTTAACAATAAAATTATATAACTGGAAGGAGTTTAATCTATACGCAGAATAAGTTACCAGTTTGGAAAGCTACTACTCTCGGGGCCCTTTCTGCAGTAAAATATGGCCAGCTGTGGGCCTGCAAATCTGGTTTGGCTCTTGGCTCTCTTCCCTCCAGGTAGGGCTGCCAAGTGACCCCGGGGGGCAGGGGATCCCCCGCTGTAGGGGTTCCCAATCCGCCAGCCGGCATTTGGCCAGCGGGGGGAACCCCACCCTCGAAGTTGTCCTGCCTGGACGACTTCCCCAGCGTAGTGACGTCACCCGGAAGTGATGTCACCACGTTGGAGACGTTGCCAGAGCGTTGCCCTGGCAACGTCTCCAACGTGGTGACGTCACTTCTGGGTGACGTCACCAGCCGCGTGCGCTTCACGCGCGCGGCATGGAGGCTCCCGGGCGGCGAGGGACTCCCCCCCCCGCCAATTGGTAAGTAGGACTTGGCAGCCCTACCTCCAGGTCCTCTGTATATTCCACAGAACTGTGGGGGTGAGGGGATGTCTTATTGGTTCTTCACTTTGGACTCTGCAAAATGCTGCTGCTTGCGCCAAAAAAAGCTTAGCAACATGGCATGAGGACTCTGCTCTCCAACAATGGAAGAGGGGGAACTGTGTCGTGATGTGCTGTTGAGCAGAGGCCTTTGCTAAGCTGGGAAGTGGGTGTGCTGAGGGCGAGGCTTGGGCTGTGCATTGTAAGGGAAGGTCTAATTACACTTACATCCTGCCCTTCTTCCATCCTGGAACTCATGGCAGCATGCACAGGAGGGCACTGATCAGACCCATACCTGCTTGCCTTTAGAATAGGTTGTGGCAGCATATGCTTTCCAGCCATACCCAGGGATTTAGTGGGTGTTGGTCAGACTGTTCCTTTAGGGATGCTTATTTGCTTTTGCTGAGTTTTCATCTAGGGGCCCCTGGGGAACAGAGTAGAAATCTCCTGCTCTGAAACTGGTGTTCAGTACCCGAAGCATCTGTAATTGAGGCACATGCATTTGTTTTTTGCAGACCTTCGAGGGACATGATTCTACAAAGCTTCTAGGCACTGGATTGCTTTTTCTACTGCTCATCCAGTTAGGCAGCTCTTCCTCACGTATAACTTGGCAGTTTTACAGTGACATCTTGTCTTAGGGTCAGACAGTAGGGTGAAAGATGGCTGTCCTGTGTTGGAAATAATTTTACTGCAGCCTCCTGGTCCTATGAAAGGCATTGCTTTGATTTACTTCGAAAGGCACTCTTCTTTTAAACAGCATTTTACATTTAAATTAAGTCTAAATTGCAGCTGGCTAGCCATGTATTTTTTTTTTAAGCAAATGGCCTTTTTCCCTTAGATCGACATGATATTTGGGAAAGGCCGCCTCCTACATTGTGAAGCTCCAATGATACGGTAGCTTCAGTCTGTTCCACTAAGTCGCTTCTTCTGTCACACTGACTTGATGCATTATTGTCTCCGGGCTCGGCTAGGCTGGGTACCAGGCAACACGAATCCACTGGAGGATACAGGAGAAAATAGAGTCGGTCAACCTGACAAAGCTTTACGCCTTGTCCCAGTTTTGCAAACATTGCCTCCAGTCTTTAATCTTTGTATCACAGTTTGTATAGGATGTCAGGTGAGAAATATAATCAGTATAATCTTTAAAAAAAGCTGTTGCCCCTGCAGGAAGAGAGAGCTGCAGTCCCAATACCACACTCCAGATCGGCACCGGGGATGCTGAAGCAGGAAACGGTTAAAGTCAGAGACTAGCCCTCCTAAGACTGTAAAGCTGCCCGGAGCACAAACAGGAATCAGTAATTTTAACAGAATCAGCTACAAGATAGCCTCCCTTCTTTCTTTCTTTTTTTTTAAGGAGACAAGGAAAAGAAACCCATCAAGAGCAATATAATTAAATTAAGTGCAAGGTCACTCTTAACGCTGCTCATATTTTTTTCAGGGCAGGAATTTGCCTCCCAGGAGAACACAAAACTAGTTAAAGAGTGACACAGAAACTAGTTCCTGAACTTAGAAACTGCAGATAAGGAGCTGCAGCTTGTCTTTGACTGTGGCTATTGTTGAAAAAGAGGTTACTTCAAAGGGATGGTCCAGGGTGGTCCTTTAAGCCTCAAGTACAGCTGCTTCAGCTTTGTTAAATGGTTGAGAGTTCCTTGTTTAGAGCTGTTGGCAGAAGAAGCATGGCTGTGTTGTTTGCAATCCAGTTGCCAGCATAGATTTAGGTGCATTCTTCAGAAACCCTGGCTCATTGGCTTTGTACCAGACAGTACATAATTCTAGTTCTCACGGCTTTGTGCAGTTTAAATGGGTGAAGTCATTATACGCAGGTAAGGTAATCTCTGATACAAGCCTAAGTGACAGGAAATCTAAGTGGGTAACCATAGTGTCCCACAACTGTTTTCCATAGCAGACTGCTCCTCTTGTCCTTGTTGGATGCAATGGTCTCTGGGTTCCTTCTCTTCTTCCACTTTCATTTGTGGGTACTGAAAATTCATTATGATGATAGAGCAAGAGCATCAGTGGGTTTGTTGAATGGAAGCTTGGATTTGTTTGGAACAGCTTCCACTGTAGGACTCTGGTCACAGAAAATTGACAACTTAGTACAAAATTCTGTCCTGGCTGGCTTGATAAAAACAGAGTGTATAGTAAAGGTCTTGTGACAAGTGGAAAGCTACAGTTGGTACCAGTTAACTGCAGTTTGCACTAGCTGTCTGTCATTTGTTTCCACCGTACCTTTTATTTCTACATGATGATAAGAACATAACAAGAGTCCTCCTGGATCAGACCAAGAGTCCAACTAATCCAGCATCCTGTCTCACACAGTGGCCAACCAGTTCCTTTGGAGAGCCAACAACAGGCCATAGAGGCCAAATCCTTCCCCTGATGCTTCCTCCTAGCTCTGGGATTCAAAGGATTAGTGCCTTTGAATGTGGAGGTTTCCCTCAGTCACCCTGAATGTGGAGGTTTCCCTCAGTCACCATGGCTAGTGATCATTGATAGACTTATCCTCCATGAATCTATCTAATCCCCTTTTAAAGCTGTTTATTCCTGTGGCTATTACTACATCCTTCAGCAGCAAATTCCACATTTTAATTACTCTCTGTGTAAAATAGTATTTCTTTTTGTCCATCCTCAACCTACTACCCATCAGCTTCATCAGATGCCCTTGAGTTCTAGTATTTTGAGAGAGGGAGAAAGAATTTTTTCAACTCTCTCCACCCCATGCATAATTTTATAAAGCTCTGTCATTCCCCCCCCCCCCCCCGTAATCTCTTTTCTAAACTAAAAGTTTCAGACTCTTCAGACTTTCATTATAGGGAAGGTGCTCCAAACCCTAATCCTTTTGGTTGCCCCTCCTCTGTATTTTTTCCAGCTCTGCAGTGCCTATTTTGACATATGGACACCAGAACTATTCCAAGTGAGGTCTCACCATAGATCTATACATGGGCATTACAATATTGGTTGTTTTATTCTCAGTCCTTTTTCTAATAATCCCTAAACACTGTAGCACACTGGGTTGACACTTTCATTGAACTATCTACTACGACCCCAAGATATTTTTCCCCTCTCAGTCTCAGCAAGTTCAGATCTTGTTAGCCTATATTTGAAGTTGGGATTTTTTGCCCCAGTGTGCATCACCTTACGCTTACCAATATTGAAATTAATTTGCCACATTGTCTCCCACTCACCTCCCACTTGTTGAGGTCCTCTTGGAGCTCTTCATAGTCAGTCTTGGTGGTCACCATCCTGAATAATTTGGTGTCATCTGCAAACTTTGCCACTATACTGCTTATCCCTAGTTCCATATTATTGATGAGTAAATTAAATAGTACCGACTCCAATGCCGATCCTTGTGGGACCCTACTGCTTACTTCCCTCCATTGTGAGAACTGTCCATTGTTTCCTACTCTTTGTTTCCTGTCATTTAACCAGTTTTTAATCCATAAGAGAACCCATCCTCTTATCCCATGACTGCTAAATTGACTCAGGAGTCTTTGATGTGGTACCTTGTCAAAAGCCTTTTGAAAGTCTAGGTATATAATGTCTACTGGGTCACCACTGCCTACATGCTTGTTCACTTTCTCAAAGACTTCCAAAAAGTTGGTGAGGCAGGACTTCCCTTTGCAGAAGCCATGCTGATTTTCTCTCAGCAGGCTTTATCCCGCTAACAATTCTTGATTACAGTTTCTACTAATTTGCCTGGGGCAGATGTTAAGTAGTAAGTAAGTATGCAAGGACTTCCAACGAAAAACAATAACAGTCATTCACTTAACACGAGATAACACGCTGTTTCTCTGCCAAGCCGTTCTTAAAGGTAAACACTCTCAGTTCAGCCATCTGACTCCTTTTGCTTCTAAACAAAATATCAACACAAGGTTCTTGCTGATTGATATATTTATAGTCCAGAATACAGTAAAAGCACTTGAAGATGTACTGGCTATACAAACTTTCCGAAAATCCTTTATCAAAACTGGACTTATATTGAAGCCACACCTTCAGACGAAATTTCCAGCACTGAAGCTTCTGATTATGGCACAGCATCAATCTCTCTAATGGTGTCAATCTCTCTAGTGTGCAAGAATCAGCAAGAAGCTTCTGAAGCGTCTCCTCAACCCCCCCCCCCCAAGTTTCAAAAAGATTGGACCAGGGGACCCAGTTCTATGGGCCCCAGAAGGAGGTGCTCCCATCCTCTGAGCTGGCCTCTGAAATGTTGTGTGCCAGCGCCTCCTAGCACAGTTTAGAGGGAACTGTGCTCTCCAGTCTTCTGGTACAGCCGCTGAATTTAGTGATAGGTTACATATATGGGTTAGTAGATCAACCATCTCACATCTGAGTTCCTTAAGAACTCTGGGGTGTGTGCCATCAGGACCTAGAGACTGAATGGTTTTTAATTTCTCCAGTAGGTCTAGAACTCCCATCTCTGGCCACCTCAGCTTGGCTGAAGTTCTTCAGAGTCCCTTCCTGAAAATAGGGACTGTAGCAGAGGTACGTGCCCCACACTTTCCTCAGTGAACACAGAAGCAAAAAAGTAATTGAGCTTCTCTGCTACCTCCCCATCTTCCTTTAGCATTCCCTTTATTTCTTTGTCATCCAGAGGCCCCACTGCTTCTCTGACTAATTATCTGGTCTGGATATTTTTTTTAAAAAAATATTTATTGTTTGTCTTGATGCTTTTAGCAACTTGCTCATCAAAATCTCTTTTTGCATGCCTAATTATTGACTTGTGTTTCTTTTGCCAGAGCCTGTGGTTTCTCCTGTTTAGTTCATTGGGGCAGACCTTCCAGTATTTTAAAGAAGCCTCTTTACTTTTTATAGCTTCCTTGACTTGTGTTGTTAACCACACAGGCATTCTTTGAGACTTAGCAGTGCCTTTCCTAACCTGCGATATATTTAGTAGAGCAGTGATCCCCAATATGGTGCTCAGCAATGAGTTTCTTGGCACCCACTTGCTTCATCCCCAAAGCAGTGAACATACCCTGGCTTTCCTTCATTGGTGTAAAAGGTGCTTCAGAAGATTCAGGAGGTATCACATTTGGGTCTGCAGGGAGCTCTTGTTCAGAAACAGCTGCCTCCATCATAGGAGGCTACTTGTCTTGGAACCTCCCAACCTTCTGTGATCAGTCCTAACTTCTGTGATGGTCATTTTGTGGTTGCAGCCACTACATTGTTACACTAGATGAACCATTGGCCTGATCCAGCATGACTGCTCTTGTTTTATTGTTCTGCCAAGCTTTGAAATGGATGCTTATTCTTATGAGACTCCGTACTGCTGTTCTGATGATCCTATAATTTTGTAACTGTTGTGTATTGCTGTAATCGTTATGGGGACTTATTGTGATTTTAATTGTGTAAGCTATCTTGAGATATGGTCGGTGGAAGGTGAGGTTTGAATAGAAGTGATAGGCTGTGGTTTGATAATAGAGCCCTTGTCTTGCATCTAGAAGATCAGTGGAGCGTTAGACAAGAACCAGGGAAACCCA
This sequence comes from Lepidodactylus listeri, assembly GCA_029233225.1. Classification (NCBI taxonomy): domain Eukaryota; kingdom Metazoa; phylum Chordata; class Lepidosauria; order Squamata; family Gekkonidae; genus Lepidodactylus; species Lepidodactylus listeri. Next base: position 127,860,922 of record JARCFY010000003.1, read on the forward strand.
GAACAAAATCCCTGCTCGAACTAGAAACTCACTAAGTGACTTTGGGACAAACACCCTTAACTTACCTTATAGGTTGTTATAAGTATAAAATGGAGGAAGGGAGAACCATTAATGTTGCTCTGAGCTCCTTCAGGGGAATGCAAGATAGACCAGGAGTGATGATCGACCCCAGGTATTGAAAGCCACTGCCAGTCAGAGGAAAGTACTGAGCTAGATGAACTAGTGGTCTGCCTGAATATAAGGCAGCATCATAGTAAAATTGCAAGCATGCATCTGGGAGTAGAAATGCAGTATGGGATGAGGGGAAAACATGGATCACTGCTGAGAAATGCATTTTTATGTTTTTGTGTCTAGTTGGGGCTTTGATCCAGCTGGATAAAAATGGGGAGCAGAAGGAATTTAGGTGAAAGGGAAGAATGGAAAAGAGGCTAGGAGTGTACTTTTTGCTTTTGTCGTGTGCTGTGAATGCCTCCAAAACAGTATTGAATTCTAAAATGAAATGGTAAGGAAGTTGTCTGTTTCCTGCCTTTTGTGGAGCTTGGCTAGTGTTTTTTTCCAGGGTCCTTCTGAAGAATGCCTTGATGGGTCCCCTCCCCAGTTGATTTGTTCAGTATGCAGGCTTGTTAAATATAGAGAGATGGGTAAGAAGGTGAAAGGAAAGGGGTCTAACACATCAGCTGTTTTTGCTTCAGGCTTACCACCACCTCTGTACTTGAAGTAGCCAGCCCTGGGTTGGGAAATACCTGGAGATTTTGGGGCTGGAGCCTGGGGAGAGTGGGGTTTGGGGAGGACTGTGACCTCAGCAGGGTATAATGCCATAGAATCCACCGTGCAAAGCAGCCATTTTCTCCAGGGGAACTGATCTTGGTTGTCTAGCGATCAGTTGTAAAAGTGGGAGCTCTCCAGGTGCAACCTGGAGTTTGGCAACCCTTTCTGTACTCCCATTTTTAAATCTCTGTCAGATTCAGACATTGCAAAACCAACGACAGGTAGCTGCCTTTTCAGGATGACGTGCTGTTCATTTTAGGGAGGGGGTGCATCCCGGAATCTTCTGAAGGCCTTGAGGGAAGCATACAGCCTCCATTCCCCCACCCCCAAATTAGTATGTGAGTCACTGTTTGTGAAACTTTTTCTTCTGCTCTTTTCCGTAACCATAGCTGTTATGAACTTGTTGAAGGGCTGGCTGTTGAAAGATTGGATCTGTCGTGTCTGTGTGTGTGAGTGTGTTTAGTAAGGAGGGGAAGGGGTCCCATAAGCAGCATGAAGACAGATAAAAGACATATTGCACTTTATGATGTCTAGATGCCCACCTGGAGAGAAGAGAGCTTAAGAACAAAATAGGCTGAAATCCTATTGTACTCTGAAATACAATGGGGTATAGGAGACAAACCATTGAGAAAGGGGGGGGAGGGTAGACGTTACAGCCCCCAGATGTATATATTTTATCCTGAGATGCCATTTGGATTAATAAAATGCAGATCTTAGCGTGTCCTTAAGCCACCATTTTCCTCCGGCTTAATTAGAAAGGTTATACTTTTCAGAGGACAAAAACAGTATTACTCATTTTTTTTCTGTTCATGTCTTCCAGGTTTATCTTGCAGATTATGGACTCGCCTACAGATATTGTCCCAATGGGAACCACAAAGAGTATCGGGAAAATCCTAAAAAGGGCCATAATGGGACAATAGAGTTTACCAGCTTAGATGCCCACAAGGGAGTAGGTAGGTTTTTCTTTTACTCTCTCCTCCCCCCTTCCCCCTCTTTCAGACATTTCAGAATAAACGTGCACTCGGACTGCGCGAAGCATAACCAGGATAGCAGTGGATTTCAGTGCAGCTTTATGTGCCCGTGTGTGGTGACCTCCTGTCCCGCCTGGGTCAATGTGGTTGTCCCTGCTGTGGCAAAGGGGGATGCAATATAAAGCAGAGTAAATTCTGAGAAGGGCTGCAAGGCAAGATTCCGCCCCCCCCCCCCTTAAATGTGACTTGTGAATATGCTTTGTTGTTACATACTGTGGGGCGCTAGTTGGGAGCTCTGTGGGTTACGTGGCAGTTCCCTGTGCCACTGGACCTGCTGATCATTGGGACATGGTTGCTGTAGGCTGCAGTCTTCTTTGTTCTGGCAGTCAGATGGGCCTGATGATACTGCCTGCTCTGTAGCCCCGAGGACTAATGCCCCCCCCCCTTGGGCTGCCCCTCAGAGTCTCCAGACTATCACTTGGCCTTTGCTCCGGGTATTGATAGCCTCTCTAGCAAGTAGTGTTGGGACTGGACACCTGACAAGTGGCCATCTTTGTTCTGTCTGTCTCTCTCAAGATGAAATGGTGCAAGTTGTGTGGGGAAAAATACAGCTGGATGTTAATTCCTAGAGTGGCTATAATTTGGTTGCCGCTTCTTAGCACACATTCATGCTGGGCCTAGGAATGGCTTCATCCACCATAGTGAAATGCAGACACATGGATGCCTTTGCAGGTTTGTGAGAGTGAATGAGGCCTGTATTGTACAGAGTTGTGCAAATAATATTCTTGCCCTAACCTGTTTGTCGAAATGTGTGTACTTTTTGACCTCTTATTTACCTCACTTGTACCCCACTTTTCTCTCACATGGGGACTCAAAGTGGCTTGCAACATTCTCGCCTCCTGCGCTTTATCCTCACAGCAAGAGGTCATCTGGAGATGTGGGCTGAGTTGCCACTAATATGCGGCTGACAGTCAGCTCTACTTCACCCTTCCATCAGATTGCTTGGAGGCTGTGGAAACCGAACAGGTGCTTGGACTTGGAGGCAATTTTGGGATGGGTGAGGGCTAACAACTGGAAACTTAATCTTGATTAAACAGAGGTGCTACTGTTAGAACAGGAAAGATTTAACCCAGGAATTGGGATATCTCCTGTTCTAGATGGGGGTCAAACTCCACCTAAAGGAACAGGTTTGTAGATGAAGAAGAGAAGAGATTGGTTTTACACCCCGCCCTTCACTCAGGGTCTCAGAGCAGCTTACAAATTTCTTTCCCTTCCCCTCCCCACAACAAACGCTCTGTAGGTAGGTGGGTTTGAGAGAGCTCTTTCCAGAACTGTCCTTGAGAGAACAGCTCTGACAGAACTATGGCTTGTCCAAGGTCATCCAGCAGCTGTGAGTGGAAGAGTAGGGAATCAAACCGGGTTCTCCCAGATTAGAGTCCATGCACTTAACCACTATACCAAACTGGCTGTGCTGCTGGACCCAGGCCTCCTGTGAGATAAACAGTTGATAGCACTGGTTGGAAAGGAACCATAGAAATATTTTAAATAAAATAAAGAATAAAACGAGCTTATGATATAGGTTAGGCTGAGATCATGTGACTGGCCCAACATCACCCTGGGAGCTTCCGTGCCGCAATGGGATTCAAACCCGAGTCTCCCCAGATCCTTGTCTGACTCTGACCACTACACCATGCTGGCTTTTTTGTGGTAACGTGGAAAAGACACCAAGTGGCATCAGTTAATTTGTACATCAAGCCTTTGGCACCATTTGCAGTCCCAAGTCTGAGCAAAAACATCAAGGCTTTAAAATTCAACTCGGGAAGCTTTAGGTGTGAAATCGTATGATCAGAGTGGGGTTGCTGTCATACGAGCTGAGCCTGCCTCGGCAGGGAGGGCGGGATGCAAATTAAATAAATAAATGAGAAACTTCTTGAGCTGAAACTCCCCATCAGTGAGAGAGAGTCTGAGTGGTTAATGTGCACACACACACACACACACACACCATGGATCCCATGTGGGATCTATACAGGTTTGAGCCATACAGTTCCCCAGGTGGGGTAGCATAGCATCCCACTAGCCCAGGGGTGGCCAACCTTGCTTAACGTAAGAGCCACATAGAATAAACGTCAGATGTCTGAGAGCCGCAAGACAGGAACAAATATCACACACACGTTTTTATTTTTAAAAATATGCAAATTTGCTTTTTATTAACGTTAAATGGGACTGCCAAAAATAAAAACAAACGAGGAAAACCAGTTATTGATAATGATATTACTTGTTTGCTAATGATATTGAGAGAGATGGAAAGAAAGAATTAAAGAAGTGGAAAGAAAGAGAGAGAGAGAAACTAGGAAAGCAAATAGATGGGAGGGGGGAAGGAAGGAAGGAAGGAAGGAAGGAAGGAAGGAAGGAAGAGAGAAAAAGCATGCCTCCCCTTTGCTTCCCCAGCCGCCCTGCCAGGAGCCGCACAATATATGTGAAAGAGCCGCATGTGGCTCCCGAGCCACAGGTTGGCCACCCCTGCACTAGCCTGTATGACACATGGAGTAGTGCAAGTCCAATTGGCCCTGGCATGCGGCTTTCTCTTATTGTTTCCAGACCTAGCCAGTCCATCATCTCCCACTGAGAGGATGGCAAGGGTCCCCTTAGCCTTTTCCAACTCCCTTATGCTACTGTGCTCTGAGGCAAGATGACTCTTAATTATTTTGCTGCACTAAATATTTCAAGGCACCCTGTTGCAAACTGTGTAAAGTGTTAACTTTTTTCAAAAAAGCTCCCCCTCCCCCTCAGTAGCCTTTCATATATCTTACTTATTTAAACTCACTTTGATGGTATTGGAAACACATTTGCAGGTAAATTACATACATAGTCCTTTTATTGGATATCGATTGTACTGCCTTGCATTCCAAGGCAGACTTAATTCAACAATTCCCTAATTAGTTAAAGTCATAACCTGTGTCTTGTATTCATTTACCATTAATTAAACCTCAGCTGTTTATTACACTGCAGTCCAAATTCAATAGCAGGCCCATGGAGCCATAGAAAAGGGAGTGGAAGGTCAATATTGGAAATATATGGCACGGTGTGTCCCCCTCCCTCCGATGGCTGGCTGCATTGCTTGCAATCAATATGGTCAATGCAACACGACTTTCTTAGTTGCTATGTCAGCAAGACAAAAAGTCAATTCTAATGTTATGCTAGTGCAAAAAAAAAATGCAAGTGATTATTGCCAAACTTTTGTTAACTTGAGATTTTTCAGCCTCCTTTTGAATGATGCCTGCAAGTCAGTCCCCAAATGGCTATGGGATGCCACCTCCCTTCTGATCCTTCTTCAAAGCTCTGTTCTTCCATCAGACCTTTAAATTAGTTCTTTAGTAGTCTCCCTGTTCTCCCTTGAACCGGTTCACTCCCTTTAGGCTTGCCTCCATTTCCTAACTTGTCCTTTGTTGGAATCTAGATGACAGTCTCCTAGGGATGGGGCCAGGGATATGGGGAACTGCCTTGGACCAAGTCAAACTGTTGGTCCATGTAGCCAGTAAGGTCTACTTCAGCTTTCTCCCTGTCTTTTCACTTGAGGTCCTTTATTTGGAAACGTGTTCTCCTGTTGAACTATTGCCACAGTCTGTAAAACAGGGTGTTGCAAGGAAACCTGTATTCCTAACGGAGCAGGATTTCTAAAAATCTTTCCCCCTCCCTTCACCTTCTGCTGCCCGGTTTTAGTAGAGAGAGTCTACAAACATTTGCGAACCGTTAATAGCTGCTGAACTGTTATCTTAAACTAATACTTTCTAACGAGTTTTATTTGGCACAAACAACTATATATTATTGCTTTTCTATTAAAAGGACCATTGACCATGTAATGTAGAGGCCTTGATAATTTGCCAGCACTGTTAAGACCTGCAGTCATTTAACGCTGGTCATTAGGAAAAATGAAATGGGACTCCGCGCGTCTCTGATGCTGAGACAATTGCACCATTTGACCCGCTGGAAATGTTTTAGGAGTAAAGAGGCCGTAATGGGCAAGCAGTTCCTGACCCGTGCCGTGGGATAAGGATGATAGAAATCTGTTAAATCCACTGATGCTGTGAGCTCTTTGGCTACAGGCATGCCGGGCCTGTGAAGTGCACTTTCTCCATTAGTACAGGAATTATCGGGTGAAAAACGGGAAGCGGGGGCTGCTGATGGGATGGCATCGGAACTCTTGCTGTGTCGGTGGCACAGGGATGAGGCTTAGCAGCACATTCCAGCTAAGATCTACATTCTGTGATAAAATGAAAGAGTAGGAATGAAAGCCATAATTTGTTTATTCAGAATTATTTTGTGCAGGAGAGCAGGCATTTTAGGTGGGAGGGGTCCATACTCATGAGAGCTTGAAACTTTTTATTTTTAAAAAAGGAACTGTGAAATCCTTATGAACTATGAAAATGCCAGAGCTAGATTTTCTTGTGAGCCCCCTTTTAGGGGTGGTTGTGCCAAGAACGGCAGGATAGATATTTGCTAGATAAACAATTGGGGTAGGACGTACCCCTCTTGTCTGTGAAGTTCCCCTTCTTGGAGAAGATTATGGGAAGTCTCACCAGTAAGACCATGTGTTCCTTTTGGATCACAGCTGGTGTCTTTTAATAGCTTGGCCCTTTAAGAGGAGTTGCTTTAGAATCTGGCAAGGTGAGGCTTTTAGCAGGGAAACGGAGTCCTAATGAGCACCACCACCACTGTGGACAGGTTGTCCTTGATCGCTGTGGGGGGACTTGCTGTCTCTGATTCTCCGCAGACAATCAAAGGTGCAGAGAGAGGGCTGCCATTGTTAAAGCTGATTGCAATTTGGCGATAGTGGTCTTTATTTAGTTTTTTTGCAACGTTCATTTCCAAAGGTATCATGTTTCTTAGCTTACAGCACAATGCAGAGTATGGTTTCTTCCTCTGTGTGTGATATTTTCAAGAGGGCTCTCAAAGGCATACCTGTAGTGAACACTGTGCCTCCTGTGCTAAAATAAGAAATTGAAATTCTGTGCCCGAGCAGTCTAGGGAAAGAAGCTGGATTCTGCAAGCTGTATAAATTGTATGCAAACTGAGATAAATGCTTCATAAGAGAAACGTGTAGTATTCCAATGCTTCTCATGCAGTGTCCCTGATGTAGTTGTATTACGGTACTAGCTATCGTATGTGCAAGCCTGATTTTCTTCGGCGCTTTCAACTGACACAAATGAGGACATGGCCTAGTGAGACCTGCTGGGTTTAACTTTGGCCCCTCCCACTGTTGCCTTGGAATTCTTGTTCATGCCCTCCTCAGGTGTATGGGAAGAATCCAAGACATGGTCCTTGCCACCGTTCTTAGGAACTGCGCTGCTGTGAGAAGTAGCTGTATCTCTGCCTCCTCCCACATGTCCTTCTTTCTCCCGTTAGTCATTAAGAGTTTCCTCAGTGGCACGTGAGTTGATGTGGTGTAACACCAGAAGGGGCCTGAGACATGAAGTTTACTCTGTCGGCTGGTCCAGAGGTTTGAACACCCTTCGAGGTTTTCGCCTTCTCTCCTCCATTGCTTGCTGCTTTAAAAGGAGGGGTTCAGCTTTGTGCTTCCACCTGATCCACATAAAGGCACGTCCCCATGTCCGTGTGAATACTTGAGTATGGTGAACCAGAGGCTGCTTCCTTGACAGCTTTCAAAGCAGAATAACAGCCTGCCTTGCCACTAATAGATGGCAGGACCCCTGTAAAGCCATAAAATGTACTATATAAATAGTGGATGTTTAGTATGTTCGTTAGCATGCTCTTCAGTTTCCCAAATTAATTGTCTTATGATTTGAAGTGATGGTCTAAGAGTGTGTGTGTGTGTGTAACATGGAATCTGCCCAGATCCTATTGAACACACATTTCGCGAACTGCATTGTGTAAATAGTGTTAGTTTCCCTGCTTGTTCCTTGGTAATTAAAGAGAATTATACATACGTCAAGCATACCTCTTAAAAATTTGTTACATTGTTAGTAGTGTTAAAAAGTAATATTTGGATCAATGCACCATATGGATTTTTGTAGATTTTCTACTCACTGAGGCATGCAGTCAATACCTAATTTCTCCGGAGATATACTGCGCTTAACGTATTGAGCTTCTTTTAAATACTCTAGGCCCTGCACACCAAGTGCGTAAGACCAGTTTTAATTTGCCATCATTGATGAACATAAGAGGAATATGAACTGTCTGAATTAAATTTATGCCTCTGTGTGCATGGGTGTGTGTGTGTGTGTCAAAATGCTCCTTCTGTCCAGTTCCTTAGACAAGTAAATTACATAGCTAATGTTAACAGATTCGCTCCTTTCTCTGAGAGAGGCAGAAATCAACATCTTAATATTCTTTATTAATTTGGCAAAGTCATGCTGAAGTGCATCCCTTCAAGTGTTTTATAGCAATATTGGAGTTTGAATTTTAAAAAGGATCTGAATTTTACTTGCATGCACGAATAATGCAAATGAAACATACTCTGATATGTTCACTAGCTTGCATATTATTGCAGCGGCTGAAGTACAAGTGGCTATGGCACGCTTCGCATCTCTTTGAGGCTCCGAGTTCAAACTCATTCTGAATGGAGGTGTGATGTGGTCTGCCTTCCCCTTCCTCTGGGTGTGAGCTCATAATGTTTACATGTTATTGTATGAGGCAAATGATCTTCTGTGGTGGAGGGAGAGACAGACGTGTCCTAGAACACGACTCCCCCCTCATCAGGCAGTTAGCAAGTCTCCCCCACCCCTCGTAGAGACCTTGTTAGACATGGCACCATTTTAGTCTTACCCAAAATACAATGCCTCTGTTACTTTCCTCACTTTGACTTCATAAATTTTGCTTGCGGCAGTGCAGCCACAGTCTGGCTAGACTAAAAGAAGTCACTAACATGCTCTTTACCTTATGGCGGTAGAAACACTGCATGTTGATGAACCTGTATAAGTATTGGTACCTTAATACTTTCAGTGAAGATGATTTCTTTTTTTAGTTAAATTCTCTAAATGTGTGGTGGGAAAGAGCTCAGTTCCACCAAACGAACCCAACAGAGAATGTGTGTAATTTAACTTTGAGATTTATTTTATTTATTTGATTTCTATTCTGCCCTTTCCTCAGGTGGGCTCAGGGCAGGTCACAGCACACAAAATACCAACATAGATCAATCATTTTAAAAACTCTTTAAGAGTTTAAGTCCCCTAATAAACAAGATGGCATTCCAAAAACTTGTGGTGTCCTGGGCCTGTTTCTGTCAGAGAGGACATGGCACCTGATTTGGTATGGTGGAACAGCTCTGTTCTACAGGTCCTGCGGAACTGTAATAGATCCTGCTCTCTGTTGGCCCTGATCTCTATTGGGAGCTTGTTCCACCAAGTGGGGGCCAGGGCCAAAAACGCCCTGGCCCTGGTCAAGGCAAGACGGACCTGTTTTGGACTGAGGATTACTAGTAGATGCTGATCTACTGAGCACAGGGCTCTTCGGGGCACTTTTGGGGAGAGGCGGTCCCTCAGGTATTTGGGTCCCGGCTGCATAGGGCCTTAAAGGTCAGTGCCAGCACCTTGAAACAGATCTGGAACTCTATCAGCAGTCAGTGCAATTGGCACAGCACTGGCTGGATGTACACCCATGGAGACATCACAGCCTGCAAGCGCGCTGCCTCATTTTGCACTCGCCACTGCTCCCGGGTCAGGTGCAAGCGTAGCCCTGCATAGAGCGAGTTACAATAGTCCAACCCGGAAGTGACCATTGCATGGATCACCATAGCCAAGTCGCAGGAGGAAAGGTACGGACCTAATTGCTGAACCTGCCGAAGATGAGGAAAGGCTGATTTGGCAGCTGCCGTGACCTGGGTCACCATGGATGTGCTGGGTGCCAATGAGTTTCTCTGCTTTCCATTATGCAGACTGAATCTTACCAAAACATTGGCTTTCATGTTGGTAGGGTGCACGTAATGCAGTCTGGGCAGGGCACGGAGTTTGAGGTAGAAGAAGACTTGGTTTTTCTCTACCCTGAGGAGTCTCAAAGCGGCTTACAATTGCCTTTCTTTCCCCTCCCCACAACAGACACTCTGTGAGGCAGGTGGGGCTGAGAGAGCTCTGAGAGAACTCTGACTGGCCCAAGGTCACCCAGAAGGCTGCATGTGGAATCAAACCCAGTTCTCCAGATTAGAGTCCTGCCACTCTTAACCACTATACCACGCAGGCTGAAGCAACCTTCTAATGCCCTATGAGAAGTTTATGTATGTGCCCTTACTCCCCTCCCCAAAAACACACTACCTTGGCTACCCTCTTCAGTGTAAAATGTTGGGAAAATTGTCTTAGTGAAACTTATTTACATTAATTATTTCCTCATTGATAAACTTCCGAACCAGGGCCACTGCCTTGGTACCAGTCTAGCACTTCTGTGGGTGTAGGGACTTCGACCCATGGAGTATAATTTCCCTGTTGCCCTCTCCTCCTGCAACAACCCCAATCGACCCCTGAAAACCTGGGCCCCCTCTCGCCCAGGAACTGGATTTTGGGTGGCATTTTGGGCTCCAGCAGAGATGCTAGTCAGAATCTACCTCACTGTTTGAAAACCTGCTGTGCTGTGGGAATGCAGTTCCTTGGCCAAAATTTTAACATAATAGATGTACCTTCTCCAACTGCTCTTTCCCATACAAAGAAAACAGTTCTGGACATCCTTAAAGGACCTGTGCAACAAAGAGTCTTGTGGCACCTAAAGGACTGGCGAACTTGTTTGGGTATAAGCTTTTGTTAGTCAGAGGGACCTGTGTTGATTTAAATTGCTGAGGTTGCAGAGTAAATTGCCTAGGGGTTGGAGCTCATTGGCAGAGCTCTGTGTGTTGGCCTTTGTGAGATCCTAGGTTCAGTCCTGGCATTTAGGTTTAAAGGGAAGCAGGCAGCAGAACCTAGAAAGTCATCTGCCAAAGGGAGCCATTGTCACTCAGAATAGATGATGGGAGGCCAAATGGAGTGTAGTTTTTTTCTGGCTGTGTTTATTGTTCAGCCCATTTCTAAAGGATTGTTGTTTTGCAATCCTAGACCTTTCATGAGTTATCCATCCAGTTCCTATCCTAAGGCAGAATACATGGACATAACATAGACACAATACTTGGGCAGGGGAACAGGAATTCAACTAATGCAGCTTGTAGAAATTAAATCTATCAAGAATGCTTATTGTTCTCTTGAGACTTGCAAAAGGATAATTTTCCACCGTATTCATTCTTGTGGTTTAAGATTCTCTGGCAAAGCCTTTTCCTATGTACCCTGCCCTCAGAGGGGCAGGACCTTCTCTGTGGTGGCACCTTGCCCCTGTAACTGTCTCCTCAAATTCTGCTGATGTTTACCCTTTCTACTGACATATGAAATTGTCACCCCTCCCCCGTTTGTGTGGGTTTTCCCCCCACTTCTGTTTTTTTTCTACATCATGTTCTCTTTGCACATGGTTTGATTATAGCCTTTTTACCCTAAAAAAAATGACCCTAAGAATTGTGCGATGCTTGGAAAGAGAGATTCATGGTAATGGAGTGGCCCATGCACTTTGAAAGTTTAAGCTCTGGCTTCAGAAGTTGCATCCTCCCTTCCACAATCCCCACTCCCAGTAACATTAAGGGCTAGAAACCTGAAAGCTGATAGTGTCGAGTCAGGGAAATCTTTGTCCAAAGTCTGCAAGCTTTATGTTTGCATGGAGTAATTGCAGAGTATGTACAGCCTGTTCTGCATTGCATTCTAAAGCAGAGTTATACCTTGATAAATCCATTGACATTAGTGGGCTTAGAATGCTGTTTAGGGTTGCCCTGCTAAAGCCTCAGTGCTCAGTTGCTGGTCCAAAGTGATCATTTCCTGTCTTCATTGTAAGAGAGGGCCAGTTGGCATTTTCATTATTTTCCCCTCCCATATACAAATTCCCTTGCTTTTCCTCAGCACATTTCCTGCTCTACCCAAGCTCTCCTTTAAGTTGCTATAGGAGTAATATGCCTGGTTCTGACACGACTGTCAAAAAAGGATTATTGGGTAGAGAATGGTCATCGTCAGTCTCCTGCGCAGGCCAGCCACCGGTGGCTCTCTTACAGCTATTCTGGTATATTCTTAACACTCCAAGGGGAACCCCTCCCCTGCAGAGCTCGCTAGAAGCCATCTTCCCACCTAATGGTTACATGACAGTATACAATAACAGACAGTTCAATATAGCATAATATAAAGTGCAAGATGGCTCCAGTGTGGTTAAATTGCTCATAAATTCCCATCGTATGTGTACTCGGGTGGTTTGATAGTTTAATGAGTGGCAGAACTCCCACCAATAGCGCTGGCAGATGGAAAAGGTGGGTGAAGCGGCGGGGGGCGGCTTATAGTTTGGTATCGGCCACCTCAACCAAAACTTGGGTTTTGTCAGTTATTTAGGTTATAGACTAGAGTTTTGGCAATGGCCATCCCTCCAACATTCTGATCAGGCCCTGAATAACTCCATGCCTGAGTTGGAGGATTGGCTGTTGTTCCTGATAGAAAAGGGGGCAGTACAGAGAGTCCGTGATTCGGACCCCATAAGAGGTTTTTATTCACATTTTTTCCTAGTGCCCAAAAATGATGGAAGTCTTAGACCAATCCTGGAGCTGTGTGATCTAATTTTTTCCCTGAATGTTAGGAAGTTCAAAATGTTGTCTTTGGAGCTGGTCCTACAGTTGTTAACATTTAAACTCTTGGTTTTGTGTACTTGACTTTCAGTTTGGTGTAGTGGTTAAGTGCGCGGACACTAATCTGGGAGAACCGGGTTTGATTCCCCACTCCTCCACTTGCACCTGGCTGGATGACCTTGGGCAAGCCATAGCTCTGTACCAGCTGTTCTCTCAAGGACAGTTTGGGAAAAAGTTCTCTCAGCCCCACCTACCCCACAGGGTGTCTGTTGTGGGGAGGGGAAGGGAGAGGAGTTTGTAAGCCGCTTTTGAGACTCCCTTGGGGAGTGAAGGGCGGGGTAGAAATCCAGTCTCTTCTCTTCTTCTTCATATTGCTATCCACCCGGCTATCATAGGTTCCTGCGCTTTAAATATAACACATTTCCTACCAGTATATGGCCCTTCCATTTGTGTTGGCAACTGCCCCATGGGTACTGGCAACTGCCCTGCGAGTGTTGTTGTTGTAGTGACACCCCTAGGGTTTAAAGGGTGTTCTGTTCACCCATATTTGGATCACCAGCTTGTGATGGCATCTTCCTGCTGGGAACTAGCATCCCAGGTTTCCCCAATGATACAAAATTGCCAGGAATTGGGCTTGGTAATTAACAGTAAGAAATCATGCCTCCAGCCTTCTCAGAAAGTTTCTTTTGTTGGGGCCCTTCTGGACACCACAATAGCCAGGGCTTTCCTACCTGTAGATAGAGCCTGACACATTAAGACGTTGATTAGGTGCCCAACAAGATATTTCAATCAGTCTGATTCTTTCAAAACTTGTTGGTGCTGATGGCTTCTTACCATGGCCACAACCCCGTATGCATATCTAAGAATATGACCTTTACGTGAATTTTGCCCTGCCGTGCATTCCCAGCATACTAGGTTTACAGTTCCAAGATGCATAACACAGCAGTTAAGCTGGTGGGTGTGTGACGGTAACCTGCTAGCAGGGCTTCCCATCAATGCTCCCTCTAAGCTGTGGAGTCTTGTGAGCTACTGGCATTGAAGTTGTGAGCGAGTGATTTGGCTGCTGCATAGATTAGTTTGCTCTGGAGCCATCCTTCCTGAGCTAAGACAGAAATGTGTGAGCCAGAGGCTAAAAAACTGTGAGCTAGCTCACACTAACTCAGCTTAGAGGGACCATTGGTCCCAATGTGTGCCTACACAGAAGGCACCTCAATGAACAACAGTTACGTGTAACTGTTTTTTCTATGAAGCCAGTTATTCTTGTAAATGCCTTGATGCAATAAAGGTAGATATCAGCTCTAATTTACTGAGTGTACTGTTTACTATTTGTCTACCCAGAATTATTTGTTTGACTTAAAATGGTTGCCAGAGAATTATGCTGTTAATGAGGAGGCCATGTCTCCTTTTTGCACTATCAGTTGGAAAGGCATTTGTCTACAGAGAAATCAAATTTAATCTAATTCAGAATGAGAGATTAGGTCTTTTTTAATGGGGAAAAATATAGGCGTGTACAAGTGACGGATTATAGGCTGGTGATGTTGGTTTTATCAGAACTGAAATGATCAGAATTGTTGCTTGGTTTACGCCATCTTAAAAACCAAGCGACATAGTCTCTCCCCCCCCCCCCCCCCCCGGTGCCTTCAGATTTATTGTTCTAAAATTACTGGAGATGTCTTTCAGACTTTTCGGTCTAATTAGTTTGGGTAAAGTACATTTATTTTATTTATATAGATAATCATTGAAGGATAATCATAGCTTTGGCACTGATTTGATTAATTGAAGGGGGGAACATATTATCATTTCCAATCATGACGTAGTTGATTATTTGCCAATACATATATTTCTGTTATAATGGTAGAAATATTCCATCATAATCTGAGGAAAATACAGCAGGATAAAAGCAGTACAAACATCTTCACACAAAATATTGTATTTTTTTTGTGGGCAGGGTCAGCTTGACCTTGTCCCTTTATATTAAATTACATACATATAAAAGGAATTATTTATTTTGTATTCAGGGGGCATAGTTGTCTATAGGCACTTTTAATTCTTCCTATCAGTTTTGGTAGTTCCCATATTTATCCCTTTTGTGTGGAAGCACCAGAGTGAGTGAGTGAGTGAATGAAGGACAGAACGGTACCCCTCACTAGAGATCATGCCACTTCTCAAAATGTCTAGAAAGTGCTGGTTGTTAAATAAATCAAAAATGTGGTGGGAGAGTATAAAATGTGTTGAACTAGAAAGCCGTTTTTGGTATAGCTACTTAGTCTGCAGCAGTGAAGAAAATTGGGCTATCTGAGGTCTCTTTCACTTGAAGACCAGTTACAATGGGTTAGCTACAGAAATCTAAATCATTTATAATTGCTTACTACTTCATATCAGTTATACCCTCCATTGGGGGAGGGGGAATGCAGAGGGAGGAGGAATGGTTCATTATAATTCTGACAACTTTTCTCGGGGGGGGGGTTAGATGTAGCTTTGTCTATTTTGAACAAAATGGGTTCCAGAGTAGCAATTTTTTTTGGGAGGGGGGGAATGTGAAAGGGCAAATGTAATTGGGGATTGCTGTAATCAGTGTTCCCTCTAAGCTGAGTCTGTGTGAGCTAGCTCACAGTTTTTTAGCCTCTGGCTCGCACATTTTTGTCTTCGCTCAGGAAGGGACGGCTCCAGAGCAAGCTAATTCATGCAGGAGCTGAATCGCTCGCTCACGACTTTAATGCCAGTAGCTCACAAAGTGGAATTTTTGCTCACAAGACTCCACAGCTTAGAGGGAGCATTGGCCATAATTGAAGGGGAGATGTGGAGTTTGTGAATGGAAACATTTTGCCCCACTTTCATTGCTGGAACGAGCACACCGGAAACCACAGCAGGATGACCAATGCAAAAGACTGTGTTTTCCTTGCATTTATACAAGAAGCCAAGCCTTTGGACATGGTTACGAGCTTGTGTAGGATGCAGATGGTACCCAGGGGGATAAGATGGCATCCTGCTGGATCAGAGGAGGTCTATCCTAAGGTGGTGGTTTAGCAGTAGTTAACACCAGCAGCATTTGAGAATTTGCGTGCACTTTCATCATGTGAGGGGCAAGTGGGTGGGTAGCAGGAGATAGGAGGAACAGAGTTTTGGTGGGTGTCTGCTAGACTTCCAAGAAGCTGCCTTTTGTAAATTAAAAAGTATGCCAGGAGCCTCTTTTGGAATTTCTTTATTGAAGGTTCATAATCCGATGCCTGTCAGGTTAAGGGGCCTCAGTCGCTGGAGGTTGTGATTCTCTGGCAATCCTCTGCTCTCCCTCCCCTGAATAAGAACGTTTATCCTTAGTGCAGGATGCAAATTAATGCGTGAGATAGCAAGGTTAGTTTTTACAAAAGCCTCCTTCATTAGTAACCTCGAGTTCCTTGTTAAGAGTGAATTTGTTCTATGCACTTTCAGCCAGCTGTCGTTATCATTTTTTTTAAAAAAGTCAAAACGTGATACAAATACGTACTGCAGAAAGAATCTGCAGGATTCTGCACTTCTGCAGTACGTATTTGTATCACGTTTTGACTTTAACAATGAAGTTTAAAATAGCCATTAATAACATAGCTCTTGGGTTATGTTACTGTGTCTCTCTGCCCCACATTGCATCCTCACAACCTTTGTCCCTAGGGAGAGACTCTCTGTGTGGTTTTCAGTTATCTGCCTGTGATGCATGTTTTGGCTAGTGTCAAAGGGGAGCGGATGAGACAAAGGAGAGAGTTGTGTTTGTCTGTGTAACTCAATTTGTAGGTAAAGTCAGCCCGCATTGACTGCAAAATATTTGTATTGTGCTTTTTGAATGCTTTGGAAATAAATCCAGGTTTAAATTTAACAAAGAGTTTCACTCAAAAGAGCCAAGACGGGTTTTCATGATTTCAGCCAGGCAAGAAAACTCTTGACGGTGCAGACAGAGGCGTTGAAGGGCTTACACCCACTAGAGGGCACTGTTGCCATGTCATCCGCTTTCAAACGGCTCTTGTTTAGTGGAGTGGGAAAGGCCATCACTGTTTAGTCTGCTCTCGAAGGGTCTCCGCATGACCAGTGAGGACCCCGTGGACTTCCTGGAACATGTGTTAGCAATTTAGCAGCAGACATTTATTTCTTTGTTTTACTGCCTGGCTCTTGGAGAAAGTGTTGGTGCCGGGTTATGGGCTGTCTGGATCATGTCAGAGGCCACGGGGATCAAGTTCATGTGACAGGCCAAAGCTGAGGGAAGGATGAAGTCTAAGGAGGTGAGGCAAGTGACCCTCGCCTCTCAACAGCAACAAATCGTTG
Organism: Lepidodactylus listeri; assembly: GCA_029233225.1. Taxonomy (NCBI): domain Eukaryota; kingdom Metazoa; phylum Chordata; class Lepidosauria; order Squamata; family Gekkonidae; genus Lepidodactylus; species Lepidodactylus listeri. The sequence goes on from JARCFY010000003.1 coordinate 127,877,572, forward strand.
CCTGTCTGTGGGCTGTTGCCAAAAGCCCGGCCATTCTGAGTTCTTGGGACAGCTGAACAAACACAACACAATTTTCCATCTCGCTGTAGCTTTAAGCCACAACCATTTCTGTTTCTCAAGAAAAAAGAGGGATGTCAGAAAGGGAGGAAAAAACCGATCTTAATGTTCATTTCCCCTCTCTCCTTTGAAACTCTTACTTGGTTTAGCACCGTCCAGACGAGGAGACCTTGAAATCCTGGGCTACTGTATGCTGCAGTGGATTTGTGGGAAGCTGCCCTGGGAGCAGAACCTGAAGAGTCCTGAGGCGGTCCAGGCAGCGAAAACAAAGTAAAACCCAAAAAATATTATTTATGAACAAATATGTACTTATTCTGTTCCTAAAACCTAGGACATTGTACTTTTACATGTTTTAAAAAAGCTAGCGGTGGGGAGAAGAGACTTGAGAAGTTAATAATTCCATGAAGGGATCCACAACAGCCACTAATCCAGGGAGTAGCTTTAAACCACAACCGTTTCTGTTCTGGATGGAGTCGTGGCTCATGGGTAAGGCACAGTCTCAGGTCCAGCCCCCAGAATATCCAGTTGAAAGAGCTCAGGTAGTCGATGATGTGAAAGACCTCCGCCTCAGACCCTCGAGAGCTGCTGCTATTCACAGTAGGCAATACTGAACCCGATGGACCAATGGTTTGATCATGCATCTTATGTTCAATCACATTTTTTGTCTCATTTCCCCCCAAGAAATATTAAGCAGCCTCACGGTGACACTGAGGCTGTGACTTATTGGTGTGCCTATCTAGCTTGAGGGTGCCTAGTGGACTTCATGGCTAAATTTGAACCCAGGTCTCCTCGTGTGTCCAAAACTCCATCTTCTGTGCCACTTTCTGCTTATTCTGGTGAAACTGTCCACTGCTGAAATTCTTTTGGCACATAATTTGGATTACCTTGTTGCCAAATGGTGGTCGTGTTTATTTGCCCCAGAGTTCATACAGTGCAGCACGCGGCTTCCAGGAAAAGGTATGAGGGCTGCCATGAAGTCTTTCCCACCCACCTTAATTTGGGGAGGTAGGAAGAGGCCTGTTTCAGACATAACAACAAACTCTGTTTTTCTTGCTGTGTGAACTCATGTAAAGCTTTGGGTTCACACACTCCCCCATCCCAACATGTACAGTGAAAGATGCTGTTGCTGAAAACCATACTTTGCCATTGCATTCAAGTCAGCAAATTAGAGCGTGCCCTTTCCCTGCAAATCAGTTTTCCAGACTTTGCCTTGAAATCCTGGTTTGCAAAAAAAAGCATGGTCTATAGTTTTTTGTGTTTTTTTCAGTTGAGACATAATGGTGAACGGTGGTTTGCTACAAAACTGAAATTTGGCTGTGTACAAACAGGGAGTGTTGGGAGCGTGCACATGAGAATAGTGGTGGTAGAAAGTGCCATCAAGTTGTGGCGGAATTATGGCAACCCCGTGAGGTTTTCAAGGCAAGAGATGTACAGAGGTGCTTTGCCGTTGCCTGCCTCTGTGTCACGATCCTGGACTTCCTTGGTGGCTTCCCATCCAAATATTAACCAGCTTAGCTTCTGAGATCTGATAAGTTCAGTCTAGTCCAGGCTATCCAGGTCAGGGCAGCATGTGAGAGTAGCCCCATCTATATTAATGTATCAGCAAACCATGGTTTGCCAGTTCTGGCTAATGTTTCAGCCTCATGTAAATACTAGCCTATTAAATGTTAAAGATTAGGCACCCACCAGACACAGGGATTTACCTTTCTGCAGACAACATTACGTTGGCCTGATACAGCTAGTTAGATTTGGAAACTAACTTGATTCATTCAAGTTTCAAGGGCACTTAATTGTAACTAGCTGGTAGCTCAGTTGACACTAATGTTTTAATATTCCACTAATTTGAAAGTTGAAAAGGGAGAATTTTACTATGACCACTGTTTTTTAAAAGTGTTTTTTGTTCATTCCTCATGTGCTTCTTTGAGTGCTTTGGAGTATGTTGATTCATAAATGTGTAAGAAAATGAACAGGAAAATCCCATCCCGAGCATGTTAAGTTGTAATTAGTCCATGCTCAAACACCCTGTGTGCTGTTGCCACTTTGCTGTTGCTGGTGGGACTTGAGCAAGCTGGTTTCTTGTGTGACCTCCCCGAAACCATTGTCTTGTCGTATTGAGCACCAGCTACTTTGCACTGGAGCACTTGCAAGTGGCAAAGGCAGCTGCAAACTTCTCTAAGTAGGGCAAGTCACAACAGAGGTAGACAACAGGAATAGATGATCTGCAGAAATCAATCTGCGCATTCCATTTGGCACCAGCCCTTTGCAGAGGGGGGAAGAGGTTAGTCTGCAGGTTGTGGGTAATACAGATTGCATCTGTCAATGTTGATTCTGTGCAATATTGTTTAATATTTCTCCTGTAGTAGTTCTGATCAGCAGAGTCCCCCGCAAACTATCCCTTATCTAGGTCAACATCCAATCAATGTAATCAATCAACCGGCTTTATTAATTCTAGAGTTGAGAATTAGCTCCTTAGTGGGCCAGTAGTTCCCACACACACTCAATCCATATGCTCAGAGTGCATACAATTTTTGAAGCAGTTGCACTCTTTAATCTTGAAAACTGTGGTGGTTGAGGGAGGAATTGTAGCATAGTGTGGACTTCAATATGGGCAGGGGGCAAAAGTTGCAGCTAGCAACTTAAGAGCATAAATCTCTCTGGAAACCTGGGGCAGTTTTTCATGCTGCATGCAGGCTGCCATTAGTCTTGGAGAGGAAATGTTACAGAAATACACTGGAAACGAATTGTCGGCAGTTTCTGCAGGATGGCTCTCTTAGCAGGAGTGGAGCTGAGTTGTGCAGCCTACCCCTGCAACACGGCTTTAATTAGCTGAGGGCCAGTGTTGCATAGAGGTTCAGGTGCTCTCCTAGGGTCTGGGAGACTCAGGTTCCAATCCCCACTCTCCCGTGGAGCTCACTGAGAGACCTAGGGCTGGACACTCTCTCTCAGCCTAACCTACCTCACAGGGTTGTCACGCAAGGCGCTCTGAGCTCCTTGAAGGAAGAACAGGATGAAAATCTGTTAGAGGGATTGGGAACTCTCAGTGAGTTAGGTCGGCCTCTGTAGAGGGAGTCTCATTGGTGGGAGGCTCAGTTCCTGCCTGTTTTATGTGTGCGTGCTTTTAAATGAGGGAGGGAGCAGGGCCCGGAGCAGTGGCAAGCGGCTGTGTTTCCTAAAATTCCCAAATAACCTCAGGACAAAAGGGTTTCCAGGGTCTGGGACCTGCTTGCCTTCTGCAGAACACACACCCAGCTTTGCTGTAAAGGAGAGTGTCTCAGTGGTTCATAAAACATACACTGGTGGTAGGCCTTTGGGGCCAGTTGACCATCCCTGGACCTAGAAACAAGGGCTCTGGGAATGACAGATCCTGAGGCCTTCTGGTGTATAAACTAACTTCTGCCATATTTCGCTGCAGGGGAGATAACTGTGATGGAACTGAAAAGTGAAGCTCAAATTGGTTTGGGTACACAAGGGATTGTATAAAGTTTTGGACTTTAGAAGAGGGAATGTTGATGGTGGCCATGCTAGAAAATAACAGATGCTTCAGATCTCAGTGGGTGGGAAATGAGTTGCCCTTGCCACCTTCCATGGTGCAATAGAAGAAGAAAAGAGATTGGCTTTATACCCCACCCTTCACTTGTAGTCTCAGAGCAGCTTACAAACTCCTCTCCCTTCCCCTCCCCACAACAGACACCCTGTGAGGTAGGTGGGGCTGAGAGAGCTCTGAGACAACTATCGTTCAGAGAACAGCTGGTACAGAGCTATGGCTTGCCCAAGGTCATCCAGCCGGTGCAAGTGGAGGAGTGAGGAATCAAACCCAGTTCTCCCAGATTAGAGTCCGCGCACTTAACCACTACACCAAACTGGCTCCTACTATGTACTATGCAGAGTCACTCCAGTTTATGTCTGCTGAAATATATCAACTAAGTTAAGCTATTTGTTATGATTTGTAACATGACCTTTAGGCTCTGGGTTCCTCCAAACTGACACGGAAATGACAAGAAGAGGGGAGCTCGTTTTCCAGCTTGCCTGGGTTCCTGATTTTGATCAGAACAGTGGGGCGGGGGGGGGGGGGCTTCAGCATTCCTGACTCAAATGAACCTTCCCTCTCTCGTGGGGAATGTCATTTGCCCCTTTAAGGAGTGCAGATGTAGCCTGTTCAGTCAGTCAGGTCAAGGGGAACTAGACCCCCCTACACATGACAAATCATAACGTGTAGTTTGGGCCTTAGACTGGAGTCGCCCTGCATAGGATTGCACCATCAGTCTTGTGCAAAACTTACCTGGGATTGTCAATATTTGTATGTAAATATCACATTCAGGTGTTGAAAGTTAATTGTAAAACATGTGTGCTTGAAGAATTTCACCTCCCATTTCAGCATGAAGCATCATTGTCTTCAATCTGTTTAAGAGCCAGTGTGGTTAGCGTCAGACTCTGACCAGTAAGACCTGGTTTCAGATTCTCATTCAGTCTTGAGATTTTCTTGGGGACCTTTGGGCAAGCATTCTTTCAGTCTAGCCTACCACAGAGGATTGTTGTGGGGATAGAATTGAGGATGAGAAAACCGTGTAAGTTGCCCCCCTGACCGCCTTGGAGGAAGAATGGGATAAAAATGTCATAGGTATTTGACTTTGTGATGTCTCATAGATGAATCTGATCAACGTTGCAACTCTGTGGTGCCACAGTTGTTGGTGATTTGATCTCAGAAGAGCCCTGTTCTCGATGCTTTGAGAAAACACAGCTGGCAGTGATGCATCTGCTGAGATAGGGCCAGTAAACTTAAAGAGATGGCACCAAAAACAAAACTTGAAGGGGATCATTCAGAGAACATTTCCCCCCACCCATTTTGCATCAAAAATATTTTCCTATATAAATTTAAAGTCACTCTGGCCAGAGCCTTTTGGGTTATTGAACTAAATTCTTGTACTCGGGCTGTCAAACCTTTGGTCTGGGAAACCCATATATTGGTGTGTAATTTTTTTTAAAAAAACAAGCCTTCCCTCCTTCTTGCCCACTTCCAGAAAGGAAATAAGCCTTCAACGAAGGTAGAGGGATGCCCTATCTGCATAGAAAGTAAGGCAGTGCATCTTTGAGCCTGCGGAGTTCAAGGCTTTTATCTCTCCTGCCCACAACTGATGTTCAGGGCTGGTGTGTGGAATGCTGGAAACCAGCCAAGGAAAAAGTCACCACAGAGGCTGCAGAGTAGCAGAAAATGATTCCTCCAGCCAACCAGCCCTTAATGTTTAACAGCTTTGAACATGATTCCAGGCAGCTGTCTGTGAATTGCAAGTTCTGTATGCTAAATCCTTGAGGACTGTGCAAGGTAGGAGGGGACCTGCGACTCCAGAGAGCCAGGGGAACTGAGAACCTGTCTTTGCCCCTTCAGGGCTCAATGGAACTGTCATTTAATTTCGTGTTAGGGTCGTGCATAGTGTGGATTGGCCCTCCTCTTAGTACCAAATTTTCTGAACACTTCAAAAGTGGTGGGGTGATGGGGAGGCTCATAATTTGGAAAGGGAGCACAGCACTGAGGCTGCTTAATTCTTCTCTTGGTAAGCTCTTTTCCATTCCTGTGCCAAACCTGAATCTAGGCTCTGGTTAAGGGGAGAAGTGGTGGTCATTATTTCACTATCCATGGCTTCTCTCTTGCCCATCATCATTCTGGCCATACACATCTAGTCAGACATTGGCGTCTCCACTGAGTCAAACTTGGCCCCCAGTAAAACACTAAACTCAAGGTTTTCAGGTATCCTTACTATCCATCTGAGATGCTTCCAGGTGCAAGGGGAGTGCCCTTTGGCATAAGGAAACACAAGCAGGGGGTGGGCCCCTAAAAACAGCTCCTTCCAAACTGTGGCAAGGTTTATTCAAGCCTGCCTTGCCAGTCTGCTCAGTGTTTGTTGAGTGTCATCAGCTGCTTTCAGGTCGCTTATTTGAAAGGGAAGCTGCTTTTTTTTGGGGGGGGGGGAGTTTGCAGGTTGTAAATAAAAGCTTCTCTCAACTTCGGCAAGGAAACCTCCAGTGGGCAGTAAAAAGTGTCTTCGAATCATTGCCTCTAATTTGCAAAGAACCAAGAAGCTCACAGAGATGAGAACAATAATAATAAAAGCATAATTAACAATCAGCTGGGAAAGTTGTCGTGTTGGCAGCCCCTGGGGATAGGTTAGGCTGGGAGGATTTCAAGAAAGTGAGTTTGGGAAGCTGCCTGTGACCCATTAGAGAGAGTCTGGTGGACCAGCTGTTGGCTCTGGCAGGGTTACTCAGGGCTGCTTCCGATCACTACTTCAAAACCCAGGTCACGAGGTGGTCTCTTGGGGGTAGGAATGTTACACAGGGCTGGCTAGGCGCAGGGTTTTTTGTTGTTGTTATGAGGATGCAAGTGACTTGCTGAACATGTAGTATACGCAGACTCTGTGTGCACATCTGGGATGGGTCTCAGCACACTTTGTAATCTTTGCTTTCTGTTTTCCAGACTAGTCCTTAACTTCTTCCTCCCCTCACTAGAATTGATCCCAGTATAAGTAGAATCTCCATACAGTGGAGGAAGCTCCCTCTTTTGTGCTTCCGCTTCCTCTTGATGTCGGCAAGAGAAGGAAGTGCAACTTTGGGGGAATGCAGAAGGCTCCAGTACAAGGACACCAGAGAAGTCCAATAACTCCTGAGGCTCGTCCACGTAATGGTAGCCCGTGGATTTGTCATTGTATCTGAATGCATCCAGGCTGTGTGTGTGTTTTCCTTTTAAAATGATGGATGTCCTGGCAGGCCTATGCATGTATCTTTCTGAAAGCTGCTTCTGAGCCATCAACAGGCAAGCCGGCAAGGATGCCACACTTTTGGGGAAGGGCAAGTTATGAGATATTAAAATAAGGTGGTGGCTTATAAATTTCACACAATCTTAGGCAAGGCGTTCCCTCCCCACAGAGGGTCTACCATGTCTAGTCATTTTGCCCTTTAAATTCATTTATTAAACTAGATTTACTAGGCCACCCTTCCTTATGAGTAGGGCTCATGGCAGCTTACAACAAATAATATACAATCTCAATACAAACGACATTAAAACAATACGGTAAATAACAATAGGTAAAAACAGTATATGTCCAATGTATAAGATGGCGGAGAAATCCTAACTCCCTAACCTCCCTGGGAGGACGGGTTAGGAGGAATGGGGAATTGTATGAGAGTGCAAGAAAAAGTCCCGTCGCTGTCCTCAACCAAAGGCCCAGCGGAACATCTCTGCCTTACATACCCTGTGGAAAGATAGCAGCTTCCGCAGGGCACGGATGTCTTCCAGCAAAGCGTTTGAATTGGTTTTTAGGGAAACATTCCTCCCCCCCCCCCCCCCCCAATTTCAGCTTGACTATGGAGTGGAGAGAAGACAATTTTGGTATAAGGAAGGAGAAAACAGGTCTGTCCCATAACATTTCAAGGGAGCTCTGAAAGCATGCAGTGGACACACCTCTATGTTCAGACATGTGAATGTCCTTTAGCTCTTGTGGCTAAACCATGGGCACCATATTTGGTACAACATGCCTTGGCTCTCAGTGTCACTGTGAAAAGCTCCCAAGAAATCCAGCATCTCAGTATGAAGGGCAAATAATTTTGGCATGACTTTAGAAGTATAATTAATTTACTTATCTACATATTGCCATTACAGTACACAAACTAGCTGTGATCAACAAGAAGCAGCCAGTGAACTCTGCTGAACTTTGAAAGAGATCACCATTAATCTTTTGGTCTGAGAGTAAAGAGAGTGAATTCATCCCAAGGGGATTTTCCCCTCTCCCATAAAATTGCGAAGCGCTTGGCAAGGACTCCCGAGAGCAACTGTGCTTCCTTGGGCTGTAATTCTGCTCAGACAACGGCTTGTAGCTGCGCTCGCCAAATAGTTAAAATAGTGGCTTGGAAGATCTAGAGTGACTTGCCGGCTGCTCACGAGTTCTCTCCCCTCTGGAAAGTTGAAATTTCCAGCAGCCTCCAGCTTATTGAAAGAGCCTGCTTTTACCTCCCCAAGCTTGCTTTTGATGCTTTCTCGTTGTTTCAGGCTCCTGGATGAACTCCCAGATTCAGTGACCAGGTGGGCTCCTCCAGGAACAAGCTGTGGTAAGGGACAAGCACAAGTGCTTTTCCTTAGGTTTTTTTTTAAAAAAAAGATTTTCCTTGGAGTATGAACCCAAAGGGCTCTGTTTTGTGGAGCAAAATGGGCAACCTCTTACTGTCCATTTAGTTTTAATTATCAAATCAGTGTTTGCTTGTTATAATTTTTTCCCCCAAAGAATCCTGCTGCAAGAGGGGGGGAATCAACAAAAGCTCCCCCCCCTCCAAAAAAACCCCACATAGAAATTTTAGACAGGATCTAACCAATGCCCCCTCTAAGCTGTGGAGTCTTGTGAGCAAAAATTCTACTTTGTGAGCTGCTGGCATTAAAGTTGTGAGCGAGCGATTCGGCTACTGCATAAATTAGTTTGCTCTGGAGCCATCCTTCCTGAGCTAGGACAAAGATGTATGAGCCAGAGGCTAAAAAACTGTGAGCTAGCTCACACTACTCAGCTTAGAGGGAACACTGGATCTAACCCCTTATATGTTATCGCTCTGCTCAGCTAAGTTCTGATGGAAGAAAACACATGTAAATGAGTGAGTAGTATGATAAAACTAGTTTGATTATCCTCCGTACTCGATGGTTTAATTTTGTTATCTTGAATCCGACCTAGAACTTCCACAGGCACAAGTTGGGGCGATCTTTGCCAATTCCCCTCATTTCCCCCAGGCTATTCCTGGGGTCCTGCAGGAACAGCAGTTGGGGGGCAGGCAGTATTTTCGTCTTTTTCTCTGAGACTCACATTCTCCAATCTACAAAGAACAGTATGTATGCTCATCTGCAGGTGTCCAGTGTGCATCACTTAATTTTGAAATGTTGACAGTCATAGAAACATGGTTTCACAGTTACCTATCTTGGAGTGACTTGACAGCTAAACTTCAGTATCCATCTTTATAACTGGCCACTGAGAAATGATCAGGCAAGGCTATGGATGTACCTGGTTGCTTCCTAATTCAAAAAGCTTCCCAGGGTTGCAACCTACCTGTAGACTTGCCGTATAAATGCTTGCTAACCAATAAAAATATTTGACCCAGAAAGTTTGGAAGCCTTTGATCTCAAGCCAGTGAAACTTTCTGTATTACAGGTGAAATAGCCACATTTTTGGAAAATGCTTATGGATTAGCATACGATGAAAAGCCAGAGTATGAGATGCTGAAGAAAATCCTAAGTGGCCTGGAACACAGCGGACATGGTTACGATCCTTTCAGTTTTATCACTGTTACAAGTGCTCTGACTGAACATGCAGCTAAGCCCAGGAAAGTAAGTAACGAAACAAGAATAGTCAAGACCAGAAAAGTACCAGAAACTATTCTTTGAAATTAGATCCAGGAGGGCAGCCGTGTTGGTCTGAAGCAACAGAACAAAGTTTGAGTCCAGGGGCACCTTTAAGACCAACAAAGTTTAATTCTGGGTATAAACTTTCGTGTGCATGCATACTTCAGAGACACTGAAAATGTAACCTTTGTTCTATTCTTTGAAACATATTTTGTTTTATAAGCATTTTTTCAAGGGGAGCATATTATTTGGGGGTAAGCTACAAATAGCAAGTAGCATTTATCATCTGTAATAGTTAAGTAATGCTACTATCCTTCAAGAGTTACTTGTTTAACATGCACAATGACCTGTTTGCAGTTTGAGGATGGTTTTTCCTGCAACTCTTTACTCAAGGAACTAGCTGAAGATCTGAAACATACACCGGCAACGATTGCCGTGTCTCAAATACATTTTTAAATTCCGCTTCCCCTGGATTTGCTCAAAAGTTGGATATCAGCCCTTATGAAGGAGAATACTGCCGTAAGTCCTTTTGACCTGCAGCCTATGGCCTCAAAGATGCAGATCTGTGCAGATTTATTTACCTTCAGGGCAGTGGGGAAGTCAAGGAGTTTGTTCGCTAATATTGCTGGGAAAGGCCTGAGTGCCAGGTGCCTCTTACAGAACAGCTTAAAAGCAACATTGCCTTTATTGGTGCAACTGTGTGCTTCTTTTTCACCCCCGGAGAGTGGCTTCTTTAAAATTCTTGGATTTCACTGCTTTTGCATGTGTTAGTTGGTGGTGAGAATTCTCCTTTTCTGCCATTTTCCAGATCAGATCCCTTTGTTTTTAATACACTTATATTGATGTAATTAGCAGCATTGACTAGGCCCGATTAGAAATTTCCGGTACAGTTTTCTCTTGTATGGAGGAGGCTGTAGCCTTCTGCTGATGTATGTTGAACAAGGCAGCCCCGTGGCATCATTCACTTTCAATATTCCTAGTGAACTTTGGACCGTCACTGGCAGACATGAGCCAAAAAATGCGGGATGCAAACTAATGTGACGGATCAGCTTCAAGATGAATGGCGATTCATATCCCAGCGCACAGATGGTTCTGATTTGCCGACTTTTTTGTCGCTGCAGCAACTGAAGACATAAAATAGCCACCTAGACATAAATTAGCTCTTTGGAAGCCAAACCTTGGCACCAGAGCTTTACAACCTTCAATTAGTAGCGAAAGAAGTATTTGAATGACTCCGGTATTGACATCTGTAGGTCTGCATAGTAATCATTCCTAATAGAAGAGAATGTCTGTTTGAGGGGCTTTTGCATGGCTAATTAACTACCAGTGAGAATATGTAATTTTTTCATGATCTCCCGATTGTCACCTTTCTCTCATGATACAATTACATTTTATTGTAGCGAGTGCCTTCGCAAACCCAATTGTCAGCACTATTTACGTTGTGTGGAAAAGCAGAACAAAAGTTCATGTTTAATAAAAAGCCACTGGATTTTGATCTTGGTAATTACAAAGACTTTTTCCCTCTGAGTTTTATAGACTTTGGTATTTTTTATCACTTTTACAACAAAGCAGAAAGCCATTTCTCTGACAGTATTTTGCTTGCCGTCGTGGTCACCATTTAATCTATGCTAATTTGAGCAGCAGCTTTCTTGTTTCTGCAATTTGTAGAGTTTTCTAAACTTAATTGAAATATAACAGTTGTGGCAGCTTTTTGTTGTTGTTAAAGCATCCGCTGTCCAATATGGATTTTGACTAATTTGGGTTTTCCACCCAGTAAAAATGCAGATGTAAGAATTAGCCATTGACTGTGAAAGACAGCAGTTGGCCTTATGTAGTTGTTACAAGTTGGGTTGCATTCATTTCTTCAAAACTTTGCTACTGAAGGGAGAAAGTGAGGGTGCTGGTGTTCTTTCTGCTGTTCTAGAAAGGCATTTATTTTTCTTGATAATGGCTGAGATTCAGAAAACTACTTGGAGCGTGCTCAGCCCAGTTTGGTTCTGTCCCCTCCCTGGGGAGCAGAGAAGTTTAAATCCCCCTTGGACTCACTGAACAGGTTCCATGGTTTGGGTCCTGGCTCACAGATGAGAGGCAAGCTTTGGCCATGCTTTTCTTCAGGACAAAATTAGAGTGGATTGTGGAGTGTTTCACTACACCTTTACCATCTCCTTTGATGACGTACATTCTTTGTCCCTAAACTGCCTTAGGGTTTTGAAAATTGGAAACGTGGGATGTAAATTTCTAATAAAATAAACTCTGTATTTTAGGATAAGGTTAGAAGAAAACTAGATTGTCACTTGGTTTTAGCTGTGCTTTTGGGTTATTCAGAACGTAAAAGTGTTACGAGTTACTTGCACTTCTGGCAGGGGCATTGTTATGAAAGGTGCATGGAAACCAGAAGTGTTTTTGACTGTCTTAAAGCAACCACTAAACCACAAGGCTGTGTGGTGAAGTGGTTAAGAGTGACAAACTCTTACTGGAGAACCACATTTCATTCCCCATATGCAGCCAGCTGGGTGGCCTTGAATCAGTCACAGTTCTCTCAAAGCTCTCTGAACTCCACCTACCTCACAGAGTGTCTGTTGTGGGGAGAGGAAGGGAAGGCAAAAAGCTGCTTTGAGACTCCTTCAGGTAAAGAAAAGCGGGGTATTAAAAAACCAACTCTTTTCTGTGTGAAGAATAATCAGTCTGATATTTTTTCAGTTCAGGTACTAGACTTCTGAATGGAAAGAGGTCGGAAGTTTATTCCAGTTCTTGGTGGAAAGTAACCTTGTATACCAGCCAACCATAACTCAATAATAATTCCCTATGTATGTGCAGGGAATGCTTTGGTTGTTTGGGGGGGGGGGGAAGAGGCTCAGCGGGCCCCACCGCTGCCACTGCTATGGGGCAGGGGGGGAGAAGTCTCAGCAGGCGGCAGGCCTCGCAGCCGCTGTCGAAGGGGGAGGTCTCAGTGGGCGGGGGCCTGTGGCTGTGAGCTGCTCAGCCTCGCCGGTGCCGGGGGTGGGTGGGAGGAAGAAGCCTTACCTGGTGCCGCTTCCTTCTCCTCTGGAGCTCCTCCTGCTTCTGCAGGCCAGGAGCTGTGGGGAATACTCCCCCCCCCCCCGGGCGAGTATCACGGGTCCCCCTTCTTGTTAATCTCTAAAATTCTTACCCATTTTTTTCAGAAAAGATAGTCTGACCACAACCCAACTCTTGAGAGATTTGAGGGGCAGAGTTAGGGCATGGCTATCTTAAATAGACACAGTTATGTCATCCTTGCATGACTTTTAAAAATCCATGTAATGCAGTTTCTTTAAAGGTGTGAGCATTCCAAAGAAGAAAAGAAGCGTTGCAAACTTTGTTCTGGGATTGAAAATCAGCTGTATGAATAGACAATGCAAGGTTCCTTGTTACCTTCTACTTCAGCAGAAGATACAAAAATTATTCTCTTATTTACCTTAAAACTTATCTTGGATATTGCTGTCAAGCAAGATGCTGCTGAACTTTGATTGTAAGAAAATGGAGAACTGCGACAGTATTTCCTGTTTGCAACTGCATAACCCCATTTAAAGTCCATGAGCAAGGAGTGTCAATTATCACAGCTTCTGTTCCTTAGACAGAAGCAGAAACATTTTTTAATGGCCAATAACAAGGTCAGAGAAAACTGTGCTGTTTGCAGATGACTGGATCCTAGTCTTTATCTTCCTTGGCATTTTCGTGGGGGATTTCAAATATTCTCTTTCATTATAGAATGAAATGCATACTTTTATCATCTCTGAGATGTTTTTTAACTCAGGAGAATTTTAAAACAGCAGTGTGATGTGACTCACTAGTAAATGGGGGATGAAAACAGTGAAGTCCTCTTTCTGAAGAGTTCAGATTTCCTGGCACTTTGGTGTTTGGAAATACTGGGCTTCACTCAACTCTCCATGTGAATAACATATGTACGAAGTAATGAAGGGGATAACAAGCAACATCCGGATGGTGGGACCCATGCTTCAAGCTGTGGAGTCTTGTGAGCAAAAATTCTACTTTGTGAGCTACTGGCATTAAAGTTGTGAGCGATTTGGCTCCTGCGTAAATTAGTTTGCTCTGGAGCCATCCTTCCTGAGCTAGGACAAAGATGTGTGAGCCGGAGGCTAAAAACTGAGCTAGCTCACACTACCTCAGCTTAGAAGGAACACTGGTTGGGACCACTTAACTTAGATATGTTGCTACCTGATTTCAGATGTAGTCTTGGAGTATATTTAAGTTATTTACCTGTTACCATTTTGACTGCTTAAATACCCTTCTCCAAAAGGGCTATTTCCACATTTATCAGTATGTCATGAGTTTGTTGGTAGAATCAGCTGTAGCCTGCAAGATATCTTAGCTGCATTCACCTAAGCATGTTATTCATGTTCTTTAGGCAGGGTATCCACATCTGCTCAGCAGGAGTATGTACCACTGACAAAGGTGCCAAGTAAAACACATTCCTTCTCCTGTACAGGAGAAGAAACAGCAGGAGCCTTTCCATTGTTATTTGACTTTTCTCCTCCATGGGAACCCAAAATGATTTACAATGATCTCCATTTTATCCTCACAACAACCCTGTGAGGTAGGTTAAACTGAGAGGTCACCTAAGGTCACCCAGCCAGCTTCCCTGGCAGACCTGTCTCTCAGATCCTAATCCATTACACCATGCTCCCCATACTCCGATGCAAATGAAAAATCCTGACTTTTCTTGAAGCCCTTTGTGAGAGAAAGGGGTTGGTGGTAGATATGAGCAGAATCCAGCTAGTAAGCTATGGCAATGTTTCTGGACTCGCCTGTATTTTACTTCCATTGGACTAGCCCTATGTAAGTCAAGAAGCAGATAAGCAGCAATGTGGTTCATTTAATAGCACATTTGGCTTGGGCAATGAAGAACTGGGTTCAAAACTTAACCAGTGAACCTCACTCGGTGTCCTTGGAGCAAGTCCCACCTTTCACTTGCTGTACCTCATAAGGCTATTGTAAGTTGACAACAATCCCAACAAAAGCAGCATCAAATGTGGTAACAGATAAAAGTCAGTGAGTCAACTCTTGAAACGCAGGTGGCGAATGCTGGGGGTGGGGGACTGCATAACTGATCAGCATGGGATGGAGGAGATACAGACATTGCAACCCAATTTAGAGGTCAGATCACCTCACTGAAGGAAGAAGTCCTGACTATTTTCTGTTATTGCAGTGTTTCTAGTTAATGTCAGTGTCTGAAATTAGAAAACTTATTTAGATACAGTTAATAAGAGTTTAATTGACAGAGACTTATTGGTTTCACAGCCAGCAAAGGTTAATGGCATTCATCTAGAGTTCTTAAAAAATTCTTGAAACGATTTTGCAGTTAGTAGTCTTGCCTTGGGACAGTATAACTGCAGTATTCCATATCAAAAGCTAAACAGAACAGGCAGTTTATATTTTTTACTCTTTCTACGGATGTTGTCATTGTCTTGCATGGTTGTATTCCTAATGATTCCCTTCACTAGAAGTGTGCAAAGTCCTGTTACGCAAATAACCATTTGTTTTAGAAGAACTTGCTAAAGGCACCCCTGCCAGCCTCATTCAGGTAAACAGATACTGTGCAATATCAGCAGTGCTTGATAGCATGTGCCTCGGGGGGGTCACAGAATGTGTGTGTTTAACAGACAGATTTGCCGAAGCTGACTCCAAAACCAAGGAAAGAAGCAAAGGAGAACAAGCAGGAAAACAAAAAACTTGCCTATCAGAGAAAAGCCACTGTGAGAACACAAGATGAACAGCTGCAAGCCCAAGTGAGCAAGTCTCTTCAGACTCAAGTGAGTTGACTGCTTTTTAGTGTTGCTTTAAATTGTACGTGGCTGTCTTAAATCTTCGCTTGCCCAGCTCTGCTGCCCGGGCGTTAAGTGCAGATGAGAAACAGAGGGACAACGATCAAAAGTTATTGGCTTATTTGAGAAATTAAGTTTTCTATGTGCAGGGATCTTTTAACAGGAGGTGCTTTTGGATGAACAGTGTGCCCCCAGTCTGCATTTTAAAAGTAGAACAGGATGGTGAATCTGTGCCTTATTTGTGAACACTGGAATCTGTTTACACATCCACTTTCACATCAAGTCGTAGTTCCTTCAGTTTAGAAATTTTATAGGATTATTTTCTGTCATGCTCAGACAGTTTGAGAAAACTAGGCCAAATTTATGCAGGGCAGAACTAAATCCCATACCTGCATGTATACCCATTTATGTGTACTTAGACCAATGGCACACTTGCCTCGCTGTCATCCTTGGTATAATAATGCGACTGCCAAGTTAATTAGCACAAGTGGCAAGCGCATTTAAACATGTTTGGGCACATGTAGAACATTTGTATGGGCATGGGCTTTCTTTTGGCCTTGCCTGCATGTTCTGTAAAATATGCAAGTTAAAGCCAGCTGTGTCTCCTTCAGCATGCCCAAGGGTCCACAAATCACACTTAAAGCCAGTTTTATGTTTAAATCTAGAACAATTTTTTGGGGGGGGGGGGAGATTTGAAAATTCAGCTGTGGCTGCACTATAGCACTATACATGATGCGGGACACATAATAAGCTCTGATAATCTTTGCCCAGTACACTGAAAGCCTATGTGCTGGGTCTGGGCAGATTGCTGGACATTACAGCAAAATTAAGAAAGTAGTTGAGGGCTGTAAGCTACAGCAGAAGTAAATTGGGCTTGGGGTTACCAATCAATTACTGGCCTCCAGCCCAATTTAAGCTGCAACAGTTGACAACAACCAATTCCTCTAGCTAGGCATCAAAAATTAGTAGATATATGACCAGTCCTTAGATTGTAACAGGTGTTTCCAGCAAGATACCAGTTGCATACCCTTTGCAAGACTATTTCCATGCCTTGCAGTTTCACCCAAAGCAAGATACCCACAATATGAGCTCAGTCTCTCTTGTAGATATTGAGATATAGCAGCCTTGTACCAGCAAAAACCTTAAGCAGCAATGAATGAAACCACAAGATTTGAAGTATCAGTTTAAATGGTAGTTTCACAGTACAACTAACTTCAAAGAAAGTTTAAAGTGCTGTATAATGCAGATGTAACAAAGGTTTCTACTGTGTAGCAGTTGGCAACATATATTTACACAGATACACATGCACATACAATAACTGTAACTGTAACTTAATTTCTTTCCTTCTAATATTGATGCTACTTACTTTTAGCAACAATTTGCCAGTCTATGCTAGCTTCTAAGGAGCTTGGAGAATAACACAGAAGAAAATGAAGTTCTGTGCAAAGAACTTCTGAAATATTTGCCATATGACTTCTGGAAGCTAATTTGTTTATACTGCCTTGCTGCTTCTGACTAGATTTGTTTCAGGCAGGTCTTTCCTGCCTACAATAGGCCATTAGCAAGTAGATAGTCTTGTTCTACCCAGGAAAGGATATTTGAAAACCCAAAGCTGAAGCAGCTGCATATCAAGGCCATAACAAGGTTCATTGCAGAGCACTACTAAGTCAGTGAGTGAAAGGCCCATGCTCCTCCTGGAAGACTTTTGCCTCTGCCATAACAGTTGATAAATGGGGAGAAGGAGAAGCTATTTAACCCCCCCCCCCTTGCATTCTAGCCAACCCCATGGAAAGGCATGAGTGCAGTCAGTCTTCACTGGCATAGATCATCTGTTCTGCAGGGGGAGAACAACTAAATCCATTCTTCTTCCATACTGTAGAACAGAAGATTGAAACTACTGAAACTCTTGAACTGAGTGTGTTGCTATGTTGATTGCATATATTCTGCTTGTTACCACTAAAGATAACAATATTCCTTATTATAAGTACAATTGATTAGAAATCCAATGGCTGTTTGGTTCCCCCCCCCCCTTCCCCATAGCTATAAGACATCAGGATACCAGCTCTAAATGTTTGTGATTCAACTGTGTTAAAGGATGGAAATCTTATTTGTTCTTCAGGAAAGAACAAAACCTCCACCCGGGACATATCTGTTCCATAAGACCTTCCAGAAGATTGAAGAAAAATCCATGCAAAATGGAATTACAGATCCACCAGTTTGTCAGCCTTTACCTAGCTTTTCCAAGTGCAGTACTCCTGAACTGAGTAAAGAACTGTACCGATATATTATAGCCATTGTTGTTCTCCTGTTGTTAATACTACTTTCTTTGTACTTCCTTTGATATCACCTGCAGTGTGTCTCTTTTTAGAGTGCAGGACTAGGCAGTCTGAACTTTCTCTTCAAGCTTTCTTCAAAGACATTTTCAGAGTGATTTGCTGGAATTTTTAGAAAACAGAAGGACTCATTAGAAAGTGAGTTTCATAGATTTCTTAAACTTTGCTTACTGTATTTTCTAGCAGTTGTATTAAAAAGAATCATTTGCCAGACTTGTTTCCAGTTTTGAGTTATTAAATCTCATCCCCCCCCCACAAAGCAAGCTCACTTGAGTATTTCAAATGCAGGTGTTTACAGTGAAGGCTTAGTAGTAGACTGACCTTCATCCCAACGTATGTTTCAGTAAGATAAACCATTGCCTTACCTTGTTGCAATATGGACATTCACCAAATATGACATTATAGCTTTGTCGACTAGACGGGAGTCCTCGCAACCACTGTTGAGAAACACAAGACCGTTATCTACGATGTTTGATGACAGCTCTTCAGTTCAGGCAGGGCTTCCAGTACTCAGTGCTTGAAATCAGCACAACACTCAGACTCTCTCTCTCTCTACTGAGTTACAGGAAGCCAATATACAGACTGCCTGGCGAGTGTTATATTACCCTGCTCTGATCTATAAAGCAATGCAGAAGCATCTCTGAGTCTTGCAAAGGGAGTGACAGAAGTGGTACTTAGTAGCCACCAGAATATGGGCAGCTGGGGCAAGGATCATCTGAGCTAGACATAGATAGTGCTATACAGAACTGCACATCTTCCAGTCACACTTGGTAGTAGGAATTTTACTGAATGAGTGATTAAATACTCATAACAAGACGCCATTAGATTGATCTAGGACCCTTTTGCCAGTCAGGGTGTGAGAATAGCGGGTGTGTCTCTTTCTGAGCCAGTTCCAGAGTCCAGGTTGAAAAATAACTGTGAGGCACAAGAACTTCTGTGTGACTCTGCACTCACCACCATCTCTTGTAACCTTGGCTGTTAACCTATGCTTGTTTTGTTAGCATACCAGAGATCCACAGCATGGAAAGTTATTGTACTGTCATGCTGAGTAAGCCCACACTGATAATTGCACGAGTAGCAGCTCAGCTTAAATTAGAAGAATGTGGAAATTCACACTTCTGGCTCTCTCAAGCTCTTTTGCCTCATCAGTACGTAAAGGGTGTAGGTTCAAGCCAGAACAGAAACAGCACTAGCTATATAATTTATATCACAATGACCTCAAACAGTTCCCAGTTATATAGAGAGCAATGTGGGGAGTTATCTTTTGCCATACTTCCCCACCCCCAGTTCAGATCAACCACTGAGACATTGCTACAAGTTCCACCTTGTGGGCCCCTGAAATCTGGAATGCAGTTTCTCAGACAAGCTGCTTGTAATCCTTTTTCATTTCATTCTGGAATCACGTCAAAGTAATTTTATTGTGCCAAGCCCTTGGGACCTAAATTTTTGCTTAGAAGTTGTTCTTAACTGCCTTTTTATTTAAAATGTTTTAATGGGTTTTAAAATTGTATTTTATAAGGCCCCTTAAAGTTAAAATGTAAAATTGCTTTTGAGCAGAGGCACCACATCAGAATCTCTTGAGATAATGCCAAATTACCCAACAGAACCACCCCACAAAATCTTGTAGTTTTGACACAAATAACTGCTGATTCTAGCCACCTTGGTGGCCCTTGTGAGGGACAGGGAGGCAGAGTATAAGTTGTGTTAATACAGTAAATCAATCAAGGAAGAATTATTTTTAATAATTCACACAATAATTTACTAGAAGTTGAAAGCTGTTCAAAAAGTTAACATTTTGCACAGTTCTTTATTTGTTAGGGCACCATGCAAGCAAATCAGTAACAACATATAAAACTGATAAACAATTTGTTAAAATATAAATATAAAAACCATAGTCTAAAAGATTTGAGGGGTTAAATAATTTTTCTTTGCGGATACAGTAAGAAGCTGCACAGAATTTAGCTACAAGTTTGGTAATGGTCTGGTTATCATCTGATAGTAAGTGACTGACATAGAGTCCATCAGACCAGGCATTTCCTTTACCAAAGGTAAGATATATTTGGCTCGAACCAACTTGTGCCATGGGCACCTGAAAAGCATATGTTCAATAGTTTCAATAGCACCGTTAATTAAAAAGGCAAGTTCAGAATTCACAAACTAAATTCAAGCATAGTCAAGAGGATTTCACCGCCAGAGGACTCAGTGATGGCCATGAGCATAGATGGCTTTAAAATGAGATAGATACAGCTTCATGGAGGATAGCTCTACTAGCTACTGTGACCTCCACATTCAGAGGCAGTGAATCTCAAAAAGACAGCACTAGGAGGCAACAGCAAAGGAAAGCTTATCCTCTGTGCCGCTGGTTCTCCAATGTAATTTGTTGGCCACTCTGTAGATGCCACATTAGATGCATCACTGGTCTGATTCAGCAAGGCACTTTTCTTAAAAGGTGGTATGAATATACAAGCCATGGTACAATGGCTGGCTATGAGTATTATATCTTAACAAGAGGGGACGTCCAACAAAATGTTGCATAATATGTTGTGGTCCTACCATAGTCTTCGTTGCCAGCAGTCCCCGCAAGGAATTTGTGGGGAGGGGGCATTCCCCCACCTTTGTTTCCCTCTCCCACCTTGTTTGTCAAAGTTCCCTTCTCTGTCTTTCTGTATGCACCCCTTATCTACCAATCTTCCCTCCCCTCCCCTTCTCTGTCAGCTTTCTCCTGACCCCCGTCTCTAGCAACCCTTTCTTACCCCCTTTCTCCACTCACCCCTTGTGTCTCACCCCGTCTGCCCCCTCTTTCTCTCCACTATTTCTCTACCCCCCCCCCGCAATCTCTTCATCTTTCTCTCCCCCTCAGACAGTCTCCTCTTCTTTTTCTTTCTCTCCCCGCAACAGACAATCCCCTATTCTCTCTCTCTCCTCAAAAAAACTCCACTTCTTTCTGTTTCAGGAGAGGGGCTGACACAGGCTTTGCCTTCTCAGACTTCAGTGGGCCAGCTTCCCAGTGGCAGCGTGGATGGTTCTTGCTGCTGCAGTTCTAGTAGCAGCGGGGACGGTTATTGCCATGCTTCCCTCGCGGCCCCAGCATCTTTTCCCGCACCTCCTATAAGTCCCTTCTCTGTGCATGTGCAGAGCTGCTGCCAGTAAAAACCCTGCCTTTTACTGACAGAAACAGTTAGAACCTCCCCCCCTCCCCGGAACATTCTAATCTCCTCACAGTTGACGCCTGGAGCTGATGCCACTTCAAAAGGTATTGGGGGGAATTCAACGGTTCCTGAAGTTTTTTTTTAACTTTTCAGATTTTTCTGCAGTCCAAGGAAGGGGCCTGACTATGTAGGAAAGGCTGTTGGGGGAGAGTGAGCTCTCTTTCAGCAGAAATAAGCATCCACACAGAAAAAAAACCTCTCGGAATTAGAATATATCCTTAGTCTACTATATAATTTTTAAATATTGAACCCCATCTTAATTTTTATTTATTCATGTGTGAAAAGACACTCCAGGAATGGGTACTTTACTGCAGTGGTCTCTAACATGGTGCCTGTGGCGACCCACCAGTATGTTTCCTGCTGCCAACTAGTTCCTCCTCCAAAGCATCTCCTCATCAAAGCAAAGATCCCATCCTGTCTTTCTGCCACCTCACTGGAGCTTGAGGTACTTAAGAAGTATCTGGGAAGTGTCACCTTCGTGTCTGCAGAGAACACCCATTCAAAAACAGCTGCCTGAGCCCTGAACTGGATAGCTCTCGGAAGCTAATCAGGGCTTGCCCTGGCTAGTATTTGGATGGGAGACCTCCAAGTAATACCAGGGTCATGACACAGAGGCAGATGATGGCAAGCCACATCTGAATGTCCCTTGCCTTCAAGCCCCACTACGGGTTGCCAGAAGTCAGCTTGACTTGATGGCAAAAAAACCCCACCCAGTTGCTTGCATGATAGGAAGATGCTTCAGCTGGAACTTCCTAACATTCTGTGGAGCGATTTTGTGACTGATCCCCATCATCCCATGGCAGCCATTTTGCTGTGGTGCCCACTACCAACTCTCAAAATTTCTGATGTGGCCACAGATTCAACAAGGTTGGGAATCCCTGGTCTAGATCATCAGGTGAGTTCAGAGCCCCATCTGCTAGGTTACAGGACTAACCAGTAGCCATTTTGGGCTGTCTTTTGGAAAAGCCTATTGAGAGGAGCTGCAGGAGAGTGAAATGAGGTCACTAAATGACAGAAAGGATACCTCCATGGCTCTGGCCCTTGGGTTGTTCCTCACTATGGTACACGGCCTTGTGTCTCCTGTCCCTAGATTTTCTTTGTTTGTTACATAATCCTGGTCTAGAAACCAGGCATTCCCTCTTCCTGTTGTGTGCTGCATAGACCTGGAAAGGTTGGTCCACTGCTTTACCAGACACTTCAGACCTCCTTACCTCATATAAACAAGCCTGATGGAATGGCTGGCCACAGCGTGAATCATCACAGACTTGGTCTGGAATAGCCCCATCAAGTCGGTAAGCATAGCAGATCCCACAGTCCATAGAGAAATCCTTAAAAGAAAAAATAGAGCTGCCGCACAAACACTGATATATTTGTTCTAGGATAGTAAATGAATTTTAATGTGAAAACTATCAGTACTGTACAAACTACACAAGTTATTATAAAGAACTTGGTATATTCTACAGACTAGCCCCACTCAGACTCAGTTGGCCGCTATCTAACAGCCACACTGTGTGGAAGGGACCTAAGCAGACATGGCAGTTTCAGTAAATTATCAATAAATGACACACTTGACCCTAACTTTACTAAGAATGACAAATTATAGTTCTAGGATAATCCAAAATTCGTTCTAGGTCATATCTAGATTCACTGTTACTGTCTTGCATGCTTTGTTAACAGTGATGCCTGCGACACAAATTATTAGCACCAAAAAAATGTTTACATTAAAAGTTTGCAAGGTTTTGACAGCTTTATGTTCTATTGTAAATAAGTAAATAATAAATTTTTAAAAGGTGTCCTATTAACTGCCTCCATTCTTTTCCAGAAGTGGTCATAAAATGTTCATTACATTTTTTTGCCAGTTTATGAAACACAAACTATTATGAACATGACCACCAACCAACATACAGATTTATCTAGAGCTTCTCGAGATGGAAAATCCATTTCTAAAACTTCTTTCAAGTTTTGTAATAGACTGGCTTCTGGATCCCTGAAAGAAAGAAAGAAAAAAAAATGAAAAGAAAACGTGAGCACCCACTGAAAAAAGCCATGAATTAAAAATCTAAATCCAAACATACTTACCACATATGTATGTTGCTGTTCAGCTTCGTTTTCAAAGGATTTACAACTAAAAACAAAAGGTAAATGTTTTGGCATCATTCACAAAAGTATTCTATTTAATTATTTTAAAAAATCCATACTTTAGGGCAAGCAGTGTGGACTATCTAAACAGAGTCAGCCTAGGAGTGCACTTATAACCCATTATTTCATGCTAGATTTAGAACTGGTTATCTGGCAGCAAAGGGCAGATTCTTGCTGATTGAGCGTATATTGCGTTGGATCCAACTAATTTTTCCACTGCTGAAAAATGAAGGCTCATAGGAACTACACAGACAAAAGCCATGTGGGTCTAGTGCTGTAGCAAGAAGGGAAATTGGGTGAGATTCAATGAAAAAGCTGGTTGGATCCAGCACATCTATTTCTGTTTCTTTCCACCGTTCTCACACAGCGGCTCAATACTGTTTAGGAAAGCTGTATAAAATAGTCTTGCTATAGTGGTGTAGTGGTTGTCAAACTAGGATCTGAATTCCTATTGTGCCACGGAAACTCTCTGGGTGACCTTGGAACAGTCACTCACTCTCAGCCTAACCTACCTCACGAGTTTGTTGTGAGGATAAAATGGAAGAGAGGAAATGGTGTAAGCCACTTTGGGTCCTCCTTGGAGAAAAAAAGATATCTAACTAAAATAAATAAAGCATCTTCATTATGTTGTATGCTAATTTACTGTTCACCCTCTACCTGTTATGTATGGACTGGTAAGTTCAATTTCATTTTATCTGCAGAAGTGTGCTTGCACATGAAAGTTTATACCTTGAATAAAATTGTGTTGGTTTTAAAGGTGCCACTGGACTCCCAACTTTGTTCTGCTGTTTGAGCAAATATGTGTGACCAAGATCACTGAAGTATTTAGTTGTCTGTTAAAGTATTTTATTTCACCATTAAGAATTTAGCAAAGATTTAACATCCTAGTAATAACTGATTAGTGAGACTAAGGTTAATCTACTATCTTTTGCTGTATTTTAGGATGTTCCTGCTCTTCCTCTCACTCTTATCCAAAATCTGCTATTTGATCTCCTGATCTCTAAGCAACCTTATCTCAGTCAAGGGTCTGTGCCACCCTTAACTTTCAGGGGAAAATGTAAGAGGTTTCTTTTCCTTATGTCTCTCTTAGGAATGTTGAACGCACTCTAAACGGAGGGTAGAGTCACTGGTGTTTGAGAACGGAATTGATGACCTCTTTGTTTTGTCTTATCCTATAAAGAACTTCTTTATGCCAGCTGGGTAGTGAGGCTTGGGCACTCTGATGAGCTCACATCAGAATGATAATTCTTAGTAGAACAGCCTGCTTTGTTAGCAGAAAGCCTTGCATGAATCTTTTTCTCTCCCAGATAGAATTCGGGAAAGGGGGGTTATACTAGAGTTTTGAGAACTCTCCTAACGTTATCATCCTCAAGTTTAGCTTAGAATTCTAGGGGCTGCATCCATGTACATTTTCCACATCTCTAGCCATGGGTTCTGAATATATATTACGAATGACAGCCACACATGCTACACTTATAGGAACCTGCCTGGTTGCAGAGCCTGCAAATGTTGACATAACTTGTTATCCAGGCTCCTGCTATACCAGGGATTACCTTATCACTGCCTACAAACTAGAAGAAAACCATGGACTTATTGCAAGCTTCTGTTCTGCTCAGTGATGACAGGGCAGCCAGGAAAAGGTCTAAACTTCTGCTTCTGAATCAACAGTGTTCTAGTATTTACCCAGTCCCCACATCAAGATATCTTGGGTTTCATGAAACTGGTGGAACTGTAAGAACACTGTTAACTCCCTTCAGAAAAAACACTAAGAGTGGATAGGAAAGAAGGGTGCCCTTAGCAGGCCCTAACTAAGTCACAGGAATTCCAAGGGCTACTGATGGGCTGGGTTTAGCCTTGTCTAACCTACCATTTAAAAATTTACAGTGTGTGGTCCACTTAAGTATTTTCAATTTACTAAGCAAGAATGAACTCTTTGGAATTATTTTAACACAAGGCTTAATTAACCTGTACTCAGCAATCCTGACTATGCTTTCTGTTAAAGGAAAAAAATGAAGTGCCTTGCTGGATCACATCAAAGGACACCTAGTCCAGCATTCTTTAGCAGAATCATAACAACAAGCATGTGGTAGATGGTAGCTATCCCAATTCTGCCCAAGGGAACCATATTTAATTTATTGGAGAGGATGAGAGATGTCAAATCCATGATCCTTGATTTTTTTCCCTTTCTAGAAGGCAGAAGAACACTGCTATAGCAGCATTGTTAGCTTCACGTAACCACTGTAGATGGGGAAAAGCAGAGCCATTTAGGATCTTTTCATAAGAACATAAGAGAAGCCAATGTTGGATCAGGCCAATGGCCCATCCAGTCCAGCACTGTCACACAGTGGCCAAAAATATTAGGTGCCATCAGGAGGTCTACCAGTGGGGCCAGGACACTAGAAGCCCTCCCACTGTTCCCCCCCCCCAAAGCACCAAGAATACAGAGCATCACTTGCCCCAGACAGAGAGTTCCTAAGAATGTAAGAACATAAGAGAAGCCAATGTTGGATCAGGCCAGTGGCCCATCCAGTCCAACACTCTGTCACACAGTGGCCAAAAACACCAGGTGCCCTCAGAAGGTCCAGCAGTGGGGGCAGCACACCAGAAGCCCTCCCACTGTTGCCCCGCTCCCCGTCAAGCACTAAGAATATGGAACATCACTTGCCCCAGACTGAGACTTCCTATCTATATCTTGTGGCTAATAGCCACTGATGGACCTCTGCTCCATGTTTATCCAGTTCCTACCCATGCTTGTGGCTGCCACCACCTCCTGTGGCAGTGAATTCTATGTGTTAATCACCCTTTGGGTGAAGAAGTACTTTCTTTTATCCGTTTTAACCTGACTGCTCAGCAATTTCATTGAGTGCCCTCTTGGTCAGTCTCCACCAGTTCGGACCCCATCAACATGTGTTTATAGTTAGGATTTTTGGCTCCAATGTGCATCACTTTGCACTTGGCCACATTGAACTCCATTTGCCACGTTGATGCCCACTCGCCCATCCTCAATAGATCCCTTTGGAGTGCCTCAGAATCCTCCCTGGTTTTCACCACCCTGAACAATTTTGTGTCATCTGCAAATTTAGCCACTTCACTGCTTACTCCCAACTCCAAATCATTAATGAACAAGTTAAAAAGCATCAGACCCAGTACTGATCCCTGTGGTACCCCACTGCTTACCACCCTCCACTGTGAAAATTGCCCATTTATACTCACTCTCTGTTTCCTATTAATTAGCCAGTTTTTGATCCACAAGAGGACTTGTCCTTTTATCCCATGACTATTGAGCTTACTTCCTGATTACCCAACTGGTTTAGAGACAAGGGTACTGAGTTGTCTAAAGGAAATCATCTTTAGAAGACACACACATGTTGGGGGCTGGAAAACAGGAGACCATTTCAGCCAATGTCATGGTATACCCAGCAGTGTGGCAGACCCAGTCCTTGCCAGAAGGCATACTGAGATGGCTGTTTTAGTGGGTCCATAGTACCCTCCAAAAGAAAGAAACCAGGGCAGCAGGGTTAAACATATCTCCCTTGGCATCGCTGACAAATTGTTTCACCCTGAATATTGAAAATGAACAAAGTAAGTGATTGTGCAGGATACTACGATGCAATAAAGTTTACTGTCTATGGCCAAAGGCCATTATAATCTGACACATATAAGTGCAAGATACTAGAGAGAGTTTTAAACTTAACTGGAAGGCTGGTAAGTAACATCACACTGGGAAACCAACTGCACAATAGGAGCACTGCACAAAAAAATGTTACACGACACAGGGATGGGGCATGGCAGGACTAGCAATACCTCATCCATGCATGAGTTTGTTACAATGTCATGAAAACTGACAAGCAGCACAGCAAGGCAGATATGAAGTACACCATATTTCTCAGAATGGGTACTGATAAGAGTCTTCAAACATCTTTTTGAGCAACACACAATTTTCTTGAAAAATAATTCCCATCAGCTAGGTCTGGCTGAAACAAGTATACTAACTGTGCCATCCTAAGCAGAGATAACAGCCTTCTAAGGCCATTGACTTCAACTGGACTTTGAAGGATATGACTATGCTTAGAATGACAGTCAATTTGCTATAACGTTCACTTGAGGTAAGCAAAAAAGCATATACACTACAGAAACACTACTATGGCTGATAAAACTCTTTTAAGAAAGATGGCACCCTACCATGATCTGGTCCAAGAAAGAAACATTCAGGAGGCATGGTGGGGTGTCTGGGATCCACCTCTACATTAACTGAAACATTATTTCCTGAAATGGCAATGGATGTACAGATCTAATTAAAAAAAACAGCTTAATTCATACTCAGCACCTGACAACACACTCAAAAGAAAGGGGACTGATCGCAAAATGCTCTGCCATCACATCTGAAAGCAATGCACTGTAATTTAGTCTTTTTGTTCAGTGTAAGTATTTCCTGCTCTAAAAGTCACAACTTTCAAGTTGTCTGTTTCTCATTGTTAATCTCTTGTTTACAGAATGCTAACAGAACTGGTTATATTAAAACATTTGAAACCTTTTTGAGCAATTAAAATATGCCCTCGATTAGTGGAGCAGCGGATTTTTTAAAAAAGTCTAAGTACTTATAAAAACTGTAAGTGACAGGTGCCATCTTAGAAGCATTGTTGAATCCAAGAAATGCCTCTTCTAGAAAGGTGCCTGCTGAGATTCATGCACCTAAAAACAGCGAGAATACTTTTCAGATCTTAGTTCTTTGCCAGCTCAGCTGGTTAATTGGGTGGCAGTCATATTGTTGACATAGTTCACTTCATCTATGTGGCAGTTTATGGAACATGAACATTTTTAAAAACCCTTGTTGAGTAGCTTTGCAGTCTAAATTCTGAAATGTTGTTATTGATACCAAACTGTTAGAAACCACACTGGATTTCTTTATTGATGTTTACTGAATTCGGTTTCAAATCATATTTGTTAAATAAATAATTTTAAACATCTTGCTTTTCTGTTTTCCTGTATCTGTGAATCCAAAACCATGTTATTCTTACCGAGTGCAATTCTTCGCATTGTGGCGCTCCGTGTGGGTTTTTCTGGCTCAAGTACGCAGGTCTTCTCATCAATTTCATCTAGAGCATTCCAAAACGCCTTCAATGATTCCAGTGCTGCCAAAAACTGACGATGAATGCTTAATAAGGAGCTCTAATAGAGAAGGAAATTGTAACAAATTTTATAGATGGCATTTCACCAAGAGCAATAGAGAATAGTTTAAAATAGGAGCCTACTCTAACACTTTAAAGTCTAGCACACATCTAACTGTAAAAATGTGTGGCAGTAAAAAGACTGGAATTTTCCCCTACATTTTTTCTTCTGAAGACCTGAGTTTTGAATGAGCCATACAAATGCTATTTTTCTTTGGCTATGTTGTGATTCAGTTTCCCTTTATTTTTAATTTCCACTGCTTTATACTGAAAGCAGATATTTCTCAATTTTACAACTAAGTACCATTTAATTAATTCACTCATAACAAATAGATTCTAGAGTTTTCCATAAGGTGGGGGGGACGGACACATTTTCTTGTGTGATCACGCCCAGGATGATTTGCATCAGTTTCATGGTAACTTATTCTTATGCACAATTCAGAACATCAAGTTAACTGAAATGCCAGGAAGTCTAGAAATACGTTGCAGTTAAACCTTACAAATCGATCCACTACAATCTTCTGCCAATAACGTGAGCTTTTCTCCTTAGCCAAAATATGTTAAAGGAAACAAGTGCTGACTCACGTAGGAGGGAGAGAGACTTGTATGATGACTACTCTTGTTATATTTAACACCCTTTTTAAAAAACAGGCACTCAAATGCCATGGGGTGCTTTAGCAGGACTAACAGACATATCTGGTAAAACTTCTACACCACCAAAATGTACATTAGAGAGTTTTTCTCTCAAGGAATATATGAACATTTAGTTACAGAGAAAAAAGACATGGAATGAGATTTTTAAAAATTATGTAGCACTTTGTTCTCTAGTAGGACATGTTAGAAATGCACTATAAAGCAACACTTTACCTAAACACATGCCTTTCTACTGAAGACACAGATGAAGTTTCAGGGGTTTTGGAAATTGCTTAGATGGCTTTTTATTTTATGTATGAGAAAAACATTGGGGAAGGGGATAACTTGAGAAAAATGTTGGATTTTCCCCCAACAGTTATTAAATTATATTAAAGTAGGAAAGCACTTAAGCAGAAAAGTGTGAATACTGCCAATCTCAAAACGTAATACTTATTATCTTTAAAAGCATTTTGTTACTTTTATAATACCTGAAGTGATATAATAGTGTCAGTCACTTAACCAGATCTTAGAGCATAATATCTTCATCTTAAGTACTATTATTTCCAGTATTTTAATAATTTTCACAGAGTCTTGGAATGTGATCTTTTGTGCTCTGATGACACTTAAATTAATAGCATAATTTTCTGGTACTTGCAACAGTTGCTTTCCATTTTGATTTTTCACATTTTCCTACATCACATACAGATAAATCCTCTAATAATCATTTTTATCTTTATCTTTAGGGAATTGAAAGGGTTTCCAGTAGAAATAAAGAAACATCAAGGGATTAGAATCCACAGATAAGTTTTGAATCCAATTAATTTTAATACTAATTGCAATTTTCAATGAGGTTCCTTAAAAGGTGGCCAAATCTTTTCTTAAAATGATCTGCTCATCTGATCTTATTTGCATGCATCATTGATGTCGCCAACTGACATTCCATATGCATATCTGAATCTTTTATCTTAAAATCAGCCATATTACTTTGTCATGCAAATCATGAAGAGTTTATCACCCATTTTACACTTCAACCAGTTTATATCTAACCACTTTTCCTTTAAACAATCTGCATGGATCCTATTTTTGTCCATGAAAACTACTTGGTAATACAGCAAATACTCAATCTGCTGCTTGGTTTTATGTAAAAGGAGTACACCATGTGTAATATTTTTAAGTGACAAGCTATGCAGGCTTGGATCCAAAGAAGGGTAAACAAACGGGAAGTAACCATGAGAACAGTGGGAGTGTTTGGGGGCTGTAATAAGCAGGTTCTACAGTAGGAACCATGCTTCCACTTGCTTGTATGGGCACCTTTGGATCCAACCCATTATGCTCTGTAATAATGATAACATGCCAGTAGATAAACTTGCAGCACAATCCTATGCATATTCACTCAGGAGAAAGGCTCACTACATTCAGGAAAACTTGCTCCCAGGTAAGTATGCATCAGACTGCTGACTCCTTGCTGAATATTAGTTTTCATGCTGGTCAGACAAAATATACAGTTAGACAAGATAGGAATGCTATTTTTTGGAATACATCTGCTTTATAGTAGCAGGGAGTTTGCAAATAAAATCCTTCCAAGATTCTTGCCATACTCATTTACTCAGATACAGAATGTACACTTCTGTTTACTTTGGACACAATCCAACCAGAATTAATCACTCATGTCCCATTTCCTTCAGGGAAGTTTAGCTCACCCAGTAAAATTAATGGCATTCTAGTGAGGAAAAAAGTCTCAATTTGCATTGTATCAGGCCTATGTTCGCCGTGAAACACAATGGTCACAATCCAAAAGAGAGTTAAACTCAGTTAAACCCCACTAATTTCAGGGCACTTAAGGCTACTTAATTCTGTCTTGGATTGTGGTCAGTATTCCTTAAGGAAAACAATCATGAAATATCATTCTATTCACCTGGAGGACATCAGAAGGTAAGAACCTCTGCCAGAATTGGTGGATTAATTAAACCAGCTGTTGCCTCTTTGGCAGACCTAGTGAATCTATATATGTATCTGCAATATCAAAGCCAGCTTTGGACAGTCAATAGGATAGCTTCCCCCCCACACCTGATTTGTAAATGGTTGATTAAAGTAGTTTTCAAAATAAATCAATTTAAAAGTCAAGGGCATGCTGCATTTCTAAGAATGTTATCAAGAGCATGATGGGGCCTAGAGTCTTTGATGCCTCACCAGGCACCTCTCCTTGGACCACATTTACCAAGTGCCGAGAGTCCTTTGCCCTTCTTTGAGGTGCTGAGGGCAGCAGAGAACTGTAGGCACGGTAGCTGTTGACATATTTGATGCCTTCAGGAACGATGAGACCTAAATTTCCCATCAATACTGGCAGCCTCAGATGCTACTATGCATGCTTTCCTTATGGGAAAGGTGTACGAAACATTAAACCATTTAATTGTTGTATTACTTTCACAGGCTACCTGTGTACTTTTTTAGGCGCAGCAACCAGAATAGCACACAGTATTTTAAATGTTAGATTTATGTAATAGCATGACAATAGCTGAACTTCTATTTTCAATTATTTTGCTAATTATTTGTCTTTTGCAGAACACTGAAATGACAGTGAATTTTCACTGCAATCCAAAGTTCTCCTTCCTGAACCACCACAGCTAATATAGCCCCACATCAACATAAGACATGGTTTGGATTTTCACTCCTGTGTGCACATTTTGTGCTTAGTTATATTGAACCTCATCTATCTGCTTGAGTTTTACTGCTCTGAATGATATATCTTCAGCTACTTTAAATAGTATTTCAATACAGAAGTCTGGGGAATTACTATATGTCTGTACATCCAAATAACTTGGATACCAGTTTTAAAATTTAAAAGACTTACAAGTATCAAGTGCATGTGGACAAATTTAAGACTGCCAAGACAGCTTCATGCATTATGAAAGCCACTGAGAAGTCAGTATATACAATGGACAGAAAATATTTATTCATTTAAAAAATGAATAACAGGAACCTGTTCAAGGTAGCTTACAAAATAAAAGCAACACATTAAAAGATATTAAAATCCAACATTAAAAACCCAGCCCAGCATAAAAACATACACCATAAAAAAGACCACTGATAGCTTAAAATAATTATTTCCAGATTAAAACAGTGTTTAAATCAATCACTTAAATAAAAGCCTCAGTGAACATAAATATTTGTCCTGGCAACATAGGGGCCATGTGAGCATCAAAGGCATTCCATAAGTGAGGTGCCACTACTGAAAATGCCCTGCCTCACTTCTGAAGGCAGAGGGCAGGGCTTGCAAGGCAGATCTTAAACTAGCAGGCTGGACAGTATGGAAGAAGGGAGTCCTTCCAAGCGCCCTGGCCCCAAACCTTTTAGGGCTTTAATGGTATGAACCAGCACTTTGAAAATAAAGGGAAGTATTTAAAGGGAACTAGTGTGTGTATTATGCCTGTGTTCTCTGTAAACATATCACAGCGTATCACCTCCCTTCAGGCCCCAATTGATAAGAGATGGTCCATGCAGTGTCATGCATGGTAGACAAGTTTTGCCTACTGCGATTTTGTTCCCCAGCTCAGTACTTTCCTTTCCTTACCTGAGTAAATAGCAGTCATTTACTAATGTGAGAGAGAAATGGACACCACTAGGATACAGGTTAAACCTGTCCCTTATGACCAGCAATGGGAGGTCATAGCTGTCCTGAGGTACAATTTGGTTGTCCACATCATATAATTGAAGCCTGCCATTATCTGCATAGTGCACCCTGGTTTACATGTCTTGGTCATGGCAGAATGTGATACCGTGGTGGTAAAGTGATTCCCAGATACTGGCACAGCATGCCCACTAGCCCAAAACCCAGCAGCTGCCAACAGTGAGTGATGCTGGCATTGAGACTCTCCATGAAGCAAACAGCATTCAAAGAGAATAGAGAATATTGAAGCACAGGAAAATAGGCACAGGAATAGAGCACAGGAATAGAGA
The DNA here is from genome assembly GCA_029233225.1 of Lepidodactylus listeri. Classification (NCBI taxonomy): domain Eukaryota; kingdom Metazoa; phylum Chordata; class Lepidosauria; order Squamata; family Gekkonidae; genus Lepidodactylus; species Lepidodactylus listeri. Next base: position 127,910,239 of record JARCFY010000003.1, read on the forward strand.
ATATTGAAGCACAGCCTTCTTCTGTAGGCTTCATGACATATAAAGGTGATCACAGATACTTAACTGATGTTATTTAAAATTCTGAGTCCAGTAGCACCTTTAAGACCAACAAAGTTTTATTCAAGGTATGAGCTTTTGTGTGCACACACACTTCCACAGATACACTGAAATGGAAGTTACCAGTCCATACAAATAGCTAGAGGGTGAGCAGCATACAAAATAATGAAGATGTTATAGCAGATGCAAGGACCAAACAGAAATAATAAGCTAAGTTTATATGGTTACCATTTGTTTGGATTTGATTTTGCAGGGGACGGGGACATGGTGAAGCTAATAAATTTTATCAAAATTGCATGCACACAAAAGCTAATACTTTGAATAAAACTTTGTTGGTCTTAAAGGTGCCAGTGGACTCAAAATTTGGTTCTACTGCTTCAGACCAACACAGCTACCCACTTAATGTTATTGATTAAGAGATTTGTACCCTGCCTTTCCTGAATTCAAGGTGGCTCATAAAAAGTGAACACAAAATCCAAGGTAGCAGACATCTCCAATTAAAGCCATTCAGATGCCTGCAAAAATTAACAACTATGTTTTTGCTTATTTAATTTTGTTTTCATTATCAGTAAGTTGGAACCAAATTGATTGGAGGGATGCAGATCTTTTGGCATCGTTACATCTAGCCCCTTGCTTTATACTAACATTATACAGAAGGTTGAAATGATCACAAAGCAGGCTTATAAAGTAGACTACCTATGCTTTTCACCCTTTCTATTGCTTCTTCAGAGTCTATTACAAATTGTTTGGGACAGGTTGCTTGTGCCAGCAACATGCATCTGGAAGTTTCAGACAGTTCCTGTGAATTCAAATCCACTGATTTTAGATTCTTCCATGATTTGCAGACTTCTCTTTGGGTTCCTAACTGAGAAGAAAAGTCTCTAACTTAAGAGGGAACTAAAATTCTTTTCAACTAAATAATGGGTGGGAAAGACTTGCTAGGCTAGGCAATATCCACTACATTGATTGGAGGATTAAGACAAAAACACGAGAAAAATGCACTGCAGCAAACAGGTTCCGACACAGCAGGGGTATGGATTGGATGACCTGCTAGGTCTCTTCTATTAGTAATTTATGATTCTTTCAGATTTGCTTGGAAAATGGTTTCCATTTGTCATTTACTGAAGCTGAACCCTTCTTCTATACCCCTCCCAACCCTCATATCCACCAGCAAAACAGTGTTGAATCTGAAATCTTTAAAAAGCTCCCCTTGTCAACTATCCAAGCCTTTGTGTGTGTTATTGATTCAATATTCCACAATCCCATTGCAGGCTTAGCAACAGAAGATAGAAATACACCAAGCTTATTCTGAAGATCCAGCATAGCATATTTTACTGAAAATATTTTAACTAAAATTTCAAAGGGAAAGACAAGGCTTTAAAATGAGGGACCCTGAGTAATTATATGCAATAAATATTTTTTTCTTTCAAAAACTGAGCAGATAGCAAATGTATCTGGCTAATTAAAAAAAATAAAGCATGAAAAACTGAAGCAAGTAAATGTTCTAGCACTTGTCATTGGGAAGCTCTCCATTTATTTGGCACATGGAACAATGGCAGCAGCCTTGCCCTTGGTGCTGATTTCTTACTATTCTAAAATGTCTCCTCTGAGCCAGAATACATTGGCTGTTACTGATCATGCTGTGAGACACCTGCACTGGCTACTAGGCTTGTCATGACGCACAAAACCCTACCATCTTCAGCTTGACATTGTGCACGTTATAATTATTCATCCAAATGAATATGTCAGAGCAGCAGCAGCAGACCTCTCATCAGAGCACAAGAAAAATACATCAAAACATTATCAACCCAGCAGGAAGACAGGGACCATAAGGAAAATTACCCATTTTTAATACAGATGCCATAAAGCCACGTCTATTATTATATAAGGGGGGGGGGGATGCCTATCAAGCCTAAAGTCCAAAAGTACTAGAAGAACATGAAACAGGGAACAGCTGTTAGGGAAAAAATCAATTATGGTACCTGAAATCTATTTACATTCTCTTTAACAAGAGTGTGCTGGTATTCTAACAGTGACATTAGCACCGTTTGAGTTCAGGGTCTTGTCAATGTTTTCATTAAGGTGACCTACAAATGATGGAATTAAATGCCTACCAAGGATTAGAACATGCATGCTGAATACCCAAAACATCTAGACCAAGAGGCAATCATCCCATATACTCTTGCCATGCATCCACACTATACCATATAGATGCATCCTTTTCAAAACATGGCCTACACAATGTCAAATGATTCTCCCTTTACTGTTTGTACTTTTATACCAAAGTACAAAATGTGTGTGTGCCCCATCAAGTGTGAAGGGTGTGGACATGTAAAAACAAAACTCTCAGCTGTGGCAGCAAGCCAAATGCTCCACATATGTTTGTATTTTGCACTTCAGCAAGCTTGCCAGTCAGAGATGTAAAATTTCCAGAAATTTCAAAGTCATGGGGAAGAATTGGGGGGTTTTGTTTTTGTTTTTTCAGGGGGAAAACAGAAATTTGAGGAATAATTGAAATATATGCAATACTTACATTCCTATCAAACCTAAACTAATTTTAGTTTATGCATCATTTAGAATATAAAATATATTCTAAAATATATTTAGAATATAAAACTACAATATTTGACATGGAATTTGCAAGTTATAAATGCTTTAGTTTCATACAAGCAAAATGGCAAATATACCCAATACTTGACAGAAAGTTGCAAGCTGATGCATCCTATGCTATCTTAGCACGCGTACCTTAATTTTTGCTATCTGGCTAGAGAAAGCTAAGTTCTCAATGAAACTCTCAGCTTTCCTCTGAGGCTTTGGTGCAGTTTCTGTCCCACCTCCTGATCTTTTTTCTCCCCCCTGCAAGGTAGGGCAATAAGCTACTATTTACCCACAACTGATTGTGTCACAGTGGTTGAAGGAGAGGGGAAAAGGTCAACCACGTCAGGTTAAAAGGACAACAGAAGGCATACAACTGTTGAGAAACAATGAAAGCCCTGCATGCTCCCCTCATGAAGATGAGATATCCTTCTAGGTACAGAAATGCAGGATTTAAGAGCTGTGTATGTCTACAGCATGCTCACCTCGTCTTTAAAAGCATTTCACTCATTCTAAAAGAGAAAACTTTTCATAGAATTTTTTTCAGAACTCCCCCAAATTTCAGGAAAAAATTGAACAAAGGATTCAGAGGAGGGGGGTTACTGAATGTTTCCGTTTTTTCCAGGACTTCACATCTGTAGCCAGTGGCACCTGGAGATCTGCTATTACAACTAACCCAGAGGACTAGAATCAATTCCTATGGAGAAAATGGCCGCTTTGGATGGTGGACTCTATGGCACTGTACCCTGCTAAGGTCCCTCCCCTCCCATAACCCCACTGTCCCCAGGCTCCACGCCCCAAATCTCAAGGTATTTCCCAACCCAGAGCTGGCAACCCTACTCCATCAGCTACAGAGTATGATTTTTTTAATTTTTAAAAAGTATACTGACTGTATACAGCTAGCTTTAGATAGAGATTTACTAGCGCAATACAAAAGTGTTTATGATTGGTCATCACAGCTACACTGCAATAAAAGAACAATGTTCTACAGATACAGTAAGAAAGGGCTATAGGTTAAAAACGTGAAGCAGTAGAGGGGGTTGAGAATTGTATAGGAGCATATTTGGAGAAAGAGCATATATTTTGCTTGCAGAAGCCCATCGGTACCACATTCAATTCAAGGTATTCACTGGCCATCACATAAAAAGCCCTTAATGGCCTTGGATCCTCATTATCTGAAGCAGCCCTTCTCCTCCTGTAATTCACCATGACAGCTTCACTCATCTGATCAGAGCCTCCTACAGGTGCCCCATTGCAAATGGCCAAAATCAGCAACTGCCCATATAAGTGCATTCTCTGTTATGGGCCCTGCCTTACGGAATGGCCTTCCTGACGAGGTCAAGAAGGTTCCCACTCTCCCTGGTGTGCCACAAAATTAGATTATTCAGGAGGGCATTATTACAAAGGAAATAAGGACTATATTGTTGAGGAAGTTACTTTAATAAACAAAAAGGGATGGTGTACATTACTGTGTATAATGCATACTATCCTACTATGTAATTTCTGCATAGTTTAACATATGTTAATACATATGCTATTTCAGATTTCTGCAGTTCTAATCCTATTACATTGCTTATTGGATGTCCCATCCTGTTAATTGCATTGATTTACAATGAGTTACTGAGTTACCCATCCTCAGTCTCAGGGAGAAAGGTGGACTATAAATAAATAACTATTAAATAACGTAAATAAAATAATTAAAATAAGTTCAACCACTGGCAGCTCCAGTTGACTAAAACATGTTTTAAAAGGAAGAAAGGGCTTTGGACCCTGGAAAGCTGTTTTTAAAACAGGAGGGTGTATAAGTAGTAGTTCAAATTAACCGCCGCTGCCTCCCAAGTGTGGACATAACCATACATCCACCACTATTATCTCCTTTTATTAAACACATGGATTCCAAACTCTGTGGAATCTCAGCAGCTGAGTTGAGAAGTTGGGTTGGGGGTGGGGTTGAATACACGTGCCATTTTTTGCCCATGTGTAATTTTTCTACAGATCTCTGATTAGCGTTAACAAAAGAACATATCAGTCTCACCTTTGTCAAGTGCCTTAATATGCCAAATGCAGATCTGGCTACTTTGCTCATGCTATTACTGTAAAGTATTGTGAATTCTGATGGTACAATATTGTGTTTTCAATATATATATATTTTTCAAAGTTAAGTATTTTGCATTCTTGCCAGAGGGGGGCATTTTCCTTCCAGGAACAGCACAAACTATTAATTCTGTAGAGGTAATTTATGGTATTTGAATATATATCTGACAGGGATGAAAAGATTCCTAGCAAGGATACATTCTGCCAAGTTAGAATACCATATTTACAACCTGTCAGAAATACTAGCTTTTTCCTATATAAAAATATTTCCATGTGAAAATCTTTTTTATTAGATAGAAATTCAAAGATTCTCAACCACATTTATAAAATTAATCTTGGGCCTTTGCTCAGAATTTCCTATTTTAATATAAATCACTGTGTTGCAGTTGAGGAACCCAGTCTGATCAGAAACAGAGTGGAACATCAATGAGCCTCACCATTTCCTTGAACAGAAATGGAAACTGGTACTATTACAGTGATAACACTATTCTACTTTTCCCTACCATAAATATGGTTCCTTCCAATTTAACTTATTACATTTAGGTGGTGCTATACAATTAGGGAACTTTTTGCTTCCACTTATATAAACAAATGTGCTCAAGGAAGTTAAAATCCCTTGGCTGGATCCTTCTAGTCCATTCTCCTAATGTATTTAGCCAGCACAAAAGCCCCTCTGCAGTCAGGACAGCCTATTGCATCAGCAGAAGATTCTTTGCATTGGAGAAATCACTCATGTCAGCAGGATGGACTGATAAGATCTGGCCCATACTTTCAAAGGAAGCTATTGTTCTCTTCTGCTTCTTTGCAAATACTTTTCAAGTTGACCCAAGATTAAGCATATAATCTTTCTCTCACAATGTAAGGCTTTGAAAGAGTAATCTTTCTCTGCAGAAGCTAAGGAAGTTTTTATTCTACTGATTTCATTTGTATCTGAATTAGGGTCAGAGTGGTTAAAACAGGACACAAGAAACTGGTTACCTGAATGTGTAGCCCACCGTTTTACATTGCAAAAACTGTTTATATTCACACAAGGTATTTGAATTTAGGCCCAGTGGAATTTTTTCCCATCAATGAAGAGCCAACACCTCCCTCCGTCTCACAGTACCAAAACTTTTGAATTCCCCTCACTTTCAAAAGCAGTTTGCTATGAGGCAGGGAATGAGTAGAAAATATTACTTTGGAAGTGAAGAAGTACCTCTTGGACTCACAAAGCTAATTCCATAGTTTTTTTGATCCTAGCTTACTAATACTAAATTGGACATCCAGTTAATTATTCTTTTTTTCTCATGCAATGATAAGAAATAGGAAATAAGCTCATACATTTTTGCTATATTTTGTTACATAAACTTTGTATTACACAAAGATGCTTTCAAAAGGTACGTACCTGTGTATCAACTGAAACAGTGAACTGAACTGGCAAGTCCACCAGACAATCTGGCAGTTCTGTGGGATACTGTAAGGGGGAGAGAAGAAAAAATTAATAAATCATTTTACTTATGATTTTTGTAACATACACATAACTGAGAATAGGTTAAATAAAACCAAATCAGAAGGAGGAGGTAAATACAGTTTGAACCAGTTTATCTTAGGGTGTCGAACATTTACATTGGCCCTCCATAGGGAAACATAAGAGTTGACAATTCTACCTTTAACTCTTTCCCTGTGTACAGGAATATGCATTTTATCCCATTTCTTTTCAAACACAGAAGGATGTTGTCTTTGTCAGGAATAGCTGTAGGACACTTGCCAGATCTGACTCCAAATTGTATCTAACTTGCATAAAGCTATCACCACAACCAGTCTTTCAGTGCTATTGAAATGTACACAGCTAGTACTGCTGCTATATACATTTCTTCAAAGCTATGGTAAGGAAACTGATGGTTATAAAGTGAATGCCATAGACTGCTGAAATTTCCATTGGTTTCACTCATTAAAAGAACTCCCTTTATGTACATACAAGACCCACTGATATAAATGGGATGTATATAACTGAACACAACCTAGAACATCAGATTTGGAGGATAGATAAACAGGACCATAGAGAAAAAGACTACTACCTTTCTCCTAATCCACTATAATGAAACTTGTGATTAAGAAGCAGAACATGAATATTTGAGGCGTTAGGCAGAAGTAAGGTTAAATATAAATACAATTTAAACCTTTCCAAATGAATCCACCCAACATTAATCCTGAATACTTGCCACCTATTACTCTGAATGTATTATCTTTCCTACTTTGTTTTCTAATGCTATGGACCCTGCTAAACTTAATTCAGTAGTAGACCACATCCAATTGGCTTTTATGGTAATGAAGTTTAGCTTCTCTTATAACTTTATATCCGCTTCTGGTAATCTCTCCCTGATTCTCACACCTGCTCCTCACCTATGTTACACTTAAATTTATTTTATTTCTCTGGCTACTTGGTATTCAAATTTACACTTATATTTTATTATAGCTACCATGGTTTATGTTCCCTGCTATACTTCCAGTTTTTAAAAGAAACTTTTATGGCTTGCAAAAGCTCTTACGCTTTGCCATTTTATCATGCTCTTTTCAGTCAGTTACACTAATGACTTTCAAACAAGTTATAAAGTGAAGAGAGGGAGGGGGTTAGGGAAATTCAACTGAAGCAGATGAGCACTACCACCACCACAACCCCTCTACAGTCATAAAAGTCTTGGTTAGAACATCCCTGTGCATGTAAACGTCTTGAATGTGAAGGAAATAAAGTTTGGATTAGGTGTAGAGATATGGAGGACCCGGGGGGGGGGGGGGAAGGGATTCAGAAAAAAGATGCTTTCTCCTATCAGCCCCCCCCCCAAGGAAAAAATGAAATATTTTAAATAATTTACAGTGAGTGAAATGCTTCTCGAGGCAAGGATTTTCTCACTCAAAAAAAGTGAAAAGGTCTGAGGGAAAAAAACCTGAGGGAATGCTAAAATAACTATCCCCCCACCTTTGGAATGAATGAAATAAACAGGGTTTACTCAAGATGGGTAGCCGTGCTAGTCTGTCTGTAGAAGCAGAAACGAGCAAGAGTCCACTAGCATCTTAAAGACTAACAAAATTTGTGGCAGGGTAGGAGGTTTTGTGAGTCATTGCTCACTTCTTCAGGCTCTTGCTCTTTTCTACTGCTACAGACAAACTAACACAGCTACCCATCTTGATCTAGTTCCATGGAAAGCACATTTAGATGTACAGAATGGAAATCCATCAGCCTTGTGAAGAAACTTGCACAGGTACAGAGATAATTTTTCTCACCAAATGCAGAAGAGTTAACATTATACCAAAGGTTTTATTCAGACTGTGTAGTATGATTTGCTTATGTAAGACCTCTGAATAATTTAGAGATACACAACATTTTAAGCACTACTTGTTTAAATGTAATTTTGACAATGTGCTATAATGTGTTTAATGATCCTATATGGAACAATTCACAGCGCAGTCCTAAGGACACTTTCCTGGGAGTAAACCCTATTGAATAAACCATAATAGGATTCAGAGTAGACCTGTTTAGGATTGCTCTCTCAGTGTTTTCAATATTACAAAATTTAACTTAGTACTCATATATTGCTAAGCCCTATGTATTGTGACTATGTGAATATTTTCTGTCCAAATAATATACTTCCTTGTTTACTACATAATTTTTTTCCTACCTTCAATTTTTATTTTTTGCTACTGCTCAGATGGCAAAAATTAAGATACATGTGCTATGGTAGCATAGAGTGCAGAAGTCTGAAATACTTTCTCAACTATTGGGTATTCTACAGATTTTTCTTACAGAAAATGAAGATATTTATACTTTTAAATTCTATCAATATGTCAAAGAGTCAGCATTTAAATTGAACTAATCTATTAATGATGCATTTAGTGCTGTTTAATCAGTAAAATAAGTTTCAATTTAACAGGAAAATAAATGTTTCCCAAAATTTGTTATTTTCAAAGGGGATGGGGGGCTATCCCATTGCTTCAAAATTTCCAGTCATTTTATCTCTTTAGTCAGGTGAACTGAATGATAGCTTTTCTGTCTTTAATGCACTTAAAGAGAGACTAAAAAGCACACAACAATCAACTGGTTAATGTGAAATTTGTATAAATTCAGAACTAGTTAGTTCTGCATTAAAAAAGGCCACACAAGAGGAAGAAAAGAAGACCAGAAATATAAGGAGTAATCATATTTACCAAGAAGTTCATTGAAACTGACTAATTTTGAGCTAAAGTAAGTTTGTTTAAGAGGCCGCAGTGGCTCAGAGGTTAAGACGCTGAGCTGCAGACCAGAAGATCAGTAGTTCAGCAGTTCGAGACCCGAGTGCTGCGTGACGGAGTGAGCTCCTGTCTCTGGCCCCAGCTCCTGCCAACCTAGCAGTTTGAAAGCAAGAAATTGCAAGTAGATAAGTAGGTACCGCTGCGGTGGGAAGGTAACAGCGTTCCATACACCTTGGCATTTAGACCATGGAAAAGTCTTCAGACAGCACTGGCTCTTCATCGCTCCCTAGAGTCGGATTCAACTACCTTTCGAGTAAGGGAAACCTTTACCTTTAAGTTTAAGATTGCAATCAGAGTCAGCTGATTATACAAAAGAGGTAAAGAATCCCGAGTGTATGATTCAGCATCTCAGATTTTCAAAACACCTATGTCTTAATATATCTATATTTCATTGTTAATTTTTAAAATATATATATATTTCAGATAATTTTTCAGATCTACATTGTTTTAAAAAGCTTTGCTTCATACATATTAATCTATGCTAAAAAAAAGTTTATGTATTATCTCCCTTTAAAGGGCCAAAATAAAACAGACACCCAAGAAACCAAGTAGTATAGGTAGGAACTGTTCTTTCAAAATAAGAAAGCCAACTTTTTGGAGGTGGTTTACAATGTTAATAATGTTAAGCGATATCTAGTCAAAGTTAAGCACATTTCAATCCCAATAAAATAAATAGAAGATATGTAAGCATGAGTTAAACTCACCCACTGACCTCAATGGGACTTCAAACACATACTTAAATCTCTCCCATTGATTTCAGTGGGATATAATGTGCCTAACTATGGCTGATCTTCTTGCCTCCTTGAATAAATACAACATATAAGCATCACTGCTCTGGTATTTAATACACATATTGCTGGAAATCAAATTCCCATGTCACCAGGCACACGTTTTATATATTAATTTTCTCTCATGGCAAGTATAAATGCCAGGCACATTTTTAAAAAGGACAAACATAATTGATCCTTTCATCACTATAATCTTGGGAAACAGAGTTGATTGATGACCACTAGTTACATCTGGACAACTTGCATAATCTGGGCACTGTACAGGAAAGCTAAAATACTGTTAGTTCCTTACCAAACAACACATTAACATCAGTTAGTAACTATTAGTTACATCTAGACAACTAGCATCATTTGGACACTGAACAGTAAAAGTAATACTCTTAATTCTTTACCAAACAACACATTAGCTTTAGATAAAATAAAGCTACAAGGAATTAGCATGAGAAGAACCGTTATTTGCAAATAGTTTGGTTTCTACAAGATTACTACTTAATGAGACCACTAGTGTGTGAGAAATACTTTAATAGATACATCCAAGGCATTGGAATTCCAATCTGTAAACTCTCATTACATTGATACAAAGGAATCAAAATGTTAGTTTAGAGATCACACCTGACAGTCTCCTCTCCACACAGAGCTAGACAACAAGGATATCTCAGAGGAGAGGCAAAGTGGGATAGAAGCCACAAAGGTGAAAACAGTGTCACACTTACCTGCAACAGTTTTTTATCAAGTTGTCTTCTGTGCAGATATACATACCTCCCTCCTTTCCCCACTGTGAGATCTTCTGCTGTGTAAGTCCTTTTCCACAGCAAAGAAGGGAGGACCATTCTCCCTCCCTCCCTCCACTATGTGCTGCTTTGGGCAGGAAAATGCCAGCACATGCTAGAGGGAGAGGTAGTGCTCCTGTAGCTTAAAAAGAGCTAGAAATCTTGAGAATTCTCTTCTCTGTGGCTGACCTGCGCATGCACTATCCCATTTGGAACTACACAGAAGTCACAAAGATGAACATCTCTATTTCTCTTAATCTGTTTCTCACACTATGGCCTGTAATCCTTATGCTCTTTCTTCCCATTACTCTGACATGACTCCTGGCTGCTGCCATGCAATACAGGTTGCTTACCTGTAACTGGGGATCTTTGAGTGGTCATCTGTGCATTCACACCTCTGGGATATAGTGTGCCTGCGCTGACCCTGATCAGTATCTTGTAAAGTGAAAGGGATTTTCATGCCCTCTCCCCAGCCACATGCAGGGCTCCAGTGCACATGACCAAGGGAGGGGCACGACAATCCCGCCAGTTCCTTCTGACAGCTGCCATCAGTCTCCAAGCAAGATAGGAAAGACCAACAGCAGAGGGGAAGGAGGGCGGGTGGTGTGAATGCACAGATGACCACTTGAAGATCCCCAGTTACAGGTAAGCAACTGTATCTTCTTCGTGGTCTCTGTGCATCACACCTCTGGGAGATTAACAAGCGAGAAAAAACCCACACACATACCTAGACAAGGGAACTGGATGTCTTAAACTTGCACTGCCTGCAACACAGCTTGCCCCACCACAGAACATTGGTGAAGACGGACATCAAAGGCATAGTGCCTCACAAACGTGTGAGGGGAGGCCCAGGTAGCTGCATTACAGATGTCTCCCAAAGGCATCCCTCTGAGGAAGGCTGTGGAGGTAGCTACTGCCCTGATGGAATGCACACAAAGCGGACCAGGCAATGGCTTCTTTGCCAGTAAGCAGCACAGTTTGATCGTCTCCACAATCATCTCCAAATGGACAGACGATAGCTTCTGACCTTGCCCCGGCAAGGCATAGGAGACAAAGAGGGCTGGAGATCTTTGAAAAGTCCGAGTCCTATTCAAGTAGAAGAGCAGAGCTCTTTCCACATCCAGTGCGGGAAGACAAAGCTCTGCCTCATTCTGAGGGGTCAGGAAGAACACTGAAAGGGTGATATCTGCCCTCATGTGAAACCCCGAGACTATCTTGGGTAAGAAGGAGATGTCCAGAGCCAGAGTAACACAATCATGATGGAAAATAAGGTAAGGCGGGTCACAACGGAGCACAAAGAGTTTACTCACCCGCCGAGCAGACATGATGGCCACCAAGAAGTCAGTTTTCCATGAGAGGAGTTGCAGACTACAGGTTCAAAGGGCTTGCCCATCAGTCTCAACAGAACCAGAGGTAAGTCCCAGGCTGGTGTTGGGCCTCAGGTCAGGGGAAACAGGCAATTGAGGCCCTTCATGAATTGTTTTGTCCTTGGGTGGGAGAACACCGAATGACCTTCTATTTCAGGATGATTTGTGGAAATAGCTGCCAAATAGACTTGTAGAGAGGTACAACTGAGGCCCATGTTGATACGGGAGAGGAGAAAGCTGAAAACAGCATTCAGATCCATTGGAGGTGGGGGCAACCCTTCCGAACTAAGGTAAGCCACAAACTTCCTCCATTTCCCGTTGTAGGACCGACGTGTAGAAGGCTTTCAGCAATTGAGCAGCATATGTGTTATTCCGTCACTTGTTTTCAAAACAGGATCTGCCACGCTGTCATCCTGAGATGAGGTACATTGTGGTGCAACACTTGTCCCCCTTGTGCCAGATCAGGCACCACTGGGAAGCAGACAAAGGAGCCCTTGGACAGGTGTAGGAGAGTGGGGAACCAGAGCTGTCTGGGCCACCACGGGGTTACCAGAACGCAACGAGGACGGTCCCTCATCACCTTGTTGACCACCTTGGTAAGCAGAGGAATTGGTGGGAACAGATATACGAGTCTGCGTGCCCATGGGTAAAGGAGTCCGTCTCCCAGGGAGGCAGGATCCCTCCCTGCCCTGAAGCAAAACAGGTGGCATTTCGCGTTGTGCTGGGATGCAAACACATCTATCTCCAGGTAACCCCAACGATCGAATACTGGTCAGAGAAAGGTCCAGGTGAGTTCCCATTCGTGCAGCAATGCTCCCCCCCTGCTCAGGAAGTCTGCCTGCACATTCAGGGAGCCGAGGAGGTGTGCTGAGACCAGGAACACACCCCAGGAACGACACGTGTCCTAAATCTCCAGGGCTAGCTGACACAGGGCTTCTGGACACTGTCCCACCTTGGCGGTTGAGGTAACACATAGTTGTTGTGTTGTTTGTTACAACTGCAACAGTGCTGTTGTGCACTAGGTGCTGAAAAGATCAAAGCATAGCGCATCACGAGCATCTCCAGAAAGTTGATGTGATTGTGAATCACGAGGGGTTCCCACTTGGCCTTGACACACAGTCCCATGAGGTGAGCACCCCACCCCCAGAGGGAGGTGTCTGTGGTCAGAGTCACAGATGGGGTGGGTGGGTGGAAAGGGGCTCCCATCAGAAGATTCTGTGGATTCATCCACCAACTGAGGAAGACCAATACTGGCGAAATGTCGTGGACTGGGAATGAAACTGAGGGCGAAAACAACCAGAGCTGGAGCGGTCTCATATGCAGTCTGGCAAAAACTATGACGGCTGTGGTTGCTGCCAGTCCCAGAAGGTGTTGGAGTTGCCCTGCTGTAGCCTCTTTCAGCTGACATAAGAGGCGTACCAAGGTGATGATGTCATATGCCCTCTTGGGAGGAAGGAAGGCTTTGCATGCCAGGGAATCCAGGATGGCCCCAATGAACTGTGCCCGCCTTGCAGGGATGAGAACAGACTTTGCCAGGTTGAAAGTGAGTCCTAAGGCTTCTAGAGTGCGCATGGTCAGTGCAATGTGGTCTCGCAGAGTGATCTCTGAATCCGCCACGAGCAACCAGTCGTTGATGTAGGGAAAAATCCGTACACCTTGCAGGCGAAGGTAGGTCACAATGACAACCATGAGCTTTGTGAATATGCGGGGGGGTGGCGGAATGCGGGGGGTGGCAGAAAGGCTGAACGGGCCTTGTACTGATAATGACCTTCCCCCACAGCGAAGAGGAGAAAACACCTGTGATCTGGGTGTATTGTGACATGAAAGTAAGCATCTTTCAAGTCCAGGGTCATCATCCAAACCCTGTGCTCGAGGAGTGGAAGGATGTTCTGAAGGGTTATCATACAGAACTTTTTGTACACGATGAAGGTATTGAGGTTTCTGAGGTCCATAATAGGGCGGAGGCCTCCATCCTTCTTGGGAACCGTGAAATAACAGGAATAGAAGCCCTGATAGAACTGCAACCGAGGAACGGGTTCTATTGCGTCCTTTTGAAGGAGGTTCCAGATTTTGTCTAGTAGTGTGACGGAGCTGGGCATAGGGATGAAATACAACTCCGTAGGCACCTGAAGAAACCCTAACGATAGCCCTCTGTGACAACAGAGAGCCCATCTGTCCGATGTTATCTTTCTGAAGGCAGACAAAAACGGGGACAGACGAGTGGGAGGTTTAGCCAGTTGGCCTAAGTCAAAGGCTCTGCTTTGGGGGGGCTTGGTAGCCTTGGTCCTCGACTGGAAGGCAGTATCGAACTTCTGTTTGTTTCCATAGGGCCGTGACTGAAAACCGGAGGATCTCTGCCATTGAGGTTCTGGGGAGGACATTTGGGACGATCTGTGGGACCAGGATTTGTTCCAGGACTTCGACTTGGATTGTTTGGGGGGCTGGGAGACTCCCAGCTTATGTGAAGTCTTGATGCTCTTGTCTAGTTCTTGTAAGACTGCATCCGTAGTGGAACTGAACAACCCCTCACCTTCAAAGAAGTACTTTTCTCCCTTTCTCACAATACAAGAACTCGTGGGCACTCCATGAAATTGCTGAGCAGTCGGGTTAGAACAGATAAAAGGAAGTAGTTCTTCACCCAAAGAGTGATTAACACGTGGAATTCACTGCCACAGGAGGTGGTAGCAGCTACAAGCATGGATGGCTTCAAGAGGGAACTAGATAAACATATGGAGCAGAGGTCCATCAGTGGCTATTAGCCATAAAGTATAGATAGGAACTCTCAGTCTGGGGCAAGTGGTGCTCTGTATTCTTGGTGCTGGGGGGGCAACAGTGGGAGGGCTTCTAGCGTCCTGGTCCCAATGGTGGACCTCCTGAGGGCACCTGGTGTTTTTGGCTACTGTGTGACAGAGTGTTGGACTAGATGGGCCACTGGCCCGATTCAACATTGGCTTCTCTTATGTTCTTAGCATCTATGGTGTCCTGACTACTCTGATTTTTGAGGACTTAATACATTCCATTGTACGGGACAGCCTTACTCAGCATTTCTGCAAATACAGACTATAGGGTTTTGGGAGGTCATACTGTCCCTCTATGAAGGGGCTAATCTTGCCTGCTGAAATTGTTTATGCCAACAGAGTCACAACATTCTAGCATATTGTTCTATGAAGCTTTGTAGAAAGTTTTCATGAACTTTTAGCTTAAAAGAGTAGGTAGAATCAACTAGAGCAGGGGTGGCCAACCTGTGGCTCGGGAGCCACATGCGGCTCTTTCACATATATTGTGCGGCTCCTGGCAGGGCGGCTGGGGAAGCAAAGGGGAGGCATGCTTTTTCTCTCTTTCTCCCTTCCTTCCTTCTTTCCTTCCTTCCCTCCTCCCTCCCATCTATTTGCTTTCCTAGTTTCTCTCTCTCTCTTTCTTTCCACTTCTTTAATTCTTTCTTTCCATCTCTCTCAATATCATTAGCAAACAAGTAATATCATTATCAATAACTGGTTTTCCTCGTTTGTTTTTATTTTTGGCAGTCCCATTTAACGTTAATAAAAAGCAAATTTGCATATTTAAAAAAATAAAAACATGTGTGTGATATTTGTTCCTGTCTTGTGGCTCTCAGACATCTGACGTTTATTCTATGTGGCTCTTACGTTAAGCAAGGTTGGCCACTCCTGAACTAGAGAGACAGACAGCCTGAAATGATGCTGTAAGGACTGCACTTTTAAAAACTTAGAAGTGCTGTGTAAAGAGATAAAAGACTGTGAAGGGCTAATTCTTCACAGAGCCAGAGAGCCTTGAGTGACACACTGTTCCAAGAGATCTGATTAGTTAGCATCGGCTGAGCAGAGAGAGACTTCTGAACTGGATGCTGAGGAGAAAGGAAGTCTAATTTCAGCCCTAGTCAAACAGGGAGTTAGCTCTGAAGAGTGGAGACCCCTGGTTTGGTGTGGTTAGAAACTGCAAGTATGAATCTTATGAGTCAGTTAAAAACTCAAGGTGAGTATTGGAGTTTCATGAGAAGGGGTTTGGGTACTAGAAAGAGTGCACCAGCCTTTCGGAAACCAACAGAGTCAGAGAATACTCAAAGACAGTGAACTGGAGTGTGTGGGAAAACACTGGAACAAAAGCCTCTCAACATAAAGATTTTAAGTAACTCTGAATAGCTTAAGAAACTCTCACTAGCCTGGAACATAAGGACTACCATCTATCCATGTACTGGTTTTACTTCAGAAATTTCAACCCCTGATTTCACCTGACCTTTCCCCTCTATGTTAAATGAAATTATTTTATTTTAGGGATTTTATCCCACCCTATCCCCGCAAGCGGGCTCAGGATGGCTCACAACATATAATTCAACAATAAAAACATTACATAAAAATATAATATTTTGTTATTTGTTATTTTTGAATTTGAAATTTGCTATTTTTGAATTTCAAAATGCCTTGAGTGCCCTTTATGTTAAAGCAGGCTCCTGATCCTTCCCTCAGGTTCCTGGGCTGAGCCAACAGCCAAAGTATCATATTATGACAGGGTGGGACAGCCAAGAGTTCTTCATCAAGGAAGAAAATGCATTACTAGGGCAGCTCAGTCAGTAAATGGAGGGAAAATCTTGCCTCTGAGGGAGGGAAGGGGATGGGGGCAGTCATAGATGATAAACAGTCTGCGCACACACACACACGCTTTTATAATAAAAGACCACAAGAAGGATGCAAAGCTTCAGACCCTCTTTTTATTCTGTAGAATAACCCTATTAATAGATTTCCCCTTCTTTTCTGGTGGACTAAAGGCTTGCAACCAAGGTACCTGGATAGTTTATGGCTCGCTAGAACCTGGCCTAACTATCCTAACTAGCCTCCCCAAAAGGGATGTCTGTGACACTAACTTCACCCTACCCGGGCTGTAATCCAGTTTTTCTGCACACAAATATCAAGTTGTTTCAGGAGCCACGCAGAATCCTCTCATCTCATCTCTGGCTGTGCTACCTTGCTAGGAACATCCCAAAGTGACCAGGTGATCCACTGCAAGCAGTGGCCCTCCAACACCACATTTAGAACACTTTGGTAGCCTGTTGCTTCCCAAACCAATGCTATTACAAGCTATGGAGATGCCACTAGGTACACGGGAGGGAGAGAAAAGCAGGTTCACAGTCTTGGTGCAAAGTACAGGAGAACTCTGATTGAAGTAAACTGTATCACTACATTCACAGTACCTGCTCTGGGTACTGTTGGGCTCTGACCTGCTCTCAATTTACACATACGAGAACTAGGACTGTGGCCCCATCTACCAATTCATTTTGAGACAACTGATTCCTGGCCCCCGGAAGGGAACATGAGCAGGCCAAGTCCAATTAGGAGGATCTTCCAGCTGATAAAACATAATTTTGGCATCTCCTCCTCACTTAAAGGTTTGTGGATCTCACTCACCATGTATTGGAATATAGAAACTGAATTCCCAAACCAGTACAGAAGGCTCCGAGAACAAGCAGAATCACTAATTTCCTCTTGCTGGAATGCTTACTATTTGTGCTGCTTGATTTCTTCACATCAAAAGATCTTCGCAGGTCTCTACTGGACTGCAAAACTTTCAACTGCAAGCAAAAGTATTTAAGTACTTAAGCAGACAAACAAGTTAAGATCAGTTCCAACAGAGCACAATGTATTTGAGGCACAAATGTCATTAACATGTACATCATCTCTCCCCAACATTGTTAAAATATTCACCTTTGGATTTAACTTCAAGGTGATCTGATGATGCCGACCACAAGAATCTTCTGCTTTTAGCTTGATGGTAGTAAAACTAGGATCTATGAACACAACCCTGGAAGCAAGGAAACAAGCTCTTGTGTAATTCCCTTTGTAACTAGCTTGAAACCTCTGTTACAAATATATTAATCAGAAATCATCCACATGACAGCCATTTCTGCTGTTGTAGATTTACTGCTGTTAATACACCAGGTCTGCTGCTTAATGCAGCCATATATCTCTGGGTTATTTACATTGTGTGTCAGGGCTCATGCTGTGGTCAGTGAGCACCACGTTTCAGTTTTCCATCACTGGAACCTTTGGCACGCACAGCATGTTCCTGTCAGCCACTACTTATGTACACATTAAACTTCCTGTCAAACTATTTGATCCATTTCTGCAGTTTCTTAAAGCAGAAGACTTTTTATGCTGGGCTTTTCTTTTCTTCAATGGACTTCTTTCACTGTAAATCTACACACTATAGAAAATTCAGTTGATATTGGTTCATATATTAAAAGAGATCTTTGGATTAACATTATTTTGAATTGTAGCAGCAAACTCACCTTCAGTTTGTGAGACTTAAATGTATAGCACATCAACAGTTACACATCAAATGTACACAGAAGTCCCATGGCAAATAAGTGAGAAAGTGTAAGGGGCTTAGCTTGTTGAGATTTCAGTATAAAATGACTGGTTGGTAACGGTGCTACATTAAAGCCACATATGTGCTTGGCTCCAGATTTTTCTCTGGTCTGATTGATCCTCCTAAAGGAGGAAAAGAAAATACAGCGGCTAAATATCCAGTGATCTCTCTGCTGCCTTGAAAGATAGATATAGGACAGTCTTTCTATTGACTGTACTTTTAACTTTTGTTGTGAGCCGCTCTGAGCCTGCCATTTGGCAGGGAGGGCGGGATATAAATCTCAAGAAATAAAATAAATAAAAATAAATAAATATAGCAGTGGTAGTTACTCTGTAGCATGCAGAAAGCCGCATTTGCAATTACCATCAACCAAAACAGCTTTGTGACTACTACATAGCCTGCGCACCACCACAACAAACAATATACATGATGACATAAGATGCCTCTGTTAATATTATGTAACTATAATTTTTTTTTAAGATTCTCAGAGTACCGCTGAGCATGTCAGGTTGTCTTTCCCTACCACTGCTGAACCTTAGCCAGTCCTTTTGTTTCTGGAGGGAGATTCCCTCTCTGTCTTCCCACACTTACTCCAGCAAGAGGCATGGCAAGTTGGGAGAGAGAGTGAAATTGCCAAAGCACCTGGAGGAGAGCAAACTGTCCATGGAGAAAGGGGAGTAAAACCACCACTATCCCACTGTGGCTAAATTATTCTTTTCTCAAGCAGCTGCTATGGTGGTGGTTTTACCCTCTGTTCTATGTGATCAGCTTGCTCTCTTCCTAGAAGCTGCCCAAGTGCTGGGATGAGTGCACAGAGGCTGTGGGAAAAAAAGGGGGGTTAGTGGAGAGGATGGACCCTTTATTTCCATCCATAGCACAAGGCATGCAGTTCAGTGAGGCTCACAGCTTGCAGTCCCTCTGCCAGTGGCCGTTTCAAGGTGAAAGCCACCTGCCAACCTGAGGAATGGTGCTCAGAAGACCTACAAGTGGCATGTCAGAGAGCCACATAAGACATCCAAGCCATTGAGTGTCACTGTTCTATCAGCTCTATATGCTTCCTGCTGATTTTCACCAACTCTCCCCTCATGCTGTTCCCAGGGGACCTTTGCCTCAAAGCAGCATTTCAGGGGGCATTTTGGGCTGCAGTAAAAGAGGAAGCAAGGAAGTCAAGCTTCACTGATATAAATTCCTTCCAGCGGTGGAAATTACTGCTGGATACAAACCCAAAAAAGAATTCCAGACTAAGGTATGTAAAATAATGACTAAGAGGGAAGGGAAGAAAGGGAAAACAGTACTTTCAGGGGCTAATAGAAATGTAAAGACCAGGAGAAAAATCCAGAAAAGGTTTCCTGCTTCCTCAGGACTTTTTTCAATTTTTCTAGAATAAAAATTGGAAATGTGGGAAGACACTGAAAAAAGAAACTCCTCTAAAATATACTGTTTTGGAATTAAATGGGTGTTAAGGCTATATTATTGAGAGTTCTAGAGTTACACTGAAAAGCACAAGAGCCTAAGGTTTACAAGACCCCAGAATCCAATGGGTTTTAAGGATATTTTCATTCAAAATGCTCAGACAATGCCCATGTAGCCTATAGAAATATACAACATATTTTCAAGGATATAATTGTCTCAGTGGGGCTAATTTTGTCCATAATAAGTATGACATAGTTGTATGCATAATACACTATTTAAGATGTCAATACTGTTGCTAAATTCAGCTTCATATCCAATCTGCTAAATGACATTAGTACTATGATTACGTGAAGACTGTTTTATAATTCCAACCAATGAACCTTTTTTTTTTGGTTACTACAAAATATATGGTTTCTATTTTCAATGAGCATTTTTTCCTAATTCTAAGATACAAAAATAACCTTATAGAGTATGTGTTTTGTCTAGTAGTTGGTATAGCTGCAGTTTTATTTAAACAAAATTAAATCACTTATATTTTTAAATTTCATAAATAAGCTAAATTATAGTTTTATATGTTATGAACAATGTGCTCTTAAAGCAGTAAAATAACTTTCAATTTGGGGGAAATCCCTATTGAATCAGTTCAAAACTTCCAAAGCTGGACCCTGCCAAACATTTGAACTACTGAATGAAAAAGGAGCAGACTTCCTTTAAGGAGTCTGAAACAGTATATTTAATTGTGAAAGAACATTAATGAGAAAAAAGTTCAGAAAGACAAAAACATAGCTAACTGAATGGTAAATCAAATAATTCTGATCCCATCAGACAATTTACCCATCCTGTGATAGTAGGCAGCACACAGGATGTGTGCTTACCACTAATAAGATGGAACACTTAAGTCCAACATTTTATTATCTCCTTGAAGTGGTGGTATTCTGATTGCTGATGCTAAAAGTAATTACCCATTCATGGTGAAACTGACTGATAGCAGTAGAATTGCAGATTTTGTTGAAGGACTCTATAAGCAAACCATGCCTCTGGTTGAAGTAAGACAGTTGATCTTATAATGGTGAACAGAGATGGAAGCTGAAGCCATAGACATGCTCTCCAATGAAGAATCTGTATGACTTCCTTCTGCCCTTTGGATTTTGTGGTAAACCTGAGGTTCTTTCAATGTAACTCTAGATTTCTCAATGGCCTGTGCGATAAAAGATGGGAAACCATCTGGGAGGAATAGATGACTGATCCTGTTCAATCATTTCTGTATCAGAAATCTTCCCACCCTCCTTTACTGCTCTGCAGTCTGATACTTCAGAAGAATGAGTGTAACCATAATTTGGGTGAGAATTTCTATCTATGGAAGAGTGCTTTTGTTTCTCAGCAGTCTTGACTGTCCAGGGAGCCTCAGAAAAATTAAGAGTTGATTTCTGACAGGATTCCAGAGGCTGAGAGACAATGGGGAAGGTTGAACAGTTTCCCTTTTTCAAACACCCAAGACCACTCTCTGCAGGAGAGGAAGACAAAGGGGATAAAGATGCACACTTCTTACAGTGCCATTTCCTCTGTTTTTGCAAATTGTCAAGACTTTGAGAGACAAGTTCCGGTGAGACTAATTAACTAATCATAAGCACCAGGCAGGCAAAGGGGGAAATGATAAACTTGAGCCCCTGGTAGTGGGGGGTCACCACTCTGGAGGATTGATTGCAGTATCTGTGGTAGCAACATCTGGTGGCAATAGCTGAGGCTTGCTGATTACACCAGTATTTCTCCCACAACAGCCCTCTGAGAAGACAGAGAGCTCCTCCACTTGCGGTGTTGAGGCCAGTGCAGTGTCCTCCTGAGGGGACCAATGACCCAAGGATTGTCAGTGAAGAAATTCCCCTCTTTGTTTACGTGTTGGTAGAACCTTTCGCAAAGTGCTTTAGGTAAAAGAGAGAGCCAGTTTGGTGTAGTGGTTAAGTGCGCGGACTCTAATCTGGGAGAACCGGGTTTGATTCCCCACTCCTCCACTTGCACCTGGCTGGATGACCTTGGGCAAGCCATAGCTCTGTACCAGCTGTTCCCTCAAGGACAGCTTGGGAAAGAGCTCTCTCAGCCCCACCTACCTCACAGGGTGTCTGTTGTGGGGAGGGGAAGGGAAAAGGAGTTTGTAAGCCGCTCTGAGACTCCCTTGGGGAGTGGAGGGCGGGATATAAATCCAATCTCTTCTCTTCTCTTCTTCTTCTTCTAAAAGTGCTGACAACAGCTTCACTTCAGTTTGCTACATTACCACTGCTTCACCCGACATAAGCAGTGAAAAAATAAACAGACCTTTTTAAAAAAAGGGCACATATATAAGGGACAAAGGAAAAACAATGATGATACACTGGCTAAAACAATCCAATCTCCTAGTCAAGGTAGGAAACAAACCAAGTGGGGAACCACCTCCACTGTCAGAGAAGGTGGAACAGCAGGAATTGCCAATCAATAAGGACCTCCTCCACCTCCAAGAGAAAAAAAGTTCTGACCTTCTCTCTGTGTTTGTAATTGAGATCTGGCAAAAAGCACTAAAGCCAAAGACCAAGTCCACTTTGCTGCAAGGCAGCATTAACTGTGCAAGACCTGCTGCAGGACATCCACAGGAGCCCAATAAAGCTGCTTTTGTTTCCTGTTCTAACTATCCTAAGGGGAATACAAACTGTGTAACAGCCTTTGTTTTAAAATAAACAAAATTAGATTTTTATATGTAGAAACTTTTTCAGTTCTTTAAATGCATTAGGAACTTTGATTCAGGGGATGTTTATAAAAATATTATATTTTATAGGTACAAATAAAAACAGGATTGCTTCTTAAATGGGCTATATTTAACCCTTTCCCAAAAGAATCCTAATAATAAAATAACATACTTATTCCAACCCAAAGTTTCTATATCTCTGAGAAGACCAGAATAATGTTGTGGTGGTGGCAGAGCTGGTGACTGGAACTCCCGGGTGTTCTTCAAGGCAGCTTCCTGTTAAAAGAGAATATCATTATAACTATAGTAGTGCAACTGTTTCCAATGTATTTTTTAAAAAATTCTTCTGTTTGTTTTAGCATTTATTTGCCCTTCTAAGTGGTTTCAGCAAGTAGCATTTTCAGATGTGTTTTCAACCAAATTATGACATTGGGAGAGACTGTTCTCTTTCTGTAAGGGATCCTGCCTCCCACATGTTGGGCAGATAGGAAGAAATGATCCCAGCTTTGTAGGCATTTTGATATAACAGAAATAAAGTATATATTTTGATGATTTACTAACTGAGTACTCGCTATATATCAGTTTCATATCTCTCTGTCTCTCCTGACTCCCTTCACCACTCTGATCATGCATTCTAGAAAGAAAAGATCTATTTGATTACTGAATATGTCCTGTTTATTTGCTGCTTCCTGCTTACATGAAAATCATCCTGGGGAGTACGTCTCCCAGTATTTTATGGAAATTGGACAAGTAGCATTTTAGATGCTTGCTTGCTTGCTTGCTTATTTATTTATTTATGGATGGGGGAATGTTTTTAAGATTCATGAGCCTTGATTTTAATTGCCTACAAACCTTCCTACTATCTGAAATTTGGAAAGCAACATATCTTAGATGAGGAATACAATCTCTGAATATTTCACCCAAACTGAATAGGAAACGTTATACCTAGAAATGTGTTTCCCACTGAAGCCAATGAAAACAAATGGGCCACTTTTTCATTTATTTTAAAACAAATGCATGTATCTCATGAATTCACTAAGCAGTATTGAAAAGCATTTACATTCAGGGATCAACAAAAACTAACTTGACCAGCACAATTCATAAGAACCCAAATCAAGCTACAGTTATGCACAATTAAGACCTACTGAAAGCAAATGAACATAGTCACAATTAACTTCATTGTTTTATGATTAACGTTAGCTGAACTGGAACCAAGCTATCTAACTTAAACAGAAAAGCCACAGTCAAGTAATTTGCTTCTAAAATCCATGACAGACAGCTGTGCACATTTTTAACAAACAATGTCAATACATAGGTGGACATAAATATAAGCCATGCTTTTTTTACGCCAAACACACACACTGAAAACTAACTTCAAAAATAAAAGGATCCATGTAATGGAAAAGCATGTACTGAGAATCTCCAACCATTACATCTCCTGGAAACATACTTGCTCCTTTCCTGATGCCTGCCCAAACAATGCTCTCAAAGAATTCAATTGCTGACCCTGAGAAGAGGGAGTATATGGGCAGTGCTACAAAATGAACTATAAGATGATGCAAGTGTCAAGATGGAAGTTGAACATACCAACAAAGTTGAAAGCGAAGACCTCCTCTAAATGAAACGTTGGAACCTACCTGAAGGTTTCTTCAGAGGGGGGAAGTCATCCAGATTGGATAGGTTGCACCTCCTCCAGCTCCAGGCAGGGCTATGCAAATTTTCTTGCAAGTCTTTCCTGGTTGGATCAGCTGACTCTTCAGACTTAGTATAGCCCAGCTCCAAATATTTTGATCATGTCCATATCATTTTTGTTTTGTTTGTTTGGGCAGGAAATGGATGACCTCGCCCCACTGAAGAGAAGAAATCTTCAGGTAAATTCCAACATTTAATTCTTTAGTGGGGGAAGTCATCCAGATTGATTATTTGCCCAAACTGTCACCCAGGGACGGATCCTGCTTCTTCCTTCCTAATCCACCACCCACTGCAACACCCTTCTGTCAAAGGATGTCTCTGCATAGTCCATATGGTCAATCCTGTAATGTTTGACAAAAGTGAAAAAGATAGACCACATGGCAACTCTGCAAATTTCTGGGGCCCTTGTGGAGAAAGCCGCTGAAGAGGCCGCCACTCTGGTGGAATGAGCTGTGATGTTCTTTGGTGCCAGTAGGCCCTGTGCCTCATACGCCTTACTGATATATGTTCTGACCCAAAAGGCGATTGTCTTTTCCTCAGCAATGGGCTGCTGTGAAGTACAAACAAGGCATCAGAAAGCCTAAAATGTTTTGTTTTCTCCAGATATATACACAGAGCTCTGCACACATCTAACTTATGCCAAGCTTTTCCCTTAGGGTACTTCAGCTTTGGACCGAAAGATGGCAACACCAACTGTTGGTACAGAGAAATCACCTTTGGTATAAAGGAAGGGTCTGTCCTTAAGATCACTGAGTCATTCCTGAGAGATACACAGTTCTTTTCGCACTGACAAGGCTGCCAGCTCTGCCACCATTCTTGCTGAAGTGACTGCAAGTAGAAAAGCAACTTCCCAGGACAAGAATCTGAATTCTACAGTTTTTAAAGGCTCAAATGGTGCCTTCATAAGAGCCTTTATGACCTTAGAAATGTACCATGTTGGAAATCTGTGACTGGTGGAGCTAATTGAGTTGTGCTCTTTAGGAAATGCCTTACATGCTTGTTTGGCGATATATGTTTTTAGCTTCCTATGCCCCAAGACTGCAGTCAGCGCCACCACTTGTCTTTTTAGAGTGCTAGGTCTCAACCCGTTTTCACCATCATGAAGGAACAGGATCACGTCCCTGAACATTGAGGTCAACAAATTTAGTCCTCTGGCACTCGCCCAGCTCCTAAAGGTTCTCCATATGATTGCTGTATGGAGAAGAGGAAACGAGGCCACACTAAGGCAAAATGAAGGTGAAGAAATGAAATGGTGCAGAAGGAAAAGAATCTTTAATAATTGTACAACCCCTATGTGTTTTGTGTGCAGCTTCATCAGGGGGAATCGATTTGCATTCTTTTTAGTTCCATTCCCATACATATAGAAACAGCTGTTTCTTTAAAGAACTGTTTCTTCATCTTCATGTTGTATGGAAAAGCCAACAAATCTATGATCGATATCCCAAATCATTTGGTCATTTGTCGAAAGATGTCCCAGTTTGACTCCATTCTCCTGGATCGAGGTCACTTCTGCTCAGCCATTCTGCTTCTAAGTTTTAGGTGTTCTGCCTTGATTCTAGTCAGATTTCTCTGCCCACTCTACAAGAAGCCTGGCCTCCCTGAATAATGATTTTGATCTCCCTCTCACCCCATCTGTTGATGTGTGCCTTTGCTGTTGTATTGTCTGTGCGCACTAATACTTTATTGTCTTTTAGGAGATTGTAGAAGGCCATCACTGCTAGTCTAATTGCTAGCAGTTTCAACCAAGTTTATACTGTGAAAGACCTCCACTTGAGTCCACTTGCCCTGAGCAACATGTCCGTACTAATGTGCTCCCCAGCCTCTTGCTGCTGGTGTTTGTCATCACCACCAGGTGAGGAAAAAGCAGAAAACTTGCCCCCTTCTCTTAGTTTGCTGTTGGAAGTCCACCTCCCAGGAAGACCTTTAGTGTTCTGCATAGCTTGACTTGCTTGTGTCTCTTTCTCGATATATCCTTGTGCCAGGGGAGTAACTTCCACTGCAGTGGTCTGGAATGAAACCTGGCCCAAGGAATCAGGTATATTGCAGAAATCATTAGACCCAGGACAGTCAACAAATACATTAGGTCTGCCAAATTCTCCTTGCTGATCCCTTTTACTATTTCCATAATTGTATCTTTTGTTTTTCCTTTTGCAGGAACACCTTGGCCAGACATTTATGTCTCCTGTCTCCTAAGTGGACTAGGCAACTGGAAGGGGTGAGATTGATCAGGAACCCATGCATCCAAAGCGCATACATGGTGTTCTTGGTATCCTTGATTGCCTGACCAGCATTCCTTGCTCTGATCAGTATATCATCCAGGTAAGGGTAAAGGTGAATTCCCTGCTGTTGTAGGCTTGCTACCAATGTGACTAGAACCTTGGCAAATGGTAATAAGGAAAGGCCAAATGGCAGAGCCTTGCACTGAAAATTGAGGCCATGGAAGAAAAACTGAGAAACCGTCAGGAGGAGGAGGAGGAGAAAGAGATCGATTCTCCTGCAGCTGATCTCTGGTGTCTGAAGCTTCAAGCAAGAGGGGATCTTTTCTTTGCTGGATCTTTTTCTTCATTATAGGGATAGCAGTTTTCTTTGTCCCTGAAGACCTCTCCTCTTCTATCTCAAAAACCACACACACACACACACACACACACACACACACAAAGCAAAGGTAGGCTGGAGCTTCCTGCTGGAGCTACAGAGCTATCCAGACTGGTGGGTCAGCCAATCCAACCAGAAGAGATTTGCAAGAAAATGTGCATAGCCCTGCCTGGAGCTGGAGGAGGTATGACCTAATCAATCTGGATGACTTCCCCCACTGAAGGAGAATTCAGAATTTCACCTTAGCACTATACTCAAGCTAGCCACCATCTACTGCCACTAAAATGATATCCTGTTCATATATATTGAATTTCAAAACAGTAATCTTACTGCAGGGGATAGCTGGTTCATTCACTAGTTATTTTTAAAGGAGAGAAAATGAAAGCTTATTCTTAAAGATTTTTAAATGGATTAAAGAAGAGATGTATGACATTGTAGAAGATTGTTACAGGAGATGAATACAAAGTGGTAGCCATGTTAAGTCTGCTGCAGCAATAAAACAACAATCTCGTAAGGTACCTACTCTAGTGATAGTCTTTAAGAGGCCACTAGATTTATGTATTATTTTACAGGAGATGAAGACAGAACAGTCTGAAAAACTTGCTGGTGTTTGCCACTTTCTTCTTAAAAGTCTCTACAAGAACTTGCACATTTTAGTGGCTCACAGTGCAATCCTAAATCAGTGTGAGATGTAACCCCATTTATGATTTATTATGAGTGAGGTAACAGTTATATACTAAAGAAATATGATTTTAAATAAATCATAAATTACTGCACATTTTGAGTCGTACTCTATATGAAAAGCATTCAGGTTCACTCAAAATGTAACTATGGCAAAGTGTAAGAAGAAGAGATTGGATTTACACCTCGCCCTTCACATGTAGTCTCAGAGCGGCTTACAAACTCCTTTCCCTTCCCCTCCCCACAACAGACACCCTGTGAGGTAGGTGAGGCTGAGAGAACTCTGAGACAACTGTCCTTGAGAGAACAGCTGGTACAGAGCTATGGCTTGCCCAAGGTCATCTAGCAGGTGCAAGTGGAGGAACAGGGAATCAAACCCGGTTCTCCCAGATTAGAGTCCGCACACTTAACCACTACACCAAACTGGCTCTCTTGTTTTTCCTTTTGCAGGAAGATAAAAGCTAGATCTGAGTCTAGTAGCACCTTAGATACCAAGAGGATTTTCAGGGTATAAGCTTTTGTGAGTCAAAGCTGCCTTTGTCTGATACCATGGTCCATTCATATGAACAGCTGTGTGGCCTGCTGCAACCAAAATGACAAGAGTTTCAAAGCATCGAGAAGACTAACAAATGTATTTGTGGCGTATGCTTTTATTAAGGCAGATCCCAATGTCCCAGATTTATGAAGTTGTTTCTCCTATGACCTATGGGCCCAGCGGCTGGGAGAAGGGCAGATAAGGAGACAGCAGGTGCTTCAACTTCTGGGACATTATTTGACGGCTCCAAAGAAAGCAAACCTCTGACCAAAACACACCCAAAAGATCCAAGCACCCATAATGAATACCCATGGGGAATATATATAGCAAGCTATTTTACAGCTACAAGGAGTTGCCATTAAAATCACTTTCAGCACAGTTTCTACCCTGTCCATGACATTTTTGTACAGCCCTTGATCAAAATGCTAAAAGGAGATCAATACTGATAACCTTGGGTGCGTTCAGACAGGCAGCTAATCCCGCCATTGGCCCGGCTGTAATTTGATCTAGATCTTTTAAATCCAGCATTGCATGACCAGACAGCTCCCCCATGAATCGCTTTACTGCATGTGACTCCACAATGGATTGTCTAGACGGCATCCACTGTAAGGAGCCAAGCAGTTGGCTTTTTTTTTTTAAAAAAAAAAATCCTGTTTGTGCATGTGCATATCTGCATCCACCTTAAGAAACCGTGCAGTTGGCTTTTTTTTTTTAAAAAAAAATCCTGTTTGTGCATGTATATATGTGCTAATCTGCATATGTGCCTCACCATCTGTGGACGTCACATGTTTAAGCGGTTATGCACGTATCGCTAAGAGTTTTTTAAAATGGCAGCCATTCGGGATGGTCTGGAGACCATCCCTACAGGCTGATTGCACGCTGGTGGAACAACCTGACGGTGGAAAGTCCAGCATTGGCCTGTTGGCCAGCTTTAGACTGGTCTTTAACCACTGTCTTTTAAGTACAGATCCCCAACGGGGGTCCACAGGCTACTAACGGAAACGGCACAATTCCCAGATGTTGAGGTCTGGACGTGCACTTTAAATTCACCACGCACTCGTGCCTGGCATGGCTCAAAAGAGCCGTCTGAACACACCCCTAGTTGTTCTGAATAAGGCTACAGCCTCTGGTGTCGTGTTTCAGCATCTGCAACAGACCAGCTGGGCAAGGCCAAGGAAAGGTGGTATAGAGAACTGTGTGAAATAACAGTCTAGTAGTCAAGAGTTACTAGGTGACAGCATCGAGATCCACAAGGCCAGAGAAAAAGAGCTGGGAAAACGGGTTGCCAAGAAACAGTCCAGACATCAGGGTTATCAAAGAGCAGCAACTTCGGCATTTAGGAACACATTGTGTCCAAGCCCACAAATTCCCCTTGTGAGTCGTCGTAGTTGCTGGTATTGTACATAGCTGGCTCCTGCAATGATTCATCTTCACTGTCAGCCAGCAGATGGCGCTAAGCAGAGAGGGGTGCGCTCCTACACCTAGCTTGTAAGTCCTGCCTGAGGTTTACAATGTTATGCATAGGATAGAGCAGGTAGAGAAAGAAGTACTTTTCTCTCTTTCTCACAATACAAGAACTCATGGGCACTCAATGAAATTGCTGAGCAGTTGGGTTAGAATGGATAAAAGGAAGTAATTCTTCACCCAAACACGTGGAATTCACTGCCACAGGAGGTGGCAGCGGCTACAGGCATGGACGGCTTCAAGAGGGAACTGGATAAACATATGGAGCAGAGGTCCATCAGTGGCTATTAACCACAAAGTATAGATAGGAACTCTCATTCTGGGGCAAGTGATGCTCTGTATTCTTGGTGCTGGGAGGGGGACACAACAGTGGGAGGGCTTCTAGTGTCCTGGCCCCACTGATGGACTCCTGAGGGCACCTGATGTTTTTGGCCACTGTGTGACAGAGTGTTGGACTGCATGGGCCACTGGCCTGATCCAACATTGGCTTGACTTATGTTCTTATGACTATGGCAGCAAAAATGATATACACATAAAAATTGAAATGTCTGACAATATCTCTAGTAGAATGCCTGGAGAAGACATTGGACTTGGCAGATATGACTAAATTTATAGCATTGGTTAGGGAAAATATAATTACTTCACTTATTAGAGATTACATGAAAAGATAAGGATGGTTTGTGTTTTTTCTGAATAAGAAATTTGCTTAAGGAAAATTAAAAGGAGAGAGAGTTCTTGTTTCTATATACAAGCAAGGAAAATTCTGTAACCAAAATATATTTGTTGTAGAGAAAACTGGAAGCCTTTATGTCCCCTTTCCTTTTCCCCCGTTTTTATTCTTTATGCTGTATTTTAATTATGTTTGTGTATGGTTTCAATTTTTTTCTGCATGTCTCCCATTTTATTTCCCTGATAAAATTAAAAATTTTCCCAAAAAAGGAAAGAAAAAGTAGAGCCTTTATTGTCCCTTACTCAGTAATATTCCAATATAGCTCTTATATGAGAAAAAAAAACAAAGGGTCTTTATTTTCAACAATGATTCCCCCCAGCACACAGAAAGATATTCAGCTAGAGTATATGCTTACACATAAGAGAGATGTGCTTACAACAGCTGCAAAATTATATTCAATCTTCAATTAACTTACAAAATAAAGTTATGTGAACTTTGGTATTGGTCTTTGGATTGTACAGCCAACAAATGATTATTTCCTGGAGAAACTGCCAGACAGGCAAACAGGGTCTCTTGCTTAAACAATGTAACAATAAAGCAGATATTGCTACACACAACCTCTTATAATATAGTTCCTCACCAAAACAGTCTTCAGCTCCACCATAAAACTGACCAGATCCAAAGAGTGCTGCAATCTCTGGAAAATATGTGTTTTTATTAATTATTTCATGTAGCTAGTTTTTTACAATTAGGTGATAATACAGATTTGATTCCATCAGACATATTTTATCACACAGCAAATGAATGATTTGGTTAATTGATTAATGATCAGCACTTGATGACCCACACCTAAATGTGAAAAATACTGAAGTACTGAGTTTAAGGTAATGAACAAGTTGAATTGGAACAACTCATTCACATGCCATCCATTGATTCAGCAGAAGAATGCATGTGGGAACTGTCTTACTGACAGCAAAAAAAAAAAAAAGCCTTGAAATGGAAGTTTCCTGAAATTATAGTTTCAAGTGTCTTTCATCCCACTCCCAATTGTACCTGGTGATGTAAAAGTGAAACTTCGGTTCCAAAAAGACCTCTGTGTTATGCAGGACATAGCACTCAAGTGATTTTTCTTAAAATAGACTTGTTAAAAAAATGTCATGAGCCAACTATTATGACAATGCAGCTTTCTGCTGCACTGAATGCCTAGGATGGATAACTTTTCTTGGTCTTGCTTATTGACCTGCGTTCAATGAAAAATATTTTTAAATTTAATAGGTTTGAAAAGCTTATAAATTCACATGTACATATCTTCTATTTATGTCTCTTTCCACGAGAGACATGACTTATTTTAATATCTCTATTATTACTAGAAAAGCACCTGCAAGAGAATATGAGGTTAGATGCACCTTTTGTTGTTGGTCCTTTTGAAAAGATATTTTCTTGTTTTTTTAATGTAAGTAATAAAGATGTCAAGTTTATATAAAAAAACCTTAATATAATTTTTTTCCATTTGAGAGCATCCATTTTCAAGCATCTTTTTTTAAAAAGGGAGCTTCAGCAACAGAAACCATAAAAATTATGAAACAAACCTGAACGTTATTTTCTTCCTTCTTTTAAGAGAGGAATTACTGGGAGAGTAATAAATGCAAGATATGTAGATGTGAACTATAAATGTTTAAAAGACGTTAGATTTTGAAGTGTTTTTCATTCAAACCAGGTCAACAGACAACACCAAGAAAAGACACTCAACCCAGAATAGAAAACCTTTAGTGCAGCAAAAGTTTCCATCACTAAGGCTATGCTCCCTCTCTTCTCCAGCCACAAAGGCTGAGTTACTAGAGAGAAGAAGAAGAGAAGAGATTGGATTTATACCCAACCCTTCACTACCCGAAGGAGTCTTAGAGCGGCTTACAATCTCCTTTCCCTTCCCCTCCCCACAACAGACACCCTGCGAGGTAGGTAGGACTGAGAAAGCTCTCTCAAGAACTGCCCTTGAGAGAACAGCTCTGAAGTAACTTGTAACTGACCCAAGGTCACACCAGCAGCTGCATGTGGGGGAGTGAGGAATCAAACCCAGTTCTTCCAGATTAGAGTCTACACTCCTCAACACTACACCAAATTTCTAATCACTCTCCAAAGCTAAGCAGCAGCTTCTAGCCACTTAATACGGAACAGCACTGAAGAACAGTACACAAGAGCAGGTGCTGGATTCTCCCGACTCTAATGCGGGTTCACAATCATAATTGGATCACATTGGTTGCAATCTATCTAATTTTGAACTGGGTCCTAGTGTTGGGGGGGAAAAAACCACACAATGGGGACAGGGACAGACAGGAAGGATTTTCTACAAATCTGTGGGAAACCTGAGTTTTGAAGAAAAACCTTAAGTCTTACAAACAAAGCAATGGTGGATTAAAATAAAAACAAAAGCAATGTCTGTACCTTAGAAATGAATGCCCACTTAGATATCAAGGGACTATATTTCTAAGATCTTGATGGCCATTTTGAAGCTACTAGGCAGCCATAACAGTATTACCAAGCCTTCAAAACCTAGGTTTTTTCACAGTGAGAGGTGTGTGAAAAGGGTAAAATATGGAAGGGATGGAAGCAGGGAAATTAATGGGAAAGCATATGGGAGCTGCTGGGGGAGGGAATGGGGTGAGGTGGGATGAGATTCCCCTTGCAAATCTTTAATTAATTAATTTATTTATTTTTCACATTTATATCCCGCCCTCCCCGCAAGCGTGTTCCACTTGTAATCCACCAGGTCTGAAGCACTCCAGTGTAAGAGAGTTCTTATCACATATATTTTGACAACGTTTTTTTCCATTCGGACCAGCACATTTCACTAACATACCTGTTTTAGAATCTGCTGGTATCCACTCAGCACTTTTTTCAGCTGCAAACTACACTGTATCCTACAAAACATAATATTTAATCCAAGTCATGTAAGTAACTGGTCAACATTCAAACAGCAACATAAATCCTTCTGGTATACTGTATATGTGGGAAGAGGCAAGGGAGGAGATGGTGTTTATTAGAACATTGCTTTCTTACGTATCAAATACCCTTCACTATAGAAACATTAAATTCTGTGTTCAAAATAATAATTCCTAAGCGTAAATATAGCAAACCATTTCTGAGTTTATGTTCAACAAATTGGGGATAAAATGTATTTTGAAATACTATAAATTTGAAATTAAGAGATGTAAAAACATTAACAGCTTTTAGAAAATTCAGTTACTTAGAATCAATCAAAGTTTACTGCATATAGCCATTGGCCATCACAATATGTAATATAATAACAGTACAGAGATTGGCAACATAGTGTAAAGAAAATCCAGTTAGTTATTGTGTTTTGTCTCCCCTTAACCTATAATGTATTAAACTTCACAAAAAAAATTGATACTGTTGTTATCAAAGCAATATATTGGAAAACTTGCATGAGCTTGTAACACTATTTCGGAAAACCTGTGTCTTGAACCTGGTGCAAGTAATATCCAATTATGATAATCTTATCAACAAAAAGATATAAATATTACCATAATTTCAACAGAACATTAAGAAAAACCTTCATAAAACTAAACTTGCCCAATTTTCCTCATTCTAATAATGTACAAGAAAAAAAATCACCTCATTCAATTAGACATAATTCTTCTCCTCCTGAAAATATTCAGAAGGATGCTTGTTAAAAGAGCTCTGACCTGCTTAAGAAGTTTAACTTGCTTTCAGAAAAAAATATTTAAATGGTTCTTAAAGCATTATTTGAATCTCCTACATCTGATGTCACACTAACCTCTATTATGAATCTTGAAAGGGTAATTGTGCTACTCTCATTATTTTCTAATCCAGGAGGCCACGCCCCCAGGAATACAGACTGAAGCTACATGTTCTCCATTGGCTATAAGAGACTGGCAGCAAGCTTCAATCAGGCCACATCTGTTCAAGAGGACAGGAAAATGAACATTAATCATTACCCTATTTTAATTAAACAGCCTCATTAGTAAGGACTATAATTCATGTTTGAAATGGTGGCTTGCAACATTACATGCTGCACCTTCAACTAGCTAAAAAAGTCTGATGGGGCAAAACCACATTCCTTGTATCTTTACAGTATGGACCATAAAATCTTTAAATAGGGCTACCTACAATAGAGCTATTGCACCAGTGAAAGCAAACAGGCGTAAGTATGCCAGCTTAAATTGTTTAGAGATAGTAGCTTTAATACAACACTTCTATATGCATAGTACATGAGTACATATAATTTCAGGGAAACATCTAGGGTGAAATGATGGAAAAGGGAAAAGGAGCCAGTTTTCAACTTAACTTAAATGGTTCATAACCTTCTTCATAACCTGAATAACCATCCACTTCTATCAGTACTTATGTTCATTCAGTTGTAGGACAAGTTCCATCTAATATTTGCATCTCAGTGGCTAGCCTGCACATGCTTAGTTCCAGTGTGGGACTGCACAGAAGACTGAAGATAAACCATTAGATTCAGTATTAACACAAGCTATAGTCTATGCTGGGTTACTACTCATGTGATATTTTTTACACAACACACACTGATATAGGGAGAAATTGTGTATAGTTGCCTGTACAAATAACTCTTACATGTGTTTAATCCCTGCCCTGAACATAATGATCTACAGTGATAAATTGGATAAATATATGGAGCAGAGGTTCATCAGTGGATATCAGCCACAAGGTATAGATAGGAACTCTCAGTCTGGGGCAAGTGATGCTCTGTATTCTTGGTGCTGGGGAGGAGCAACAGTGGGAGGGCTTCTAGTGTCCTGGCCCCACTGGTGGACCTCCTGATGGCACCTGGTATTTTTGGCCACTATGTGACAGTGTTGGACTGGATGGGCCATTGGCCGGATCCAACATTGGCTTCTCTTATATTCTTTTGATATTTTCAGATTAAAGCATATTCCAAACTACAACACAGCCACACAGAGACCAGAAGTGTTAGCCAATCCATGCTAGACAAACACTTATTCCCGAGCTGCATACTGTGAGTGATAAAAAGAAAAGCATAAGGATCATACAACCCATCCAGTCACGATTTTAAGCAGCCATGTTTTTCCTAGAGATTTGTATCTAGCAGCCTTTTGAAAAGTTTAAGAGGGAAATGGGATTCTAATCAGCGGGCTACAAACTAGAGGCCCGGGACTTGCTGGGTGTAGGCCCTACAGTGCTATTCCTTGGCTGGTCTAATCAAAGATATTTGGCCTTTGCAACACTCAATGACTGGCTTATAATTCCAGTGTGACTGGCTTTCATTCTGCAGTGGCTGCTCTCTGATCTGCAGAAACAGAAAATTAATGCTCACTCTCAGCCTTCCCATGTTCTGTCTCAACACCAGCAATATTACGTAAACTAATTAGTAGCAAATCATTCAACAACTGAAATTGCTGATATTCAGGATCTCTGCAGATTGTAGTAGCCATCATTGCTCATCACGTAAGATGCATGATTAAAATGAAAAATTACTGGGCAATAAAAGGCGGAGGAATGTAGAAAATCATGAACCTCACCTAGCATTTTTCAACTGAAGATCCACTGGCAACAGTATCCTTATATGAAAGTCTGTACCCTGGAAGAAGTAACAGCTCATTAGGTATCATATCTACAGACATCTTCTCTCCAAACCAGAGAATCTCAGAGAACATCAAGACACTATGGTCACACAGTACAAACTGGAAGACCAAAATTGACCTTTAAATGTACAAATACGTGAAAACACTCTTGGAATCACTGATGTGCCTTTCATTTCCCTTTTTACTTCTGTAAGGTACAATGATGTTACTACTTTTACTACATCCATGACGGCTATAAAATCTATAACAAACAAGATAGCTGGGATTAGTTTCAATTTTATAAACCATGCAGTTAGTCTTTGTGCAACTTTTAAAGTGTATTCTACCCTTGTCAGCTGTAGGGACAAGCCATTTAAAGAAACAAACACTATCAGTGAACAAAAATACACATTTCCAAGTTTTCCAGGAAAGAGTATCAACCATTAAATAGTCTTTGATGACCACCACATCCCCCCCCCCAAAAAAAAACCTGGCGAAAAAGAGAACATGCTACAGCATGCACTTATTTTAAACATTCACTACTCAGTAAAATTATACCAAATCCTGCTGCACCAAAAAACAAACAGGAATTTTGTGGTAACCTCCAAGACTAACAAATTTTTACTCTAGCTTTTGTGATCTAGAGTAAGAATGTTCTCAGGACCTAAGTATGTATTTACTGACCAGCTGCAGGGCACATCTACACACATCTTCTCATGCTTGCATAAATATGGCTTTTTCCAAGTACCCAAAATACAGCATTTTATGCCTGGATAAATACAGCCCTTTTCCTACATAGAATTTTGACTGCTATATTGTGCTTGCTGTGGAAAATGCAGTCTTGCTCAGGTGTCATAGATAAATTCAAAGGGAATAACGGTAGTTTTAAGATACTTACAACTCAGTCCTACATTCTTGCACAATTTTATGAGATTCTTTTAGTTACTTTTCTCAAAAAACTGACCAGTGTCCACATTGTATACCGCTGAGCAATCAAACAGTGAAGCAGTAATCTAGGATTGGAAGAAAGAACAGCAATGCTGCTACCCAACATTGCTGCATTGTTTTTTGTAACATTGGGAGGTTACAGGTTTCATGGTTCTTCTGAAGCTGAGCACTCCTCTTTTGCACAGAAGAAAACATCTAGAGATTTTAAGGGGAGAGAGAATAATAAGAAATAGCAGTAATTTCTTCATCCCCAGGAGCAAATGTGAGTGGAATACCAAATATAAAACTCCTCCTGGATTGCAACTTGTGGGAATACTGTTTAAAAGAAGAACACACGTTACCTCATTGGATGCAAGGGCCCATACTTAATAACACCCTCATCCTTTTATTCTTCCATAATATTGAAGTCAGTCATGCGAGTCTGCTTCAGCACTCACAAAATCAATACAAGCCTTTTTTTTTTTTAAAGTGGGAACTGTTATTAGAGATCTATATAAACTGCAAATTCAGGCATGCACAATATAACAGTGGTGTCTGTACTGTGGACCAGGAGACAAAGGTATCCTGTATGGCATGAATCTAACTTGCCATGCAAGCCCCTTACAATGGCTTGTTACTTGCATGCAAAAGACATGCTCTTTTTCCATTCAGTCAGTAAGGGGGATTGAGCAGAGCAAGGGTTCAACACAGTGTATACTTAGTTCCAAACTAGATCTCTCATGCAGTCTTGTTTTTAAATTCCAGCAGCTGCTTTGCTGAAGGAGAAAGGGCTTTGAGGCAGGGTTATTATTATTACATAGTGGAAAAGTGTTGGCAAAGAGGGGATATTAACCCTTTCCTTCATTCACTATCTTTCTGCTTCAAAATGGCCTGTCAGCAGCCTTTTCCCTACGGAGTTCCTGATGAGTGTTTACAGAGATAAATACACATCTGGAATCATACAAGACAAAAGCACATCGGTGAAGTGACTTCTTAAGCATCCCTTTCTCTGCTCTAAATCACTCCTTCCTCAAACAACTGTTTCTATAATCAAAGTGGTCACTGGTTTTAAACACACGAGTTTGTGTGTATAATCTAATGTGATCCATAGGATAGCACCTTCACAGTAAATATCTCTAAGTTCAAAGGAATTTACTCCCACAGATAAGATCCCTGCATCCTTCAGAGAAAATGCAACAAGTCATTAAATCTCTATCATTTATTTTGTGTCTCAGATTAACAAAGAATAATAAAATATTATTTTAAATTGTCTACAGCATTTAATTTTAAAGTACTGCAGGAGTCTATAGGTGCTAAGCATTTGTAGGGGACCGCTTTTTCCTCATAAGTGATCTCATATACTCCAACACACTAACTGGAAAATCAACCAAAAATGGTTAACAGTTTCAGGTGTAACACTGGTTAAGGTTTGTAGCTTGTTACCAGGTTTCTACAGAGCACATATTTTTGACTTGGCAAAGTAGTATGAAATTTCATGGGCAAAAAAATTACTCTTTTTAATAAGAAGTAATTTTTAATCAGTTCCACTCTAGCATCTGATGAAGTAGATAGTAGTCTGTGGAAAAGCTTTTTCAGTATTATTTCAGTTAGTCTTAAAAGGTGCAACTTTCTATTATAGATTTCAATTGATTACATTTGAGAATTCTGATGCAAACAAAGATTTCAGATATCAAATAGTCCATGGAGCTCTTACCTGGGAAGTATTTTAGCTAAATTTAGGAGTAGTTATCAGCTTAGCTGCTAATTATTTCTAGCATTTACACAAAGAATTCCAAGAAACTGTCATAGTGTAGTCTGAAGAACTGAGAAACACAATTAATGTACCCCACAACCTTTACCTTCATAGTATATTGTAAATCTCACTCTGTTTACATTTAAATGGTCCCTAAAAATAGCAGCTGTAATTCTGACCTTTTGTAAAGGTCAAATAACTTTGATTCAATGTTTCATTAAAATACTGAAAAGTATTTTTTTTTAAAAAACGGACCTTTAAGACATACTCATCCTGAAAAATACAGCATGTTAGGAAACATAAATACTAGATATACAGCAGCTTTGATGAGTCTCTGTTAATAGGGAGGGGAAACTGTCTTCTGGGTTTTTAATTTTTGTTTTATATTTGAACAGTATTTTGTGTATAGCCAGTCTCCTTTGCTTTAAAAAAATACATTTTTCAGTACAAAAGAATAGATAGATGCTAGATAATGAAGTGGTTTAAGAGTGGAATTCTGTCCTTTAGAAGTCAATGGAAAAATTCTCACAATTCTAATTGAGCAGAATTGGAGCTTGAAAGCACAGTTCAACTGAGAAATCCCATAACTTAATGAAAACACATTGCCCTCCCATGTATCCTTGCCTCTACTACTCAGGTCTCAATGTTTAAACTGTATAGGGTAAGTGGTAAACTCCTCAGGGCAGGCAACTGTCTTCTTTTACTCTGCACTATGCACAACAATGGAGCAATAACAATAATACATTATCCTGCACAAACTCCAGTGGATGAACAGGGCTGCTCTTGCACTATGTTGCTGAGTACAGGTTTCCATGGGACTGAACTCTCAGGCTGCAACTCTAAAGACCCATGATCCAGACAGAAACTGTGGAATGGTGGAGGTGGAATTAAACCCTCTGCCCTAATGCAAATCATCCCTTCTTAGTGCTGTTGATGCAACCTATACACCCCCTCTTCAGCAAACAGAAGTTCACATCATAACAACAGTGAGTGTGGTGACGTGGGGTCCCCACCACACATGGCAGTTGTTAATCCAGTTCCTCCAGTGTCTCTTTGAATGAAGTCCCACTGGAGAGTGCCAAAGGGTTGCTGGAGAGCGCCAAAGGGTCCAACAAGTCCAGTATGCCATTTCCCACAGTGGGAAGCCAGCTGCATCAAGAAAGTTTATAAACAAGACTGAAAAATATACTTTATGCTACTCAGGCAGTGATCCTGTTCCACCAGCACTGCTCAAATCCCACCCATAGGAATTTGACCAACCTTCACTGTGTAAAGCAAATCTACTCTAGTGGTTGATCACTGAAAGTCACATTAGTACTGCCTACAGGTGCCATGCACATTGCCTGTGAGGAAAGCGTGAGAGAGAAAATTCTCCATACACAAACCATCCCTCTCCTTGAAAAATTAATCTGTGAGTTTTACACAAAAATCTCACACATACACACTTTTAGGGAGGGAGATAATTTATATTTTTTATTACATAGACTCCCCAACCCCCAGACATGACCAGCTAAAGGAACGATTGTCTTTCCTGGAAAGAAAGGGGCATTGTGGGTCTATTCTCATCTCACCCTCTCCTTATTTATTGAGGCGGGGGTCAGGATGCTAACAAGCCTGGCAAAAGTGTCCTGTCCTTTTAATATAGACTTAAAAGGATGTTATTTCCCAAGTGGACTTATTTACCTCCATCCCATGAAAAAGCTTTACCTGCTCATTTCCAAACATTAAACCGCTACTAAAGGGAAGGACAGTTTTCTCCAGGCATGTTGACAACTATTAGGTGGGGAAATCACCTGACTTGGCCCTCAGAGGAGGAAGGACCTCTATAGACCGCCTTTCTTCCCAAGGACCCAAAATGGCTTACATCATTGTCCTCTGCACCAGTTTATCCTCACAACAACCCTGTGAGGCAGGTTAGGGGAAGATAGTGTGAGTGGCCCAAGGTCACCCAGCAATGGATGGCCATAAAGCTCACGAGTAGGAGTGGAAAAGCGGCCGGGGGGGGGGGGGAGGGTTGGTCATCTCTAGGCACCCTTTCTTAATACGGCCTACCAGACAAGACTTTTGTGAGGATGAACGAAAAGGGTAAGAAAACCTGCGCAGATTATCCCGAGAGCCTTTACAATCATAAGGGAAATGCCACCCTCCCCCGCTTCCCCACACTGGGATCTGAGTACAGCGTCTCCCCTACCTGGGCGGTGACAAACCCCTCATAGACACTCTTTTCCCGGTTCTGGGGCAGGAGAAGCGGACATTCGCGCAGCAGCGACCCGAACCCAGCAGCCATTTTGTGCTTCTCCTCCTCGCGGACACACGCACAACCGCAAAAGACACGGCACGATTTCGTTGCGCAGCCCGCCGTCCCTCGCGCCGGACAGTTCGAAAACAGCGCGCATGCGTCCTCTGTCTGTCAAAACCCTATCAAGCACCGCCCTACGGGGAAACTGAAAAAATTCCGGCGGCTCATGCGTAATGCCCGCAGACCCACGGTGTCGAGCCAATCATTTAAAAAGGCAGTGCCCCTCCCCCTGAAACAAAACTTCCTTAATGTGTAGGGAGAGAAAAGGAGAGGACGGGGGATTCGTGAACGGAGCCCGCGATTAATTTTGAAGCGAGAAGAGGATGCTGGCAACGGGCTGACTGGTTGTTCTCAAAACTTCCTGTGTCTCGCGCCTTTGACTGTGATTGGACAGAGGAGAAGGCGGCGGAGGTTGAGAAAGTCTCGTGCCCGCGCTGTCGGTTTCTTCTGGCCAATGTGAATGCTGATGAGTTTGCATCTAGTGGGTTAAACAAGAGTAACTCGATTTTGATGTTTTAGCACAGTGCTAAACAGAATGTTTAAGAAACGGGGACACTGTTCTCAGTCTTTTATACATATCTAAGTTTTATTTCGGGTATAAGCTTCTGTGTGCAGGCACATTTCTTCAGATACAAGGAAACAGAAGTTACCAGTCCGTACCTACAGGTAGAGGGTAAGCAGTAAATTAGCTTACAGCATAATGGCGATGTTTAACAGATTCAAGGACCAAATGAGAAATAAAATAAAATATGGCCCTTCTGGGGGATTGGTTAGAATACAATGGCATCCCCAGGATTTAACAGGGAAATTGGTTTCTTATCTCACGAATAGGGTTGCCAGCCTCCAGGTGGGGCCTGGAGATCTCCCGCTTTTGCAACGGATCTCCAGCTGACAGAGATCAGCTCCCCTGGAGATAACAGCTGCTTTGAAGGGTGGACTCTGTGGCCTTGTACCCTGCTGAGGCCCTTCCCCTCCCCAAACTCCGCCCTCTCCTGGATCCACCCCCAAAGTCTCCAGGTATTTTCCAACCCGTACTTGGCAACCCTACTCACTAAATATGTTAACCTCATTCAGTCCTTACATCTTTATTTTCATCCAATCCCCCAGAAGGGCCATACACCCTCTTAATTTTGTCTCTTATTTGGAATAGTAGATTAGAATAGTAGTAGATTGTAATGCAATGAATAGTAGAATGTAATGCAATTTGGAATGGTAGATTTTGGAATGTATTTCTCTGGTCTGGGGACAGAAGAGATCATTCTACACAGCCAATCACCCCACTTCAAAGAAGAAGATGCTGTAAGGTTGCCTTTATACTTGAGAGGAGACAGATGGAGTGTAATGGTAGGGTTTGCAGGGGACAGGACTTCAATGGAGTATAATGCCATAGCATCCACCTTCTAAAATAGCCATTTCAGCAACAAGCTTGAACCACAACAGAACTGTGATGCTTCCCAGCACGACAAGCAATCTTCAAGCACTGATATTCTCCAAAGATGTCATCTCGACTTTATTTCCTGCCAGCTCCATGACATTATCCAACCACCCAAAATATTACTCCCCATACTCATTTTCTCCAGGTGAGCTGATCTCTGTCACCTGGAGATCTTCTTCCACCTGGCGGTTGGCAACTGTATATGGTGAAGCAACATGACTTTCTTGGTGGTTTCTTATCCACGTACTAACTGGGGCTGAACCTGTTTAGTTTTCGAGATCTGATGAATCCTTCCCTTTAAGGAGCCCAAGGCAGGGGTGCCCGATTCACTTTACCTAATTTTATCATCACAAGCAACCCGATAAGGTTGCCCTGAACATGTCACAGGGTTGTGGTGAGGGTAAAATGGGAACCCGGTCGCTATCAAGGGGCTGGCCAAGGTTAAGGTTCAGTACCA
The DNA here is from genome assembly GCA_029233225.1 of Lepidodactylus listeri. Taxonomy (NCBI): domain Eukaryota; kingdom Metazoa; phylum Chordata; class Lepidosauria; order Squamata; family Gekkonidae; genus Lepidodactylus; species Lepidodactylus listeri. Next base: position 127,952,773 of record JARCFY010000003.1, read on the forward strand.
TGACTTCTGCAGTTCCCTCGACCTCCTGGTTGTGGAGCGGGACCTCAACAGTCTCTTGGGGCACGCATGGTTCAATTCCCTGGGGATGGAATTTGCCGGGGTCTACCGCTTGGGGTCTGCAGATTACGCAGCAGTCTGTGCGGAATTTCCAGCTGTTTTCGACGGCACCCTAGGCTCCTACGGGGGGTCCCCAGTCTCTCTGGACTTAGATCCCGCCGTCTGCCCTATCCGCGTGGCAGCCCAGTGGCCTCCCGTGGCCATATGGCCAAAGGTAGAGGCCGAGTTGGACAAGCTAGTGGCACAAGGCATGCTTGAGCCAGTCTCCCATGCTAGGTGGAAGACCCCGATTGTCACCCCTTTGAAATTGAATGGGGAGGTCCGTATTTGCGCGGACTACAAATGCACGCTGAACCTGGCTTTGCAAGACCACGCTTACCCAGTGCCAGTGGTCAGCCATGTGTTAGCCTCTCTAGTGGGGGCCAAGGTCTTTGGGAAGCTGGACCTGGCACAGGCTTTCCAGCAGCTTCCCGTGGACGATGCCACGGCAGAAGCACAGACGATTGTCACGCACACGGGAGCATTCAGGGTAAAATGGCTCCAGTTCGGAGTCAGCATCGCCCCCGGTCTTTTCCAACAACTAATGGACTCTGTTTTGAAAGGCATTCCAGGGGTGAAACCGTTTTTTGACGACGTCCTGGTTGCAGCCCTGGACGTTGCCGCCTTCAAGTCGCGGCTGCAGGCCGTTCTCCAGCGGTTCCAAGACGCCAGCCTCAAGGTGCACAAGGACAAATGCACCTTGGGCATCCCATCTGTGACCTTCCTGGGCTTCACGGTCGACGCCGAGGGCATCCACCCCACTCCAGAGAAGGTGGTGGCCATCACCGAGGCACCCCAACCCACAACGAAGGCGGCGCTACAAGCATTCTTGGGCCTCCTGAACTTCTACCATGCCTTCCTCCCCCACAAGGCGGCGGTCACTGAGCCCCTACATAGGTTGCTGGACAAGGGGGCAAAATGGGGTTGGGGGCCGCGTCACGTGGCGGCGTTCCAAGCGGTGAAGGACTTATTGGTTTCAAACGCAGTTCTGGCACACTTCAATGAATCCTTGCTGGTGATTCTAGCGTGCGACGGGTCTCCATATGGGGTGGGGGCAGTCCTGGACCATCGGCTTCCCAACGGCCGGGAGGTGCCGGTGGCTTACTACTCCAAAACACTGTCGGCGGTGGAACGCAACTACACCCAGATCGACAAGGAAGCCCTGGCCATCGTTGCTGGGGTGAAAAAATTCCACGACTACCTTTACGGTAGGGCGTTTTCAGTGGCCACGGACCACAAACCGCTCCTGGGCCTACTCGCTCCCCACCGCCAGACTCCGTGTTGTCCCCCCGGGTCCTGCAGTGGTCTATTTTCCTTGCAGGGTGCCAGTACAACCTCATGCACTGCCCCGGAAAAGCCATGGGCCATGCAGACACCCTCAGCCACCTCCCACTGCCATCCTGCGATCTGGACCCGGCTCCTGTGTTCCATGTGGCACTCCTCAAAGACCTCCCAGATCGGCCTGTCCAGGTATCCAACGTGGCCTGCTGCACGGCTCGGGACCGGGTCCTCTCCCGCGTTTCGGACTGGGTGGGGAGGGGGTGGCCCGACCATTTGGGCCCTTATTTCGCCGCTTACACAACAAGGCAGCATGAACTGTTCACCTATAAGGGGCGCCTGCTATGGGGCACAAGGGTGGTCATCCCAGAGCCGCTCCGCTCTAGGGTCCTAGCAGCCCTCCACGAGTCCCATCCCAGAATTGTCCGGATGAAAACCCAGGCCCGCAGCTACGTGTGGTGGCCCGGCATGGACAAGGAAATCGAGGATCGGGTGCACCGGTGCAGCAAATGCCAAGAGTCGCACCCTGATCCTCCTCATGCCCCCATCCGGCCCTGGGAGTCAACCGACAAGCCATGGTCGAGGCTCCACCTGGACTTCGCAGGGCCGGTCCAGGGGCCAGTTGTTTTTTTACAGCAAATGGCTAGAGGTAGTCCTGGTGCAGTCTACCTTGACTGAGGTGGCCGTCCGAGCTCTGTGGCGCATCTTTGCCACCCATGGGTTGCCTGACACGCTTGTAACGGACAACGGGACAGCCTTCACGTCCCGGGAATTCCAGCGTTTTGTGGACTCGTTTTGCATCCAGCACATCCGCTCAGCACCCTTTCACCTCGCAACCAACGGCCAGGCTGAACGGATGGTAAGGACTACCAAGGATGCCCTAAAGAGGATGGACCCAGGGACTGGGAGCTACAGCTGATAAAGTTCCTGTTTGGCCAGCGAAACACCTCACACACCGGGATAGGCCACCAACCGGCGGAACTACTGATGGGGCAGCGCCTCGGTTCCCTGCTGGATTGACTCCACCCAGACTGTGCCATCAGCAGTGACGCTAAGCCCGAATTCCGGCCAGCAGCAAGAGGGTTCTTCCCTGAGGACCCTGTCTATGCCCGAAACTATGCCCGAGGTCCGGCGTGGGTCCCCGCAAGAATCATCCACGCAACCGGACCACTCTCCTACGAGGTCGCACTGAAGGCGGGGCGGTCTGGCGGCGCCACATCGACCAGCTCCGGCGGCGTCTCCCATGCAATGCACCCGAAGTCCCCGAGTCTTCCGCTCCCGCTGAACTGGTACCGGCCCCGCTACAGGACCCCGACCCTGAAGCGGAGCCTGCGGAACCCCTGCCTGTTGACCAGCCTGATGAAGCAACACCGGCCGAGCCACCACCGAACGTTCCCCCACTGTTTTTGAGTGCTATGGTTTTTAAAGTGGTATTTAGGTCCATTTATTCTTTTCTGTAGGGACTGACCTGTTTATCTGATGTAGATGGTGGGAAGGCATTGCTGGCATTTGATGGCAAATGTAATGTTGGAAGATGAACTAGTAAATGAACCTGAAATGGTATGGCTGGTGTTGTTCAGTCCAGTGACTGTGTTCTCAGAGTGAATATGGGGATATTTTGGTTGGTTTCAGGCCCTGGTCCCAGAGTCTGTGTCTATCTTAGGACAGACATTGTTATGGGTGAGAAGTTGCTTAAGGGTAGCAGGCTGTCTGTGGGCAAGAAAAAGGTTTGCCTCCCAGTGCCTGTGAGTGGACAGTATTGTTGTCCAGGCTAGGTTGTGGGTTGTTAATAATATGTTGAGCTGGTTTGAATTGAGAGCTGTATGTTGTATTCATTCATTCATTCTGTCTGTCTGTCTGTCTCTCTGGAGTCTTTTCCATGTTCTTCTATTTGTTCAAGTGAGATCTGCAAAATCACAGGGCAGGCCCTTCTGTGCTGTAGCACCCACTTTATGAAACATGCTTCCATCTAAAACCAGCTGTATGACATATGCACAGTGCCAATTTCTGTGCTAGCACTGGATTATGGAGGACACACAAGTCTGTGTGGTGATCATTCCAATAAGTTATGGCTGTCTGCACATGTTTCTTTATAAAATAACACCAAGTGGCCCTGACTGCATCTGAGCACATATGCAAAACACGATCTTGGCTCCCTAGAATTATTCCTTCCTGGCAGGTGTCCAACAGCAACCATATAAATCAACTGCCTTCTACACATAAAGAACATAGATTCTCTAATGCCTCATTTACATCTCCTTGAATTATAAAAATATTCCCTTTGCAGACATTGGCAACATTGAAAGACTAGACCAATCCATATGCTGCCCTGATTTTGAAGGCCCAAAAGGAAGCTGTTAATCCCTTTCAAACCTTGAAAATACTTGGAGGCTTTCCAAACTGCCCGCTGAACATTTCCCCTTCAGAAATGGTGGGTGGGTATTCAGATTCTAAAAGACCTTTGGCTCAGGATGTGATCTTTTAACTCAGTATAATTCCTGTTTCTCTGTTCCTTCAGCCCTTCCTCAAAACCCATTTCTTAAACATGGTTTATGCTGAACCATCATAACCACACCTTTTCTGTAATTTCTATTGTCTCTTCCTCAATTTTATATTCTTTAATAAATAAAATAAGGGGCTTGTGATGGTTATATTTTAAATGTATTAAAGTGTACTTTAAATATAAATTGTATGAAATCAGACTTCAGCTTGCTCATATATAAAAAATACGTTTTAAAACAAAAGTGAGACCACGCAAACTGATACAGTGTGTGATTTCACTGGAGTAAGCACAAACCTCAGAAAGACAAATGAGAAATTCTGAAGTCCTATTTGAAGAAGAAACATTTAAGAAAAACTAAGAAAGGAGATTTTTACTGAAGCAAAACAGTTTTTGAATTGTAAAGCTCTAAATGAATAAAGTAAAGTCTTTGAATACGAGGATGATTAAAAAGACAAAATCATTAGCAAAAAGATATTTACAAGTTTGGTCTCTTTCATTTTGACTGTAATTTTAATTAGTTGGACACTGGGGGGGATGAAAATGAAAGCCTACATCATGTACTTACTCTTTAAATTGCATTCCACCTTAATTTTATGCTCTTCAGTTCTTAATTTCCTTTGGTTTTTTTTGTTCTATGTAATCCGGTTATCAGACTAAAGTGATTTTCTCTCAACCAGGTTTAACATTCCACGTTTCAATCTGGGGGGAAAATAACACAATTTTAGTTTCTATTCTTTCATTCACTAAGACTCTTCAGGTAACTTTTTATGTCCTTTGTGTATACACTTATGTTATTTCCCTTAGAATCACTATTTTATATATGTATATATCCTAGTTTCATATATTCTATGAGCCCCTCCACCCCAAAGTATACCCTGCCAATAAAGTGATATGAAGAATCAGAATATAGAGATCTAGCTTCCAAGGGATGAGGAAAGACTATGCATCAGAGATATATTACTGTTGTCTCTTCCTAAGAAACTGTCTGTGAGTGGAAGACAGCTCCTGGTTTGGGGCCTAGCCTGGAGGAGGGCCTGATGAGACTGAGGCTGCGGTCACACGGCCCCTTTAAATCCAGGAGCCCTCCTGGATTAAAGGGGCCGCATTTTTTTACCTCAGGTTGGGATGTCTACACATCCCAACCCCTGCGGAGGCCGGTGGCAGCCGAGCAGCGGCGGTAGAAGCGGCGGCGGCAGAAGCCGCGAAAGAGGCGGCAGAAGCCATGAAGGCGGCGGCGGCAGGGGAAGAAGCGGCAGCGGTGGCGGAAGAAGTGGGAAGGCGGCGGCGGAGGAAGAAGCAGCAAAGGACCCGCCAGCCGCCTGGTAAGTTTGGGGGGGTTTTTTCCCCTTTTTACACTTGGGCGCTTGATTGACCAAGCGCACAAGCGCCCATGTGTAAAGGGGGGGGGGGAATGGCTGACGGGACCATCTGGACAGCCCTGCTCTCGCAATGATTGCGAGAGAGGGCTGTCCAGATAGCTTAAATGCGGGTTCCTCGCGCAACTCCCGGGAAAACTGTTGATTTTCCCAGGGTCGGGAAATGCGGGAGGAACCCGCATTTGAGCCCACTTCGGCACGGGACTAGCCCTGGTCTTTGTAGACGGTCACTTTAAATGCGGGAGGAAACAGCCCTTCCTCCCGCATTAAAGGGCCATGTGACCGCGGCCTGAATGGATCCCCTTCCTCTTCATCTTGTAGTTTGAGGGGACTAGGTAGAAAGGTTATGGTGAAAGAAATACAAGTAATAGAGTCATTCTTTTGGATCCCGTTTTCCTGACAAGGGACTGAGATGTATATAGGAAATACCGTTTCCATGATAGTTCTATGTCACACAAACGCAGGACACTGTCTTATACTGAGTCAGATTCCTGGTCTATCAATAGGTATTGCTTTTGTAACTGGCAGCAGGTCTCCAGGATTTCAGGTGGAGGTTTTCACTTCACCTGCTACCTGATCTTTTTTGCCTGAAGATGCAAGGGATTGAACCAAGGACATTCTGCACAAAGCTGAAGATGCTATACCACTGAGCTACAGCACTTCCTTAAGTGTCAATGTGGTACAATAGATAAAAATTTGGGATCTAGATGTGGGAGGCCATCCTCAGCCACAAGTTGCCTTGGACTGACAATATTCTTAGCTTAGCCAGTCTACTAAATATATCAGAATAAATGGAAGAACTGCAAAGCTGAGAAGTGCTATAGAACAAAGCATGATAGACTTGCAGCTAAAATCCTAGGTGTACCTACTTGGAATAAGGTCTCACTGAGTTCAATGGGAAATACTTTCTAATATGCCTACAGCTCAGAAGGCACTGTGTATGGAGAAATCTCCCCCCACACACACCACCCTGGATATAATAAAGCCAAACATGTTTAAGCAAATTATCCCATCACATCACATTTTAAGAAGGGTTGTTAAAATGCTGATGAATGAATATAGTGTAAGATGATGAGTCAGGGGGTACTAAAAGGACCAAATGGGTAGGTTCCACTAGATGCTACCATAAGTACCAAGATGTTTTACTTTATAACCCAGTGTGATTAAACTGCATGAAAATTAAGATGTGATAATGCTACAGTAAAATAAGTCTTAAAAATAAAGAGGCTTCTAACTAAACTGCAACATTAAAAATCATGAACGAAATACTAGCAGAAGATATTTCTTAGAAGGGTGACCTTGTAAGTAGAACCTTCATGTGGAAGGGATTGTCCTTGTATTTTGTCACAGGCAAGGGTGAGAAGAAGTATAGTAATTCACCGATGTGAGCACAATTGCCCATTGTAAAAGTAAGAACCTAATTTATTGAGGACACTTTACAAAGATGATCAAAGTTGTGAATGAAATTTTCCAGAGGTCCTTCATAAACAGAAGCAGCAGGAGGAAGGACCCACCCTATATCTGTTCATGGTCATCAGATTATGGACAAACATTAAAGTTTGCTAGTTTAATACCTATAGTTATGACTAGGGTTGGGCACGAACTGGCTCACGAGCCAAAATTTGGCATGAACTTGGGCAGGTTCAGAGCCCTCGAACTGATGTTTGGGGAAGGCACTTTCCCCAAACATTTATCAGACGTTTGTTTGGTTTGGCTGTTCAGGCCATTTAAACCTAACAGCTGAGTAGCGTGGGTCTGCAGCTGACCTGCAGTTTGGTGTAGTGGTTACGTGTGTGGACTCTAATCTGGGAGAACTGGGTTTGATTCCCCACTCCTCCACTTGCAGCTGCTGGATGACCTTGAGCAAGCCATAGTTCTGTCAGAGCTGTTCTCTCAAGGACAGTTCTGGAAAGAGCTCTCTCAGCCCCACCTACCTCACAGGGTGTCTGTTGTGGGGAGGGGAGGGGAAGGGAAAGGAGTTTGTAAGCCGCTCTGAGACTCCTTCAGGTAGTGAAGAGCGGGGTATAAATTCAGTCTCTTTTTCTTCTTCTAACGACTGTGAGCCATTTCACTGGTCAGTTTCGCTCCCCTCCCTGTCTTTCTGTCTTCCTAAGGGCCACAAATGTGGCTAATAAGTTTAAAACATATATAATAAATAACATCTTAAAAAAAACATTAAAACTAACAAAAATAAATCATTAGAATAATTAAAACCAGAGCTAAAATACACATAAAAAATAAAAAAAACTTTGAACAGGAAAGAGGGATCACTGAAGGAATGCCAGATGAAACAAAAATGTTTTCACCTGTGTACAGAAGATGCCAACATAAGGAGACATGAGTTTCCCTGGGGAAGTGAGTCCCAAGAGATTTGGTATGACAATCAAGAAGAACTTCTCTTAAATTGCCACCCACCTAATCTCAGAAGGCAGGGGCACGCAGAGCAGGGCTGTGAACCAAAAACCAGTGTATATTTTAATTTGTAAACTGTTTGTCACTAAGTAATAGTAAATTTATTATTATGGCCGTTGAACAGTACACATTCCTCCGCCTGGAGAAAGTTGACAAGTTGCTCTTGATTGTGTGCCCAACCATGTGCAGCCTTGACCCATGCCCTTCCTGGCTTATTAAAGCTGGCCATGAAGGGTTTTGAGGTGCTCTAAGGGAGATTATCAACAAGTCCTTTTTGGAGGGATGTTTCCCAGGGGCACTCAAGAAAGCGATGGTCCGCCCCCTCCTCAAGAAACCATCTCTGGACCCGCCGAATTGGCTAACTACCGGCCAGAGTCCAATTTGCCCTATTTGGGCAAATTAATCGAGAGGGCGGTGGCGATACAGTTACAGGGCTTCATGGATGACACTTCCATGCTAGATCCCTTCCAGTCCAGCTTTCGCCTGGGCCATGGGATGGAGACAGGGCTGGTCGCCCTGACTGACAACCTCCGGAGGCATCTGGATCGGGGCGGTTTGGCAGTACTGATGCTGTTAGATCTGTTGGCCGCATTTGACACAGGCGACCATCAGTTACTGATCCACCGCTTTGCCGAAACAGGAATCCAGGGGCTCACCTTACGATGGCTTGCTTCCTTTCTCCAAGGTTGGGGACAAAGGGTGGCCCTAGGGGAACAGCAGTCCAAAAGGCACCCCCTAGTGTGCGGAGTGCCTCAAGGGGTAGTGCTGTCCCTGATGCTATTTAACATCTATATGTGCCCCTTGCCCAGATTGCCCAGAGGTACGAGCTGGGATGTCACCAGTACACAGATGACACCCAGCTCTATCTGATGTTGGGCGGCCAGTCGGACTCCAGTCTGGAAGACCTGGACCAGGCGTTGCAAGCTGTGGCTGGTTGGCTTAGGCTGAGCTGGATGAAGCTGAATCCAGTGAAAACGGAGGTCCTGTGTGTCAGCTGGGGCGGTCTGGAGGTGGGGACCCCTCTCTCAACCTTTGGTGGGGTGTCACTGGTACCATCACCGGAAGTTAGGAGCTTGGGAGTGCTCCTGGATACCTCCTTAATGATGGAGGCCCAGGTAGCAGCCACTATTAGGTCGGCCTTTTACCAACTCCGGCTGATCAGGCAGTTAGTTCCCTTCCTTGACCGCAATGACTTGGCCACAGTGATCCATGTGATGGTCACCTCAAGATTGGACTACTGTAACACCCTCTGCATGGGGCTGCCCTTGTCGCAAATCCAGAAGCTACAGCTAGTGCAGAATGTCATGGCCAGGCTTCTGATGGGCCTCCCTAAATGGGGCCAATAGCATACTGAATTTGCTTTAAGGTGCTGGTTCTTACCTTTAAAGCCCTATATGGCCAGGGTCCGACATACCTGAGGGACCGCATTTCCCCATATATACCCCAGAAAGCACTACAGTCGGGGTCGCAGAACCGACTGATCCTTCTGGGTCTCAGAGATGCCAGGCTTGCCATCACCAGGGCCAGGGCATTCTCAGTGGCAGCTCCATACTGGTGGAACGAGGTCCCGGAAGAGATCAGGGCCCTGCGGGACCTTTTACAGTTCCACAGGGCCTGCAAGACGGAGCTCTTCCACCAGGCCTTCAACTAAGGAGCCTCCCTCACTAGTACCATCAACGAGCCTGGCCCACAATTCCAACAGTGGGTCTACTCCATCATGACTCAGGAGGCCATTGAGATGAGGAAATGTCTATAAGCACTTTGAAAGCAATATCACGCCATCTTATGGAAGTATTACTAGCACCTTGATTTTATTGACCTTATGATTTTATTGTATTATTTAGATGCCTTTAATGTATCTTAATGGTACCTGTGTACAGATTTTGCAAGCCACCCTGAGCCTGCTCGCGGGGAGGGTGGGGTATACATTGAACTAATAAAATAAAATAAGTAAAACACATTTGTACCCAAAACTTAAAACATTTCTATTCCCTATACATAAATATAATATTTGTAAAATACATAAATAAACCACTTGTAACCTAAAATATTAAGTGATATAACTTGAATCACTTATAAAACAATCTCTGAAATATTAGCTAGCATATTGGTTGAAACGAGTCTACAATGAGTATGAGATTGCTCATTTGATTTTAAAAGACATATTTACACTGCCATGGCTCATTATGCGGAGGAAGAAATTAAGTTATTATGGACTATCAGAACAATATCTATTGTCTATGCATCAGGATCAAGCGAGGTCTGTGGGTTAAGGCACTATACAACCTTTCAGTTGAAACTGAATGGAAAATGATATTGTTATTCAGCTTTTCCTTGAAAATCATCAGATAAGGAGCACCTACAACTTTCGTAGCCCCTTATAAATGCAAGGTTTTAATTAAACCAATTGTTATTGGATCTATTATTAGCTAGTGAGCTAGACATAACCCAAATAGAATATAATTAGGATATGAACTGAGAGGAATTCAACACTAAGTCATATGATAGGTGTAGTACAGAGGCACCCTGACCTGGATAGCCCAGTCTAGCACAATCTCATCAGATTTCCAAAGCTAAGCAGAGTTGGGCCTAGTTAGTATTTAGATGGGAGCCTACCAAGGAAGTCCAGAGTTATTATGAAGAAGCAGGCAATGGCATACCACCTCTGAACATCTCTTGCCTTGAAAAGCCTACGGGGTCACCATAAACTGGCTGTGACTTGACCGCAAAAACAAAAACACAGAGGCTGCTTATGTCTACCATGCTGTCATCAGGATTCATTCCCAGCCTGTTGATTTCTTGCTTTAGAATAGCCTGATGTACTAGACAGGAGTCGGACCACTGAATCAATGGCCAGCCATACCTCAGCCTGGAGTTGACAAATGTGACTGTTCAAGGAGGCTATGGTCAGTGGTGGGGGCAAGCATAACCAGGTACAAGCAGAGAACCAGGCTGCGCATATTTATATCACGTGTGGCCAATCCAGAGGCTTCATACTGCCTGCCAGTCACAGGAGCTGATGATCTACACCACTATCCCCTTTGCACCAGAAGAGACCTCTGTGGCCTGAGCAAACACAGTCTTGGGCAAGATCCCAGCCTTGGGCCTTTTTTACAGACTGTGTGTGTGTGTGAGAGAGAGACAGACAGACAGACTGTTGAAAGCACAGAGCTCTGTACATCCTGTACTAAGCCTGACATGCCAGAACCCTCGGTCTGCACACTGAATGGCAGAAACTCTTAATACTGAAGTCTAGACATCCTAATCATTCTCAAGCTGCTATGCTCTTCTTCCATTCACTTCTACTCAGTTCTTAGTTTCTACAAATACTTGGCTTACCAGTTTTATTATAGAGATCTGTCTGCTGTGTGACTTCATTCAGAAATGTCCAACTTTACCATCTGGTCTAACTAAGCTTCTGTTTTCTCTCTCAGAAACCATGGAACTTTACATGGCACGTGTACTTTTGCAAGTGCACTGGGACCCTCAGCACTGTGAAGGGTTTCTTTCCCTTTCTTGTACATCTCATCCCAATAAAAGCCATCATCCAGCTTGGTAAGCAATATGGTTCCCATCTACTTCAGTAGATAAAGAGTCAAGCTAGATATGACAGCACAGTTCTATTTGCTATTTATGTACTTAAAGCAAATAAATAATAAGTAAAAAATTGGAAAGGGAGATGAACTCTTTTGTGGTCCAGACTGGGCAGTTAGGCAGTGTCCAGGGTGCCTGGAGTGTGAGAGTTCATAGTAAGTTGAGGGGTAGACACCACCTCCGGAGAAGGAAAGCACTGAACACACCACTAGGCAACAAAACCTTCTTTATTGCGCCGGCTTACAGAATTGCCATCCCGCCACAACTGAGAAGTTTGTTGCCACTTTCTCCCATGCTCCAGGCTCTAGCCAACCCCCTCCTTCAGTGATCACCTCCTTTAAAAAAAATAAAAAAAATATTGGTTTTACAAATTTATATCTACAACTAAAACGCTAATTTCTAAGCTAATTTACCTTATACAGAGAATACTGTGTGAAATATTCAAATTTACCAAATTAATAAACCTGAAAAACAAAAACTTTCTTGGTTTAACTGATTACTTATGTTGCTTCTTCTACAAATAGCAAAGCTGATTGGCTGGTACACATAACATTGAAGAAACGCTTATTACTTCCATTTACATTCTCATATAGTGCGCAAACATTTAACAACAATATAACATTTATTTCTTCTTCGGTCCTCTTCTTGTCTTTTTAGTCTTTTTACTAGATTTGGGAGCAGCTGCTCCCTTTTCCGAATCCGACACTTCTTCGCTTTCTGAGCCATCAAAACCGTACATACTTTCCTGCGATGCTAGTGAATCATCTGAATCTCCCTCCATTTTCTTTTTCTTGCTCTTTTCCAGAAATTTTTTCGCTTGTTCAACAGAGTCAATCTTATAGTTCTTGCCTTTGTAGCTGAAAAACAGTCCCTCTGGAGTATTCCAACGGTATACAATTGACTCAGACTGAAGCCAGGTAGTCAAACTTCTATAGGCTTTTCTTCTTTTTCTTATTTCAAATGGAATGTCCTTTAAAACCTTGATCTCTTCTTCCTGGATCTTCAGCGTTGTTCTGTTTGTGGCTTTTAACACCACATCCCTTGTTGATCTTTTGGAGAATCTTATCATGATTTCACCTGGCAGGTTTTTCTTTTTAACAAATTCTGGATAGGTCCTGTAGACCAAATCCATATCGCTTAATATTTCTTCCACTTTCAAACCTGCCACCGGTGCTAATGCCTCGCTCACCAGTTTTTTAAGATCCTCCCCTTTTTTCTCAGGAACATTCTGAAGCCTCAGGAAAAAATTTGAGCGTTCCATCTGGAGTTTTAAAACGTTGTCACATTGGAAAGCCTTTTCTTTCTCGATTTTTTGTAGTCTTGAGTCATGCTTACTTGTAGTTGCTTTAACTTCCAAGAGATCCTGTTGCAGCTTTTCTGTTCGTTTGCCAGACTCTTTCATTTCTTTCTGCATTGAGTCCATTTTAGCATTGAAGGTAGTCATCTGATCCACCAGGGGTCGCAGCAGCGCTGAAAGCATTGAGCTCATCTCTGTGGTATCACCCTTTGAACTCGGAACTCCGCTTCCTGGTTTAGGGGAGGGTCTTTGTCTCCCTGTCATTGTTGCTGTTTCGCTTTTGTTTACAGTTAGATAAGACGGACCATAGAGGAAGCTATCTTTATCGCACTAATGTCGTTTAAAAGATTTTTTCTTCATGTATGTGATCCAGCCCTCCAGCATTTCCAGAATGCTTCTGGTACTGCAGCAACGCCGTGGGAAAGTCTCGTAACGTAAGCTCCATTGGGGGGGGGGGACGCGATCCACCCAACCTGTCCCAGCCACTTTATTTAACAGTCTTTGTTTGAGACTCACGTTTTCACCGTTGTGTATCAGGAGGGTTAGTTGTTTCTCCGCCTAGCATTCTCTGCTGCTTCACGGTAACGCTTATGCCGCCTGAAGGCTTCCACGACGGGAACCTACGGGGGTGTTGAAGGGGGCCTCAATCCCGCGGTCGCCAACGACAGGAGAGGCTCCCCCTTGTGCCACCCCAGGCAGAGCCCCTTCGCTAGGGTCTCTGGGGATTCGGCACCTGTCCGAAACCCCTTCTACCCCGCCGAGAGCGGATCACCTCTCCCGCAGAAGCGGAGGGAGGCGTCCGCCATTGAGCCCGTCTTTTCCGGAAGTCCCAGTGATCACCTCCTTTAAGGTCCACCCCAATAACTGGAAATTCCCTGGAGCCTGGCCCTGCCTCCCCCTCACCTCACAGAGCTGTTGCGCTGCAGCCCTAGCAGCATATTCTCCCTACCTAGAGTTGTGAATACTGCCATTTAGCCTTGGCCACACCCAGCATCCAGCCCCTATCTCTTGTGCTGGTTCAGGGTTGCCAACTAATGAAGCTGAGGAGCAGTAGCTTCAGGATAAACAAAATAAAATACTACTTTACATAGAGAGTGATTAAGATGTAGAATTTGCTGCCAGAGGATGTAGTGATGGCCACAGGAATAAACAGCTTTAAAAGGGGATTAGATAGATTAATGGAGGATAAGTCTATCAGTGGCTACTAGCCATGGTGACTGAGGGGAAACTACATTCAAAGGCACTAAACCTCTAAATCCCAGAGACAGGAGGCAACATCAGTGGAAGGCCTCGGCCTCTATGCCCTGTTATTGGCCCTCCAGAGGAACTGGTTGGCCACTGTGTGAGACAGGATGATAGATTAGATGAACCATTGGTCTGATCCAGCAGGGCTCTTCTTATGTTCTTATGTCCTGGCCAGGGCCATGTCTCACCTTCCCTTTCTTATCTCCAGTGGTTGCTCACCTCAACTACTTTTCCCCTAAGACTAGCTTTAATACAAGAAAGTATTGGGCTGAAGTTGGGCTGAAAGAAAAGAACCTTAAATGATGGTATGTGAAGAGGTAAGGCAAGAAAGGGCAAGATTTCAACTCTGCCCCAGTGCCCACACACACCCTTTCATGTGAAATTAGACTTCCTCACCCATTTCTCAAGCCCATTTCTCTGGATCCAGTTTTCCCTCCCCTATGATCATATACAATATGTAGCATCTTATGAGTCATGAAATTAAAAAGTGTATTTCATATATTAAATGTCATAAATAGACCATATCATGGTAATAAATTTGCTGCTTGGGCTAGGATTCCAGGACAAGCTGTGTGTTTAGTCCCTTGCCTCTCACCCCCGATGAAAAAAGCAGACATATCAATAAGCAAACACCTAGCCAACTAGGGAGACTGGGCATCTGTCTCCATTAAAAAAAAAGTTTTTAAAACAGTGCTACATTAATGGTGCAACATCACCATTCACCAGAAGTGACATTACATTGTTGGCATAACATTGTTGTGATGCTCTATGGCTTTACCATAGAGTTTTGCTCAAAACCTAGAATATCACATCAGTGTCATGCCGGCCAGATGACATCACTTCTGGGTATTTGCTGTTGGCATGGCATCATTCCCCCTTGTCCCACCACTGGTTGCCAGCTATTGGGTGGCAACCCAAGGCCCAACATATATTTTTATTTAAAATATTTATATCTCACTTTTCTTCTGATTAGTGAAACTCGAAGTAGCTTAATTAATTAATTAATTAAAATATATTGCACCTTTCCTCATAGCTTAAAGTGGCTTACATGATTAAAACTAGCTAAAATCTCATTTCACACAAATCACTGTATCTATTTCCAGACTATGTCATAGAGGATATGATAGACAGAGCTGCAAAATAGACCTAGGAGCAGACAGGAGAGATTTTTCCACAAACCTGAAGGAAGTTCCAGGGTTGCAGAAAAAAATCTGATTTAAAAAAAAACAAACAACAACATTGGGGGATTAAAAAACCCCAAAATAGTAGAAACAACATCTGTAGCTTTAACAAAAGAATGACCACTGAGCTCTCAGTGGCTACTTGTGAGCCAGTTTGGTGTAGTGGTTAAGTCCACGGACTCTAATCTGGGAGAACCAGGTTTGATCCCCCACTCCTCCACTTGCACCTGCTGGATGACCTTGGGCAAGCCATAGCTCTGGCACAGCTGTTCTTGAAAAAGAGCAGTTTCTGTCAGAGCTCTCTCAGTCCCACCCACCTCACAGGGTGTCTGTTGTGGGGAGGGGAAGGGAAAGGAGTTTGTAAGCTGCTCTGAGACTCCCTTGGGTAGTGAAGGACAGGGTATAAATCCAATATCTTCTCTTCTCTTCTTCTACTTGGTTACTTGATAGCCACAACAATATTAATAAGAATTGTAAGCCTTGTTTCTGTAACTTGGAGGCTAAAACTCACCTGGAAATGGCCCTGTTCCCTCTCCCTTGTAATATCCCCTGATTCAGGAGGACTTGCTGATGACAGGCCTGGCAGTTACCACCAGACCACCCAACAGTAGCTGCTGTACAACCATGCCACCAGGTCTAGCCCAGTGGCAGTCCTGGCCACCATGCATTTGGGCCCAGCCTTGTAACACCAGCCAGCACACAACCAGCCCAGAACCAGTGGCCACCTCACAATTATGTTGATGATGGACAATGAGCTTTGTTGATGATGGACAATGTGCAGTTTCACCCAGCCCAGCACTGGCAGTGACTATACAATTTGGCCCAGTTCCAGCATCCACTGCACAAAATGGCCTTGCCCTGGCAGCCACCGTTCATCTTGGCCTGGCACTATCAGCCACAATGCAACTTTCCCGGTGCCTGCAAACTGGCACAGATTTCCTGAAGAGAGGCTCCCAGGAGGAAAGAAGGAAATCTGAAAACAGGGGAGCACATAAAAGTAGGTTAGCTGGTGAGTGTGAATTGGCCACCAAGAAGCCTGAGCAGAAAAGTTCTTATTAGCCCAAGTGTAGGAACTGTTAATATCCCTTGGTCTGACGATCAGAGCATCCACTCTTCAACCAAGCCCATCTTTCCTATTCTGAAAATAGACCTCTAATATATAGCATCATTCCTTAAAAACCTACACATCACAGGGGAAGATCTACAGTAGCAAGCAAGCTTCAGTGAAGCTCCCCTTTGTAGAACACCTGATAAGCTTCTGGGAAACCCTAGGTTTCCCCAGAGCTTGGCATGAAGCCCACAGATTTAGATATATTTCTACCACACCACTAAGAAACACCAGATCCAGAAGATCATATCTCAAGTTTCTTTCTTCCTTATCATCCTTTGGAATGAAACAGCATTTACCTTCCGGGGTGGGGGGGGGAATGAAATGTGTTCAACATATGGCGTCCAAGCCTGTTTGATATTTTAAATCTATAGTAAATGTCAGGAACAATTTTTACTGCCCTCCCTACATTACAAGTGCTTGGATCATTTGTCTTTCAAAGGACTAGTAAACCTTAATTTGCTTTAGCAGCTCTCCGTGGATTTTTATTGTTTCTTACTGCTGCTGCTCAACTCATGTAATTTGTAAAACTAAATATGAACTGCTAAACTCCATCAATCCAGTAGTATTCTTTTAATATCAATTTTTACATAATTAGCCTCCAAACTGTGTTCAATTACTGACAATTAATCTCATATACATGGAAGGACAACATTCATTTCAGTCAGCAGCAACTGAAAAGGAAGATGGTTCCAATGTGACATGGGTATAGGGGAGTATTTTCTTTCCTCTCACTGTGATAAGGCAGTTGCAGGTTCACACAGGGATGCACTCCGCCCAATGGCTGCAGTGTCAATTGCTGTTTGCTTGTATGAACCCATTGTTGCTTCATACATGCCTACAGTAGCCAGGCTTGGCCTGGCAAGCAATGGGAGACCAGGGGGTGGGGAGGATTTGGGGTAGCCCTCAGTAATAGTGTGATGTCACTTCTGGGTTTTCCCATTGCCTGTCTAGAAATCGCTGTAAACTCTATGGTAAAAAAAAAAATCCTCCCAGTGGCTGCAGGACTGCCAGCAGGTAACATCATCTGGGGGCAGATCTCCCACCCCCAGTGGGCATATGGCAACCCTACACATGCCACTACAAAGACTCTCTAGAGCAGGGGGTGTCAAACATGCGGCCCACAGGCCGGATTAGACCCTCGGAGAGCCCCAATCCAGCCCCCAAGACCCTGGCTGTTTCCTACTTCCTTTTCCAGTTCTCTTGCGGCTGCCACATCACAGCTTGCTTTACCAGTCTCTCTCAGTCACACAGGACAGATAGATAGGCAAACCTCTCCTTGATTGAGTGTCTGGTAAAGAACTGGCTGTGTCCTTTGTAAAGTTGATATCTCTGCTACCTGGCATTATATTTTATGACACACATGACCCGGCCCAACAAGGTCTCATTCATGTCAGATCTGGCCCTCATAACAAATGAGTTCGACACCCCTGCTCTAGAGCTAGAAAACAAGCTAGGTCTTTACAGATGAGTCAGGAAAACCATCCAGGGGATGTGGCCCACATGTTAAACAGCTTTATGAACAACTTGGAAAGTTCATGAACAATTAGTCTATTGAGAATTATTATCTCTGGTAGTTAAATGGAACCTCCATGCTCAGTGACAATGTCTTGAGTAATGGACAACTGAGATAAACAACATAAAATAGTCTCTTTTATGCCCTTCTTTGTGAGCTACTATAGGCATCTGGTTGACAGGTTGGGAAGCGAATGCTGGATTAGTTAGACTCTTACAATGCAATCCAAAACAGAGTTACATCCCTCTGAACCCACTGACTCTTCTTGAGATTGCCCTGTTGATCTTATGGAATACATATATATTTTAAAATGCTTTAACAACATGTAGGAAAGCAGTAGCTTTGTTGGTGATGCAGGGACTCAACTTTCTTCTTATATTCTAAGAGCCAAATGATATGTTGTAGATCTGTGATTGGATTCCCTCCCCCCCATATATAATGGAGGGTGATGTGATTGGGACAGGCACAGAAGGGGCATGGAGAGAGGCAGGCCCATCCTACCACCTTCCCTTCCTAGTCTTCCCTGCTGCCAGCCGCCACAAGCAGGGCACCAACAATGGGAAGTCTTGCACAGTGGGGCTGCTCACGGGTTGAAGCCAGCTGGGCTTTCATGGAGCAATCAAGGCACTGCCAGTGGGACTGCACTGTTGGTCTTATGCAAATAGGATTCTTAAGACAATCCAAGGATAATGAGATGTGGAGGAGGGGATACAAATATAGAGATGGAAATGAAGTTGCAAACAGTTCCAAAGAAAAAGATCCTCGTGCAATAAAAATTATATGGTCCCTGTGAACACGCAACAATTCAGATAAACTCCACACTTCCAGAGCTTTTCACACCCCTGCCCAAGTGGGCTTTTCCTTTTGGATAGGCTTTTGAGACGGCTGGTTAAGGTTCCACAACTTCCTTTGAGATTGGGCTGCTACTCATATAGGCAGTTTCTAATTCCTGCTTGTGGGGAGAATGGCCATTGGTAGGAATTATGGTTGGAGTAAAAGGTAGGGCATGGCCGAAGAAAGGAGGTCAGACTCCATTGTCCAGAGGCACAGTCCTGAGAAGAAGGATGCTGGCATCTCTCAACAGCTTAGCTCCCACCCTGGAAAAATCATCACTCAGGGAACATCATGGGACCATCATGGGGGGTGGGGGCACAATTTGAATTGGAGATGTGGCCTGAAGGGAAGAAGTGTTTTAACTTTTTGCCACTGTATCATTTTCTTGATCAACACCCCCCCACCCAATAAGAAGCGAAGATAGATGTGTGGGTGCTGTCTTAGGTAGTTTGGCCCTAATACTGACTGTAACTACAGCTGCTTGTGCTGTCGTTGATCAAGGGAAGCTAAGTCTTCTGCAGATTGCGAATCTCATTTCTGTAGACTGATAAAGTGCTCTGTATCTCCCTGTTAGACTTTTTCCAGACCCTCAAGCGTGCACAAAAGGCCAGGCAAAGGCTGTTCTTAAAAGGGCATCTGCTTCCTCTTCCCTTACATTTGCTTCATTCTCTGTGCTTGGCAATGCTCTGTTTTTAAGTGGCCGGTTGACATTAGCTTTCAGGACATATACACTGAGCTTCTCTGGTTTCCCACAAGGAAATGGGATATAGGTACAATACTACGGTATTATTGTAAAAAGTAGAGATGATGTTACAGCAGTAGAAGCTTTGATCGTGGAGTAATTGGCAGTTTTGCCTCTGGATTTATGCCTGTTGTTCCAAGCATCATCAGCATAAGCATTTGCGGTGTTAGATGTGTGCTCCTTTACTATGAGGTAGTAAAAATATCTAAGCAGATACATAAAAATGGCACCTTGCCCACACTGGGGTAAACATAAACTGATGAGTAACACTGTTCAAAGGGTCATATAAATTATCTGGGACATGCAGTGCACATTAAATGGCATAGACCTTTTTGCATAAGAGTTATTGTTAAAAGTCCATGTAGATAACTAATGAGAACTGAGGACCTTTTCCTCACTGGCTAACAAAAGCCAGTCTGTTTCTTTGCATATATAAAATAGGACAAAAGAAAGTGGACAATAAATAAAAGAACTCAAAGAAGGTGGTTGCCCAAAACATTCTCTCAGCCACATGGAAGTCACTTGCAGGTAAGTGGCTCCTCCATTCAGTCTTTTGTGGGCACTTCAACTACATTTTCGTTCACGTGCTTTTGGACATGAACTGCAGTTTGAAACAAAACCTGCATTTCATTGCTGTAGCTGAAATAAAGATCTAATGTTGTGATTATTTTTTATAGACAGCACGGTATTCAAAGTCAGCTGGAAAGCTGTTTTCTGTTGTGGAATGATACAGGGTCTACAATAAGCCTCACCACCTTACTAGTCTTTCCTGGCAATAGGAGTCAACATTCAGGAAAACCTATAACAAACCTGCACCTGCTAGGGATAAATCCTAGAAATGAACAAACAGGTGGACAAGTTCAGAAAGACGTGACCAGGGACAAGCCTGTCAGGAACCTTAAAAAATGGATTAAGGAAGCCTTTGTTTTCATCCATAACCAACAGCAAGTTGACCTGCGAACAGGTCTAATGCGAGCCCCATTTAGCCTGCCAGGAAAACTTTAACAGCGGTGGCTGTTTTCATAACCTCTGCCTGTACAGTGGCAGCCCCAGCAGAAATAGCTAATCATCATGTCTCACAATAGCAAGAGATCCAAGTAATACAGAGTGTAATTCCTCATGGCTTTCTTCTCCCCATTAAAGTGACATGCAATAACAAGACAACAATCCTAACATTGCTGCTTAGTCCAAACAGGTGCAGAGACAAAGGCACTTCCCACATAAAATGTCTGCATTACTCTACTTTAAAGAAGAAAATTCACTTTGGCTGCTGGCAGAGTCGAACCCATGATGCCCACCACGGCGCCTAGCAATATCTTTCTGAAGCTCTCTATTGCGTTACGAGGGTTGGACAAATGTCGCTCTTTCCACTCTGTTCGTGTTCTGGAGCCTTGCTGCATTAAATGTTCTGTTCTGCAACAAATTTCGGTAAACTTCATTTATTTGAATGCATGTGTGATGTGCATTTTCAATACACATTTCGTTTGTGTAGATACCTGTATGTATATTTCACACGTGTTGCAAATTACACTTCTAAAACATACCACAATGTGTCCAAATTTTGTTCCCCCTCCCCCAAAAAATTCAGGACGCATCAATAGAAAAGAATTACTCTCAATCAGCCTTCCCCTTCTCCCTCCTAAATCTGAGGCTGTAACTGTAGTAATAATGGTAAAAATTAGCATTTATAATAATAATTAATCAAAAAAATCAAAAATTTGCAAATGCCATTCTAAGCAGAGTCAAATCTTTCTATTAAGATCAAAGGGATTAGAAGGGTGTAACTCTGATGAGGATTGGAGGATTCCAGCCCAGTAGCACTTTGGAGACCAACCAGATTTTGAGGGGGTTTGAGCTTTCAAAAATCTAAGCTCCCTTTGTCAGAGCTCTGACTCTCAAAGGCTCATACCCCCAAAAAAATCTTTTTGGTCTCTAAGGTGGTACTGGAATCTAACTGTTCTTCTACAGACCAACATTGCTACTCTCTGATCTATCTGATTAGGGTTGCAGTCACACACACGAGATAAAGCAGGGGGGGGGGAGTGAGGCTATTTGCGCCGGAGTAATTTGACCTGCAGTTGTGCGATCACACTGTTCTGTGAAGCTGTGGGTGCAACTCGCCACTGCGTGAGCAGATGCAACCACAGGCAAGTCAGGTGTTTTGTGTGTTTTTTGGTCGTTCGTTTTCAATTTGCTTAAATGGATCGATGAATCGCATCTTCACCCTGAGGGCTTCCTATGGCAGTATGCAATGATGCGCATGCTGAGAAGTGGGAAAAAAACAACAGCATGGCATCGGGATAGCCTGATCAGACTATCCAGACAATGCCACGAGTACATGCTGGAGTGATCACACGGGGAAAGTCCATCTGTGGCCCGTAGCTAGCAACCCGTTTGATACTGGATTTTCACTAGTGTTTTTTTACTCCACTTCTCCAATGGAGCAAAACTGCTTGCCGACAGGTGTGGGACACTTGCCAGATGTTCTCTTGTGATCGCGCCCTTAAAATCCGGCCGGGAGTCATGCCTATTGCACAGCTAATTCTGCGTGTGATCAGGACCTAGGATTGCATATAACACTTCATGTATAGTATCTTATTATAATCCTTATAACAGACCTGTAAGGTAGGCAAGTATTATTATCCCCATATTTCAGGGGTGGTGCTCTGCTGAGGCTAAAAGAGTAGCCTGCTGATGGCAGTGGAAAGGTTTGAACTGGGAACCTCCCAGATCACTACTGTGCATATCTGTGAATCTTTTCCTCGTCTTTCTTCTCTCTAACCCAAGCACTGTGATGCAAGCAGTGTCAGAGCAGGAGAATGGCATGGGACAGAGGCTACTTAAGGCCCAACTCCCCTACCCCCACAGCATTTTTTTCCCCTGAGAGAAGGTGGATGGGCAATACAGAGAACCTTGTGTTGTCTTACCATAGATAAATGAGCAATTTTGGGGAAGGTGAATCTGAGCTTAGAAGCTTGACAGAGAGAAGAGCCCTCAAGAACCTCTTTCCACGGGCCCTTCTTATGCAAAGTCACAGCCTCCCCCCCCCCCCCCCCATGCTGCTTGTGTTAAAACACAGTATTTATTCAAACACAAGTCTAGGTATGCCACACAAAAAGAGAGAAAGACAGGTCATCTTATGTTTGCCTCTAAGCTAGAGTTATGTCCAATAATGTGTGTGTGTGTGTGTGTGCATAGAACGTTTTTCAAGGGGTCGTTTTACAGTCAGGATTGCCTTCCACAGAAATCACAGTTCTTTTCATAATCAAAGTTGGTTCGTACCAGGAAAAGACTATAAGGCTTTCAAAATTTGGAGGGAAGCAGGTCTCACTCGTCTTGCTGACCTGATCAACAAAGGGAAACCATACACAAAGATACAACTGGAAAAAATGATTGGTTTAAAAAATTACCCTGGCTCCAATACCTGCAGGTCTCCCATCTGCTTAATACCTATCTCCAGGGGTCCTTTTGTAGAAAAAGAGGTGCAGGAGCTCATTAGCATAACTCATTAGCATATGCCACATCCCCTGACATCACCGGAAGTGTGTCCGAAAGGGAATGTCAGTTTCAGCCCCATTATACCCTATGGGCCATTGAAATCAATGGCAAAAACTCATAGGGTATATGAGAGGCTG
The DNA here is from genome assembly GCA_029233225.1 of Lepidodactylus listeri. Classification (NCBI taxonomy): domain Eukaryota; kingdom Metazoa; phylum Chordata; class Lepidosauria; order Squamata; family Gekkonidae; genus Lepidodactylus; species Lepidodactylus listeri. Next base: position 127,975,590 of record JARCFY010000003.1, read on the forward strand.
GAGGAAAGGGGGTTTGAGGGAGAGGCCCCAAACTTGCAGGGTAGCTGCTGGGGCCTCTCCTCGAAATACCCACCAAGTTTCAAGAAGATTGGACCAACGGGTCCAATTCTATGGGGCCCCAAACAGGTTGTCCCATCCCCTCCATTGTTCTCTATGGTGGGAAAAAGTGTTACTTTTTTCCTGCCATAGAGAACAATGGAGGGAATGGGGGCAACCTGTTTGGGGGCCCATAGAATTGGACCCCCTGGTCCAATCTTCTTGAAACCTGGTGGGTATTTCGAGGAGAGGCCCCAGCAGTTACCCTGCAAGTTTGGAGCCTCTCCCTCAAACCCTCTCCCCTCCAGTTGCTTTTAAAGTTGCCCCCCGAATTTCGGCGGCAATTTGGCAGCGGGCTGAATCAGATCAGAGAATCTGATTCGGCCTGTGGCTGCCCTAGTGGCCACTCCTGAGCAGACGGAGCTTCGCTCCGCCTCGCTCCGGCCCCAAAGGACCCCTGCCTATCTCAAGTCCAAAGATTATGCGCAGCTACTCTCCAAATTTGAAGAACTATTAAAACAGGTCTGGAATGAAAGGCCTGATCTTGAAGTTGTATAAGTTGTGCTGTCAGCCTCAAAACCAGCCTCTCCTAGGACACGATCATTATGGCAACAGGACTGTCAAGACCATCTACAACAAACCGATTGGGATCATATCCTGAAATCCTCAAACATCACCTCAAAATTTTTTAGCATCAGGTTTAACTCTTTTAAAGTCCTGCACCACTGGTACTTGTCCCCGGCAAGGCTACACAGAATTAATCCAACATTACAAAAGCATTGTTGGAAAAAATGTGGCCTAGTAGCAGACTACATCCATTGCTGGTGGCACTGCACAATAATAAATGACTTCTACACAGATAAGCCTAATTACAGGACTCCACTTACCCTTCCATCCGGAAACATTCCTGTTAGACGCCTGGTTCGACATACTCGAAAATAAAGCAAAATATACTTTAGTGCAAACCTTAATAGCGACTGCCAGAATTTGCATTGCGCAGAAATGGAGAGACACTTCTGGCCCAACTGTCCAATTATGGCAGAATAAGTTATGGGAACACTTTGTGCATGGCAAAATAACCCCAACGGGAAATGACAGCACTATCAACGGATAACAAATGCTTTTTCAAGCGATTTGGTCTCCAATAGTATCTTATCTAACTGAAGGGGGGGGGGGGGTCATTCCTAATAATGAGTATTACCAGAATCTACTGTACTTTTAAATTGCAATGAGTGAAATGTATATAAGGCAATGTAGTCTTATGGTTAATACTCCATTTATGGCAAAGTTAGCAAGTCTTACCCAACTGTTTCAAGAGTTATATTAATCATGGTTGCTTGGTCCTGTTTTTATGGGAAAATTGAAATATTTTTTCTTTAAAAAAGGGTTGTCTTCCTTTCAAGTAAATACAGGAAGAATGCAGAGGAAATCATCACAGAACTCTGTGGAAGTGTCCTTTGCTCCTGTTTCACTACACTTGCTAACAGATGGCCACGTCCTTCAGGTCCTGTTGACTACAACTGTAGCTCAAGAGAGCTGCTGAACTCTTTGGCTTTTTTCCAGTGGCCACCCAGATCTCTAGGTGAGCGTCCCTCCTTGCCTGTCTTACAGTAAAAGGGAGGGGGAAAGTTTGGAACTTGGCCCATGCCCGATCAGAAAGTGGAAATTTCTCAGCTGATGTCAGCTTGTATCTTGCAACCAGCTAGTAAATCGGATGCTGCTTGTCAGATGGACACAATATCCCTCCACTGTAGGTGGTCTCTGTTTCATTAGGTTTCAGATTGATGGCAATGAACAGTAATCCAAAAATGTGCAATGGGTACATCCACCTCATTTTTCATTAACAATGTTTCCCAAACGCACTGGAAGCAAGCAGAAACCATAGATTTTGCCTGGCTTATTTTTATCCTTGAAAACTCTATTGACTATCCAACATCACTGCTGGGTGCTTGCTGTTTCAGTTAAAGGATGTCTGGTACAGTAACTGGAGGAAGGTAGCATTTGGCACAGTCGAGCCATTTGAGTATAGTGGGGGGGGGAGTTGGTGGCAAAGCTGATAAACCTTGCTTTGTCTGCAGATTAAATGAGCTCAGATGTGGGACTTCTTCGTATTATTTCAAATTAAATGGTTCAGCCCAGATCTATATGTACAACATCCAATAGGAAGTGGGAAGAAGAGTGTAAATGGACTTTCCAAACTTGGCCATTCAAACCATGTTTTTCCCTTGGAAGTTTCACTCTCTGTCATGGAAGTGAGAAGTTTCACTTTGAGAAATTGCTTTTTTTTGTATCATATGGGACAGATTTATTCATTATTTGTTTTCAAGATTTCTTTTCTGGTCTTCCCTTAATAAAATAGTACTCAACATTTAAAGCAGAGAGTATAACCATCCCACTCCCTGCCATGGAACTCCTCTTTGTCGCTGAGGATCCCGTGGCATTTTTTAAAGTGCACATTCAGTTGACATGGGTACCAGCCAGGCCTCACCATTAACCCATGTTCATTGAGTGCACACCCTACAACATGCCCCCATGGTTGCACAATTGCAAGGGAGAGGGCAAGATGGCTAAAGCACACAGGTATGGAAAGAGAAGCAGTGGAGACTTGAAGCTGGGGGAAAATTCTTACAGAATCTGGAAGGGCTGGTATGCTGTTGACAGAAAAGAGGGGCAGAGGGGAATGAAGGCTGATAAGCTAACAGTGCCATCCTACCTTTCTAGGTCCATTCAAGTCAACAGGCTTTGAAGGGTTAACACTGTTTTAAGATTGTGCTTTAATGTGAAGGGTGCCTGCAAGTATTTTTCTCCTTCACTGTAATGTGAAACTAAAAAAAACCCCCTTGATTTTTAAAAATTCCTTTTAAAAAAAGTTGGTATCGTTATTGAAAGGTTTTGAGATACAGATTTTATATCAAATTAACATCTGGGATCCAAATATTTTGATAGTTGCTGATGATCTTAATGAATACTTTCCATCTGAATGGTTCTACAGTTCAAAGAAGTATGCTTCAGAATACACTTGGGTAAAACTTATTATAGGACAGGATGGCTGGCATAATAATACTTCATACCTCTTTTCTTTTAAGGATTATTGTGAGATTAAACAGAAAACAATGCCAAATACCCTAAAAAGACTGAGAAATCCTTGGACAGTTCTCACGTGTATCCTGTAATCTCTAGCATTTATGCTTTTACATTTCTCTTTGGGAGGTCCCATTGAAGATGGTGGTGATACATTTGCCCTGAGCCACCAATCCCCTTTCATGTCTGAATGACATTGACAAATGAAGGATGGGTGTTCTGCACAATCCCTGCTTTGGACTGAAGGACAAAACTCTTCAATATGGATTGGCAGAACAGTTTCACTTGTGGGTTTCTGCTTATAGAGGGCAGAGCAGGTATGTTCTGGGTTAGTGTTGTAAATTGGGGTCATATGCAGAGATTGCAAGGCCCGCTGTGGGCCCCCAGAGATTCCACCCATGCACACCATTCAGACCCAACTCAAACATATAAAAGAAAATCACAGGACCAGCAGCAAGGGCCCCCAAGATGACTAGGGCCCCAGGAATGTAATCTCCATTATGTTCCCTCATCAGCCTAGTTCTGGTCATACATGTGGCATGTGCACCAAAGAACAATTCTATATGTGAACAGCCAACCTTTCTCCTACGATGAGGTGAATGTGTATCTGCATACAAAAAAAGTGTTGCTAGCTTGATACCTCCTCTGAAGTATCGGTTCATCACCTTCACTCAGCACAGCCAGGTTAGACGGTACTTGTATTTAATATAGGAATGTTTGGAAGTTTCTGGAGGAGAACGGAGAGTGCTGTGCTTTAGAATGAATAGAGGCAATTTACCTCAGTTGCTGGGGGCAACAGCAAGAGATGGCTACGGCCTCCACACCCTTGTGGGGCATCTGGTTAGCCAAGGTGGGAAACAGAATGCTGGACTAGATGGATCTTTTGTGTGATCCAGTGCAGCTCTTCTTATGTTCTTGTGTTATTTAAAGTTGATACTGGAACTGTTGTGGTGATGTTATTTGTACATTTGTTGGGTGGGTTTTGGTATGCAATTTGGGGACTCTGTTGGCCAGTTGTGTTGGGTACACGTTTTATTATAAATGGATAGTTAAATATCTCTGGAACAAGCCCACTGATATTCCTCTTTATTGAACGGGAAAAACCTTCAGTAACGATAACAGTTATTCGAGTATCTTTGGAAATGAAGGAGTGAAACTTTCTGTTTCCTTCTACCTCTATGTGTTTCCCGATAGGGAGTTTTTCCTGTAAACTGGTGTTATAAATGCTTATTTTTAGTTATAAGAGGAGGGCACCAGGAAAGATTAAAACATGGAGATAAAGACACTTTGGTTCTTGATCTTTTTGTCTTCTCATCTCAACCTTTAGAAAACCTTGCTGGAAGAACACAAGGAACAGCAGGAAGGTTTCTAACACACCTTTGAGAACTCCTTCCACTCAGATCCCAGGGTGGCTACAACAGTATCTCTCTGTGGTTCAGAAGTCTTGAGGCCAGGAAAAGGGGGCTTTGCCTGCCAATAGTTCAAACATATTCAATCAAGATATCAATTTTGGAGATCAGCCCTGTCTTTTAGGCTTCTAGCAAATAAATTAATTTAGGGATACCTGTGCCAAAGAGCCATGAACTAGTTCTCTTGCACATAACGATGGCTTATTTTGGGAACCAAAATTTTGTAAAGGAACCCAACTAATTTAATAGTCTTCTGACATGCGTGGAAGAAGGGAGAGAGATATCCACATGCCAACAGCAAGGTGTTGGAGAGATTATTTCATGTGGTGAGACCTCACATCAAGGAACCAGGTTGGGTTTTCTTTTCTTTTCCTTTTCTTTTTTTTTTCAAAATCCATCTGATCTCTGAAATAAAAGATAGGGCACAGGGCCCATTTAACCTTCCAAGGAGGTTTTCATCACCAGAGACATCTGATGTCTCTTATTCATGTAAGACCTAGTAGCAAAGTCTCCTCTTACTCATAAACACTCCTCGTCTCCTCCTTCTAAAGCTGTATGTTTTCAAGGTATCCCTGATGTTGCATTTATAGAAACAAGGGGGTTTGCTTTTTGGTTCTAGGATTTAAAAGAAGAAAGTACAATGGTTCAAAGATTATTTTTCTAGAAATACAGAGAATTCAAGTGGCGATTACATCTGAACACCAGCCCTGTAACATTTTCACTGTGATGTTCTTGAAAATGACATATTTGCTTTTACAAAGGATGGCAAGTCTTTGCTTTACCAAGGGAAAACTGTAGAGTTCTAATCATGGGATCCAATTAGATTTACTGTAGGTACCAATTATCTTTAATAATTGCCACAACGTAGCTATTTTTCACATTTGCAGCAACCAAACTGTGATCTTCTGAAATAACTGGGTAGAGACAAAAATGGGAAGGAGAACCAGTACCTGGTTATAAAAGCCTAGTGTATGTATCCCTCCGTTGTCCAGAAACAAGGCCACCTGCTGGGACCGCTAGGCCAAGGGCAAAAGGAGGACTCCCTAGTGAAAGCTGGGGAGCAGAGGAAAAAAGGTTAGTGTGAGGCAGAACCCATTGGTATCAGGTCCTAGAATCTGTTTCAGAAACTAAGAATATTAGTCTTCTGCATTAGCTAGAGCTATTTTTTCTGTACATTGCTGGCTGTAGGGGAATTTCTATAAGCGTGAGAGTAAGGGCAGCCGGGCAGGTCTGAGGAACAGGAATTACCTTAGGTAGACAGAAAGTACACTGTCAGTAGTTCAGTCATTCACACAGCACTGGTAGAGTTGCCAGCTCCAGCCTAGGAAATTCCTGGAGATCTGGGGCAGTACCTGTGGGTGGGAGAATTTGGGAAGCAATGTCACCTAGAATCTATGGTATATCATAGAGTATTTGCCCTCTGAAGCTGGCATTTTCTCCAGGGAAACTGGAGGTTAGCAACTCCTATCCACAGAGCACAGCAGTTGCTTTTCCCCATTGGTGAGGCATAGCAACCAGCCCCCATAAGAGAAGGACTTTTATCAGTTAAATGATCTGCAAAAAAAACCCTGTAGAAGACAGAAATAAAACAAAGGTGAGTGAAATACTGCTGTTAGGAAAGCAATTGATAAAGTTCTAATGGACTTCCACGGATTCTGCATGCAACCCACTGTGATTAGAAGACAGAGAGAAGGCATTCTGAATAGACCATTGTTACAACGATCACGTAAGAATACCAAATTGCATAGCACTGTCATTTTAGTGTGGTCTGTTTAAGAAAACCAGCATTTTAATTGGAATTAGAGCTCAATTTAATTAGCAGCAGGCAAATATGTAAAGCACAGAACTGTTCTTGACAAAATTGGTTTGCATGGCAGGCATTTCAGGGAGGGGAAAATATGTCTTCTCCATTAGCTCATCTTGGGCCAGCTGCATCTATGTAAAAATCTCCAAAGGCAATCTTGGCTATTCAGATCTTGGCTAAGAGCCAAGTACACTTTACACATTGCATTCATGGTGTTAGTATTAGTATTATTGTTGTTGTTTACTACTATGCTCTGCACAAAAAAATAAAGCAAGAGATAATCACACACAAGATAGATACAAATTTTGTGGTTAGTAGGGTTGCTAGCCAATGGCAAGCAATGGGAATCCAGTGACCGGGGGATGCTGCTGGGCAAAGGTGTTACATCACTTCCAGGGAAAACCTAGAATTGACATCATGTCACTCTAGGAATCATTGGAAGCTCCATGGTTTCTCTAAAGAGTTTCTGGTGATTCCTACAGTGACACAATGTCACTTTCACGTTTTCCCTGGAAGTGGCATAATGCCATTGCCCAATGGCAATTTTTAATTTCCACCCCGACCCCCCTCTACTGGTTGCTGGACTGCTGACAGGCAACAGGAACTGGGGTTGGGAGATCTCCCACCCTTTGCAGAAAAATGGCAAGCCTAGTTGTTAGTGTCAGGTGTGGACTATGGGAAATCCAGGTTCAGCTCTCCACACTGCCTGCCAATTGCTGGGTGACCTTGGGCCAGTTGGTCTCACTTAGTCTAAGCTACCTGACAGGGCTGTTGTGCTGATCAAATGGGGAAGGAAAAAACATATGAATGACACTGAGCTTCCTATAGGAAAGGCAGGTTAACAATATGCTTGAGGGCCCTGATAAATAGCGAAGTACAGAGAGCATTAAAGGACAGGAATAAGTGGTCAGTTGCTGGGCAGTGTAAAAGAGCCAGGATACAAGTAAGAACGAGTACCAAACTATATGTGATAGCATCTGTGTGTCTATAAAGCGAGAGGTGAGGGCTGGGGAATGATTTAAAGAGCAAAAGGGTAAGAAGGGTGACAACAGCTAAATAGCATTCTTCTACAAAAGTTTTAATCTGATTCGTAATTCTTTTGTAGCTGTGTTTAGTTTTTGTCCATTTGGGACTTTTACAGTTGTGTGTGTTACTTACCATCAAGTTACTTCTGAATTATGGCAACCCTATGAATTACTGACCTCCAAAACACCCTATCGTTGACAGCGTGTTCAAGTCTTATGGTTATGAGGTGGTAAATAAACTGACCATCTCCTGGACCCGCTGCTTGCCTCCCTGCAGCCCTTGCCAAGGCCTGCCCCCTCAGCTGGGATTTGCTTCCGTCATCAGGGCCGGGCTGAGGGAAAAACTGAGGCGGGGGACAGACTCTAGAAAGGAAAGGCACAGGAAGGAGAGAAGTAAGAAAGAAGCAGGCATCTCACACCCTTTTTGCTGTTTCAGTTAACAGCCCATGACCTCTCCCCATATTATAGCTGGTTGAAGCAGACCTTAATTTCAGGAGATGGGTCACTTCTAGTTTGACCCTAAAACCACGAGTCTAAACAAGTGTGAATATGTGTGTGTGAGAGAGTAAAAAACAGATCTGTAATGAGAATCATTCTTAAAAGAGGAAGGAAAAAATGTATGCAGATATTAGGAAGAAAAGAACAACCAAAACAAGTCAGAAAGATCATTTCAGGGCGTGGAGCCATTTTACTGAAGAGCAAAAATCCCACTGGACATCTGTTTGCCAAGGAAAAAGGAGAGTTGCTTGTTCATCGCCCCAGATGCCAGACTGGAGAGGGGAACTGCATACGCCAAGCAGTTGCTATACATACACTTTCACACACATTGATTAACACACTTTCCCCAATCCACTTTCAATGCACCTTGCAACTGGATTTTATTGTGTGAAACGGCAAAATCCACTTGCAAACGGTTGCTGAAGTGGATTGAAACTACATTATTTAACATGTGTGAAAGTACCCAGTTCTCCCACAGCTTGGAGAACAGGTACACGAATCTTTGGTCCTGGGGTGCCTCGGTGTTCATGGGAATCTTAGGTTGTAGAGAGGGATGCCATGAGGCAGCTGGGCACGTCCCTACCCCACCGGATCAAAACAGGGATGTTTCATATGAGAACCTAAAAATATGAAGAGTGAACACAACAAGTAAGGTAAAGGTTTCCCTTGCTCAAAAGCCAGTCGAATCTGACTCTAGGGGGCAGTGCTCATCTCTGTTTCCAAGCCAGCGCTGTCCAAAGACTTTTTCCGTGGTCACCTGGCCAGTATGACTAAACGCTGAGGTGCACAGAACGCTGTTACCTTCCCATTGAAGCAGTACCTATTTATCTACTTGCAATTCCTTGCTTTTGAACTGCTAGGTTGGCAGAAGCTGGGACCAGAGATGGGAGTTCACTCCGTCACACGGCACTCGGGTCTCAAACTGCCAATCTACCGACCTTCTGGTCTGCCGCTCAGCATCTTAACCTCTGAGCCAACACAACAAATACATGTTTGCAAACCCAAATATCATAGAGGTACACTAACTGGGGAGTTGGGATTGACAGTGGTTCTCTGTTGAGTTTCCTGTTCATGACAAAGCCACATTAATTTTCTTTTTAATCTTAAAACCATTTTGGGCATTTATTCTGCGAGTCCAAAGGTGATTAATAAATGTTTTAGACAAATAAAAAGAAATCAACCTTTGCGGCTTGCTGTGTAGTGTTCAAAGTAGCCTTTAAAGATGCCACCATCAGTGTGCTGCAGCCAGAATCTGTATTGGTGAAGAAGTAGTAATTCCCAGAGAATTTCAGCCGGTTTTGTAATGTGGTAAGAGTCATTATCATCTTGAACACTACGGCCCTGAATATGATTTTGTGTTACCCGTGTTAGAATGGCCTATGATAACCAGGAGTCATTTATTTCCAAAGAAACAATGGTAACCATGTATGACAACTGGGGCTAGCTGCCTGGGATGCAACAGTGTTATTTTCTGATAACGTGGGATCCAGTTGTAAATCACTGTTTGGTTTTAGGTGGCAGCAGCAGAGGAGTTTGGGGGCAAGTGATGAAGAGATAGGGTTTTCGAGAGCAGAGAATGAAGTGGGGCTGGTGGACAGTTTGAATTGAGGAAGGCTGTCCCTTGTATTAAATGCACACGAGTGAAAACTGGCAAAAAAGGACTTCTGATTCAGACCAAAATATTGCTTCTATAGGCAACGAAGAAACATATTATGTTATTCCTTTCTTTATCATGCTCTCTCATCCCAGAAGCGCAAGCCTGGAGATAGCGTTAAAGCAGAAAAAGAAAATGCCATACCTTTAAATACCACCCACCTCACCTTGCAACTTACACTCAGCCACTTGATATGTGCACAGACAGGCCGCACACTGCTTCTAAACAATGCACAGGCTAGGCCTTTATCACATTTCCATGAATGCAGAGAACCAACTGAGTGACAGCTGGCTCTGGTACCTTGACAAGAAAATAGCATACCAGAGACAAGGCAGCAGCTGGACAGAAAGTCGGTATCATAAATCCGTGGCTTTTGCAAAGGATGGTCAACAATTATTAGTAATTATGTTATGGACGCAGCAGGAAACCTATCTGTGACTCACCCTCAAGACATTTGCAACTTTGAAGGCCTCTTGGAGTGGAAAGGTGAGGCAGAGCTGGAAATAAATTAATAGGGCTACTTGGCTTGCTCGCATTAATGGCATGGAATGTTCACAATTTGTTCAGGGTGAAAAATGACAGGAACAGAATGATAATAACGGAGAATTTCACACTACACCTTTAAAAACGGTACTGAACCGGCTTGGAATAAACCGGTTCAGTGACGGCCATTTCACACAGCCCTTCCCCTACCTTTTTGGAGCCATCTTCGAAGCAGTTCATCATTACAGATGGCCGCTTTATTTTCGCACCTCTTTTTGCCCACGCGGGCGATCTCTGTGAATTTTTTTTAAAAGAACCAGTTTAGAGCACTATAGCACTATAGCAACCCCATTGGAATGCCTGGGTTCAGTTGGCTCAGTGGACCCCAGGCATTCCAATGGGGTTGCTATAGCACTTTAAAGCGGCTCTTTAAAAAAAATTCACGGAGATTGCCCGCGCTTGAAAAGAGGCGCGAAAACACTAGTTGGAGGAGGAAGCACTTCGAGGGCATTTCACACAGCACCCCGTAGCGCTTCAGGACCAGGAGAAGAACAGAAGAACGCTTGGGAGGAGGTTTCAAGGTACACCAGTTCAGAAATGCTTCCCCAATGGGAGAGGCATGTTTCTGTCTGAAAGGGCCAATATGTTCCGTTAGGGAACCGGTACTAGTACGGTTCTGTGTGAAATGCCAGACAGAAACCATTACTGTAGAGTTCCTGAAACGGAACATATTGGCTGTGTGAAATTCCTCAAAGAGTGAGGCTTTATCAGCAGCAGCAGCAGCGTGGTGTAGTGGTCAAGAGTAGTGGACTCCAGTCTGGAGAACTGGGTTTGATTCCCCCCTCCTCCACATGAAGCCTGCTGGGTGACCTTGGGACAGTCACAGTTCTCTCAGAGCTCTCTCAGCCTTACCTAATTGACACCGTGTCTGTTGTGGGGAGAGGAAGAGAAGGCGATTGTAAGTCGCTCTGAGATTTTTTCAGGTAGTGAAAAGTGGGGTATAAAAACCAACTCTTCTACCGCATCTCATTTCTCTCAGACTAGGCATAAGCCACTGGCAGCTACAGCTCAGACACAGAGCCCTAACAGAGAGGACTTGTCCATATTTTAAATTTCCCCCCATGTTAAAAAGAAACAACTTCCTGTATTTAGAAATAACATATGAGAGTATGGTTTAGCATTCACCCTGATGTGCCAGTTGGCTGCATGCAGGGCAGCTGAATTCTTTTTACATTATATGGGAGTGTTCAAAAAAAAAAAAAGAAGAAGGGAGAGACCTTCCCACCTAAAGTTGCCAACCTCCAGGTGGGGCCTGGAGATGTTCCAGAATTACAAATGATCTCCAGACTACTGAAATCAGTGCCCCGGAGGATAGCCTATATGGCATTATATAATATGGAGGTTCCTCCACTTCCCAAGCCCTGCCTTCCCCAGGCACCCCCTCCCAATCTCCAGGAAGTTCCCAACCTGGAGTTGGCAACTCTATTCCCCCCTGTTGGCTGAAGTAGTAGAGTGAAGAATTCTGCCTCCCTCATTCTGCATGTTGCATGGAAGGCCTCAGGGCTAAAGGCCTGCGGAGCTCCCTTCCTACCACATCAGTACATTTGCTTTCAATTCACCTTGGTCTGTTATTTGAGGCCTATATTGTAATCCCCATTTTCTTCAGGTACCTCTTAAGCTTGTTCCTCTATTCATTAAAAAACATCATCAGCATAGATTTGCTGCACCGCTGCTCAACTGTGTTAAAGGAGCTGCTGTTTTATACAATCCTGAATCCAAGCAAAAATACGAAAATCTGCCCTCTCTTACTGATGCTCGCAAATCCGAGTATCGCTCGTGACCCTTCCTGGGATTCAGCCTACAAAATAGCAGAAGTTTAATAAATCTCTTCCTTTTTTTTTTAAACAAGTGCTCCATGCAACACAAGGAGAGAAATGCAGATTAAGCACACGCTTTGAAGTTTTAATGGGTACTCCACTGCGGTAATAGCTAGTCCTGCCTATGCTTGTAATAAGTCTGCAAAAGCCTGAAGCAAGAACGCTTATCTAGAACGACGGTTTCGGATACCGATGAACTCAAGGGAAACTGCAAGCTTCAAAGGGCTTATTCTTAATATTCTAGATCTGCTCTTCCCCTGTAATAGAGGAAGGGGGGGGGACAGTGTAAAACTACATCCCACTATATCAAAGAGACCTTTTTTTAAAAAAAGACCAAGCCATTCAAAATAATAACCTTTTCTGAGAAACCTGCCCAGCTTTCTGGTGTGAAAGGGCTGTACGCAGGTACACTTCCTTCCATCTGTTTGTATGTAAAAAGAGTGCCAAGAAAAGCTGTAGTGTGGGGGTCAGACTACCCAGGAAGATCATTGGTCTGAGCATTCCTCCCCAACCCGCAAATAGCTGCTGTGATGCAGAAGTGCTGTGTTAAGGAATGGGAAATTCCTTGAATGCAGGGGAACTGCGTCTGTATATGGATGGGAACAAAACCAACAACACCATAGAGAAGCATAGGAGGAGGAGAAGAAGAAGAGATTGGGTTTATATCCCACCCTTCACTACCCGAAGGAGTCTCAGAGCAGTTTACAATCTCCTGTCCCTTCCCCTCCCCACAACAGACACCCTGTGAGGTAGGTGGGGCTGAGAGAGCTCTTTCGAGAACTGCTTGTGAGAGAACAGCTCTGAAATAGCTTGTAGAAAGGAGAAATAAAGGCCATTTGGTACAGAGGATAATGTATTGTCTATCAATCTGGGAGATTTGGATTCAAATACAGGCTATGTTATTTACGGCACAGAGCGAGTTCCTTGGGCGTGTGAAGGTTCCAGGTTCAGTTTCAGGATGGCAACAGTGAACATCCTGACCCACCTAGAGTAGAGGTTTGCCCCATCTAATATTTCTTTTTAAAGGTGTTTTTTAAAAAAAAAATGTTATGTAATTGTTTGATTTAAACAATGAGATCTTATTTTTAGAACAAGGGAAAAATGGTTTTTAAAAAATTGCATCAGTATGTCTAAAAATAGCTGATGGTCAATGCACGTTTCTGATGCCAGTGATTAAAAAACACTTTTCAGCTGGCAACAGGTTTACAGAAACTTTTGTTCTGACTTCTGAGCAAACAACTGATATCTTTCCCATCATGTCTTTGAAGTTCTTCAGAGAAATATGGCAGACCCACCTAGCCACAAAGGCTGGCAATGGCCCTGTTAGGAGAGCAAGGGTTCTCTAAATGACCAAACTATATATTCCCAGGATTCTTGGGAATTCTTGTAAACATTAACCTGGGATAAAATGAGCATTAGTTTGTACAGTGGAAATAGCCTTAAAAGGGCAGGAGCCCTGTTTTCATTTCTACCTAGTCACCCTAAAAGAGACTTTGTCCTTAGCGTTCATGGCAGCATATATTTCATTCTCCATGTAGCAGCTATAAACACACCTTTCCAACATCAAATAAGACCAGCAGGGCAATCCAGATAAAGAGAAAATTCTTCAGCAATAACAGCTGGATTCAGATTTATGTGCCAGTTTCAATTTTGGGCTCCTTGTTGCAACATTTCACAAGTACCTATAATGGGCCACTTGATTGGCCTCTCCAAGGATACAGTGTGTGCAGCGCACCAGAGGGGAAGTTTATAGGTGTCGGCCTGTACCACCTTGGCTATTCATTGACATAATACATCATGCTCTTCTCTTCCCGTGCAATGCCAGACTGACATTTCTTAATCTAAGGTTTCCCTTCCCAGATGTCAAGCCGACTTTGAAATACTTTTACAGTATTCTCTCTTAAAATAGTGTCAAGTTGCTCAATCATGTCTTTGCTTCTTTTCCCAAGCTCTTGGAGCTGTAAAACAGGGCTTTCACTCTAAAGAATGGGAGTCACGTGGCCTTCGTTTGAGCCAGGGGGGATCATATGAAACAGCCTTGTACTGAGAGCCTACCTACACAATACACTTTTCCAGGCCCGAACACTTGGATCCAGGCAACAGAGGTGGTCTGGGAGTCCAATGTTTCTTGAGCCTGCATGACCCTAATCTGGACTGGGACTGTAGTGCACAGAAAGAGAGGGCTTTATCCCCCCCCCCCCCCCCCGTTGCTGTTTTCCCAATCGGAAATGTTCCTGAGGAGCTGGTATTTTCCCTATTGGGGAAAATTACATGTACTGATGGACTACAAACCAGGTTTCCTGCAAAGGGATAAATAGTGGCTCCCTGAGGCCATTTCAAGTTGGGAAAATGGCACAGTGGAAAGCCCTTCTCCATGTGTGTCAATGTCTTGATTCAAATCTGGCTACCCATGTGCCTGGGAAATAAGTTCTAAGCATGGAACTTCCAGAAGATGTCTGTCAACAGGACCTAGCAGACATGTGGGACTGGGGAGGTACAGACTTTGTAATGTATCAGATTGTAAGTCAAAGCAGATGAGACACTGGAAGCTCAGCGATCTCCCATCATGTTTTTCCTTTGTAAACAGACATGGCAGGAGGCCCCAGTTCAGATCAGGACTACAGGTTTCAGGTGTGTCCCCCCCTCCCCCATTGCTAGAAACATACAGCTTGGGTTGTATGTAGGGTTGCAAACTTTTACACTGTTCCCTCTAGCTGCTAGGAAACGTTTCAGCTGCCCATTTCTACTCATTAAACTTCTATTAAAGGGACAGAGCAATTTCCCCCCTGTCCAGTTAGCAACTTTTGCTTGTATGTTTTTCCCCAGTGGGGCTCTAGAGAATGATTTCAGGTCAGAGAAATGTTATGGGGGACTTAGAAGAGATTGGATTTATACCCTGTCCTTCACTACCCAAAGGAGACTCAGAGCGGCTTACAAACTCCTTTCTCTTCCCCTCCCCACAACAGACACCCTGTGAGGTAGGTGGGGCTGAGAGAGCTCTGACAGAAACTGCCCTTTTTCAAGAACAGCTCTGACAGAATTATGGCGTGCCCAAGGTCATCCAGCAGGTGCAAGTGGAAGAGTGGGGAATCAAACCCGGTTCTCCCAGATTAGAGTCCATGCACTTAACCACTACATCAAACTGACTTAAACCCCATCTTTTCCTTTGCCCCATGATCCTGATTTGAACTGAAATCTCTTGTGGATATTTATAGAGGAAAAAAAGTTTGAGATCTTCCAGTGTCCTGTGTAGCCCTGGTACCTGTCTTTATTTTCAGGCATCAGTCCTGGCCTATGAAAAGCAAGGACAGACACAATTGCATGCCTTAGAACATATGAAGAGTGCCCTTCCTTCAGCATAAATCAGGGAAGAGCAAAGGTGTATCATCCAGACAAGCTTGTTGTCAGTGGCAAGGAAACTTCTTCCCATGCACTAGCTCTGTGACATTCCAGCCTTACAAAGCACTTTCCTTTCATCCAATCACGATTGCTTTGAACCTGCCTCTTCTTTTCTTGTAAGGGGGGGGGGGGGAACCACCCAGGATTCAACCTGGATCCTCTTTGTTTCAGTGGGCCACACTGGACTAGTAAGGAACACACAGAATCAACAGCTTGATGGAAACAAAGTAAACAGTTTATTGAGACACACAGATCGACATACTACAATTTCCATTTCTGGTTAGTAGAATCCATTTTGTTCATCATGGCAGAGCCTGGAGCAGGCTGAGGCAAACTCTGGATACTTTAAGCCCTTGTAGATCCCTCGCTGTTCATGCAGGACTGGAGTGACATCACCTAGGTCCTAGAATATGCCTGAAGGTACCAAGGGCTTCCTAAACTGCAGTTCTCTGAGCTTTGCAGGAAGCCACTCAAGGGCTGCTGAGAAAGACTGAAATGTTAGCATTTTTCAACCCAGGCCCCAGAATAGCTCCACCCACCAAAGTGGACCATTAGTTCTCTCTGGCCTCACCCATCTGTAAATGCTTCAGGTGAGGCCTGGGAGGCCGTCAGATCTAGCCCCTTTCCTACGGTTTTCTACATTTTCTAAGCACTTGTGCTTCCCTACCTCTAACCCAGTCTGTCTGCTTGTTTTTCCAGTTCCTTCTGGGCTACTGCACCTCCAGTCCTGGTTGCTCACATCCCAGCATGGAAAACAGCCAAGACAAAGAGCACCCCCCCACACACACACACTGCTGTGATAGGCTCCTCAACAAAGTTAACCCAGCAGAAGCTCTAATCTTCACATCATGTCATATTGTGGATTGCTTTGCCAGTATACCGCAAACATTTGCTTCCATGGTCCTATTTTAAAAATTAATTTTCTCTTTTGTCTGTAGTTGCAAGTTGGAGCCCATTGTGTTGTTTCCTTAGATGAACTATAAAATGTTAATAGCACAATTTAGTATGCCTTTATTACAGCATTTGCCATTTTTTCTCGGCTTGATCAGCTCTTTCAAATGGCATCATTATGATCCAAGTTGTTTACAGCAATAAAGCCAGAATACTTTTCAATAAAAGAGGGGAGGGGTGCTTTAAAGCCAAGTATCTCTCTCTTTTTTTGTCTGGTGATATTTATTAGCTCCTCATTTGGAGGTTGCCTCCTAGGTGCTATTCACCTTAAAGACCTGCTGTGGATACGGTTACAGCCTGGCATGTGATTTACCACCACCCCACATTTTCAAGGGCTAGAAAGTGCTTACTAGGTGCCCGTGGGATAACTGCGCTTCCCATGGCTCAGGTCTCCCAGGACAAACCCATTTCCGGACAAACAGAGCATCAGTGAAAACAGAACTGTCTCCCAGGGTTTCTGGCGACTTCTGTATGATCGGCAGCACTGCTGTGCTGGCTACCCCAACAAATATCTCTGCCTCTCCCTAGAGATCTGAACCCAGATCCTTGCAATTAACTTTGAACAGATGATGCCATCACCAGTCCCTTTGTACAAATGGTGCAAACGCAGCATTTAATGAAAGCCCTGTGAAATCTGACAGGTGGACATGGGGCGGCCCCCTGCGTCTCAACCCCACTCATCACCCTCTCATCCTTAGTGTATTAAATGTATTGAATTATAATAAAGTCAAGTTTGCCAGGTGGCTAACAGAGTGATCCTAAACAGTTACATCCTTTGAAGTCCATTGAATTGCTTAGGATTGCACCTTAAGCCATCAAAACTACCTGAATCAACAGCTCCAAGAGATGGCAGTTCAAAGAAACACCACCCCCCACCCCCCCGTTGCTGGAATCCTTTTTTAATTTTGGAAGCAGAAATTTTATTATAGAAGTTTATCTTTATAGTTTTTCTTCCTTCCTTTAATGTATAAGTTAAAACTGATATGTATTTGGCATTTGAAGAAAATATTTGTTTCCTTTGCTAATAAAGGAGTAACCACCTTGTCCTTTAGATCCCATTGGAAGCCACTGAGACCCAAGCCAGCTCCTCTCTGCCCTCGTTCAGTTTCTTGCAGTGCCATCCTAAGCAGATTGCTCCCCTTTGAAGCCCATTGACTTCAATAGAGGTAGAAGGGTGCGTGGGTTGGCACTGTTGGCCATGCTAGAATGTGGTGAAATGCGAACTTGCCTTGATGTATCCTAACTAGCATAATGCCCTGTGCATGCAGGCAGCAAGGAAAGGGTCTGTATGTTACATGTACCCCAGGGATGAGCTGTGTGCAGTACATGCAGAGTCTTCGGACAGGGTAGATTTTGTTTTTCTTACAACCATGCCCCCAAAGGCAGTGCTTTAGCATTCTCCATAGCATGACTGGTGACCACTTTTTCTCTTACATGAATGGTAACTACTCATTTAAATGTGAGAAAAACCAGTCTCAGCCACTGAAAATCAGATCAGTTCCTGTTTGCAAAGCCCCACCACTTCACCTGCACAGGTGCATCTGTGTGGGCAGGGGTGTGGATGAACAAACCTTTGCAGAAGAAACTGGGCGGAACACACAATGTGAGAAAAAGGAAATCAGCACAGCAGCAGAAGAGGGATGCTGCACACCCTCCCTGTAGTGGTAACTCAAGGGCTGGTTTCATGTTTACCTAAATGGTTTTTACCGTGAAAGAACCAGCAACCCACCCGCTTGGCCCATCTCATTCTTCACCCAAAGAGTGATTAACACATGGAATTCACTGCCACAGGAGGTGGTGGCAGCTACAAGCAGGGACGGCTTCAAGAGGGAATTAGATAAACATATGGAGCAGAGGTCCATCAGTGGATATTAGCCACAAGGTATAGATAGGAACTCTGGCGCAAGTGATGCTCTGTATTCTTGGTGCTTGGGGGGGCAACAGTGGGAGGGCTTCTAGTGTCCTGGCTCCACTGCTGGACCTCCTGAGGGCACCCGGTGTTTTTGGCCACTGTGTGACTGGATGGGCCATAGGCCTGATCCAACATTGGCTTCTCTTATGTTCTTATGTTCAAGCAAAGCCGCAGCCAACCTTCCTTACAAGATAGGACTACTGTATTGCCAGGTGGGGCTTCTCTAAGGAATAAATGAAAAGTTGATTAATGACCAAGAGAAACTCCTACGTACTTTCTTGCCAAGCCCAAGTGTCTGTATATATTTTATGTCTATGAATTGTAGCAACAGAAATGTAGGATCTGAACGAAACAATGACTTGTTCAATCACTCAATGCGTGGAAAGCTGTTACCTTGCATTCCTCTCTGTTCCTGCAGCCCCTTTTGACCTCCAGAAAGATTACTCCCAAAGTTGGGGGATCTACAGACTCAGTATAATGCACTTCATGTGTAGATGTTCATACTTCCCGGATACCATATGAATCAGTGCAGAGTAACAAAACTCAGAGGACGGTAATGGAGGCCTGCTGGTCTTTAAAAGGTCTTGCTGGAGCGCAACTTCGGAACCTTTGACTGAGAGGCCCGCAAGGAATCTTGTTTGCTCAACCATATTTAAGCCTAACTTTTATGTTATGCCTTCAAGCTCAGTGTTCCAAGTTTTGTAAGCAGTAAGGATTGGCTGACCTACTTCTCCCTGGTAATTGAAAGGGATTATTACTGACAATTACCAAGCAAGCAAGCTGTAAACTACAAAGGCTTTGGCTGAAAATTTTACTTCCAAAGTATTTTGCTAGCAAATGCATTTTTTAACGGGGGTAAATAAACAACAGAAATTTTCTATGAACACTGTGCACTTTCGATGCTGGCCTGAAGAACCCAAAGTGTATCCATCTGATAGAATGGGGCTCAGTTTGCACCAATCAAGGTTATTTGGGAAGGCAGTTTCAAGAGGTGGGTTTGTTCCCAGATTAGGGCACACTGTTAGGCACCTGGAATGTAGAACAACTACAAGAAATTTACTTGTGCAACAGTAGCGTAACTCTCAAGTGTGTGTAAAAAATCTATGTCAATAAAATGTTACTGACAAGTTCATTCTTATGTACATTTTTTTTCTTTAAAATGCATATTTTGCAGAGACCATTTCATAAGAACAAGTCATATCCTGCACTCCTACAAACACTGGGGCATATTATTGCATTTGTGCATGGTATAAAGACTCTCACAGCTTTTACAAAGTTCTACTTGCTTGTTATCTGACACTGTCCTCTTTTCTGATCTTTATGGACCCTGCTGGAAACAGAATACTGGCACAGCTGGACAACTGGTCCAGTTAAGCAGGGCTCTTGTGTAAATTCCCTGGCAAAAATTCTGTGAGTTGCATATATTATGGAAATTATACCACTTTGCATGCATTTTCTTATTATGCATAATTTTCTTCCCTAAATCCTGAGGAGGAAGACTGTTCCCAATTGTTGGAAAAATTTCTGCTCTTCCCATTGTTCCCAGGGGCTAAAATGTGATATATTTTCACATTTGATCTTCATAACCCTAAGGACAACCGACATATTTAACAAAAATGAGAGGGAAAGTGATAAGGTTTTTTTTCAATCTATACAACAGCCATATGAGATAGGCCAATGTTGTTGTCTCATATTTCAGATGACTGAATGGCTCTCCTAAGGTGACTGAGGGATCTTGTGGCAGAGAGGATTTGAATGACGAATCTCCCAGATCACACCTTGTTTTCTTATCCACTGTGCCAAACCAACTCCCAGGAAAGAAACAAACAAAAAAAAACACTTGATGCAACAGTATCAGTTTCTTATGATGCAACAGTCTGTATCAGTTCCACTTCTTGTACTGATGTAGTGGTTGGAGTACCAGACAAAGACCGGAGACAGCTAGGTTCAAATTCCACCTCTGCCACGGAACCACTCTGCATGTCACAATCTCTCTGCCTGGTCTACCTCGCAAGGCTGTGGTTGTGAGGACAGAATAGAGAAGAGCTGAACATGATAAACCATTTTGGATCCCCACAAAGGAGAAAAGCAGGATACAAATTTAAAAAAAATTAAAAATCAGTAACTGTGTACTTGTGCGACACCTCTAAATTCAGGAGTAGCTTTTATATGAGCAATAACGCAACACACATAAAGAACACCGCTCCTATGGCACGCTGCCTTGGGAAAGGATGCTGGACCCCTTCCTTCTACAACAGCACAGTCCCACTGACTGCAAACATGCAGGGTGACAGCCATTACACTTACTAATATAACTTGGATGTCAGATGCCAGCGGCCTTTTCAAAGCACGAACAGCTAGTGCTTAAGAAATGCACCCACCACATTTGACATCCTAGAGAAAAGTATTGCCCATTTATACAAAGGAGACACTATGGAGCCAAAGGCCTTTGGGACTTAAAAAAAAAACACCCTCCCTTAAAACAAAGCAAAGACATCTTTTATAGAAATAGTAGACTATGCTGTATCTCTCTGGAGCAGCTTCTCTCCTGCTTGAGTCCCGACGGACTAGGAAAGAGCAATTTTTAAAGTGCTCAAAACCTGTGCTTGCTATCTGACAGCCGCCTTCCTTAAATGAGAAAGAAGTCATTATGTTAAAAATATATCCCCTTTCAGACAAACCCACAGTATTGTTACCTTCTCCATTTGCCTTTATTCCTCATTTTAATTGATGTCAAGCAGCTTAATTTAATTAAAAATAAAACTCACAACGTTTTGTAAAACTTTTAAAAATCTGGCCTGAGGAATAAAAAAGCTATCCATACTGTGCAGGAAGAAATGAACATGCAAATAGGAGAAACTCATATTTCCAATATTTAATTTACATTGCTAATCAATCTCAAGTTTTTATGGAGAGTGCTGTTTTCAGCTAGTGACTTTGTCCTTAATTAAATCTCATGAGCCCTGAGTCTTGCTTGATGTACAAGGAGGGGCCATACCTCAGTAGAAGGTGGTCAAAAATCCTGCAACACAGAAGGGGCAAAAACCCAACTCCAAAATGGAATTTCTTAATTTACCATTGCAGCACACATGCGCACACTGTGGGTAAAGAAACTGCTGTATTCAGTATGATTATATCATCTTTCATTCCCTTTGGTGTGGCTATAAAGATCAGGAGCCAGATGTAATACTCCCACAGAATATTTCTGTACCACAGTACATATTTTGGAATGCCCCCGCAATACTTTATAGGGCTAACTGTGATACGCATTCCTTCACATAGTGTGTATGTGGTATCAAAGTGGGACCACCGAAGAAGGCCTCTATGGCCGAAATGTGTATGGTCCAATTTCTTTGGTTAACTGCTTCCAATCAGTGCTACTAAGAGTATACTCTCCATTGTATGTAATGTGTACTGCACCGTGTGTGACCTGTATGGCCTAAAAGCCTATATTGTTTTTAATGAACTATTTAAGGGCACTTTAAAATTAAAGATCTATTTTGTTTAACCTTTTTATATATGTTTGCACCCTCAACCTTTTAGGAATCCACAAATCCTGTATCAACCCTGCCAGAAGGCCTTGTGAGGTGGTTGCCTCAGATACCATGTCTGAGGCACCATTATTTATTGATTATATTTTTCACCTGCTTTGCAGCCAAAGTTGGGTTCCAAAGCAGCTCATAGAAAACAGTAATACAGCTGCCATTACAAAATGAAACAAAATATGCCCTGGGGAGGAACTTCTCAGCCAGGGTATTGGATTGTTTCCTGCCCTCTGTCTGCTCACGGAAGCTAGAGGAAAGGGGCTCCCCCCTGCTGGAGCTGGGCACGGGAGCAGGGTATCTTGCTGCTGCCCTTCCTTGCTTCTGAAGGCATAAAAGACCAGCACTCTGTTCACTGTTTAACTTGAGCATCTCTTGGAGGGTACAATTTCAAGACCTAAAGGTCACAAACAGACGACACTCAGAAAAAATCACAGATCTCCCTCCATTTGCAAAAGGCAAACTTCCTGCATGCATCTCCCAGTTCATGCAGGAAAAGGAAAGCAGATTACATCCATCAGCCACTGCTGGGTTAACTTAATTGACACCGGGCTCCCAGCACTGCTCTTCTTCACAAGTAGCTCCCATACCCACAATGTTCAAAAGAAGAGGAGACTGGATTTATACCCCGCCCTTCACTCTGAGTCTCAGAGCAGCTTACAAACTCCTTTCCTTCCTCTCCCCACACGAGGTGGGTGGGGCTGAGAGAGCTCTGACAGAAACTGCTCTTTTTCAAGGACAGCTCTGACAAAACTATGGCTTGCCCAAGGTCATCCAGCAGCTGCAAGTGGAGGAGTGGGGAATCAAACTCAATTCTCCCATATTAGAGTCCACACACTTAACCACCACGCCCCCTTCACATTAGTGGAATAAGTGGGCATATTTATTATGAGTACCTTTGCACCCACAGGACTCCCCTGCCCTCAATTCGTAACATGCACATTCTTTTGAACACAGAACATTTCTCTCCATAGAAATCAATGGAGCAGCTTGTATGCAAAACTCTAGATTGGGGCATATGTGTGCATCCGTCTTAAAAGCAGAAAATTACACACACGTGCACGGACATATATAATTAGGGAACTGCATAAATATTTCTTGCTGGTTTCAAACGCTATGCTTGTCAATAGGGAACAGTTCTGCATTCTAACAGCAGTAGGTGGTTACTGGGGAAAAAACCCAGCAGATAGGAAATTATGACTTTTTTACCTTCTTGTTTTGCTAATGCATGTACAAGCTGGGTGGTTATTTTTCATCATTGTGGTAATTTTCACTAATATGACAAGTATGTTACAGATGTGATTCTTCCGTTTAAAAACTAATACACGCGATTAATATGTTACAATGATGAATTGCCAACCGTAATCTGTCATCATGGGGGAGAAAATTGGCATAATTAATGTATAGTTTATTGTTATAAAATAGCAATTTGGTAACTCAGGATAATATGCACAAAGAAAACTTTCTCCTATTTTCACCTGCTACAATTGCTTTTACTTTGCACTGACAAAGGAGAAAGAGTCCTGCGGAATCCACAATTATGAAATCAGAGGGAAGTTCAGTGAATTTGATAGCAGTTACTGATCTCTGTGGTCTTGGTAGATCCTGTAAGCCATTCATACAAAGCCCCAAACTGAAAGACAAAGAACATACTGTAGCTGTGTGCCCGCTGCCCAAGGTGTACTCTGCTAATTAGGATAAACAGCTGTTTTGAATTCCATGTATGACCACGTACAACAAGCTTCTAAATAGTTACTTGATGATACAGTGGTTACAGTGCTGGACTAGAGGCAAATGACTCAGGTTCAAATCCCTGCTCAGGCATGAAACTTGCTGAGTGACCTTGGGCTGTTCACTCTCTCAGCCCAAACTGCCTCACAGGGTCATTGTGAAGAGAAAATGGAGAACAGCGTATACCACCCTGATTGGTTTGGAAGAAGAAGAAGAAGAAGAGATTAGATTTATACCCCGCCCTTCACTCACTTGGGAGTCTCAGAGCGGTTTACAAACTCCTTTTCCCTTCCCCTCCCCACAACAGAGACCCTGTGAAGTAGGTGGGGCTGAGAGAACTCTTTCCCAAGCTGTCCTGGAGAGAACAGCTGGTACAGAGCTATGGCTTGCCCAAGGTCATCCAGCCAGGTGCAAGTGGAGGAGTGAGGAATCAAACCCGGTTCTCCCAGATTAGAGTCCGCGCACTTAACCACTACACCAAACTGGAGGAAGAGCAGGATATATAATCTGGGATCTGAAGAAGTGAGCAGTGACTAATGAAAGCTCATGCCCTGCCACATATTTTGATAGTTTTTTAAGGTGCTAATGGACTCTTGCTCTTTTCTACCGGTAAAATTCTGTACAGGTAAAATAATGTCCAAGAGACAAGCAAGGAAGCACTGTGAAACTTGGGTCTTTTTTTCTTTCTATGATTCCTAAATATCTAACATAGGCATGTGTTCCCAGGCAGTGTCATTCAAACTGATGTGGGCCGGTAACTTTCACAGGCAACTACATCTTATACTGGGCATTCAGGATCGGGTCCCCCAATGTTTACTTTGGCTTTAGAAAGCAGTGGCCGGAGCTGAGATGTGTTTCATTTATTTACTTCATTTATACCCCTTTCCTTCCTAATGAGGCCCCTCTCCTCCCATTTTATCCTCACAACAACCCTGTGAGGTAGATTAAGCTGAGAGGGTGTGAGCAGGCCAAGGTCACGCAGCAAGCTTCCGGGACAGAGTGGGGATTCAAACCTGGATCTCCCAGATCCTAGTCTGACATTCTGACCACTATACACACTATACCATACTTGGGGAAGTCATCAGGGCCACAGAAGCAATGAAGGTCTTCTCCAATTTCCTCCACTCTCCTCCTATGCCATTCCCTGATCATGTATCCCCCAGAAGGAGAGCCAACCACCCTCTCTTTCATTATGAAGGGGAAACAAACAAACCAAACCGGAACTGTGAATATGCCTGACTGCCTCTTAACTGATGGATATAGAAGTCAGACTGGCTGAAAACAGGATCCAGATACTTTCATTCGTTCAATAATCAAGCTCCCATTTGGGATGGTATTTAATCAATGCACCCATGTTCTCCTGCGAATGACTCACCTGAAAGGGGGAAGGATGTAAACGAAAACAGTAAATTTGCCATTTCCAAAATTAACTGTACAAAATTTCCAGGTTAAATCAGAAGGCAAAAACATTCACTGCATAGAGCAATAATAAAACAGAGGCGGCCTGTTTTATTAATGAGGGATGGCCACTTATCCCTAGAAGTACATGCTTTTGTTTCATTTACTGTAAATTTCCTGCATATGATGCAGGAAGTTCACTACCACCACCCCACCACTACCTCTTTATAAAATCCAGGCTTGTTGACCCTGTTCCTCACATTTTGCAAAGTAAGCTGTGTGCCAAAGTGATTTGTTCAGAGTGAATGTGGTTTTGTGTTCTTTTCCTGGCTCCCTTGATATTTTGCTTGCCTTTGGAAAGTGTGCAGGTAAAGCGCAGCCAGAGGTATTCTAAGAATGCTTTCATTAATTCAGTGTGACACTGTATCCCCTGGGTCAGGGAACTGCCATCCTTCCTGATGGCACATTCACTGATATGAGATGATGGAATGTTACACCGGCCAATAAAAAGGAACAACCTCCAAACAACACCACATGTCTGTGTGACGCAAGAAGTTATGAGGCAGATACTAAAAAATGGAGCCAGATTTCAGACTCTCTTAGTGGTTCAGCAATTAAGGAGTTGCTGATGTTTTCTGAGAGTGTCTCTGAACCTTTAACGGTTTTATGACACACTGAAATTCAACAGGCAAAGGTGTTTCTAGCTTGCAGATGCAGTGAGGCACAAAGCTTCCCCTGCTGAACTTCTTCCGACCATGGAGCTGTCAAAGGCATGGGAGTCCTGCCAGATGGTTGACAACCCTTCGACCCAAGAGAAGATTTACACCCTACTCCTAAAAATGTTTACCCAGAAATAAGTCTTGACAATGGGACCCTCAAATAAACACACTCAGAAGCCGTTCCCAAAAATATTCGGAAATCTATCCCATGGAGTTCAATGGGATTTTCTTTCTAGTAAATATGTTGTTTTACTGTGGCAAGATGACAGGGCTTTATTTCCCCATCAAATAACATTGTGACCACATGCACACACACCTACGGTGCCTAACATCACACCAAGTATTTTTATAGCAGAGCTCCTGTGCCTTTTGAACAGTCATGCAGCATTCAAAAATTCTGGGCAGGGTCCCTGCAGGCAACTTGGATTTTTCTGACTTTGATAACAGGAATGCTTGAGCAGGGAAGCAAGACTGCATGTTCTGTTGTGTTTTTAAAAAAGTTCATAGAAAGGTCTCCTTCCAGGGCAGGTTGCCAGCTTTCTGCTGGCAGGATTCCTGCCTCTTTATCAAGTGCCTCGGGTATAAATTTTGCCAGAAAAGTGCACGGATGAAGTGGCTAGATTTCAGCTCGTCAAGCAGTTATGACAAAAAGAATGGCCAACTGGCTACAAAAATGAGCCGAACTGCTCTTGTGGCTTTTTACAGCCCGAAGATATTACCGCCTGTTATCAGCTGCACTTCAAGGTGCTACTCCAGGCACAGCGTCACCGGCCGGCTGAAGAGTTGGCAACCCTGTTATGAAACACACTCTGCACATGCTTAAATGCACTTTTCCCATTCATGTGAGTTCAGCGAATCATATAGCTCGAATTTAAACTCTGCAAAGGACCAGATCTGCCCCGTCCTCTCATCCGCTGCTGACTTCGAACAAGGGAGGGGGCGGCGAGAAAGTGGGAAAAAAAGAGGTAACTAACAGCCCAAGAACAGAATCCAGCAGCAATCTTTGCCTAATGTCTTGGGGAAAGCAGCAGCCACTTTCAAATGGCAATGGAGGGATTTAAATATATAAATAAAGACGTGGGAAACCAGCGCGGCGGCGGGGGGTGTTCGCGGAAAGCCGAGGAATTAGCTAAACAAAGAAATCATGGCGGAGCCTTTCTTTTGGGTCCCCTCCGAGGGTGTGTGGATTACGGACTAACCTCTCGCAGCAGGTGGCGGGAACGACGCCACGGCCCGGGTAAGTGCGACACCCACCAGAGCGGGGGGAGATCTTGCGTTCCCCCCCTTCCAAAAGCCCCCTTCTCCCACTCCTGCCGGGCTGCGATGCCCCGACTGCAGGACCCTCCCCCGCCCCCCCTACAATTTGGAGAGCTTGCGCGCCCTCTCTTTGGCGCAGCGACCGTCGTGCTCTCCGCTCGGCAGAGCCGCTTTGGAGAGCAAGACCTCGCCTGGCGAGGGAGGGGGCGGGCATCGCTACAGCTCTTCCGCCCGCCTTCCCGAAGCTCTTAGAAACGGCAGGAGCCCTCCAGGGGTCACAGTTACTAGTCTTTGAATGGCTCAGCTCCAGTCCTCTCCCCACCCCTCTGGAGAAACTGGCTTTGCGCATTGGTCGGGAGGAGGGAGGGAGGAGGCAGTCCGACTCTGCCCTTTGGAAGGGAAAGCGCGGCAGGTCGCGCTGAAGGAGAAAACTTCTGCCTCTTTATGTTGGGAGACTGTTTTATGTTTGCTAATGGAGGGAGGGCGAAACCGGGGCCGTGCCTGGACGGTTCAAAGGGGCAGGGGGGCTGAAACCCACCAGACATTTTTGGTCTCTCAAGAAACTGGGCCCGCCAATCCGGGAACCTTCCCTGAACGCAGAGCTGTGTATGGGAGGTCATCCTTGGAATATACAGGAAAGAGCTTCTGAGCATGTTTGGAATGTTTTTTCACTTGGCATTTAATAAGCATAGTCCATTCTCACGTGACTGGGAATCGGAAAAAGCTGCTCCGTAGATTTGAACCTCCCTTTTGTAGGAATCAGTCATTGATTCCAAACTCAGGCCTGGATGGAGCAGCATTTGGAGAGGAGGACTAGGATCTGGGACACCCAGGCTTGGATCTTGAGTGTGCAGTGGAAGTTTGCTTTGTGACCATGAGCCAGTCTCTCTCAGACTAACCTAACATAGGGTTGTTGTGAGGACAAAATGCTGGAGGGGAAGAAGAAGAGAAGAGATTGGATTAATATTCCGCCCTTCACTCACTTGGAGTCTCAGAGTGGCTTACAAACTCCTTTCCCTTCCCCTCCCCACAACAGACACCCTGTGAGGCAGGTGGGGCTGAGAGAGCTCTGAGACAACTGCCCTTGAGAGAACAGCTGGTACAGAGCTATGGCTTGCCCAAGATCATCCAGCAGGTGCAAGTGGAGGAGTGGGGAATCAAACCCGGTTCTCCCAGATTAGAGTCCATGCACTTAACCACTACACCAAACTGGCAAGAACAACGGAGGGGAGGGGAGAACAAAGTGCACTTAACACTACACCAAACTGGCGAGAACAACGAAGGGGAGGGGAGAACAACAAGCTGCTTTAGACCCCCAAGGGAAGATAGGCAGGGTATCAATCAAGCCACACCCTCAGTGGAGGCTAAAGACACTGAATAGTAGACATACCCTGGACCTGGAGGTCATTTAATCCCATTCTATACCAAAAAAAAGGCAGAATCTACTCTACCCAAACACTCTGAAAAGAATAATTCATTCAGTTCCTAATACTTCCTCTCTGGACAGCTCAACTGGGCCATGAGAAAGTTCTTTCATATAGAGATGATTCCCTCTGATGACAAAGTGAGGAAGTGGCTATCTAAGGAATTCCAAAGAGTGATTCTTCCAACCATCAAAAAGGGCCAGTTTGGTGTAGTGGTTAAGTGCGTCGACTCTAATTTGGGAGAACCAGGTTTGATTCCCCACTCCTCCACTTGCACCTGCTGGATGACCTTGGGCAAGCCATAGTTCTGTACCAGCTGTTCTCTCAAGAACAGTTGTCTCAGAGCTCTATCAGCCCCACCTACCTCACAGGGTGTCTGTTGTAGGGAGGGGAAGGGAAAGGAGTTTGTAAGCCACTATGAGACTTCTCACATTCTCATTTTCCTTGCTTGTGTGTTCCTGTTGCTTGGAGGGGGTGGGTCAGTTCTGCATGTGTTTTGTTCCCTCTAGTGGTGGATTCAATACTACATTGCTTTATTTCAGCTTGACAAACAGTTGTGACAAATAGAATTGCCACACAAAAAATGCACCTTAAATCAGCAAGGAAATATAGCTCCTCTAAAAAGAAAGATCACAGAACAAGGTTATCAAACCTAACCTGATGCAGCAGTGAGGGATATTGGAGGAAGCACTTCTTTAGGTGTTTGGGCTGTGGACATTAAGTAGCAAAAACCTTGAATACTAAAGTCCAGCCCTTGCTGCCCAGTCAACCTAATTGAAAAAGACCATGCACAGAGAAGGTTAACAGGAACAGGAGATAATTCACCACATTCTGACAGCCAGAATACTGTCTCTCCAGTGTTGAAAGAGCTCCACTGGGCTACCTATTTGTTTCCTGACCCAATTCAAAGTGCTGTGGTCATAACCTTTAATGTTAGTCCCAAGTGCCGTTAACGCCAAAGTATTTTTTAAAAACTCACCCCCTGATAGAGTAGCTGTGATGGATTGCCTTTTAGAAGATCTTACATGCTATGTAAACAGGTAATGGACTGTAAAGGGTTAATGCCTCACAGAGCCAGAGAGCCTTGAGTGACAGGCTACTCAAAGGAATTTGATTGGTTAGCATCAGTTGAGCAGAGAGAGACTTTAAAACTGAATGCTGAGGTGAATTCAGTCTGAGTGTAGCCCTGACTGAGGAAAGCTGAGTGCTGACAGGGTTTGTGTTAGCCGACTGAGAGCACTTTAACACGGATGGAGAACTGGGAGGGTTGGCAGCAGGAATGGGTAGATTGGTGAAGATTCCCATTTGGGCCAGAAAAAGGGATAGATTGTCTACTGAGAGAAGAAATTCCCTACCCAGTTAAAAAAGGGAGATTGCTCAAAGAGTGGACTGATTCCTGGTCTGGTGTGTTTGGAGACTGTCTTCCGAAACCTGAAGAGTCAGTAAAACTCAAGAAAGTGTACTACTGTGTTTAGAGAAGGAACAAGGGGGGCGGCCGCAATATTCGCGGGGGGAAGGGGAGAAGCTGACAGCTGCTCCTCCTTCCTCCACCCCCTTCCCCCTTCCTCTGCCCCCTCCCCCCCCAGAGACTCCCGGCGGGCCTCGGCGGCTCTCGCTGGGCCCGCTGCTCGCCCCTTCCCCCCCCCAGAGACTCCCAGCGGGCCTCAGCGGCTCTTGCTGGGCCCGCCGCTCGCCCCCTTCCCCCCCGAGACTCCCGGCGGGCCTCGGCGCCTCTTGCCGGGCCCGCCGCTTGTACCCTTCCCCCCCCCCAGAGACTCCCGGTGGACCTCGGCGCCTCTCGCCGGGCCCGCCACTTGCCCCCTTCCCCCTCCTCCGCGGGCTGTCGGCTGGCCTCGGCAACTCTCGCCGGGCCGCTGCCGTTCCAAGAGCGTTCCCCGCGCATGTGCTGGGGACGCTCTTTTACTTTTCCGGAGATTTAAAGATCCCCCGAAAAGTTTTTGATAGATTTCGGATTTTTCTGTAAGCGGGGGGGTTACCCCCCACCTGCAGAACCCCCCCCTCTGCCCTCCAAGTGCCCCCCCCGGCATGGATTTAAATATCCGCACGCGGGGGGGGGGGCACTTGGGAATTAGATATATAGATTTGGAACTGGATAGTGTATTCCTGCCTTCTGGAAAAGTATATTCAGAGACAGTGTACCTCTGAATACTAATTGCTGGGGGCCATCAGCAGGTAAAGCCTCCATACTTTGCTTATGGACTCCTCGGCGGTTTCTCACTGGCCACTAATATAAATGGATTAGATTAGGGTTGCCAGCTCCAGGTTGGGAAATTCCTGGAAATTAGAGGGTGGAGACAAGGGAGGACAGGGACCTCAGTGGAATACAATGTCATAGAGTCCACTTTTCAAAACATCCATTTTCTCCAGGGGAACTGACCTATGGAATTGTGTAATTCTGGGAGATCCCCAGGTCCCACCTGGAAGCTAGCATCCCCAGATTATTTATTTATTATTATTAAATTATATTTCTAGACCACCCTCCCCCATAAGACAGGAATCAGGGTGGTGTACAACAACAACAACAATAAATTAAATTCATAGTAAAAATAATAAAACTACAATAATTGGCCTAATTAGATGGTGGTAATCAACTTCAGATTGTGCCGCTGCCCCATGGGGGGGATAAGAAACAGAAGTGTCAGTACAGGTGAAAACCGTTGCTGTCCTCAACCAAACACCTGTCAGAACATCTCTGCCTTACAGGCCCTGCGGAACTCCATTAAGTCGCACAGGGCACGGATGTTATTTGGCAGAGAGTTCCACCAGGTTGGAGCCAGGGCTGAAAATGCCCTGGCTTTGGTTGAAGACAGTAGGATATCTCTCAGACCAGGGATCACCAGTAAGTTCTTATCTGCAGAGCGCGGTGCTCTTCAGGGGATGTACCCGGAGAGAAGGTCCCAAAGATGCGTGGGTCCCAGACCATTTAGGTGGCTCCTCGGTCTGATGTTGCAGGAGTCTCCTTAAATTAATAATGTAATAGTGGCTACATTATGAGTTTTTTCCTCATGTGCTTCTGTTTGCTATGGGGATCCTCTCGGCCATCCAATAGAAATCATTTATGGGTGCTTTTCTCACCTGATAATTTCCCAGGCATTATCCATAGTTGTTTGTTTTAGTTTTCAAAATGTTTCACTTGTTCCTCCTAATACCTTTACCCAAAGCATCCCACTGTAAAAACCAGATAACAATAAAATCCTAATAAAGTCACTATAAAAATATCTATAAAACCATAAAAATCCTGAACATCAATAAATCCAAATAACACTTAAACTTATTTCTGTGCTGTCTTATCTTGTAAGTTTTTGCCCTGCTTTCTTTTTCTCCAAAGAGCTCAGAGTGGCATATCTGGTTCTCCCTTTCCTATTTTTCTCCTTAAAACATCCCTGGGAGTTATGTTCTGTGGAGACTATTTGACTGACCCCAGATTACCCAGCAAGCTTCACAGTGGATCAGAGATTTGAGTGCAAGTCAAACTCAAATCTTCCAGACCCTGGTCTGACATTCTAACCACTACCCCACATCTGGATGTAAGCTGGTTCAAAGGAAATGCTTTCTGCCTAGCTGTTGTTTTTTAAACTATAAATGCTTTGATTTTCAGGATGCTGGAGTGTTCAGTTTGGTGTAGATAAGAAACCCAGTTTGGCGTAGTGGTTAAGAGCAGCAGACTCTAATCTGGATAACTGGATTTGGTTCCCCCCTCCTCCACATGAAGCCAGCTGGGTGACCTTGGGTCAGTCACAGTTCTCTCAGAGCTGTTTTTTCAAGAGCACTTCTCTCAAAGCTCTCTCAGCCCCACCTACCTCACAGGGTGTCTGTTGTGGGGAGAGGAAGGTAAGGAGATTGTAAGCGGCTTTGAGACTCCGAGTGAAGGGTGGGGTATACATCCACATCATCATCATCATCTCCTCCTCCTCCTTCTCCTCCTCTTCCATTCCACATCTATGCAGTATGATTAGTCATAGGATATGTACATCCCTCGATTCAAGGTTCTCCTACCATATTGAATAATTTATTTAATTCAAGTATACCCTGCCTTTCTCCCCAATGGGGACCCAATGTAGCTTTACATTGTTCTCCTATCCTCCATTTTATCCTCACAACAACCCTGTGAGGTAGGTTAGGCTGAGTGGGTGTGACTGGCCCAAGGTCACCTAGCGAGTTTCCATGTCATGAGTTGGTATTCAAACAAGGGTGTCCCAGATACTAGTCCAACACTTTTAACCACTACACCACACTGGCTCAAGCTCTGTTTTTAGAGACAAAGCATAATTAATGCATAATTTACTCATGATATTTGCTTCCATAATATGTGGGAATGGTCATGGGGCTTAGAAGGGCTTCATAAATTTCAGTTAATGGGAACCTTTGTGTTCAGAGGCAGTATAGCTTTGAAAGCCAGTTGCTGTGGAGCAAGCAGTAGGGGAGGGCTGTTGCTTCTTGACTATGTGGACTTTCTGGAGCTATCTGGATGGCCACCGTTGGAAAAAGATGTTGGAGCAAGACAATGATCGAGCAACACAGTTTTTAATATTCTTCTGTAAAGCGCCAGAAAATTTTATTTTTGTTCAGTTCTGTACATTTATTCATCTTTGCCTTCATCCTCTGCTCTGTTTTTTGAAATGCTCCAGTATTTAAGACCTACAGAACTGCTACAGAGATTGGGGTGGTAGATTCTTGACTGCACAGACACCAGCCAGTAGGCAATGACCATGGAAACTTTCCTGTTTGAGCTGTATCATGTTGAAAGCCTGCACAGTCTTTAGGGATGGGCATGAACTGGCTCATTCTTGATGCGTTTTGGCCAGTTTGTGTTTGCAGAGTGAAGTTCATGGCCAGTCAACTGGCATGAATGTTTCACAGACTTTCAGGCTGTTCATGGTAGTTTATGAATGGATACATTTTCAGACAGACTGTCTCTGCTGGATCTAAATGTTCGCCAAACTCCAAAGCAATTGGGTAGGGGTGTTAGAACTTGGAGGGCATGTAGGGGAGAATCCGGAGGAGGTCCCCTGCAACTTTGATGTCTCTAGCTTGCACAGGATCCACTCTATAGGCTCCTGAACATCCTGAACCTGTCCTTGTCATTTCTCCAGAAAGCACTTTCCTGGGGGCTCCTTCTTTGGGGGGCTGTAACTCATATCCTGTAAACCAAATCCTCACCAGACTTGGAGGGCAGGTAGAAGAGAGTCAACTGGAGTTCCGCAATGAGTGTCTCTAGCATGCTGGGGGCATTCTACTGTGTCACCAACTGAACTAGTTCATTGGGTGGCTAAAAGATTGTGATGGTTTGCGGTTTGTGAACTGGGCACACCACAAACCAAACCTCATTTTTTTGCTTCATGCCTATCCCTACAAATCTTTGCTTTGTAAAGAGTTTTCCTCCAAAAAGAGGCATGTCTGTTTAAGTGACAGAACGGACTCTGCTGGTCTCTCAAAAACACGCTTCAGGTAGGTAGCTGCGTTGGTCTGAAGCAGCAGGAAGAAAGTGGCACTGTTAAGACCAACAAAGTTTTATTCAAAGCCTAAACTTTCATGTGCACGCACACTTCTTCAGATAAATTGAAATGGAAGTTGCCAGTTCATACTTATAGGTAGAGGGTGAGTAGGAAATTCGCATATAGCTTAATAAAGTTGTTTGACAGGTGCAAGGACCAAACTGGAATAACAAGCTTAGTTTATATGGTGCAGCTTAATAAAGTTCTTTGACAGATGCAAGGACTAATTTGCTGCTCACCCTCTACCTATATGTATGGACTGGCAACTTCCATTTCAATGTATTTGAGGAAGCATGCATGCACACAAAAGCTTATATCTTGAAAAATGCGTTTGTACATGCCCAAAGCCCCCTTTATCCCTGCAGAATTTGGACTATCAGAGCACTGTAGTTCTTGTAGATCTTCTCATTTCCAGAATGGAGCCTAAAAGAAATGGCTCATTGGAACTATCCTCCCTTATACGCACCTGAGTTCTCCAAGTCTCCTAATTATCTGACTGCAATGTATCTCTTTACAAGCTCCATGTCAATGAGACCATATGTAAATCACATTTCCAGTCATTTAAACTTTTGATTAGAGAATGTTTTGCAGTCTCTTGGGGCATTTGGATACGTTCGAGAATATTGCAAGCTATATGTCGCTCACATTTTTTCTGGCAAACTTGCAGCTTGTTTAATTGAGGCAATGTTCTGATCATCAAAACATGCAGAAATGTAAAACAGATTGCTAAGATAATTACTACTAGTGAGCTCCCTATGCACTTATTGTCGAGGATAGCTGTGTATGAGGAAAGAAAGGGATAGAGTGTTGGGACATAGCCAAATGGCACGTTTTTGAAGGATCAGATGAGTCCATCTAGTACAGTTTTGCAAACAGCTACTTGCCTGTGATGAAGAAGAATTGCTTCCAAGTGAGCAGGTGGAAAAGTTTTTGGAAATTGGATGAGAATGGGACTTCCCCCCCTCCAAGCTTTTGATGTGCCCAAATCATTTACAATCCTATGTAAGGACAGGTGAGCCAGTAAAGCAAATGTTCTAATAACTTGTATTTATCTCTTTGCCAAACTGGCATAGCACATTCCACCTCCACATTCCCCATGGGCCTGGCCTACAGTCTACGCAGATTCCCTACATGTCCATACAGTGAT
The DNA here is from genome assembly GCA_029233225.1 of Lepidodactylus listeri. Lineage (NCBI taxonomy): Eukaryota > Metazoa > Chordata > Lepidosauria > Squamata > Gekkonidae > Lepidodactylus > Lepidodactylus listeri. The sequence continues at coordinate 128,010,453 of JARCFY010000003.1, forward strand.
GGGGTAGGCTGTCCAACTTATTTCCCATAAGTGAATCGAGGTCTGTCAGCATGAGTGCTGGAAGTGAGCAGGTATAGCTAGGTACGGAATACTGGCTCAGTGTCTGGCAACAGTATTGGAGGGCCAGTATCAGCGACAGTATTTGAAGAGTTTATGGGGAATATTTTAAGAGTTTATGGGGAAAATTTGTTAAGTGAGGTGACAGCCTAGTCCAAGGCCTGGGATATTTCTTGGCATGTAAAACTCTATATTTCCCTTGCTTCCAAAACACACAGGCATGCCAAGCAGAATGCCAAGATTTAGAGGAGGCTGCAGCATAAGTAGGAAAGGCTGGGCTCTCACTGTACCCATGGGACTCTTCAGTGGGGGGTATCAGTTCCCTACTTTTCATGCTTGCAGGTCTCTAGGTCCCTGAGCCCCAGTGATGTTCTGCATGTACCAGGACTTTTCTTTTTTGGCGATTCATTTAGACCTGAGCATAGTTCTCTGAATTAGTTATAAGATGAAACCATAGTTAATTCATAAAACCTTAACTGACAAGCAGAACCACCAGGTTCCAAATGTCTCCAGTGTTTACAGGGGTTCTAATTTTTTTCTCCCCCCCCCCCCCTTTGCTTTTGTGGTAACTTTTTTCAGCTTTTGTTCCCTTGGTCTGCTGTACCTTTGCTGTTATTCTCCTTTTCCTTGCCAGGGCTGCTTTATCCTTCCCTGTGTGATTCCAGCCTCTTTATTTATTTATTTCTATTTTAATTATTTCGTTTGATTTCTATCCTGCCCTCCCCCGCAAACAGGCTCAGGGCGGGTCACAACATTTTATTAAGTAAACATAATAGCATTCAAACAGACAATATAAAACGTAAAATAGAAAACTAAATTTAAATCCAATCAGAGGGGACTGGATTCAGAGATCACATAGAGAATGATACGATGCCCACGAAATTACACAGGCAATCATACTTGGCTTCACTGAGGGACAGTGAAGACAATTAAGGAGGAGGACAATAATTGATGAACTGATATGGGTGATCCCATTCGGTTGTTCACATTCCGGGCACTATCATCACTGTTCCAAAGCGATTGTCAAAAGAGAGGGTTTTTAGCACTACCCAAAGTGTTTGTGACGATCCCCATTATAAACCCTTTAGTTCAGCCATTGTCCAGTCATCTTTAGCTGCTAGGGCTGCCAAGTCAGCCCGGGGAGTGGGGGATCCCCTGCTACAGGGGTTCCCGATCTTCCGGCCAGCATTCGGCCGGTGGGGGGAACCCCACCCCCGAAGTCGTCCAGCCTGGACGACTTCCCCAACGTAATGACTTCACCCAGAAGTGACGTCATCACGTTGGGGGCGTTGCCAGGGCGACGCTCTGGCAATCGCCCCAAAACTCTATGATACCATAGAGTTTTGGGGCGATTGCCAGAGCATCACCCTGGCAACGCCCCCAACGTGCTGACGTCACTTCTGGGTGATGTCACCAAGCATGCACGCTTTGTGCGCGCGCCGGGGAAACTCCCGGATGACGGAGGACTCCCCCCCGCTGGTGAGTAAGGAAGACTTGGCAACCCTATTAGCTGCTGAACACACATGAAGCATACTGAATCAGTTCGTTGGTCCATCAAGGTCGGTATTGTCTACTCAGACTGGGAGCAGCTCTCTAGAATCTCAGGATAAGGTCTTTTACATCACCGACTACCTGATCCTTTTAACTGGCGATTCCAGGGATTGACCTGGAATCTTCTGCATGCCAAGCAGATGGTCTACCACTGAGCCATGGCCCTTCCCCATCTGTGAGACACACACACACACACCAGTGCCAGAGAAAACTGATCTGAATGGATAGACCAGAAGTGTGACTCCAGCTTCATATATTCAAACCAAATTCATTTCTCTCTCTTTCCTCTCATGCAGACCACTCGCAGTTCTGTGTACAGTCTCTAGCTAATGTGAGCTAAGCATGTACAGTGAGGGAGAAGAAATAGATTTCAGTCTCCTTACTGGATATGTCTTCACACATGCTGCCTATGTAATAGGCAGGCTCCCCCAGACTATAAGTGGACAGTAAGGTATTATGACATGAATATATATTTCGGAGAGCTGAACAAAATGAGAATTTCATGCATTGGCAATATAGTGTGACGAGTCGTATCTGACATGACCTTGTGCTTACAGGGGGATGTTGAGTTGTGTAATGCGTTCTGCAGAAAACTCAGTGCACAAAATCAACAGGATGCTTCTCATTTTTATGCTGCTAGTAACACTTTCTCTGTTTTATGCAGATTCTTAGAGTCTCTCAGAGGTATAGCCTCAGAAGTGTCTCTCTCCTCTGGGTTCTCATAGGGTTGGATGAGGCATTTGGTATTGATTATTAACCACTAGGCCAGATTAGACGTGATGTTTTCAAGCTTTTATTATACTAGGGCTGCCGTCCCCCAGGTCAGGGTGGGGGTTCCCGTGCTTTTGTGGGCTCCTGCCCACCATCAACCAGCTGGCTGGCAGGGGAGCCCCGCCCCCTACAGCGTCAATGGCGGCCACCCCCTTCCTCCCCTCCTGTGATCTATAAAGGGCCCTCCAGATAATTGGTGGGAACCTATGGCCCATTGATCAGCTGGAGGGCCCTTTAAATCTCTCAGGAAGGGAGGGCGAGGGGTGGCCCCTGATCCCAGGAAGGAGGCACCGCATGCCTGAATTCCAAAGGGGTGAATTTGCTGCTTGGAGTTTATGCGCTGGGAGCCCCCACTTAAAAAAAAAAAACATTTAAAGGGTTCCCTTTAAATGGCTTTTTGCAAGCAGGGGCTGCCTGTGCATGAATTCCAAGTGGCGAATTCACTGCCTTGGAGTTCAGGTGCGCAGCATCCACTTGCAAAAAACCATTTAAAGGGAACCTTCCCTTTAAATGGCTTTTTCAAGTGGAGGCCACCCGCACCTGAACTGCAAGTGGCAAATTCACCGCTTGCAGTTCAGGCATGCACAGCACCAGCTTCCCATGTGATGTATCATGTCAGGAAGTCCCCACCCCCTCCTGGATTGCCCCCCAAATCCCCCTGCCAGGGAGAAGATTCAGCCTGGCAACCCTATATTATACTAATTAGTAACGTGGCAGGATTCTTAGTGGGCTCTGATTAGGCCAGTGGCCAATATGGTTCGGCCCCATGCCAGTTTTTGGAGGCAATACTCAGCCTATCCTTGAAGGATGCTTCTCCCCAAAATTCCAGATTAGGTCCAGCTTGATCCCTCTGGCTCTGCCAAACAACAGTGACATCATCATCATCTCATGCCAAGGCCTAGGAGTGTCAGTCCCTGCCATAATGTTCCTGCTGTGCAGTAGGTCACACACTGTGGATTGTAATCCACTTTTGGGTCCTCCTGACTTTCTTTCAGGTGAGTCACAAGACCAGGAAGAAACAATGGTGTAAACTGAAGCATATGGGCCCTGACAAGTCTAATCACCTCACAGCAGGGTACGGCCTTCAAGTTTAATCTGCTGCCAGTCAGAAACCTAGATCAGTTTTCTTTTGGCCAATCTGACAAAGAGTGGAGTGGCCGTTATAGCCACTGGGCAATTTCCTGGTGGGTAGGTTTGCCAACCTCCAGGTTGGAAAATACCTGGGGACTTTGGGGGTGGAGTCAGGAGAGGGAGGAGTTTGGGGAGGGGAGGAGCCTCAGCAGGGTACAATGCCATAGAGTCCACCCTTCAAAGCAGCCATTTTCTCCAGGGGAGCTGATCTCTGTCAGCTGGAGATCAGTTGTAAAAGCAGGAGATCCCCAGGCCCCACCTGGAGGCTGGCAACCCTAGTGGCTGGCAATCTCCTGCTATTACAACTAATTGCCAGACAACAGAGATCAGCTCACCTGGAGAAAATGGCTGCTTTGGAAGGTGGACTCTATGACATTATACCCCATTGAAGTCCCTCCCCTCCCCAAACCCCGCCCACCTCAGGCTTCACTCTCAAACTCTCCAGGTGTTTCCCAACCCCAACCTGGCAATCCTACTGATAGGCCAATGGCCTACTCCCCCACTTGGGCTAGTCCAGCACAGGGTAGAAGGGCCACGCCCGCCCAAGGAAGGCAGCTTCCTGCCCAGGTAAGCTAGGTGTAGCATGCAGATGGCTGTACCCAGGCCCAATTGAATGGAGGTGCCGTGCTGAGCCCCACTGGGGTTTGCTCTTTCTTCTCTAGGGTTGCCAGGTCCCCTCGTTGCTCTGGTAGGGGGATTTGAGGGGCATTCCAAGGGTGGGTGTGGAGGGAGAGGGGTGGCTGCTGTTGGGAGCAGGGCTTGGGGGCGGGGCTTCCCCCCAACAACCAGCTGGCTGTTAGCGGTTTGGAGCCCCCCAAAGTGGAGCCCCCGCACCCCAACCTGCAAGCTGGCAACCCTATTCTCCTCATTTGTGGGGGCAAAGTGGGTTGCTTTTTTCCCAGTCTACCCCTGCCAGGTGAATTTCATCACCGAATGTGTCCACATACCACTACAAACAGGCATCTGAGCCAAAATGGCAGTATAAAAACAATATCCCCCTCTTGGTTGCCACTTTGTTGGGGGCAAACTAGTAGCACTCTTATCACCTTCTCGACTAGCACTCAAGGGAATTTGTCTAAGTAGTTTAAGCCACTTGAGGGAGTAACTTGGTATAATACTGTAATTTAATTTTCTTCCCAAAGCTGCAGTGGCCATGCCTTCTGGTCATTATGTAATCATCATTTAACATTATGGAAGTAGCTGTATTTTCTAACCCCCCCCCTTTGCCTTTTTAGTATTGTGCACATTAGATGGTAAGCTGTCATTTTAAATTGCACACCTCCCTTAACTGCATTGGCAGAGAAGCATCATCCACATGTAGTAAAAATAGAGAAAAGAAGTAGTGCAGGGAAGCCAGGAGGGCAGGGTCTCCCTGACAGTTTAAAAGCCAATCATTCCACCAGAGGCCATTAAAGAGCAGTAATGTTCATCAATGTTACCATCTTTCCCTTTTGTGAATCGCCTTGGAAGCTTTTGTAGGTTGGAAAGTGACAATTAACGCATGAAACATAAATACACCCCAGAAGGAAGAACTGTGCTTCCCACAGCAAATTTCCCTGTAAACCTTTTGTGCGGGGAAGCGGTGGGAGTCAGTAAAGGTCAGAAACTGAAGGGGGAACTGAAGAATTTGTATTGAAAGAGTGTGTGGAGAGTTCCTTGCAGGCATAGCTTGCATCCTGCTGACATAGATATGTTCCTGACTGCCACCTCTTCCCCAATCCCAGGAATAATAAAGCGTGAGAAGGGAGGGGGGAAACGAAATGGAAAAATCCTATGCATGTGTGGAATATCCCATGTTCAGACTAGTTACTTAGAAGTCGTCCCCCTCCCAGCTGTCTACTACAACTCTCATGACTTAGCATCCCATTCCAGCCATTTTTAAAAATCATTTTTCAGACTTTGTAAAGGAAAGGTTAAAAAAAGCCCCTTTTCTAAACTTTTCTGGCAGTCTGAGTAGCCAACATACCCTGTTATATACATTTGAAATGTATATAAAATAAACAGTACAATAAGAACATATTAGGGTTGCCAAGTCCTACTTACCTAATGGCGGGGGGGGAGTCCTCCCTGGCCCGGGAGCTCCTCTGGCGTGCGCGTGAAGCGTGCGCGCCTGGTGACGTCACCAGGAAGTGACGTCACCACGTTGGGGGCGTTGCCAGAGCGATTGCCAGAGCGTTGCCCTGGCAATGCCCCTAATGTGGTGACGTCACTTCCTGGTGATGTCATTACGCTGGGGAAAGTCGTCCTGGCCGGACGACTTCGGGGGTGGGGTTCCCCCCGCCGGCCGAATGCTGGCCGGCGGATCGGGAACCCCTGTAGCAGGGGATCCCCCGCCCCTCGGGCTGACTTGGCAGCCCTAGAACATATGGATATGCACACAAAAGAACCAATGCATGTTTGTTCTAGTTTATGGCTTGAACTGATGTAACTCCTGCCAGTTTTAAGATAGTTCTGTGAAACAGAACTGTTTCATTTTTGAGGTTGTTGTAGCCTATTCTTGGGTCCTGAATAGGGCTGCCAGCCTCCAGGTGGCACCTGGAGGTCTCATGCTATTTCAATTGATCTCCAGACGATCAAGTTCAGTTCACCTGGAGAAAATGGCTGCTTTGGAGGGTGGACTCTGTGGCATTATACCCCACGGAAATCCCTCCCCTCTCCAAACCCCGCCCTTCCCAGCACTCCCCAGTCTCCATCCCCCAAATCTCCAGATATTTCCCAATATGGAGCTGGCAACCCCAGTCTTGAAGCTTCCTACTTCTCTTTCTCCTTGGTGTCAAAAGCATAGCAATCCCTGGTGCTCAAACTAGCTATAACAGTAGATGATCCCACTCCCCATCCTGATCATCATTAGGTGCCATTCCTAATCCAGAATATTGCAATCTGGGATACAGATTGCACACAAAGAGCAATGCATCTGCTGCTCCCTGCAAAGAGTTTTGTGAGCAGCAATAGCTGGGTTTACTCTGGCATGGCAGAGAACAGAGCTGATATAGCAGGGAATTTGCATGCTCTGTGACTTAGTACAAAACTTTGGCTCAAAGCTATTAATACATATTTAGAAGTCTTAATTCTGGGTTTACCGCAATGTTGGAGCATTTACAGAAGGAACATGTGCCTATCCCTTCCCCCCAAATTATCACTGCCTTTATTAAATGCGAACAACACATCCTTGTATTGATGCAGCAGAAACAAGTGACAAAACCAGAATGAATTACAAGAAACTCTCTTTCTCATTAAGTCTGCTCAGAATGAGGATTTACTGCATGGGCAGCAATGGCCCCGGGGGGCTTCTTTCTCCATAATCCCACCTTGAAAATGGCTTTGCAATTATTCTTACAAAAATGCGGACACAGTTTCCAGATTGGCATGTCTACTTCACACATAACTAATTGCAATCACAGAAAGGCAATGTATTCCTTTGACTTTTTTGGGGGGGGGGGGGGGTTGGCTGAATGCCCTACTTCCTGCAATGCCAACCAGCTCGAATGCTTTCTATTCCTCCCTCGTATGATTTCCAGTTGTGAGCTGACAGTGTTTCCCATTGGCCTGTTTTGTCACAATAATATAGAGCGCATACGGTGAACACCCTCGCCTGTGCTTGCTCAGTCCTTCCCGGACATTAAGATATAATGACATGAATATATATTTGTGAGGTTTGCGCCAAATGAGGATTTCACGCATAGGCAACATAGCGTGACAAGGAGTATCCGGCATGACCTTGTGAATGCTGGCAGAACATCCAGAATAAACAAAGCAAGGGGAACATGGAGAAGAGGTGTCAAGATCCAGAAAAGCAACTTCAGCATTTTGTCTCAAGAAGAGAGAAAGGAGCCGGGTCTGGGCAGGGGAAGGGGGCAGAGGGTGAATGAGAGGTTAGAGAGACAAGCTGAGGTCAGTTCCCATAAATCTGAGCAGATATGGAGGGAGAAAAAAAGCAGGGCTGTGATACTAGGGTAGCTGAGGAACCAGGGGAAAGCATATGGATCCAGGAAGCAATGCAGAAATTGGTGACACGCCGGACCTAGGGCTGCCAGTAGGAGCTTTGGGAGGTAGAACCTCAGGACAATGGGATTTGGGGAGGGGAGGAACTTCAATGGGGCACAGTGCCATAGAGTCCGTCTTCCAAAGAGGCCATTTTCTCCAGGTGAACTGATCTCTATTGCCTGGAGATCAGTTCTAATCCCAGGATATCTCCAGCCACCACCTGGATGCTGGCAACCTGAATTGTGAGCTGGGAAACTGAGATAGGGATGGGCAATAGGGATGGAACAAAGGTAAAAGGCAGTAAGCAACATGGCACGTTGAGACTTGTGGGAGTGCAGGGACTCCGGGAAAAAGATTCAGCTCAGTTCCCAGAAGGCCCACAGCCCTGACTGTGGCAGATGGCTGTCACAAAGAGGAGTGAAGATAAGACCTTGCTAGCCTCTATCTACTTAGGGCTGGCCTCTTTACTTCTTTGTTGTAGTCTGGCCTGGCAACCAGTGGAAGATTGGGGGAGCAGGTATGTGGGGGCAGCTGTCAGTGATGGGGTGATGTCACTTTTGGGAAGCCCCAATGTGACGTCATACCTCTCTAGAACTTGCTGGAAACTCTGTGGCAAAACCATAGAGTTCAGCCATCTTTAGGAATCATTGAAATCACTTCCAGGTTTTCCCCAGCTGTTATGTCAATTCCCTCTACAAATTGCCAAAAACTTCAAAGAGATGTTATGTCTTTTCTTGGTTTTCCCAGAAGTGGTTGCACTGTCCCTGACAAGGTTTTTTTAAAATGTTTTTTGCTTTTTCCCAGTGACCTCTGGAGTGCCAGCAGGCAATGTCTTGCCCCCAGCAAGCACATGACAGCCCTAACAAATGACCACACCCACACCCCTCTGCATATATTAAAAATAAGTATACTCTACAGGCAACCAGCAAATGTCCAGTAAACCTTGCTGCTCTGCCCTTTGATGCAGCCAGAGCTGAACCCACAACACCCCCAAGTAGTGGGGAAAAGAACGAGTCATTGCAGGTTGGGGATGCAGTAAGGTTGCCAAACTCCAGGTGGGACCTGGACAAGGGTGTAGACTTTTCAATTTCCCGGGGGGGGGGGGGTGCTGGGCCAGAGACATTACAGGCCATTGTCTCCAGGGGAGGCTCAGCATGTCCTGGAAAAGTTCGGGGGGGGGGTCCAGCTCCCCAGCCCCCCCAAAGTTGACGCCTATGGACCTGGAGATCTCCCAGAATTACAGCTGAGTTCCAGACTACAGAAATCAGTTCCCCTGGAGAAAATCCTTTGGAGGACGGACTCTATGGCATTATATCCTGACATTATATCCCTCCCCTCTCAAAACCCTGCCCTCCCCATGCTCCATCCCCAAATCTCTTGGAATTTCCCAACCTGGAATTGGGGATGGTAGGATGCAGCTGTACTACCAAGTAGTTGTCGATCCAAGGGGGAAGAAGATTACACTAATAAATATAGTACAATATATGCCTTAGGCAAATGCCTAAGTCGGGTCTCAGGGACCCTGGAGTAATGGCCTCACATTGCCCCATGGTTGCTGCATCATTCTTTCCTCTGCTTTTCTTTAAGTCCCCTTTAGACCTGAAGTGTTATTCTGGGTTGAAAGAAAATTTCCACAAATAAAAACTGAAACAAAATGAAGTGCATGAATTTGTATGAACACTTGAGTGTTTATCAAAGAGAGAGATTGTGGGGTTCAGGGATACATGATAAGAGGCTCACAAATGCTATGGCATCTTCAGGAAATGCTACCGCATGGAAACAAGTTGGGGAAGCCAAAGTGGGAGCCGTAACACATGAAGCTCAGGTCTCTTCTTTGTCCCTGAGAAACACAACATCTCATGAAAATATGAATAGAATGGTATTTCTTTCCTGTGACAGAGACCTGTAGGGCCTTGACAGAGTATTGTATACTTGGCTTCCATTTAAAAATGGCCCTGGTTCATGCATTGAAAAGCAGCACTATGGAATAAATCATATCTTAATTTTTTTTTGTCTTGATGTATTTACCCAAATAGGCTGGATGGGCTCCATCCCAAGGAACTGCTGCAAGCTGAGTAAATAATACACGGAGGGAATAATGCACATTTTTAAAAGTCCATAATTACATATTTACATGATAGTCTGTAAATTCCATAATTACTTATTTACACAATAGACCATAACAGCTGCTACTGTCTATTATAACAACTCTCACAGAATGGCGTTATGGATTTTTTAGCACTATAAAGAAATGTAAATAAATAAATGCATAAAGAACAGTGTTAAATCAATCAAAAATATATGCCATAAATGTCATTGGCCTAATCCAGAGAAGGTGATACATGTGCTCAAGCCAGGTTTTCCTGTGTTCGAGGGACTGTGAGTGTGATTTGAATGCATTTCTGAATGCAGAAGTTGTCTGCACTGGATTTCCCCCTACATTTATACCTCACTTTTCTCTCCAATGGGGCTGCCAAGTGCTTACAACATTCTCCTCTCCTTCATTTTATCCTCACAACAACCCTGTGAGGTAGGACATGCCAAAGGGTGACCCAGCAAGATTCTGTGGCAGAGTATGGATTTGAACCTGGGTTTCCCAGATCATAGTCCAGCACACTAACCACCACACCACACTAGCTTTACAATGGGATGCACATTTGGATGTGCACATTAAGATGCACATTTACATTCACATATAAATGAGAGTGCATCTGCATTCAAATGGACATTCCAGTCAAATTAATAGATGACAAGTGCATTCACATGCATTTTTAACTGAGCATCTGACTTCTGTGCATGGTTTTTAAGACCCACGGAATTCTGCTTCTTCATCAGAATGCTTCTGCAGATTGGGGGAGAACAAACAAAAGTGAGGGGGGATTGTGGTTACGGCTGTTGTAGATGATCTGTATAATTTTTTTTGATGGACCATTGGTCTGACTCGCTGTACAGCAGCTTCATATGTGAAATAAATAAACTACACTTTCCCCCTACTGTGACTAATAGTGGCTTGGGGGAGGCGTTTTTAATCAGGAAAGTGGCCCAGGAGGGAAAGAATTAACTCCTCCTGCCTTAATGCAGCGCTCCAATCCAAATGTCTCTCTTGCGCAGGGCCGTTTTTTAACATTAAAAACCGCATTGGGAGTTCCATTTCCAGATCTCTTGTGTAACATGCTTGATCCTGAGATGAGGATGCCAAACTGATAAACCGGTAACGCTGAAGGCTAGGGAGGTTCAAACACGGCCAGTGCTGCGTACGTGTTTGAGGCTGTTTGTGAGTTGGACGGCAAGTGATTGCATCACTTGGCAGCCATAACGGGAAGATATGTTCTTGGTCAAAACTAGTTATTTATTTGCAAGTGTACATGTTAGACTTCATTTATTGCTTTTTTTTTATGATAATGGAGTTTGAAGACAAAGACAGATCTCTTCCCTGCAGTGTTAACTACTCTAAGAGGTAGCATTATGGAATGTCATCTTTTGCCTTTTATAATGATAAATATTTCTGAGACAAAGCAGAGTGGAAAATCTGCATGTATAAATATGTCTATGCTGTCTATTAGGATAAAGAATAAATCTACTGTTTATTTTTACTGGAAAATTGTCAGGAACTAAGTGATTCCTGACAGGTAAAGAATACAAACATTGTGCATAATTCCACTTTCATTTATATGCCTTTCACAGTCATGCTCTCTCTCTCTCTCTCTCTCTCTCTCTCTCTCTCTCACACACACACACACACACACACACACACACACACACACACACACACACACACTCCCCCCCCCCCATCTAGATAATGCCTGTTTCAGAAAGGTGAATAAGAAGATGGCATCTCCAGTTAAAGGATCTTTGGTAGAGGAGTATGGGAAATATGGGAGCATGGGAAATATCTTGCTGTGTCTGAGGCTGTGGAAATTTTTGCGAATTAGATTAGGCAGTACTGAGCTACTAGGGTTGCCAATAGGCCTGGAGAAAAATGTCCCGTCCCTTTAAGAGAAACATAATGTGTGGAAATTGGCAGCTGAGGCTTTTCATGGCCTTCAGGTAAATCCCATCACCTGTTAAATATCTTCTTAATCCTCTGTTAAAGAGACAGGACACATTTTTGACCAGACAGTTTTCAACAGGGTCCATTGATTTGACTTGGCATAAGTCAGCTTCATATGTTTATCCCACATTTTCTATCTATCATCTTCAGCTACCCTTGTATATCCAATGCCTGCCTTGAAAAGGCCACCAGCGATCCTCCTTTCACTACATTTTGCCAGACTCCAACCCTTGTGAAAGGTGAACTGAAGCCACCAGACATGATCCAGCTGCTGCACCTTTCATCCCATGTATGCAGAAATCCCTACTTTTGTCTACAGAAGATTCCATTTTCCTGCATTACTGACTGACACGGAGTCACCAAGGCAGCTGGAAGGAGTAATGTCACCTTCCTGAAAGTTCCCTCCATCCTCAAGCATCCCTGTCACTGTCTTCTTGGTTCACAGTGTTTGATTTGAAATCCAGCTGTTACACTGACAAAGAAACCAAAAATGGCTAGCATCCTGTGATTTTCCTGTACTTCTATATAACTCCAACATACCACAGCTCTATCGATGGGCACCTCCAGTGAGACACAAGTATTTTTAATGGTTGTGTGTGTGTGTGTGGGGGGGGAATGGATACACACACACACACATACAGGGTAGTTGAAGACAGCTGTTGAATTTCTCCATGACTGTATTCATGGACAACCCTGGGTTTGCAATCCCCCTAGGTTTACTGCTTGATCTGTAGACATTAGCAGGTTATGACATTTCCTGCCTTGAAAAGTTCTACCCTTGTCTAAGGAGCCCAGGTAGCATAAACGGCTCTCCCCTTCTGCTTTATTTCCACAACAACCCTGTGAAGTAGGTCAGGCTGAGAAAGCATAACTGGGTCAAGGTCAGCCAGTGAGCTTTGTGGGAGAGTAGAACTTTAACCCAGGTCTCTTAGACCCTAGACCAAACTTCTTCACTGGCTCTAATTGCAGGTCTGATTTCTGCATATCAAGTCATTGTTAAAAGCGCCAGGAGCACACTGGGCTGTTTTGATGGTGAGTGACACCTCCAGGTCTCCTTTTTAATATTGTATGCACATCCAGTCAGTTGTCTTATATTTAATCTCTAGCCCTTGCCGTTCTCCTGAATAGCATTCTCCATAGCTTTGTCATCTGTACATTTTAATGATTCATAAACTCCTTGATTTCTAGGAGCCAATTCATCAAAAAACTATAATAACACTATCACCTCATTGCTAAGCTAGGCCACAGTGGGTCTTTTTTCTGCTTGACTACTCCCTTCCTTCTTTCTTTGGCTAGATAAATAGTTCAAAATGAGACTGCAATACAATTTAGAATCAGGAGCTCACAAGCTCCAATCATGTTATCCCATGTTCATTGTTATTTTTTTTGTCTGAGACTGATTCTTTTTGTTTCCTTTTAAGCCATCTCTCCCAGCCAACACCAATCAGTCCCTACAGCCTCATAAGGATGCCAGCCTCCAACTGGGACCCAGAGATCCCACAGAATTACCACTCATCTCCAGACTACAGAGATCAGTTCCGCTGGAGAAAATGGATGCTTTGGAGGGTGGACTCTATGACATTGTACCCCACTGAGGTCCCTGTCCTCCCCAGGCTCCACCCCCAAATCTCCAGGAGTTTCCCAGTTTTTGGTTTGGCGACCCTACCTCGCCATCCCCCACCAGTAAGGGGGGGGACCTGGCAACTCTACTGCCTCAGGACCCTTTTTACATCCCTCAGAATATTCTCCTGCATCTGAGCAACAGGAAAAGGGCTACTGGAAACCTACTGATCTGTGTACTAGGTGTCCTTTGTGTGAAGCCACCTGAGGCAGCTGGATGGTGCAAGACTGCTCCCCCCCCCCCCCCCCCCCCCGGTCCCCCAGCAGTCCCGTTAATTGCTCTTTCTCTGGCCAATCCTCACACATTAGGTCCGGGTCTTTGCTTGGGCAATAGCCAGACTGGCCTTATTCATGTGTATTCATGGTGACTCTTCCTAATAATCTCCCTCCCTCCCTCCCTGCTCGCCTAACCCTTCTGCATGCTGCCTGTTTGTCTGCATCATTCCAGCCCTCTCTGGATGAGTTTCTTCGTATGGCTGCTGTCTTGCAACTGTCTCAGCCTCCATGTGGAGGCTTCTGGAAATCCACTCTACTGAACCATCAAGCTTCAGTGTCAGTCTTGCCAAGACTTTCAGATTGCTTGCTGTGAACTTGGCCAAGCACTTACATCTTCAATTTTCTCTGTTATGGAGGGGATGGACTGTGGACTGAAACTTTTGTGGTGGACATTGCTAAAATTACATGTTGCCACATAATTCTGACAGAAGCAACACTTTGAAGCAAACTTGAAAGACTTTCCTTAGGAGAAATATTTGTGAAATTGTGAGCACAGAGTTTTGATATGACTGGAGACATTTCTCAAGGGGGTGGGGGGGCTTGTGAAGTTGGCACAGAATGCCATGGAGAAAAAAGTTCATTTTTCCCTGTTGCCACTGTGTTTTTTATCTCTTCCTCCAGTCCCACAAATGATACTAAGAGATGAATGTGAGAAGCAGTGTGGTGTAGTGATCAGAGTATCAGACTAAGATCTGGGAGAACCAGGTTTGAATCCCCACTCTACTTTGGAAGCTTGCTGTGTGATCTTGAGCCAGGCACACATTCTCAGCTTAACCAAACCCATGGAGTTGTTGTGAGAATCTAATTGTAATGTAGTATGCTCTGTGTAGCAACCAGCCTGCCATGTGCTCCCAGGTAATGGTGCCCGCCGCATGGCCAGAGCACATGGTCTGGCAGAGAGGGGAGCTTGAATCTGGAGGAACAATAGACATCCGGATTGAAAGCCTCCACCAATGTGGGACCTAGGTTCTCCCTGGGGAGCCAATGCAATCAAAGGCTCCTCTAGGGAACCTATGACAAACATGTGCATATGTTAAGCCCCTATCAGGTCTTTTGGGTGCGGCCGGAGGTGTGGCTCCGGCCAGCATATAATGAGGGCCATGGAGCCCTGGAAGCATGCTTGTTCTGGCCATCTACTGGGCATGCAGAATCACTCAATAAAGGCTTCATGATTTCACCGTTCCTGGTCTCCTGAGTCCAGTACTCTTCACTAATGGAGGAGAGGTGAACTATGTAAGCTACTTTGGGTCCTCACTGGGAAGAAAGGTGGGGTACAAATGAATCAATTCTCATCCCTTCACTGTCTCAGAAGTTGTTGTTCTGCCACATCCTGTTTCTTCTTCATTCCAGTTTACCCAGAAGAATGTCTAAAATTAATTCTGGAACTGGAGCATGTATTTTCAACATCTTTCAGTTCATTTGCTTCTCCCCTACCCCCCAAGTTGCTGATGGCATGTGTATTTATGTAAAATATTTAAACCCTCCCCTCGGTCTTTCCAGTAAGCTCTGTGGCTTACAACAATATTGACATTTAAAACCAAATGCAATCCAACAACAAACACCTCCAACATCAAAATACCCATGAGTAAACTAGTTACTCAAAGTATTAGAAACAAACATATTTCTACCTCCAAATCAGCAAAAGACCTGTTGAAATAAAACTGTCCCGCAGCCCTTTTGAAAAGCCTATTGAGATGGTGCCTCTTTTACCATGTCTGGAACCCCATTCCATACTGAAGACATTGTGATGAAAAAGGCATCAGAAACAGGCTGTCAAAGAGACCACGATATCCATAGCGAGGCTAGAACAAGCAGGGCCTGCTGGGAAGAATGCAGCTGGCATGCAGGTTCAGGCAGGGAGAGGCTGTCTTTCAGATAGGTTCTGGGTCCTGAAGGATTTTAAAGTTAAGAACCATTAATGTACAAGTTGGCACAGATAAAAACGAGTGCTCTTTGGTGTGATCATATATGACAATTGTATCATGAGTCTTGTTTATGTGGTGTTTCATAGAATCACAGAGCTGGAAGGGGCCATACAGGCCATCTAGTCCAACCCCCTGCTCAATTCAGGATCAGCCTAGAGTATCCCTGACAAGAGTTTGTCCAGCCACTGCTTAAGGACTGCCAGTGACGGTGAGCTCACCACCTCCCTAGACGGCTGATTCCACTGTTGTACAACTCTTACTGTTAAAAAGTTTTCCCTAAAATCCAGCCAGTACCTTCCTGCCCTTAACTGAAACCCATTATTGTGAGTCCTCTGCTATTTCAGTCTTGTACAATCTAGGGTTGCCAGCTCTGATTGGGAAATTCTTGGAGATTTTGTGGGCGGAGTCTGGGGGGAGGGGAGGGACTTCAGTAGGGTATAATTTCACAGAGTCTACTCTCCAAAGCAGCCATTTTCTCCAGCGGAATTGATCTCTGTTGCCTGGAGATCAGTAATCCTGGGAAATATCCAGCCACTACCTGGAGGTTGGCATCCCCAATACGATTCCTTGAAACATGCTTTTTGCAGTGATTTAATGATGCTCAGGGGCACATTAGTAAGACAGAGAAGGAGAAAAAACACATGAATAAACTGAAGCTACTCAACATGGAGGCAAACTGAGTAGGGTTCCCAGCAACCTGGAGAAAAAATGTCTTGCCCCTCTAAGTGAGGCTTCATGGGTGGAAATGGGCAGATTAGACTTATAATGGCATGGAGGTAAATGACATCATATAGCCAATAGAATCTCATTAAGCCTCTAGTAAAGGCGCAGGACATTTTCTCTTCTGGTAGTTGGCAATCCTAAAACTGAGCATGCTCAGTACAAGAAGCATACTTTTTAAAAAATGGAGAATAGTAAATGTGTTGTTTTCAGTTGGGAAACAAAGAGTAGTTAAGTCAGAATGCAAACATATGGCTTTGGTTGAGAAAATAAATTCAGAAGTACCCCTCAGTAAGAAAGACTTCTTAAAAAACGTACAAAATATGGGAGATGATCTTTTCTGTTCAGCAATCAAACCCAAGTTGCAGCTTTTATTCTGGCATTATTTGGGGGCTTGTAAACCTACTTGTCAGCCAATAATCCAAAAAGCAAAGTTTGCTCATAATTTCAGTTCCAAGCCATAAAAAGGTTCAGCAGAAGAGCAGAGGAACTCTGTAACTAAAACTGTCCTAATTCTTTATCTGCTCCTCCTCCCATTAAAACTCCTTTGTTAATGCACTTAATGCCACAAAGTAACGCAGGTTGCGTTAAGAACTGTAAAGAGTGTTACAGAAGCCTAAGGAATTTTGATAGTAGGGCGAGATTTGGCAGAGAACTTTTCAGCCACTGAAGCTGGAAGGAAAACCAGCAACAAAATTTCTCAAGGCAGATTTCAAGCATCTCAAACTAAAATAAATGGAACTTGCCTCTTACATTTACGGCCTGTTATTTAGAAGCCAGGCAAAGTCTTGGTCCTTGCTCCAGTTTTTTCTTGTGCACTGTATTATCAAACAGCCATATCCCGAGTCTATAAAGAACAATTGCCTGATTGATCCTTCCATCTCCGTGCTCCAGTTTCTTTAAGCGAATGTCGTGCTTGTTACGAGGGCTTTGTTGACAAGACTGCAGGCTGAAGTCTTTCATTTATCCATAGAACAAGTATAATAATAAACTGACAGCATCACTTACTTACACACCAATCAACATATGGGGCCACTTCTCATGTTACAAATAGATTGTGGGGGCGCTCTTAAGCATTATTTTGGATGTGTTGGAAGCTACTTATCCATGAGCAACTTTTGTATGGCTGAGGTGATATTTAAATAAACGACCCGCACCAGTGGGGGAGGAGAATCATATGAGTCATTTACACAGGATTGGCAACCTACCCTCCTTCCAGGGGTTGTTAGAGAAAGACTGTGGTTCAGTGGTACAGCTCATGCTTCATGTAGAAGGTCCCAATTTCAGTCCTTGGTACCTCCAGTTAAAGGTAGTTAGGAAAGACCCTTTTCTGCTTCAACACCTTGGATAACCTGTCTGTCACTCAGCACAGGAAATACTGATCTAATCAGACCAATGTTCTGGTTTGGTAGAAAGCAGCTTTATGTGCACATATGTACAATGGGGTGCCCATTCTGTGACTGGAATCTAGTAGTGAGCAGAGCAGTCCATGTGAAGGAACATCAGAGAGATAACTTTTGTTAAAATTACCAAGTTACTTCATCGCAAAGGTTCTGAAATTGTTGTTGACAAGGAAAAAATGTTATTCATCATACTGTTCCATACCATCCTGGGCATAAGGTGTCGTTGCTACCCTCTAAACTTTTCTGGGAATGTGAATGGCCAGCACTTAAATACTTTATGAATCAAACTTAGCTTTGTGTTAAAACTGGACTGCTGAAATAAATTACTTAGATCTTGTAGCTGAAGGTTTTTCATGGTTGCAATTGTAGCTGTTATAGATTACCGTGAAACCTTTTTTCCCCCTATTGCATTCCACGTGGCTATATATTTTTTTACAATGGCACTAATAAAAAAAATTCTATACAAAAATTGTTTGCTATTAATAGCAATCATTAACAACCTGATAGATTCTTGTTAAGTATATTTTGCAATACATTTAATCTGATTAAACTTGGCTCTGTGTTGTTTCGTCCAAATATTATAGGTCTTTATGAAGCTAGCAATATAAAGAATAGATTTCAACCATTTTCGGCGAAGAATTAGGTTTAGCTTAATGGATCAATTCTTTTCTTATTAAACTGAGTCTGACCACTGCCAGGTAATACATTCAGCATTGATCTTTGTCTCAACCTGCTCTAGCTTGCATTCTCTTTATGTACTTGAAAAATAAGGTGCCACTAGTGAAAACAATGCCTTTATAATACAAATATAGAATTTTTCACTGACTTCTTTTCTGCTTATCTCTTCAGTTTCTTATTAACGTCTTGTTCAGTGCCTTGAAAGAAATGTTTAAAGCACAATTATTTTTAGAACAGATATTCTTCTCGGGGTATAATTAAAAAAATCATAAAGGATTTAACAATGTGATTTATTAGAGGTTTGGCTTTAAAAATTGTGTTTTCTTTTTTCATGTATACTATTTTTTAACAAGTGGAAAGTGTTGCAAAGGCATTTCGCAAATGTTGCAAAACCACCTGGTGTTGTGGTGGCAAGGAGAAGTAAAGGAACAAAACACCTGTTGAAGTTTCTTCTTTTCATAATCATTTATGGAACATTTTTAATGAGCATCTTCTGGCACTCTTTTCTATTGATCTATTCCTGTTCCCCGCATGACCAAGAAACAGAATCATCCTATGCAAAGCAGTTAGAGGCAGAATTCATTCTTATGGACCAAGGTGCCTCAGAATACATGTAGTTGTTTTCTCACACTTATGTCAGTGATGTCAATGGATGCCATAGCTGTGAATGCCTGGGCAATATGCATATCCTTGACACATACTTGTGTGCTTGGAGCCCACTTTCCAATATGGCCTAAAACCATACTATCATAGTGATAGTATGTGTGTGGGGGGCTTCCTTCCTTCTATGGCCCCTTGAGCCTAGGAGCTGTTTGTTTTGGTTTTACACCAACTGTACACCTGATGTGGGCAATAACCATGGGATCATTTGGCAAAGCGGTAATGTTTAAGACTCTCAGTATCAGTTTGGAAGAAGTACAGAGACCTTGCATATGGCGGAATCAGTGATGTTTTATTGGGCGGGGGGGATAAGCGCACTCAAGCAGTCACAATAATGTCAGACATGCAACAACCACACTAGGTACAATAATGCCCGTATTAAGGTGTAAATGTTCCAAACACCCACACATATTACACAGTTAGAGGAGGGGAGGCAAGAGGTAGAGGGTGAAGGTTTACACCTACCTATCTAGACAGAGATCCTAATCTTCAAGCAGCAAACATCTAAACAGCCAATAATCTCAAGGTAACTCCAAGGGAAAGTGCAGCAAAGAGGCAGAGGCACATAACATGCCAGGAATGGTGAAACAGCTGTAGCAGTATTCAGGCTTAAAAATCAACGTGTGAGGGAATTTCCAAGGTAGAAGTGAGCATGGCAAGGTACCACACTCAGAGTACGGAGCACAAGAATACTGAGCACAGTGTGGGGAAAGATTCCTTCTCCAATTACAGTTCAGCATGGGAAGTGAGTGAGATGCAAAAGGTTCTTCCTTCCCTGGCTTGGAGAAAGGGGAGAGGAATCCAGGTGAGCTAATGGGCATCCTCCCCTGCTTGACTGAGGATGAGAATATGGGAGTTCCTGGATTCCGGGAAAATTTCCAAACATGGCAATGGGGTGTCAGACTCTAGGCAGGGAAAGAGGTATGTTGGAGGTTGTCTTAGTAACTTTATTTGCTACATGGCAAGAAATTCCATACTTCATATCATATATAGATTAGTTCAAATCAAAAAATGAGTTTACCAGATAATGTTTATACAGGCTTTAATTCTTTCTAAGGACTGAGTGCTTAGGTGGCCAAATCCTTTGTGCCAAAGTTGTTCCTGATTATTCGCCTGAGATGCCCCAAATAATAGTCTGATTGCCTGATACTGGGAGAGGCTTGTCTCTGTAAGTATTAGGTGTCATCTTTCTCCTTCCTCTAGCCCTTCATCCTTTGAGTGTTAATGGCCAGAATATCTGCTTTTTGGTTTCATGTGACTAGCAGACAGAAGCATGTTGTGGTGATATTCAGATTAGTCTTTATTTAGGGAATTTATATTCTGCTTTGCCAGGGTTGTCCTCAATGCGCCTTTATGGTTCCCACCAGTGAAAGGGACATAGATTTCTATGTGTGAAACAATTGGATAGCCTCAAAATTCATTTTTACAAAGGAGCATGTGCATATACTTTTTCAGTGTTTTAAAAAAAATAAAATAGCTCCATCATTTATTTATTTTTTTATTTATTAACTTAGATTTGCTAGGCCGCCCTCCCCAACAAGTAGGGCTCAGGGCGGCTTACAACAAAATAATATACAATGTCCTTTAAATTAAAACCAGCATTAAAACCACCTAAAAACAGATCATAAGTAGAACAATATATAAAATGGCGGGGGGAAATCAGCTCCCCAGCCTCCTTGGGGGAGGGGTTGTGAGGGATGGAGAAGTATATGAGTGCCAGATGTCATACTGTCCCCGTATACACCCTTGCTATTTTACAGGCTACTGTTGACCCCCCCCCCCCATTTAAAATATTGGCTGTCTTGCTATTGCTTAGGCGTAGAATATATTTCATAAATCACAAGGGCTGGTCAGTTCAAAGTTGTTATTTTGTGGATCTACAACCTTCAAAAACTTGTTGCTGTATTCAGTGCAATTATGTGCTGCTATGACTGTGTGGGTTTTTGTTTTGTTTTGTTTTTGCTCCCAGACATGAAAATTGTAGATATTCATGAACTCCCTTATCTTCCTTTATATTCTTAAATACATTCCAGTTTTTGTTTATTTTTCACTACAGGTTTTCCTGCATCCCTCCCCTTTTTGTTAAATTAATGCAGGGCATACCCTTTTAAGTTCCACAAGGCCTGTCAGGTTCAGAGGACACATAGCTTAAAACTGAGGATCAATTTCAGATCCAGACTTTCTCAAGCAAATGAATGAGCTATTCTAAATCAATAATGTATTTGTGTGTAAACAAAGGACACGGCTTTGGCCAGAGTTTTTTTTAACCAGGTAAGTGAAAGACAAATAAATAACATTCCTCTTTGGGAAAAAAATATAAGATAATAACAATCCCTCCATTCCCAATATATTACTTTGAAGTAAGTCCTATCGATTTTGGTAGAAAGTATTTCCACATAAAAACCTTGGCCTTAGTGAAAACTTGTGCTGCTGTATCTGATAAGGAAATACCGGGGTGAACATTAAGTCTGCTGTTATGGAAGAGGAAGAACATTTACCTCAGGAAAGTGCTATTCCATATTTCCCCCCCTGTTTATTAGATTTTATCCTATCCTTTTCCCAAAGAGCTTGGTGGGGTGTATATGATTCCTCCCTCCTCTATTTTATCCTCACCACAGCCTGGTGAGGTAGTCATGCTGAGGGAGAGTGATTGGCCCAGTGAGGAACCCAGCCTTCCCCAGTTCAACATTCAAAGCACATCACTACATTGGCCTTTCTTTTCTCCAGCTGTCCCTATTTATTGGTGGTAGACCCTATTTTCTGATATCTTGCTCAGGTAAATCACTGTCTCCATTTCTGACTTTTGTGCATGCCTTATTAAAATATTGTGTTAACAAGCATCATTAGAATTGCCCTTCTTCAGGGTTCATCCTCCTTCTTTTTGGAAAGCCCAGTGTTAATTCTCTTTTTATATTATGCTGCTTTTTGGTCTGAGTGAACCATTTCCCATCATCTTTCGAGTACAACCCATGAAAGTTTATGCTGTAATAGATTTTGTGGTTGCCAACAGGCCTAGAGAAAAATGTCCTGCCCCTTTGACAGGCGGAAATAGGCATGATGACAGTCAGTGTGATACAGCAGTTAAAAGCAGTGGATTCTAATCTGGAGAACCAGGTTTGATCCCCCACTCCTCCACATTAAGCCTGCTGAGCCTACCTCACAAGGTGACTGTTGTGGGGAGAGGAGGGGAAGGCAATTGTAAGCCGCTTTGAGACTCCTTAAGGCAGAGAAAAGCTTTTCATAGCATAGAGGTACATAACATCATTGGGTTTGTAGCATCCTGTTAAGCCTTTATTAAAGGGATATGACATTAGGGCATTTTTTCACTCAAGATAGCTGGCTGATAGTTTGAAAAAAATCCTGTTCATTCATATTTTCAGTTGTGTGTGTGTGTGTGTGTGTGTAGACAAGGGCTAAATACATATTCCAGCCAACTGCACCTATGCTTGCTCTGACACATAGAAACAAACATCCTATGAGAAGCTTTACATTTCACTGAAGGAATGGCAGTAGAGGGCTGCTTAACCTTTTCTCAGTTGCCTGGTCAACACTTTTTCCTGTCCTCCCAACCCCATCAGCATTCTAGCCTATGGGGCGAAAGATGCATAGATACCCAAACCCTTTTTTTTTCCTGTGGGAGGGAAAGTAGTATGGATGTGGAGGGTGAGTTTGAGAGGAAAAACAGCCCAAGAAAAAAGTGTTGAGGAGCATTGCCCCACTGCCACTCCGCTGTTCAAGAGTGTAGCCTCCCCCAGCTGCTTTTGGTTTAAAATAACAAAATGGAGAAAAGATAAGCACAGCTGCTTGTAATGCATAACTTGATCCGGAATGTGTCTTCCAGAAGCAATTCAAGAAACTGTTCTTGATCTTCAGTGTAAACCATGTATTTTGAAAATTGCCTCTTTTGTTACCATAACTTTTAATGCCTAAGCTTACACTTTGAATAAAACTTTGTTGGTCTTAAAGGTGCCACTGGACTCAAACTTTGTTCTGCTGCTTCAGACCAACACTGCTACCCACCTGAATTTGCCTAGGCTCTGTTCAGACATGAACATGAAACCAATGTGAGACTATGATTCAGCTCACAGGCGATCACTCAAATCCTGGTTTGCATCAACAAATGCTGGTTTCATTTTATCCTCTGCATAGCTGGTGTGGGAGATACATGTTGCCGGAGAACAAGCCAAACTGGTATCATGTCAGGACATCTACATTCAGGCATCACATGAACCCTAGGTGGAGCCAACCACAAAATGTCAGCTAGTGAGGTTATTCTTCACTCTGATAGTAAATCTACGACATTTCAGGCAGAACTGAAATGTCGTAGATTTACTATCAGAAGCTGTGTTTGACAAGATGTCTTTTTAAATGACCATATCATTTTTAAACATTTTCTCACTTACATACAGCTTACCTTCAGCCATGCAGTGCTGTGGTGGCAGCTGTTGCCAAAGCAATGTTTTTAAAAATCTGCAAAGCCAATCAGATCTCCAGTGGCCAATCAGAAGTCCTGCTGGGGAAAAAAGTCCCACCCGGCCCTATCTTTTTTCTAAAAAAAAACCTTGGCAGGCTCTAGGAAAGATGTCAGCAGGCCCCACATTCGGGACCCCTGTTGTAGCAGGTCTTGATTTTAGTCTGCACCGTGTCCTGCCAAAGGATCTCACATACCTGTGACAAAACAGATATCTGTCTTTGGACAATCTACCACATTTTTATCCTTCTCTTTCTCCAAAGAGCTCAGGCTGACATACATCACCCCCCGCTTCCTTTTTGTCCTTACAACAACATAGGTTAGACGGACAGGGCTGGCATCAGTTGCTGGGGCCCCAGGTTTCTAGGAGGTCCCATTGTTGCTGACCCTCCCTGCCCACTTGCTGGCATGCTGCCACCTGTGCTCCCAGCTGCATACACTTCCCAATGCCATGACAGAAAGGTTACAGGCTGGTGCAGGTGGCTGTGAACATGGGCAGTGAGAGGTCTTGCAAGCAGGCATGGGAGAACACACAGGCAAGTGGAGGCATGAGTTGGGAGGGGGGGAATGAGGGCCTGGTGGTGGGCACAGGAAGGGAGGGGGCCCTGGGAAATCTCTGCCTGGGGTCTCCCAAAACCTGGAACTGGCCCTGTGACAAAAAGTGACTGTCCCAAGAGCACTCTGTGAGTTTCATGGCTGAACGGGTAACTACTCTCAGGCTCCAGCTTGACATGTGAGCACACTAGCTCTCTTGGGGGACTTCTCCAAGTTAGATAAGTAGGGCTGAGTTGATAAGTGGGGATGCCAGCTCTGGTTGGAAAATTCCTAGACATTTGGGGGCAGCGCTTTGGGAGAGTGGAGTGTGCATCGGGAGGTCAGCAAACGTGTGTTGCCACAGAGTCCACCCTCCGAATCCACTGTTTCCTCCAAGGAAACTGATCTCCATAGCCTGGATATCAGCTGTCATTCCAGAAGAACTCCAGACCCAAACTTGAGGTTGGTAACCCTACAAGGTGGTTTCATGTGGACAGATCTGCTTGGTTCTGCTCCAGAAATATTTGGGGGAAAGATTAATGGATCCATTATTTTTTTTAAAAAATGGGTCCATTTTAAATAATGAAGCAGCTGTCAAGAATGGCAGGAAACATGAGAAAAACTGCAAGAAAACAAACAGCTAAAGGATTTTTGCTGGGCACATGGGAAGTCTTGCAGAGCATTTCTTGCTTCTTGAAACTCCTTTTTCACACTGAAACTACCCCCCCCCCCACAAGCACATTTTTGGTTGAGCAGTAGCCCGCACATAGGTTTCAGTGGCATCTGTACAGAGAGTTCAGCACAAATATGTTGCATATCTGTATCATCCCTTTTGTCAATACAGAGTAGGGCAGCCACTGCTCTTGCAAGCTGTATGCAGTGGCTCCACAAGCCCAAGGCAGGGGTGTGCACAGCTTCTGCCATGGTCATCAGGGGTGCAAGGCAAGGATTTGAATTATGTGGTTTTATAGGAACTAAGATAATGGAGTCCGCCATGGACCCTACCTCACATGGAGTCTGCAGGTGTGCCTGAAATCTAATAATAATATTAATGGGTTTTCAGGGAGTTCATGTGAGAATTGTTTAATATATAATCAGTGACTATATAAATATTTAAAGGTGTTATCACAATGCATCTCTTAATAATTGCATATTAGAGCCTTCTCTCCTTTTCTTCCACTTCCCCCATCCTCTTCACTATTTTTAAGAGCATCAAAAGATGGATGAACAATTTACGTTAATCCAAAAATTGCTTCAGCAATGAGAATTTAAACAGCCGCACAGCTGCAAATATACCATTAAAGAGAGATCAACAATTTAAAAACAATTACAAATCACTTAACAAAAGACATAGATAATGTTCTTAAAGGCAAACACATTGTGTAGATTTCTTTCTTCCTTTTTTCTTTTTTTACATAATTTAAGAAGTGAGGAAAATCTGTTTATTTTAACCACTTGGTACTTTCCAAAAGAAAATTACTGGTTGCTTCTTTCAAGCTGTTTTTTTTTAAATGCCACACCTTAAACTGCATAAAACAATATAATGGGAATGTAATGGGACTTTCCTTAGATACCTGTCAAAATAAGTGGGGTTCTGCTGCAAGCTTCAGTTACAGGTCTGGTGCTGAGTTGCCAGTTCTTTTGGGTTCCTGTGGTTTTAATCGATGCACCGAAAATAAAAGGGCTTCACCAGTCACTAAAAAATCTTTTAATAGATGCACAACAAGCAGAACTTCAGCCAGTGATGGGAACAGCTCCATCTGATATGTTTCTTCATGTTATACAATTAAATGCATGGCAGTCCTACTAAAGCAGAAGTTGGCCTCCCTATTTGATGCACTTGCCTTCACAATCTTGGGAACTCAAACATGAGGTTCTTGAGGAGGGGCCATAGCCCATATTTTATATGCCGAAGTTTCCACAATTCACCACCACAATTCACCCCCAGGTGTTACCAGGGAAACAGAGCTGGGAAAGGCCTTGAGATCTCAAAGAACTGCTGCCAGTCAGAATAGACAGCAGTGGCCCAGAAGGATTGAAAGTCTGATGGTATGACAGCTTCAGGTATTCATAGGGTTGCCAGACCCCCCGGTGGAGGTGAGAATCCCCACCCCCAGGTCCTACCCCAGCCACCAATCAGCTGGCTGGTAAGAGGGACTTATCAGGAGAAAGGCCCTGTTGACGGTGTCACAGATGAAGTGATATCATCATGCCAGCAATGTCTGGGTGATGCTCTGGTGTTTGGAAAAAAACCCTCTATGGTAGAAGCTGGATTTATCGTAGAGTTTTCTCCAAAATACCAGGGTATCGCCTGGGCATTGCTGGTATGATGACATCACTTCCTGTGAGACACCAGCAGCAAGGCCTAGGCCTTTCTCTTTCTCCTTGTAAATTCCTCTCATCCACAGCCAGTTACCAGGAGGGACCTGGCAATCCTATGTATTCATCTACAATGTGAGCCTCCACAGCTCACAGTTGACCCCTTGACCTGGACACCCTTTCCATCCCAGTCCCAGAAGAATGGCTTACTGGTAATAATTCATAAATTCTAAGAGAAATCTATTCTTCAAAGCCATTGTTAGCCTGACTGCTGTTTTATGTTATTAATATTTGGGAATATTAGCTCTTAATAATCAGCAGTAGGCATTAAGGATCTGCACCATTTGTATACAGAGGCTGGGCCTCTCTCAGACCTCCCAAAAAGAGACACAGAGACTCAAATGAAGTTAAAAAGAGTCTATAGTTTACTTAATAATAATAAAAGGGAATCATTCAGATGTTGCAAAAATCATACATTCAATCATACAGGTCTAAGAAGTAAGATAGAATTAAAGAGCCGGTTACATGAGCAGGAGATTGTTGGTTTCCTGTAGAAGGCATATTTACCTCTCCAGTAGCTGGTGTGGTGCTTCTGGAAAGATAAAGATAGGCTGGGAGAAAGATTGGGGGGGGGGAGCATATGTGCTGAACCAGCAGCAGCATGTGTTGGCCCTTGGCTGTGCATACCAAGAGTCTTGAAGGTAAGGGAGGGCAGGAGATCATCAAAGCAAGAGAGAGAGCTGGCTGCTGGGAGCTGTCTTTTATTGGGGGGGGGGGGGTCTCTGGGGGCAGGCTTGGCCAGATGCCCATCCTAAGACCACCCCTTGCTGGTCTACCCACTAGTTCTTGTCCAGTAGGAGAAGGGGGGTTGGGCAATGTTAGATTCTACCTAGCATGGTCAGAGGAATACCTGGGGCCGGAAGCTGACATCATCGGCTAGGAGCATTGTCTTGTAGATGGGATTAACTTTCTGGGAAGCCAAACTGGTTTTTAGCTGGTCAAATCCATTGTTTCACTGGTCAAGGAATGTTGGGGGGTGGGTTGCAGCCTGCGATGTGTAGAGAACATGTAAGGGAGTTCGTGAGCACATGTCTTTAGCCAGAGACAAGATGGCTATTTTCTGTCTCAGTGTCTTAGTGTGTTAAGAGAAGCCTCCTGGAGTTGGCAGCCTCGGGAAGGATTGTAGACGCTTTCCCTCTAAGTATGATGGGCATAGTCCATGGGGAGCTTCTCACAAACAAGCCTCAATGAATGAATGAGAGTTGTGTTAAATCCAAAGTGACTTTTGCTGATGCCATTTCCCAAAGATATTTTACTTTTGCTGTAATGCCTTCAAGGAGGGACCTGGTAGAGCACTTGCTTTGTATGCAGCAGGTCCTCAGTTGAGTCCCAGGCATCTTCTCCAGTTAAGGTAAATGGTGTAAATGGTGTTCAAAAAGACCTCTGCATCAGAGCCGCTGTCAGTCTAAGTAGATAACAATGCATTAGACCAGGGGTGTTAAACATGCGGTCCGGGGGCCAGATTAGGCCCCCAGAGGGCTTCTATCAGGCCCACACTGGAACTGGCCATCTCCTGCTTCCAGTTCTGTTGCTGCTGCTGCATCATAGCTTGCTTTGCCAGACTCTCTCAGTTGCTCAGCTATTTCATGTTTTCCCCTGGGTCCTAGACTCAGAACTCTGAGCATGAGATTTCTGTGGTGAATGTTAATAAATCAAAAGTAGGTTTGCAGCTTACAGATACACACCTGAGCAGCATACCCAAGATCGCAATAGCACAGACATTTTGATGCAATAATTCAGAACAAGAGGTGTCAGTTATCAGAGACTGTTAAATAAACAAAATATTGCAAGAGTGCTAATGTGTTAAGCATGTTTTTATTTTAAGTAAAAAAAAAAATTGCGTTTGTGTCCTTTATAAGGTTTATATCTCTGCTACGTGGCATTACATTTTATGACACACATGGTCCGGCCCAACAAGGTCCCATTTATGCCAGATCCGGTCCTCACAACAAATGAGTTCGAAATCCCTGCATTAGACATTGACTGATTTGGTGCAACTTCATGTACTATAATCTTTTATTGGTAACCTACTAGGCTTTTTCCTGCAGTAGCATTGCTGGGGTTGGTTTGCTTTGGGCCACTGAAAGTTCTCCAGGGCAGGAGCCTACCAACCAGGAACTTTCCCACTAAGTTAAAGGGCCAATATGACCCTGCTGTCCTCTCCCATGTTAGAGTTCATTGAGCTCAGTTAGCATGAAGCCATCTGGAAAGTTATAACAGAAATAACTGCCAGCTGCCCAGAATGATCCTTGTGGCATTGCCACAGTTGGGCTAAGAGATGCCAGTTACTGGCTTCTTTTTATTTCCTCCCAGAAATTTCTGTCCAGTTGTGCGCCTACGAATTGTCATATATATATTTATATCACAAGTCAGGAGTAGGGTTTGTGTGTGTGTGTGGGTGATAATCGGTTGTCAAATTGACGCTCTGAAATAGTTCCTGTTGACCTGTTTAGACAAAATATAAACCTATCCTCAAGAGTGTAGTTTTTTTTTTATTTTTTGCAGTTCATGCTTAAATTAACTAATTAATAACAAAAGCAGTGTGGAACTGATTAACAGGTAATTTAATCAGAGGAGATAATTAAAACTATTCAAATTAATAAATTATTATTTAATTACTATTAGTTAATATTGTAATTTTCAAAGCCTAAATGACGCTGATGAAAGGTTTCCTCTCGGAAATACCAGTGAAAATTAATTAGAAATTAATTTGATTTGGCTGAAACATTCTCATAGAAGAGTCCCTGCCATTTTTGTGGGCTTTTTTGCAATAAATAAACATAAGATTGAATGTGCTATCATATCTTCCTGGGGGAAATTATATCCACGTATTGCAAATGGATGGGGTTTCTCAGAAAGCGTGCACAGTTAATATTTCAGGAATCAATTTAGTATTAAGGAAAATAAAACAAGCTCAGCAGGAACCCCACTGCAATCTCGGTATTTGGCTCCATGATATGGTTGAATATAATCCTCTCCTATCCTGCATTAGTGAAGCTTCTGAAAAGATGCTGTGCATTGGAATATCAACCAAGTCTTCCCAGAGGCCTCATGTATAGGGCCTTTATTACAGTGATTCAGGTCAGCATAACTTATAGTTGTCCAACATGGATACAGCCAATCAAGGGCTCAAAAGATTTCTTGATTTCACTTGAGGCTGCAAAAATAGTGAAGTTGTCAACTGAAGAGCCCACAATGCATGGCTCTGTGTTTTGCTTAGTGAGTACACATTTGCAGGCTTGTAATACAGTTATAGTAGCAGTAACTAGCACTGACAAAGCACTGCAGTTTTTTAAAATGGGTGATTCATATATTGGAAGCTTTGATCTGGGTTGAAACAAAGAGCAGGGGATGTTGGGCATATTGGGTTTTCCTGACCTCTTCCCATTCCCACTTAATTTCCATTAAATTCCCCTGCCCCAAAGGACCCTCTGTTATGGTGTGATATGGCAGAGAGAGCTGCACTGTGAAGCAGTATGGAGAATTGGAGGAAATCACTGAGTTTCTTATAGGGCATCAGAAATGTCTTCCATTCACTCAAGGAACCCTAGGTTGGAATCCAAGCTTCTTCCATAGTGTATTGTATATTAATTCTGGAATGAGTCAGTCAGTGGGGTTGCACTAAAGATTTCCTTGTCTGCAAGGTGGGGCCATTTCTCACTGACTTCCCCCCTCCCCCCAAACTATTTCTGGAATTCCCTCATTCCTCAGGAAAGCATTTGGGGGGAATTTTGGGTTGCAGTTGGGGCAGGGGCAGGGAAGCTATGCATCTATGGGCAGAAACCCTTCCATCCCCAGAACTGTTAGATGGGATGCAAATCTGTATCTTTCTTGATATGGCAGAACTGGGTGTTCACACTAACAATGCAATCATAAGAGTATTTTCCCTGGAGTAAGCTCCACTGATAGGCCTGAGTAGGATTCTATCTATCTATCTATCTATCTATCTATCTATCTATCTATCTATCTATCTATCTATCTATCTATCTATCTATCTATCTATCGAATTTATATCCCACCCTCCCCACTGTACGGCAGACTCAGGGCAGCTACCAATAGATACAATTAGAATTACAGATTAAAACCATAAAACCATTATCCATAAAAATGTACAAAACACAACGAATCACACAACAAGATGGCACCATTTCGTTGATTATATCTGGGCAGTGTCGCTGATGGTAGGCAGTTCTGATCGGTGCTAAATGGTCTGGGTTGGTGGATTCCAGAAACAGGGCCAGACTGTAAAGTCGGGGTGGCCGCTACTTGAAAGCCTGGCGGAAGAGCTCAGTCTTGCAGCCCCTGCGAAACTGTAAAAGGTCCTGCAGGGCCCTGATGTTATCTGGGAGCTCATTCCACCAGTGTGGGGCCACCACCGAAAAGGGCCTGGCCCTCATGAACGCCAACCGGGCCTCCCTCGGCCCCGGGACAGCCAGGCGGTTTTGGGACCCCGACTGCAGTGCTCGCTGGGGTACATATGGGGAGAGATGGTCCCTCAGGTAGATATGTCCCTGGCTATATAGGGCTTTATAGGTGAGCACCAGCACCTTGAACCTTATCCGGTATTCTATAGGCAGCCAGTGCAGTGCTTTTAAGGCGGGCTGGATGTGCTCCCACTTAGGGAGACCCATCAACAGCCTCGCCAACACATTCTGCACCAGCTGCAGCTTCTGGATTTGGGGCAAGGGCAGCCCCATGTAGAGAGCATTACAGTAATCCAATCTTGAGGTGACCAAAGCATGGATCACCGTAGCCAGGTCATTGCGTTCAAGAAAGGGAACCAGCTGCTTGATCAGCCGTAGATGGTAAAAGGCCGACCTTGCAGTGGCTGCTACCTGGGCCTCCATCATTAATGAGGGGTCCAGGAGCACTCCCAAACTCCTAACCTCTGATGCTGGCACCAATGGTGCCCCATTAAAAGTCGGGAGGGGTCCACTCCGACTCAGGTACAGGACCTCCGTCTTCGTTGGATTCAATTTCAGTTGGCTCTGTCTAAGCCAACCAGCCACGGCTTTCATCGCCAGGTCCAGATCACCCGGACTAGAGTCTGACTGGCCGCCTAACAACAGATAGAGCTGGGTATTGTCAGCATATTGATGACAACCCAGCCCATGCCTCAGGGCAATCTGGTTGAGGGGGTGCATGTATATGTTAAACAGCATTGGGGAAAGTACTGCTCCCTGTGGCACTCCGCAGACCAGTGGGTGTCTTTGGAAGAGCTGTTCCCCAATCGCCACCCTCTGTCCCCGATCTTGGAGAAATGAGGAAAGCCACTGTAAGGCCAACCCCTGGATCCCAGTATCGGCGAGGTGGTGGGCCAGTAGCTGATGGTCGACCATGTTGAACACCACCAACAGGTCTAACAACATCAGTACTGCCACACCGCCCCAATCCAGATGCCTCCAGAGGTCATCTGTGAGGGTGACCAGTACCGTCTCTGTCCCGTGGCCTGGTTGAAACCCGGACTGGAAGGGATCTAGTATGGGGGTGTCATCCCAAAAGCCCTGCAATTGGTCTGCCACTGCCTTCTCGATTTTGAGTACATCTGCCTAAAACTGCTCTCTGGATCAACTTTGTTTCAGCAGCCGTAACTGGGACTCTCAGAGTAATCCCCCCCATATACATGTTCTGCAATAACTGCTTGGGAAACTTATCTTCAACAGCACATATGCAATCTTCGCTTGTGTCATCTTTGCTGCATCCCTACCCATTGTCTGAGCATTCCAGGGAGTCAAAGACTAGTAGGAGGGCTTTGGAGGAGATGAAACATCTTGATTGCCATAAGTCTTCCGCTACCAACCCCTGCTTCTGCTAATAAAATTCAACAGAAAAATCTTGTCCTATTAAATCTTGATAATATTCTTTATTTTAGACTATAATGCTTTTTTTGTATAAAAATGCTCTCTTTATTTCGTGGGAAACTAACAAGAGGAAAAACTTGTTTCTGAAAAATTGAATCGCAGCTGTAGTAGCAGATAAGACTGACACTCGGTTCTTAGAAAGAAGCAATCAATGTTGAATGTATCAGGTGAGTTCATTTCTCTTGCTCTGCTTTAATAGCTTATAAAGAAGATTGATTAGGTTCTTGTCTGACAGATCAATAGTGGAATGAAACTGAACTTCCCCCTTTTTTCAAGCATGGATTCTCCAAATGCAAGGGAATGTAGAGAAATCTGAAGGAGAAAATGCCATAAACTTTTTTGAAAAGCTAACATAAACACAGCAACAAATAGTCAAATTATGACAGGCAACATTAATAACATACATTTTAAGAAGCCATGTGTACAGTGCCAGCTGTAAAAAGGGTGACATTTCATCCCCATCTTCTTCTGTGCAATGAAGTTCAATTTCATACGGATATATTTATTAACACTTGGTAAATATGTTTAATGAAAACTACTGCTCAAACCATCATCCACTTGAATGGCAACAGCCCTCTCTGTCACAGGGAAAGAAGGCATTTCCCCTAACACCTGCTACTGGAGAGCACTTTTTAACTGGAAGCACCAAGGACCAAACCTGGGACCACTTGTATATAAAACATGTGATATTCCACTCAAACACAGCCCCCCCTGTTAAGTAGGCTGAGACCCATTGTGGGGGAGTGGCTTGGGTGTTGGACTTGGACTGGAGAATTCCCTGTTCAGCAGCTCTCTGTGGGATCACCTAGTATTTTATCCTTTTCATTGGAGATAACTTTTCTTGAACCTGGGACCTTCTGCATGCAAAGCAGATGCTCTGTCACAGAGCCGTGGCCCTTCCCTAAACATGAAGCTGCCTTATACTGAATCAGACCATTGGTCCATAAAGGTCATTGTTGTCTACTCAGACTGGCAGTGGGTCTCCAGAGTCTCAGGTGAAGGTGTTTCACATCACCTATTATCTGATCCTTTTAGCTGGAGATGTCAGGTGATTGGAACCAGAGTTAAGCAATGCAGGTTAAGATGGCTTTCCCTAAGTAAATCCGTGGCATGAATAAAGTTATTTGAGCCAAGTAAAGTTACACATATGGGGGTCACATTTTCTGCATACCAGAGATCAAAGTAAAGGTTTCCCTTGCTCAAAAGCCAGTCGAATCTGAATCTGAAAATCTACACTGTGTCATCTGTGTCCAAGATGATGGGCTGTGTTTTATACTGTTGTGCAAAGACCGGGTCCAGTCAAAGCAACAAACCCCAGTCCTGAGAAGCCAACAACTTTGAATGCATTTATATTTATTTATAACACACTTGGTGATTATTTTGAACAGTAAAATTTTTTAAAATGGGGTTGAAAAGTTAATAATGGACGAATATCGTAAAACCAGCAGTAACTTCAGAAATAAAACTATGTCAAAGTAGCTTCAAGCATACTTTAGGCCCTCACACAAGTACTGGGATACAGAAAGTCCTCTAGAAAAATCTGGGTGTGGGATCCCCCAAAGGGCCAAGGAAGCAGAGATATTTTCATTTGATACCTAAAGCTCAACAAGTTTGGCTCCAGGCGACTTGTTATGGGGAGGAAGTTCCCCAATGGAGGTGCCCTGTCCTTGGTGCTGATCCTCTAGAGGGAAAGGAACATAGAGTTTATGGGCCACAAAAGCTGGTTTTAGTTTACAGTTATATTTGTATGGGAGTAGATAGTCCTTCATAATAACCTGGTACCAAGCCAAGGTATTATGTGGCTTCTGGCAAGTGGATTCTGTGAAACTGGGATGTCAGCCTCCTCCCTAAAAAGTCAGTTTTCTTGTGTTAAGGTCAAGTGCTAGAAAAGCAGTGGGGTCTGGAATTATTATATTATATATATATATATATATATATATATATATATATATATATATATATGTATATATATATATATATATATCACAACGTTTTTGATGAACAGACAGCTTTTGTAATTGTCTCTGTCCCTGGACCTGCCCAGTACTCCTAAACTAGTTCTCAGATTTTTTGAAGTGCAACCAGTTTCTAAACTTACTGAACTTTTTGGGATCCACTTGCAAAGTCCTTACTTTCTACCTTCCCCTTCCTTAGCATAAAGTTAACACTAAATAACTTTTGTAATTTATTTGTTCATATTTCGTCTTTATAAATATATATAGCATCACTGAACAACAGGCTATGACACATAAACACCCTCAGTTTTTTCACCAAGCCTCCCAAAGCCTCCCCTGCCAGCTGTTCCTCGTTCTCCTTCCTCCTGGCATTAAGACACAAGTTGTGAGAGAGCTGTAATCCACTTTTAGGTCCCACCCAGTGATTTAAGAAGTACTGCCATAGGCTTCATTATTGAACCCACCCATATACCCACCTAAACTCTGTTGATTCCCACAGGCTGTGCTGCAGTTCTGCTAGATATGCTTTGAGTTCCTCCCTCTCAGACTTTTTTCTAAGGGCTGGGAACTGTATTGTTCAGCTTTGCATTATCGCTTTGTTATATGTACTTTTCTTCTTGTGATTTGGGAATGATTTAATAATTTATTTGGGTTATTTTGTAAACTTCTTAATTACTTTTTTAAAAAAATTGGTACCAGTACCACTTGTTTAAAAATTAGAAATTGTGGAATGGGTTTAGACTGAGGCAATGGTTGTTACAAAGCAGCTTGTGTTGATGACAAGTTCTACCTTGGAAAGGGGCCACAAGTAGCCTAGGGTTCTCCTACTATAGTTTCTATATCTCACTTGCAGTGGCTTTTTGACTTGTCAGAGATATAGCATTTCCAGGTGATCTCTCTCTCTTACACAAACACACCCTTCCAGCCAGCAACATGTGTGGCTAGGGTGACCTCATAAGACAAAATAAAAGCATTTTGTAATAATCATCATCATCATCATTTTATGATAGCTAAACACACACCAGCATGTGTTACTGGAAGATAAATGCCTCGAGTGCATCATGAGATACAAGAAACTACCTGATGCTCCCAGTGACCTGAAAAGAGTGTTATCAGACTCCAGTGCATACCTTGGAATATCTTACTATGGTTGCTACATAAAACAAATTGCATTGAAGGGTTCCCCCTCAATTTTTTTGAAAAAAGATACATATTCTACACGACAGAAAGAAAGAGGACCAGTCTTACTGTTAAGCAGCCTGAAGCAGTTGCTTGAGGCTACAGGTTTTAGAGAGGTGCCGTTTTCCTTCCCACTTTCTCCATCTTTTTAAAAAAGGGACATCAGACAAGCACAGGATGATGCTGGGGGGGGGGGGGGGAGGCTTAAATGGAAAAGCATCTTAAGGTCCAAAATGGAGTTGGTGGTGGAAATTGCCATTGAATTGCAACTGACTTATGGGGACCCCTCATAGGGTTTACAAGGCAAGAGACAATTCAGAGGTTGTTTGTCATGGCCTGCCTCTGCATAGCAACCCCTGCCTTCCTTGGTGGTCTCCCATCCAAACACTAACCAGGGCTCACCCTGCTTAGCTTCCAGGATTTGGCCAGATCAGGCTAGCCTGGGTCATCCAGGCCAGGGGTAGATGAAGTTACTTGGGGCAAAACTGTATGTTGTGCTGAGTCCAGGGCAGGGTTTTAAGTTTTGGGTTTTTTTACACTTTATTTACATAATGCAGATGCAGGTTGCAAGACAGGAGTGAAAGTATCTTCTCCACAAGTTTTTGTTTGTACGCTTGTTGAAAAAAACCCCTAGTCCCTCCTCCCGTCTTCTTCTTTATCTCGTGGGCAAAAAGGATGGGGGAGGGGGAGTGGCAAATGTAAAAAAATGGAAGAGAAACAGGGAAGGAAATAGAGACCATAAATAAGAAGGATGAGAGGAGGGGTCTGGAAAAGATATGTAAAACACTGGAAGAAGTTGTGGATAAACAATATATTAGTGGTGGCAAGATATACAAGAGATTGAATTTGCTTGGATAAAGAAGGATGCTTGGGCCAAATCACAAAATATACACATTACTTTCCTGATTTTTTTTACACCCCAAAGCAGGCTTGGGGGTGCTGCAATTAGTCCTTGGGAAAGAGCTGGTTAACTCTTTCCCTCCCCACTATTTCTCCACTCAAAACTGCCCCCAGCCAAGCTGCTTTCGAAGCTGCAAGGGAGATTCTCTCCCCGTCCCCCCGGGTTGTTTTGCTCCCAAAGGCAGGATGCTCTTCCTTTTAAAAAGTCAGAGAAAGGAAGCACACCACTAAGCAGCGCTTTGAGGAGGAAACCTGTTTTCTGTGTCAGCCGACTGGGCCCAGCTTTTTTAAAATGGTCGGGAATGACCAAGTGCCAGGCTCTTTGCATTCTTGTTTATAAAAATACTGGGCTATTAAAGCGACATCTCTTTATTTCGTCTTCTGCTTCCCCCAGTCCTTTCCAAGAGAGATTTTTTCCCCCCACCTGTGCGGCAGAATTTCAAACATGGCATGCTTGACACGTAATGCAGTTTGACAGTTCATTTGAAATAACTGTGCCGATAACCCTTAAAAGTGGTAATAAAATACACTTTGCTCTACTGTACAGATGATTAATACCACTAAGGTAATTAAATTCCATTAGTTGGGGAGGAAGTGCGTGCGTGCGTGTGTGTGTATGTGTAGTATGTGTGAGGCTAGCGAGAGGTTTTTTTGTATGAGCAAGGAATTCTGTGCCAAGGTTTAGCAGATCTCTAGCGGGGGGGGGGGGGGGCAGACAAATGCCTTTGAAAAGCCACATTTTTCCAGTTAAAATCCCAGGGAGGTCTATATTAACTTAGGACATCTGCTTGTTGTGATAGTTTGAGCTATTGATGCATCAGCTCATTAGCAGGGGTAGCTTGAACTGGTGTTTCTATTATCCTATTGACAAGGAGCTCTCACCAGGAGCTGCTAGCTTTCTGCAACAAGGAGGGGGAAAACAGGAAGTGGGGCAGCCAACTTGGAACCCAGGCCTAAGTTCTGGCATGGCTAACTATCCTGCCTCTGATGGTAGGAAACAATATTTTGCCCCCTGGCTGCCTTGATCCCCAAGATCAGAACCAACATGACTTTCCTTCCTGCTGTTTTGTAGCTTTCAAGTCTTCCAGACAAGCATTACAGCCGGAGATGAACAGTTTGCCCCTCTTTCAGATGGCTGCAATAATGACCCACAGGGGAACCAGGACTGACAATGTATCCAGGTGCAGCTACATAAGCATTTCATTAAATATTGAAGCTGTGGTTTCCAGTTACAGTGGCAAAAGGGAAATTTGGTCTAAGTCCAAAAAAGGATTTTTTTACAAAAGGAAAAGAAAGAACCTTCCCCCGCTTTCAGTGTCTTCAGGTCCTGGATTTTTCTTACTTTCACAGAGAACAGGATGGAAGGCAGTGCTGCACAATCTTTTTCATGCTAATTAGCAACTAGCTCAAGAAGCATTGTGGGTAACATGTTAACCTAATCCACTCTTTAACTTTATACCTAAGTTATTTTTTCTGTTAATTTCCTTGAAAGTAATTAAAACAGTGGCCCTTAAGTAAACAACACTGCGGGCATCATAGGTGACTTTGCTCGCACTCTCTCATATAGATACGTAGAGTATTTTTTGAAAACAAGCTTTCCCAATTTGTTGTGTCACCCAGCACTGAAAGTATATCTTCCAAGGAGATTATAATCTAAATTTTGTGAACATTGGGGAGAGTCCACCAGGTGGGGGGTGTGAGCAACAAGGCTAACAAGGGATAAATGTATGTGCAGCTCCAGGGTACATAGGTTTCATCCACTGGCAATGAGAACTAAGGAGCTGAGCCAAGCAATTCAAAGAAAACATTTGTTTCAGATGACTTATCTAAACCTTTACAGGAGAGCATTTTCTTTACCTCAGATGAATATGTTCTTAAGGAAGAAATATAACTCCTCAAATACCAAAAAAGTGATTAATAATGATAGTCATTTGAAACAGGGTCTGGGTGTTTGAGATAGGAATTGAGTCCTGTGAAACACACTGAATTCTGCCACCACAAACCCATATTTTGTTGGGTGACATTTTACTTCCCCAAGATGTCCTGGAATTTGCCTTTGGGTACTGAATAGACCCCTAATAA
The DNA here is from genome assembly GCA_029233225.1 of Lepidodactylus listeri. Classification (NCBI taxonomy): domain Eukaryota; kingdom Metazoa; phylum Chordata; class Lepidosauria; order Squamata; family Gekkonidae; genus Lepidodactylus; species Lepidodactylus listeri. The sequence continues at coordinate 128,048,641 of JARCFY010000003.1, forward strand.
AATTTGTGTAATTTTTTGTCATGTTTCTCTGTGTGTGTTGTAATTAACAGCACACAAATGCACAAGCCAAGCTAGGGGCCTTGCACACGGACTCTTGATCATGCCGAGATTATACTTCTATCCCTGCTGATAAAGCCCTCTAAGCTGCTCATGTTAAAATGCTAAAATATGCAATATCAAAGATCAAATTAAGAATAAATACATACAAGTCTCCAAAATGCCCCTGCAGTCAAAATTCAAGCTGCTGCACCAACCAAACCCCTTGCACATGTGTGACACACAGCACATGTGGAAAGAGATGTACCCACCAACTTGGGCTCCTTTTATCCTATGTGCAGTAGAGTTCCACATGGAAGACAAATGAATGAATCTCTCCCCCCTCACTACATAATGAGATTCCGTAACAGATTGGAACACACGTGGAATATTTATTCTGTCCACCCTTGTGCTGTGCATGGAAGAGAAGTTCTGGCAGTTTGGAAAATGGAAGTGTGATCTGCCCCCCCCCCATATTTTTGTATGATGGTACACATTTGCAATGTTGCCATTCTTTTACATTTTCATTCTATATGCTGAAAAACTAGTGCAGCTTAATATTACCATGCTATTATGGATAGTATAGACCTAGTCTCCTTGAGCGTAATGGCATGTGATTGCTTTACCCCATTACTTTTCAATAGGGACCAAGACTATGTCATCCTTAGGGACTGAATCCCATTGAAATAGCCAGAGACTGTCCATGTTGTCACTGTGCTTTAAACTGGATTGAATTTATACCAACCTTTAAGGGCATGGTACCAAAAAAAGGAAAAGAAGTCTTAGTTTTTAATGCATAAAGTTGATCAAAATGAAAAGGTTTGGGGATTCCCCCCACCCCCCAGCCAGTGCTTATGAAGCTCAACAGAGGATTTTAAAGGAGGTATTTATGTTCTTTCAGAACGTTTTTTGATCAAGATCAAGTTCTTGTTTCAACATATGACATTCATGCTATTTTAAAATATATTCCTTTCAGAAAGGGGGTCTATGTCAAAGTGGTATTCAGTTGTGCCATGTTGTCTACAGTCATCCTCAGCTTTTCCTACCTCCTCCCTGTAAAACCAAAAAGGTTCTAGATTATTATTGCTTCCATTGTTGTAATCAGATTCCAGTAGGGTTAAACCCTGATTCAGAGAAGAACCTTACAATTGAAACTGTTCTCATTTTCATCTGGCCCTAATCCTCCTGCCCCCAACTGAATGCTACAGCTCATCTAGATGTGACAAATTTGCCACAGGGATCATGATTGCTGTGGCAAATGTCCTGCTTGCTGGGCATTATCTTCTCATAGAATTTAACCATGTGAACTGAAGCTCTCTTGTTTCACTGCCCTCTGTTGACCACTATTGGCATGGACAGGAGGAAGAAAAATGATGGTCCTGACTCACAAGAGAAGCGCTGATAGCCTGGGGGCGGGAATGTTTGTTATATGGGTGCCCAGCCAATTGGCCAATGTACTGTCCAGACAAGGGGGCAGAAAAAATTCCCAGCAAAACTGCTGACTAAATTATGTAACCTTTCCCCTGTCTGCTGCAAGTTTGATCTCACTTTTTCCCTCCTCCTTGCATGTTCTTCCTTGATCAACAGGACAAATCCTAATCAGAGTCAACACCTTTCTAAACCCATTGACTTTGTTGGATTTAGAAACGTATGACTCTGCTAAGGGTTACACTGTGTTAGGGAGCAATCCTATTCTATTCATTGGAGTTTACTTTCATACAGTGTTCTGAGGGTTTAGCCTTTGTTATGTGGGTGCCAATCTGGAATCATACGGTAGCCAGTCAGATTGGATGTGATGACATCAACAAGAGGAAAGGAAGCCAAGTGGAAATGAGTGCCTTTGGTTGTGGATCAGTCAGCTGGCCAATTGGAGAATTAATGGGAAGATATAATGACACTATATAGCCAGTCAGATTTGGTCACTGAAGGCAAATGAAGCCAATTGAGAGCAAAGGCAGTGCTTCCTGAACAGCTAACATTTTCAGCTTCTTTTGATATAAATCCATGAAAAATCAAAAGGAGACTCTTTTAGAAAGTCCTGGAAAAGTTTACAAAACTCTTTCCTCTTCAGTGTTATTTTTAAAACTCTACCCTTTCCTGTCTGTGGAAAACAAATATTTTAGAGAAATGGTAATGTTTAGAGTAGCTACTGAATTTTGCTTACTGTGAAATTATGAAGCTAATCTGGATGTTCCTGCTTGTGCATAACAATAATTTCAAGACAGCCTAAAAGAATTATGCTAAGATACATGAAGTCTGTTATGGGGACTCCACATATACAAGCCTGACCACAAGAACTATTAATACAGGCTGTCAGTCTAGGAGTGCAGTGGTGTGGTCTGGCTGTAAGCCGTGTCAGAGGGCCAATTGAGAGCATAGGGACTAGTAAGGAAACTCTCCACACAGTGATGATTGTCGATAAGACCCAGAACCTGGGTGGTCGTCAGTTTCACCTAAAGCAGTGGTAGGCAAACTTATTAGTCAAGAGAGCCAAATATCAACAGTACAACGATTGAAATTTCTTTTGAGAGCCAACTTTTTAAAACTTAAACTATATAGGTAGGTACATTGTTATTAACTTAATTAGAGTACTCCTAAGCTGGTGGGGCTGTCAGGTGGGGCTGACAGAGCTCTGACAGAAACTGCTCTTTTTCAAGAACAGCTGTGCCAGAACTACGGCTTTGCCCAAGGTCACCCAGCAGGTGCAAGTGGAGGAGTGGGGAATCAAACCCGGTTCTCCCAGATTAGAGTTTCTGCATTTAACCACTACACCAAACTAGCTCTGGTTTTGCTTAGTTCTTAAGAAACAGTAAAGAGAAGCACTAAAGGAGTTCATTCCAAAGGCAGGGTGTCACTACTGCAAAAGCCCTGCACCACCTGCTTCACCTTTGCAAGTGAGAGGCACAGAGAGCAGGGCTTGGGAAGAGGGTCTTCACTGGTGGACTGGCCAAAGTACTCCAGTGCCACAACATTTACAGATATTCAGTATCTGAAGAAGCTTGCCTGCACACGAAAGCTTATACCCAGAATCAAACTCTATTGGTCTTAAAGGTGCCACTGGAGTCAAAACATTTACAGCGTGATGCAATGCAGACTTACTCCAGTTTTAGGACACTGAAATAACTTTGCACTGTATTATCCTCTTAGATGGGAACTTGGAAAGTGAATTTTGCCCAGAGGCAAAAGAGTCGCCAGTATTTTAAACATCAAGACAGGGTATAATAAAACACACAAATGCATATTAAGCTGCATGACACTCAATCAGACCATCGGTCCACCAAGGTCAGTATTGTCCCAGACTGGCAGCAGCTCTCCAAGGTCTTGGGCGGAGGTCTTTGACAGCTACCTGACCCTTTTAGCCAGAGATGCCAGGGATTGAACCTGGGATCTTCCGCATGCCAAGCTGAGAGGTAATAATAATAATAATAATAATAATAATTTTATTATTTAATTGGATTTCTAGCCCTCCCTCCCCTGCACAGCAGGGCTCAGGGCAGGCTACTACAGGAACAAATATATACAACTAATTCAAACCAGAGAAAGATTTACCAGCTTTACCTAATTTAAGATTTACATAACTAACCTGTAATATTTCTCCTTGTGAATAGGCATTTTTTCCCCAATGCACAGAAAACTTCCAGAGAGAGCAAGAAAGCACCCCTGGACGGGGAGTTGCTGATTCTGCCCATTGGGGGGGGGGCTCCAGGAGTTCCTGCTGCTCAATTGAGCAAAGTTGTCATGGCAGAGCGTAAGGGGAGAAAAGAGCAAGAATCCAGCAGCAGCTGAAAGACTCACAAAATTCGTGACAGGGTATGAGCTTTCCTGACTCAGTCATAGCTCAGGAGTTTGTAAACTGCTCTGAGATTCCAAGTGAAGGGTGGAGTATAAATCCAATCTCTTCTTCTTCCAGCACAACTGACTTATTTCCCCCCATGACTTGCTTGAGAGTAACCCTGCTCAGAATCCGGCTGAAAAGCTTTTCTTCTCCTGTTGCAGAACTGAAACCGTCCCTAGTCTCTTTGGCCATTCCAATAGCAAAGCCCCCTCCCCCCAGCCCCGGAAAAGACTTTTCCTCCCTCCCCCCCTCCCACCTCTCTAGGAAGCCTTTGGGATGGTGTGTGTGGGGGGGATGTCCCCGCCACCTCTCCCCCCCCACGGGCCTAACCACTCCTGCCTCTGTTCCTCCCTCCCCCCTCTGTCCAGGGACCAGGTGGGGATGCCACTCGTAAATTACAATGGAGATTTTTCTACACCTCCCAGAGACAGAGTAAACAGCGACTGGGAGAACATAAACAAAAAGACCGGTGTGTCTCTACGCCCCCCCCCTTGCCAGAAACGGTGGCCGGGCGGGAAACAAAACAAAGTTGGCCCTCTCACCCCCACCCCCGCCAAGGAAAAAAACCAAAAAGTTGGCCCTCCCACCACCGCAAAGGGGAAAAAAAAAGTTGGCCCTCCCCTGCCGCCTGGCCAGAAACGGCAGCCAGGCGGGAAACAAAACAAAAAGGAGGCCCTCTTGCCCTGGCCTGGCCAGAAACGGCGGGCAGGCGGGGAAAAAGCAAAAAGGAGGCCCTCTTGCTGCCGCCACCCCAGCATGGCCAGAAACGGCGGGCGGGCGGGGAAAAAAAACAAAAAGGAGGCCCTCTCGCCCTCGGTCTGGGCGGGAAAAAATGAAAAAGGAGGCCCTCCTGCTGCCTCCGCCGCCGCCTCGGCATGGCCAGAAATGGCAGCCGGGCGGGAAAAAAAGCAAAAAAGGAGGCCCTCTTGCCCCGGCCTGGCCAGAAACGGCGGCCGGGTGGGGAAAAAGCAAAAAGGAGGCCCTCCTGCTGCCGCCGCCCCAGCATGGCCAAAAACGGCAACCGGGCCGGAAAAAAAAACAAAAAGGAGGCCCTCTCGCCCTCGGTCTGGGCGGGAAAAAAGGAAAAAGGAGGCCCTCCTGCCGCCGCCGCCGCCTCGGCATGGCCAGAAATGGCAGCCGGGCGGGAAAAAAAGCAAAAAGGAGGCCCTCTCGCTCTCGCCCGGGGTGGGGAAAAAGCAAAAAGAGGCCCTCCTGCCGCCGCCGCCACCCTGGCATGGCCAGAAACGGCAGCCGGCCCGGAAAAAAAACAAAAGGGAGGCCCTCTCGCTCTGGGCGGGAAAAAAGGAAAAAGGAGGCCCTCCTGCCGCCGCCCAGGCATGGCTAGAAACGGCAGCTGGGCTGGGGAAAAAAAAAGAGGAGGCCCTCTCGCCCTCGGTCTGGGTGGGAAAAAAGGAAAAAGGAGGCCCTCCTGCCGCCGCCGCCACCTCGGCATGGCCAGAAATGGCAGCCGGGCGGGAAAAAAAGCAAAAAGGAGGCCCTCTCGCTCTCGCCCAGGGCGGGGAAAAAGCAAAAAGAGGCCCTCCTGCCGCCGCTGCCACCCTGGCATGGCCAGAAACGGCAGCCGGACTGGAAAAAAAACAAAAGGGAGGCCCTCTCGCTCTGGGCGGGAAAAAAGGAAAAAGGAGGCCCTCCTGCTGCCGCCGCCCCAGCATGGCCAGAAACGGCAGCTGGGCCGGAAAAAAAAACAAAAAGGAGGCCCTTCCGCCGCCGCCCCGGCAAAGGAAAAAAAGCAAAAAGGAGGCCCTCCCGCCCTGGCCTGGCCAGAAAGGTGGCCGGAAGGGAAAAAAACCCAAAAAATACCACCCCCCCACCGCCTTCTAGAGGCCAGTGCCCAGGAGAGGCAGCAGCCAGCAAGGGGGCGGGAAGACAGCCTGGCCTCTGGAGGCCTCGTCCTCAGCCCTCCCCGAAGCGCGGGAGCCCTTACCTACCTGCTCCTCGCTCACTCAGGGCTGCTGGGAGAAGGGAGCGGGGCTTATGTACCTGCCCCCTGGACTCTTCACTAGCAGAGCGATGCTCCGCCGCTCCGCTCCCCAGCCCGAACAGAGGCCTGCCGAGACTGCTGCAGGCTCTGCAAATGGCGTTTGGGAGGGAGGGGCACCGAAGCGGGGGTGGGGCAGCAGGCCAGGGGGCACCCCTCCCTTCCTAACCCAACCTTATGGTGCTCCTGCTTTGGCGCCTCCTCTGCCCCGGCCTGTGACTCTTTCCGGCAGGGAGGGGTGGGGAGGGGCAGGCGCCACACTCAAGAGCCACACTCAAGGGCCCGAAGAGCCGCATGTGGCTCCCAAGCCGCGGTTTGCAGACCACTGACCTAAAGTGATATTTCAAGTCAAATTTAGAGGAGAACAAAAAGTGTTCAGAAGCGATTTAGCAAAATTTTCCAGGGGGAGGGGGATCTTGCATATTTTGAAGTAGGTTATGGACCTGATTCCTGACATGCTGGTGCCCTAACCTTGTCTGTTTCTTATGCCAACTTTTAAATTGTCCTTTCTATCTGTCCCTTTAATTTCAGTTCAATCTGCAGTGATTATCAGCTGATGCTCCTTAGTGCCATGCTATGAAAAGGTTCAGCTGCAGATTTTGGCAGATTAAACATCTATTGAACATGTAGGATACCTCCCCTGCCCAGCTGATTGGCAACCTTACTGTCCCTTGACATGCTAGTTTTCTACAAGCAAGAAGGACTTTATTTTTAAAAGTGCAGTAACATACAGACTTTTAGTCCCTGAGCTGCATTTGCAAACAGTATAATCACTCAGAGGCTGCCCCATGTGCTGCTTTTTCAGACTGTGTAATAGTCGGCCAGCTCTAAGTTTGCAGGCAGGATTGCTTGAGGCTGTGGAAGCAGCTGGGGTGGCTGCTGGAAAGAGGACAGGCGAGTTTGGACATTTTAGAGTTGCCCTTGAATCATCAGCTGTTTAATATGGCACGAGACACCTGGGGACTGAGGCAGTCCAGTAGAAGCGCACCTGATTCTCTTCCCTAAGGCTGCCTACCTGGACCCAAACACCACTGCTAGCAAAGTCAGGAGAAATGAAATTTCTCTGAAATGCTTAGCTGCCAAGCCCCCCCACACTTTATGCATAGAAGTTTCCAGGGTCATCAAATCCTACTAGCAGAGCCAAAGAAAGGCCCTTGTCAGGTACACCAAAGGATGTACAGTTTGGCTTCTGGTTCTGATATATATTAAAAACTGTGTTTTAATTAGCTTAAAAATGTTTTCATTTATCATAATACACCCAGTGCATCCTATTGCATCTGGAATTGGGGAGAACCAAAGAACATGATGTGATATTGCACTAAGGTTAAAACAATGAAAAGCTAATTAGATACAGTGGAAATAACTTTAATATATTAGCAATTATGTTTTAGATGATGTAGGTTGTGCAAGTTGGGTTAATATAAAATGGAGCTTAATAGGATTGCTGCCTGATGTTATTTTTTCTCCCATAGAGTATGCAGAATGGTTTAAAAAATGAGAGAAAGGATTTTTCTCAGAACCCAGGAAATCTGCATTATAATATAAAGTCTCCTGCTGTGAGTGATCTTACAGTATGTGTGTGGGAGGGGAATCCAGCGCTCCAGTAACCCTCCCTGTTATTTAAAAAGGAATGTTTTTTCCGTTAGTATTCTGGCTCTCTTGAAAAAGCACCTGTCAGCACTGAAGAATGAGAAGCATGAATTTTTACATCTAATAATGATTGCAGGATTTGCCTTGGATATTTTTTTATTATTATTATGGCTGAGGTCATAGTAAAATTTCAGATGGTTCTCAGTTCCCCTTGATTACAAAGCAATATTCAGTGTATCCTGCACTAAAAAATTATTTATCCTACCTTTTCTTCCAGTGAGTTTACGGTTGCAAAGATGCCTTTCTTGCCAATCAGCTACCCTGTGAAGCAGGTTAGGCTGAGAGAGAGCAACTGGGCCAAGGTGATGAAATTGGCTTTGTTCACAAGTTACTCTGAACACACATACAACCCATGAACAATGCACATTGGATTTATGTGGATTCAATATGCCAGATTGCCATGTCATGTGAATAGGGCAACACACATGTTTTCCAGCTTCAGTACATGAGAATGTGTACCCTAAAAAATATGAGTTTCTGATGGTGTGTACCAAAGCTGTGAAAATATATGTGTTGCCCTATTCCTACAAAATGGCAAATGCATGTACTGAGAAGACAATGCATAGTACACTGTTCAGGTACACAAGGCAGAAGCGCCAAAATCATAACAACAGAAAAGAGCTTGGAGATGGCTAGTTGGTCATCTAGTAAAGTAAGGGTCCAAGGAGCTGACAGCTGTGGAGCTCACCACTGCAAAGGTCTCCCACAGATGTCACACAAATGTGTTTTATAATGTAACCCAGAAGGCCCTCCTTCTGGAGGAAACACAGCTTGAGCAAAGGCCATACAAGCAGAAAAACATTGGGTATGGTGCTTAATCCTTTCCCTACCCACAGCTCTATTCTGTAACTCCCCCCTTCCGACTGTTCCCACCACCACACAGCGCTCCCAGTAAATACTGGCCTTCTTAATAATCCATTTTGAGGGAAAGCAGCTTCAGGAGGGGTGACTTGGAATGGGGGAACAGCAGGTGGGAAAGAGTGAAATGTCTGCTCCCCACTTCTCATCCAAATCAGCCCTTCCTGAAGTTAAGCCTCTTAGGCCTCACAAGCCACTATTTTCTCAGCCTCAGCCACCTAGGGTTGCCAAGTCCCCCGGGGGGGGGGGGGCGGGGAAACCCCTGCTCGATTGGTCCGCTCCTCCCTGGCCCCACCCCCAAACTGCCGGGCTGCAGAGATGTGCCTGGCATGATGATGTCACCCAGAGGTGACGTCATTGTGTCAGGCACATTTTAGGCACATGGTTTCCCCTTAAATTATAGAGGTCCTGCCCCCAAAGTGCCTGACACGATGACGTCAATTCTGGGTGATGTTATTGAGGCGCACATGCTTTGTGCGCATGCCAGAAGCCTCCTGAAGAGGACCAGACTCCCCCCACTATAAGGTAAGTTAGACTTGGCAACCCTACAGCCACCCCTTGTCCCAACTCTGCTAAGTGAAGATAAAAATACTGGCCTATGAGGTAATTTTTGGGCAGGAACGCACAGGAACGGAGTTCCGGCTGGCTTTTGAGTTGGCCACACCTACAGCCTCCCCCCCCCTCGGGTTCCCCAGGCACCTCACAAGCCGCAGGGCGCCTGGGGAAGCCAAGCTGATCCAGGGAGGGGAAGGCAGTTTAAACTGCCTTCCCTCCTGGAGAAGCCGATCCAGAAACTGCCTTCCTTCCCTCGGGTTTCCCATGCACCCCGCAAGACAGGGGGCACCTGGGGAAGCTGATCTAGGAGGGAGCTGCGCTGTCAGGGGTGTAGTCTAATATACTAATGAGTTTCTGCTGTTGGGTGTGGCCTGTTATGCTAATGAGTTCCTGCTGGGCTTTTTCTACAAAAAAATCCCTGGAGGTAATAATGACTGAAAAGGTGTGTGATGTGATCTGAACACTTGAAATGTACTGTACTGTATCAGTGCTAACTATTGACCTGGAAAGGTTTGTGTAAAGGAGAACTAAATAGAATCTCTGGTGGGTTCTTCACTGAATTCATGCCCTACCACAATGGTTATATTATTCCCAGGGCATATCTAGACCACAGACAAATTCTTCTCAAGCACCATTTCCTTAAGTCTGGTTTCCCAACAACTTGGAAGCTGCTGTGGTGCAATTGTTAAGACTGTCCAAAGTCAACTTAGTCCCCACTCTGTCATGAAGCCAGGCCTGTAGCTACAGTGGGGCATTTCAGGGCTTGGCCCCCTGATTTCCTGCCAAGGCCCCACAACACTCATCCAGCCCCCAGGCCCCCAGCTCTCTGGGCTGCCCAGAGGACTCTTGACTCTCTAGGCCACCCAGAGGACTCCCCACCACTGCTTCTTCCTTAAGCGTGGCTTGCTTCCCCACATAGGCAGGCAAAGTACAAATGCTGCAAAAGTGAGTTTTTTGAAATTTTATTTTAATTTAATTTTTGATTTTGTGACATCAGTGCCCCCTAACTTATTTAAAGGCCCCCCGATTTACAAAATCCTGGCTACAGGTCTGCATGAAGCTCACTGGGATAAACTTAGGACCACCACTATCTCACAACCTAACCTACCTCACGAGGTTATAGTGAGGATCAAACGGAGAAGGTGAAAATCACCTTGCTTGGGGGAGGGATGTGATAAAAATGAGGTAGATATTATTAGGTACTCGTTTTTTTCCAAGCGTAATAGATTGGCAAAGACCCAGGTGGCCACATTTTCAGTATTTCCCCCCCACTTTTAATTATGAGGTCAGCCCGTCAGATCCCCCCGAATACGGAGGCCATTTCTAGTTGCTGAATTAGCAAGTGCTGAGCTGTTAAAGGAAGGGGAAGGAAGTATTTTAATTGCCTGTATTCTTTTTAAAGACTCGCTTAAATTTTTTCACAGTTGAATTAGCAGGTTCATTTCTTCAGGTAAGTGGGAAAAAAAACATTGCCTTTTCATTCATCTTTGGATTGCGGTAGTTGGTTGGTGTATTGAACTTAGTTCTGTCTAAGTGAATTCATTATGGCTCTTATTCTGCAGGGTTATTTTTTAGAGGTGATTGTATATGGAATTCTTTTGCAGGAAAAAAGAGTGAAAAGAAAAACAAAACTATGGAAGCAAATTAGTGTAGTAATGATAGGTCCTCTGAAGTCACAGAGGGAGCAAGATTCATTTTTTATTCTTGGAAATAATATTTATTATTATTATTGTTAGCATTTATGCAGTGATTTTGAGTGTACAAAAGGCTTCACATACTTTACTGGTGAAAGACCATAAGAAGAACCCTGATGTATCCTGGTTCCCACACTGTTACAAACTGTTAAGGTAGGTCAGTATGCTTAAGCCTATGGAACGGATATGGCTTTGAAGCTGATCAGCAGTGGCTTGCCTAAGGCAGCCTAATGACATTTTAAAGATGCTGAGATAGACTGCTCCATCTAACTTCCGCGTTGACTGGCTACTGCTCTCCAGGGCCTCAGGCAGAGAAAAGACTTTCCCAAAAATCTGTAACCTGAGGTCTTTTAACTGTGGATCTGACCTGGCCTCTTCTGCATGAAAAACATGCACTCTGCTATTGAGCAGTGACCCTTCAAAATCCCACCTGATCCTGCATGCTGTTGGTAACAGTGTGCAGCCCTTTGTCCCTGGGAAACTTCCTGGAAGAGCATGATGGATATTGTCCTCCATTTTAATCTGGTATTCAGAGGTAGAGTGCTCTGATACCTGGAGGTTCTTCTTGTCTAATAGCTGTTGACAGACCTAATCTCACTGAAGTCTGCAGCCTCCACTGAAACGAATGGGAAAAGTGTCTTGAGAAAGAGTTCCATATATGTACTGCTTTTTAACTTAAAGCTTCTAGAATAGGACCGAGCAATGCAGTCCTTGCATCATTTCAGCAGCTGGGCAGGGGTGGGGGATGGACCTTGTGGCATCCAAAGTGCCGAACAAATGGGCAGAAAAACAAAGGATGGGTGGTTCTGCATAGCTGAATGTCAAATCAGAGAGGGAGAGGCAGAGACCGACCCCAAGTTTCTACAATTCCCCCCTCCCTCTTTCTTTCCAGTTTCTTGTCATGGATATATTAGTGAGCCGCGATGCATGCTAATTAGAAAGTTGGCTGTAACAAGAGTTCCTCTTGTGAATCCATTTAAGGACCGATTGTTTACTATCTTTTTCTGTAAGTATAAAATTTTAATTATGGGACTGACAGGAACTGTGTGTGATACAGTGCTCTACATTTATCACTGGGAGAGGACCAGTTGCGGGAGCTGTTTGACTTTGGAGAAATCCTGATGCGCCTGCAATGCTGAGCAGCAGGTGCCACATTATTATGTACAGAAAAGCAATTAGGAAGCATATTGGATGAATGGGAAGTGCATTAATATTAGCGAGTGCATTTGTCAGTGGTTTTGATGCGAGTCTCTCTCTTTTCTTTATGCAACATTAAGATTGCGCCTCTCATAAATTCTCCCCTTAAATTGCCATCTGTTCCCTTGTCATGCAGGAGCGAGGTGGAGAAGAAAAGTTTTTTTCTCTTGACAAAAAAAAAATCTTCAAGAAAAGCAAAGAAATCCTTTTTTTTTTAGTTTAAAATGAGAGAGTTGAAGGAACCGGTACCAAATTGGGAGAATTGTAGGTTGCACAATTGAGGCGTTGCATGCGTTAAGTAATTACCCTTGAAAGTAGCGTTTACTGTCTGGATTTTTTTACTTCTTCCCTTACCCACAGGCATACACGTGCAGCTACCATCTTTTCCAGACATTTTAATGTCTTCTTTAAAATGCTATTCAAAATAGTTAAATGTTAAATGGAAATATTAACTAAAGAAAGACAGGAGACCTGTTTGGGATTCCTGTACTTCTGTTATTAGCCATTGTTTCTCTTCTCTTTTCTTGAGGGCTGGTGGATTCTAAGTCGCATGGGGTTTGAAAAGAAGGCCTAGCTGAACATGAAGCAGAGTTCTGTGGGCATCTCATATACTGGAAAGCTATAACAGCCAGCAATAGTTTTGTGTATAAAATAGGAATTGTAGTTATTTCTATTGTTTGATCCATTTAAAAGTTTTATTAAACTGTTCAAATGTTTTGAAATTCCAGTGGAGTACCCATGTTAGTCTGCTGCAGCAAAGGCAATGGAGTCTTATGGTACCTTAAAGAACAACATCTTTATTGTAGCATCAGCTTTTATTTATTATTTGTTTAATGACTCTTTGAGGAACTTTCCTGTTCAATAGAATTTACAGAGCTAGCATAAACTTGTATCTGAACTAGGGATTGGGCCTTGTGTAAATTCTGTGCATGGAAACACAACTTCTGTGACTCACCCCTTCTAAAACAAGCCCAAATGCCCCCTGAACTGCTGTTCCTGGGGGTGGGGAACCCCCACAAAAGCAACATGAGGGTAGAGTTAGGGGGCTGCTGCATGAGGGGGGAATTGCTCCCCTCTTCACTGTGCAGCTCTTTTTTTGATGGGCTCCAAAACCCAAATCTTCATTCTATAGATGTACTTTGCTAAGAAAACAAAAGTTTCTTTTTTCTTTAATAAGGAGTATTATTTGTTAACTATGGGTATTTTTTTACATTTTTTAAAAAAAGTTCCACTTAATTTTATGTCAAAAAATTTTGTGCATACCTCTCCCTTCATTATCTTTCTCTGAGACTAGGGAAAGGGGATAGTGACATATATAGAACCTCTGTGTGTGTGTGTTTGTGTGAGAGAGAGAGACAGAGAAACAGAGAGAGAGCATTTGAGAAGGAAAGTAGGCATCGTACAGATACAACCATGATTTGCTGTTACCTGCATGGGCCCGGAGGTTCCTTGTTGAGGCCTCTAGCCAGGATTTTTTGTTGTTGTTCAGGGGCATTTAACTTTTAAAGAGGGCAGTTAAATTACAGTTAAATTAATCTGAATTCCTATCTTTAAAGGGGAAGGCTCTAAGCTTGTTTCTAGCCCGTCCTTTCAAAGCATTTCTTCCTTTCAGAAGGCATTTAAATGCTTGTTGAGTTCCCTACACGAGGCAAGAAAGCTTAGAAGGGCACTCAAGAGTGGCGCCTTCAATACATACTATATACCACCTAAGCCATGGTGAGTCTTTCAAAAGCATTGCCAAGAGCCTTTGGGAAACATGCAAAAGCTCATGGGAATGCCTTTGAAAGACTCACCATGGGCTAGGTGGTATCCAGCAAGGCCTGGGCTAGCAGAAAGGGCGATTGTTAGAGATGTAGGGTTGCAAGGTCTTGCTTGGGAAATACCTGGGGACTTTGGGGGTGGAGCCAGGAGAGGGCGGGTTATGGGGAGGGGAGGGGCCTCAGCAGGGTACAATGCCATAGAGTCCACCCTTCAAAGCAGCCATTTTCTCCAGGGGAGCTGTTCTCTGTCAGCTGGAGATCAGTTGTAAAAGTGGGAGATCCCCAGGCCCCACCTGGAGGCTGGCAATCCTATAGAGATGTATTGAAGGTGCTACTCTTGAGTGCCCTTCTAAGCTTTCTTGCCCTGAGGAAGGAAACTCAAAAGACATTTAAATGCCTTCTGAGCTATCTTTTCCCAGGTCCCATGATGCCCCCCCCCCAAGAATTCCACAGTGGGTGGGAGAGGGAAGCCTGAGGGTGAGCTATGGTGCTGCTGCCTGCGGGGGTCTCTCCTCAAAAATAAGGTTTCTACACACACAAACACACACATATTTTAAAAATACCAAAAAAATACCTCCCCATAAGGTTTCTGGCATGCTATTTGTGGGGCAGGGCTTTTAATTAAGGGGGCAGGCCCCCCAAATGTCCCACTGTAGCTACGGGCCTGACCTTGGTTGTCTGCTCTCTCTCGCTCTTTTTTTATAATGGAACATTGACACCTTCATGGTAAAATATAGTTTCTTGTTGCTTCCAGATATTCAATAGTAGTTTGTTGACTTCTCTCCACACCAGTATTCCAAACTCTGATTTGAATCCAAGTGCTGAGGGAAGGCAACAAGTCACAATTTGTGGTTCGGATGCAATGAGAAATGACGGTTTACTATGAAGGCAGAAGTATTTAAGTATCAAACCATGGATAAGGTGGGCAGGGAAGCAGAGAAGGGGAGGAAATGCACAAGACCCAGGATTCTCCAGGCCAAGTTTGTTCACACAGCGACAAGTCATGGCTTGGTGTTATGTGTAAGCTGTGCTTTAGCGTTATCATTGTCCTTTGCTGCTTTGGGGGGGGGGGGGGAGAAGCAAAACTAGCTTCTCCTCCATCCTTGGTTGGTCTTCTGTTCCAGAAAGACTGGAAGGCCTTGAAACCTGTTAGGCTGCCATTTAATATTGCAAGAGTAAGAAAGTAGGGATGGCAATTGGTGGGTCATTTGAAGAAATACAGGATCCATGCAGAGTGGGTGTGACCCACTCCCAGCTGGCAGTCACTGGCAAATATCGGTGTATTAAGAAATATTACATTAATGTTACTTTCTGTAGTTAGCAACTCATTCTTGCAATCCTTGTTGTTAAGCCTACTGTGTGTTTGTTAGTGAAGTCGAACTCAGTGGTTTCACATTGCCTTGGGGACTTTCTGTTGATTTTATTCTTGCTTGCTCAAAGGTGCAGGATCGCTTCCTTTTCACCTGGTCTCCCTGGCAGTAGAGTTCTTTTGTCAGTCATGAAAATACTACTTGTATTTCCCAGGAATCCTTTCGGCATGCCCAGCACTCCCTTTTGGCATTACCTGCCTCCTGCCCCAGGCATCCTATCCATGTTGCTCTGGTCCCATGGGAAGATCCCATGATCCCTTTTTATGCCATTTTTGCCCCACCCCTAGTGAGCTCCAGGGGTAAATTAGCTTAGGCATTTTCTTGGGGCTCCAAAGCTCCCAAAGCAACTAACTCCAGCACCAGTCTCATTTTACACAAGTCACTGAAGGTCAGCAGCTGCACGAGAGAATGATCTATTTCCTTGTCCTAATTTTACCATGTTAAAAGGATTTTCTTGGGGCTAGATAATACTGGAGCTGGCAGCAACCCATAGAGTTGCCAGGTCCCCCTGGTCACCAATGGGGGGTGGGGTAGGTAGGATGGCCAGATCCAGGTTGGGAAATTCCTGGAGATTTGGGGATGGACCCTGGGGAAGACATGGGCCTCAGTGGGATATAATTCCATAGACTCCACCCTCCAAAGCATCCATTTTCCTACACTGTAGCCTCTCCCCATGAAACCTTAAAAAATTATATATTGTTGTAGCACACAAGTTGCTGTGAAGGTAATACCAAAAGGAGCCTTAATTCTATGAGGAGCTGCTCCGTAGGCATCGTTTCCTAAGACCTTATATAGGAGGGGCATCCCAAAGGACCTTGCATGCATTGCCTGTCCCTTTTGCCTGTATGCCTCCCACCTAACTGTTTGAGACCCATGCTTTACATGAGCAGCTTGTACACATTCAAAGCACTACATATTCAAAGAGCATCAACATCAGTGAAATTCATATGAGATTCCCATGGAGGCCAAATACTACGAGTTATTGTCTGAGTACCCATTAATGGACACCCACAGTAAAATGTTCCCTATCAAATAATACATCAGTGTGCTACATAAAGGGCCTTTATGCATTCCCCCTTCCTTCTATGATTTCAGTGTGGCTAGAGAAAATATCTAACAGTAGGATTGTCTGGCTTGTAGGGTGTTTCCTTTGTAAGTGACATTGCATAATGTTTTTTTAATGGCGCTTTAAATAATTTATCCTTAAACCTTTGTTTAATGGATTTTTTTTCTGTTCTAGAGTTTGATACCTAAAGAGCTGTGTCTGACAATTCATATTTGCACTGTGACAATTTCCCCCCAGTTAAATTAATAGTCAGTTTTTCATGCTTTCAGCTTTAATTATGGGAACTTGCATTTATGGAAAAGCTATTTATGTTGATCAGTAAATGGCATTTGTGCAAATGTGTGATTTGATTTTTTAAAACTTGACACCTCACTTGTATATAGTTAAATCTGTAAAAAAAACACTTTCAGAAGAACTTCTTGAGTTAATCTGAATTTAGATTTCAGTTTTTGTTGAGATGGAAAGATTGTAAAGAACTGTTCAGCAGAAACTGTTATTATTTTTATTTAATTCGTTTATACACTGCCATTCTTCCCAATGGGGGCCCACAGCAGTTTATATCAATCTCTTCTTCTTCATTTTATCCTCACATGAGGCAGGTTAGGCTAGAGAGTGTGACTGGCTGAAGGTCATCCAGTGAGCATTCATGGTAGGGCTGCCAGATCCGGGTGGTGGTGGTGGTGTTGCCTGCTCTAAGGGCCCCTGACCTGCCAGTCCCAATTTGGCTGGCAGGGGAAACCCCACCCCCAAAGCATCTGGATTGGGCCGACGTGCCTGGTGCGATGACGTTACCTGGAGGTATCATAGTTTTCAAGCCGAATGATAAGAGCGTGCACTAGCAATGTGCCTAGTGTGATGATGTCACTTCCGAGTGACGTCATTGTGGTGTGCGTGCTATGCACATGCACATGAATGTCCTGGACTGGGAGCTTCTCCCCCCTCTGCAAGAGGTAAGAGACCTGGCAACCCTATTCCATGGCATGAGAGGGGATTCAAACGTCAGTCTTCCAGATATTAGTTTGATGCTCTTAACCACCACATCACACTGAAGAAGAAGAAGAGATTGGATTTATATCCCGCCCTTCACTCACTTGGAGTCTCAGAGCGTCTCAGGGGTCCTTTGTTATCTTGATGACATTTTACTGTACTCTGAGGACTTGGATTCACATGTTAAGCTGGTGAGAGAGGTGTTAGCCACCTTGAAACTGAATAAGCTGTTTGCCAAACTTTCCAAGTGTGATTTCCATAAGACTGAGATTGATTTCCTGGGATACCGGATCTCCCTTCGGGGTTTAGAAAGACTCTACTCAGAGTCTTGTTGCCCTTTCAAAAATTACATGCTGTTTGTTGTTTGTGACTTGGTTGTAAAAACAGTAAAGAAAATAAATAAAATAAAAATTACATGCTGCAAGAATGTGGGCCCTTCCATGAGTTTCATGGGTAGGAGGGTAATAAATAGGGAGAAAGTAAACTGGAAGAGGAGAGGACTCCCACACATTGACTCGTGCATGCGGGAGGGAAGGATGTGGCAGTGCCCTGGAAAAATCTAATGAATATACCTTTCCACAAGCATTTCTGTGCAACAGTCTGTTTTATTAGAAATATAGATGGTGAAATGCGTGTGAGCCTGTGTCTGTGTGATGTAAAACAAAACAGTCCTGCAGTCAGTGAGGCACTGGATCTGAAATTGCACACAAAATATGCAAGTAAACACATGACTGACAAAGATATCAGTATAGAATTATTTTAACTGTTTCAGCCCCTACCTTGATCCGTAAAATGAAGCTGTAGCAAACAATGTCAAACTACTGATGAAGGTAGAAGCCAAAACATCTGACAAAATGTTTTTATGTTGCTGTACAAGTTTTGCCAGTTGTGCATTTGATATATAGTGCAACAGGCAGAAATATAGGAAATGGAGTTTGGAATAAACTGTTGGATATAGGGTTGTGTTGTCAGCTCTTGCCCCAGACACTGAACGGAGGCCTTCCAGTCTTATGATGCCATGGTGATTTTTTCTCCACTTCTCAGACTTGCTGTCCACTTCTTGCCTGACCAAACTGCATTCAGATATCTCACATCAACAAAAAGTCTACATGAGCTTGACTTGGGCTCATTTCCCCTCCCTTTTTGCATCAAGAATCACCATTAAATGCTAATTGCAGTTACCTGTGATCTATGAATGCAGGTGAATGCATTAACTATGGTTAGTCCCCCACACATGGCATTAATGGTACATTGTTAGATCTGTTGAATGGTTGGGGGGGGGATGACAATGAGGGCTATCAGTCCAGAGGCTGGACCAGAAAGTAGTCAGAGGGGGTGGGGGTATGTGTATTCCTGATTCCTGTGCTGCATTTCACTTTCACCTTTACTGTGTAATATTGGTGTTTTTTAAAAAAACTTTTGCCAGAGCAGCAGAATTTCACTATTACAGGTACATCAATATTTTTCTGTGGCAGAAGGATTTTAATCTTGCACCATTCTGGAGAATCAATACACTTGCACTAAAGCAGCCAGGGAGAGGGAAGGATTGTATTATTGCACTATTCTAGAGCAGTGCTATGCATAAGCTGACTTTTTTTTAAAAGGAGGGTGGAGAATATTAGCCTGTGCCATGTGGAATCTCTGTTGCAAGCGTGAATGGACACTGGCAACATGATCACTCTGGAAAGTCCCTCTGTGTGGAAGCACAGAAGAAAGAGTTGTTGGTGCATCTCCTTGGGAGGTTCTTTCCAAAGAATGGGAACTGGAACAAAAGCAACCCAGCGATTTTTCCACAGCCAATCAGACATGCTGAAAAAACACTTCCAAGAGAAGCTGCTGAACACGCCTGAGTTGGTGAGCATATCTGTACAGGGATTTACTTGTGTTTATAATCTCATTTACCAAGTGATCCCTTAAGGCACTAGGGGTGGGGTAAAAGCTTTTCAAAGGGCCTGTTGAGTTGCCAAGTCCTGTCTGGGAAATCCCTGGAGATCCTTGTGTGTGTGTGTGTGTGTGTGTGTGTGTGGGCGGGGGGAGCCTAGGGAAGGCGGGATTTGGGGACTGGAAGGATCACAATAAGGTATAATGTCATAGAGTCCACCCTCCAAAGTAGCCACTATCTCCAGGGGAACTGATTTCTCTAGTCTGGACATCAGTTATAATTCTGGGAGATCTCCAGGCCCCAAATAAAAGTTGGCAACCCTAGGGATGGCCCAGGCTAGCCCAATCTTATAAGACCCTGGAAGCTAAGCAGGGTTGGCCCTAGTTAGTATTTGGATGGGAGGCCACTGAGGAAGTCCAGGGTTGTGACTAGGCATGGACACGAACTGGCTCATGAACTACATTAAAGTTTGCCCAGTTCGTGGTCTGTGGAGTGGTGTCCATGGAGGCTCTATTATCATGAATTTCTACAAAGTTTTAGCACAATTTGTGGTAGTTCATGAGCGGAGATGGACTGGACTGATGAATTAAACTGTTTACAAAACTCCAAGGCAGTAGTTGGGACAGAATTCTCTAGCTTTGGAAACACCAATAGGAGCCTTCCAAAGCTTAACAGGCACTGCTGGCTGCCAAGAACAGAGTTCCAATTGTGACCTATGGGCTCAGAACACTATATATTGAGTGAGCTCTCTTCCTTCTTCCTCTGTTTTTGGCAGGTGAAGCGGAAGAGAGTCATGGAGCTTGCAGAACTGATTCATAGCTTTGCTTTCTGTTTGCTTGATCTGCTGAGTGTTGCTGGGGTTTGGGATTAGGGTGCAGTGGAATCTGGGCTCTGACTTTCAGCACAGGGGATTATCTATTGTTCCTCCCCCCCACCTCTCCTGCTAGTGATCTGCTCTGCTTTCTGCTGTGGGGGATTGGAATTTTCTGGAACCAGGGATCTGGTTCTGCTGTTCCTGCACTCACATTAAACACAGAGACTTAGCTATTGGGTGCCTTTCTAGCCACCTCCCGCTCCTGCTAGGGATCTCATCTGCAATTTTCTGTCAGGGTTTGGGAGGTTTCTTGATTCAGAAATTGTATTGGCATCTTGTTCCTGCACTCAGACTAAGTGCTGGGACTTGTTGGCAGAGTAATTAACACAGCAATAGTGCAAAACCCGATTAAAGAGTTGATAAAGGTTTATTTAGGAATTAACATACTTGATAGGAAAGAGGAGAGACAGAGATAGGTTCCTAACTACTTCTTTAGCTGAGAGAAGGGGTAAGACTCAGTGTGGCACTTCCGAGAAGAAGGGAGAAATTGCCCTAAGAGTAGCAATCTGGAGACAGTCAAGGAATGACACTTAACAGGAGAGAAGGTGCTGATCTCACTATCCTATCTAATTGTCTTCTTGCTGCCCCCTGCAGGGTCTTCTTTTCTTCTTTGTCACCAGACATTGCCTTTTACAACAGCACTTAGCTTTTGGGTGCCCTTATATTCCTCTCCCCCTCCTGCTAGTGATCTCATTTGCTGTCTGCTGTTGGGGTTTGGGTGGTTTCTTGAATCAGAGGTTGGATTGGCATCTTTTTCTTGCACTGATGCCCAAGCACAGGGCTTAGTACCTTTATACTTCTCCCCCCAGTGATCCTCAGACCAACATATTCTCCAGCTATAGAACATGCTTTTAACATTTTTAATACTCAAATCTGACAAAATAATGCATAGCCATCTCATCTGCTGCAAACTGGGAATGGTTGCTGATGAAGACATAAAAAAACCAGCTCTGACTAAGCATGGTAAACGGAAGACACAAGAGGGTCTTCTTTTCTCTTTGTAACCTCTCAAGGATTTTGGATATGCTTTAAGTTTGTTTCTCTTCATGGGATAATCCTGCTCTGTATCAAAATGCTGGAAAAATTGAATGGTGAGTGGCATAAAATACAGAGCAGTCCTATAGCACTTGGCTGGCTTCAAAGCATCTCATATTCTAACCTGAATAATAAAAGTTTTATTGTTTTAGCCACTGGCTGTAACAACGACAGCAAAGCAACATTGATGAGGATAAGAATGACAGTTTCAAATAGCAAACATCTAACAAAATGTACATAAATCCAAAAAGTATATAGATGGAGCCCATCCAGAGCCCTCTTACTCATCCTGAAAACGATCCAAGGCATGTTCATCCACAAAGTTTCATTTAGCTTTTACAAGCACCAGAGTGAAAACAGCAAACCTTAGGAACAAATGATGCACCTTTATTAATGCATAAATATCTATTTTTACCAGTGTTATTTCGTCAGCACTGATGACCACAGTTTCTGGGTCCAATTCAGCATGCTGGTTTCTGACATTTCAAGGCTTAAATTGCTGGGCCACAGGATCTCAAGGAGTGTCTTCAGCATTTAGGGTCGTTTTCCGTGTGCCATCACAATCTGAAGAGCAAGGATCAGCCATGAGTGTGATTTTTGCCTTCTCAGAAAATGTACCACATCTCTGGACTGTCTGCCTTCCAGGGAAGTTTGCATGGGTGGGGAGAGCAGGGTATAAATTGAACTAAATAAATAAATAAACAATTCACAGATGAAAATAGGGGTACTTTTGTATCCTTCCTAGTCTCAAAACCACTGCTGTAGACCCAAAAACTGTACATCGTTGACTGTTGGACTCTGTCTGCTACATAGTATTTATTGACTCTTCAACCCATTTTGAGTGCTTATTTTAAAAACAAGCTGTGTTTGTTGTTTTGGTTCAAGATATGATAGGAAAAAAACATATCTGCCCTCCAATTTGTTGGCAGCACATTAAAATATACCTCGGGGTGGATGCAGTACGGGCAATGGCAGGATTTGGTGTTGTGGTTAAGTGCGTGGACTCTAATCTGGGAGAACTGGGTTTGATTCCCCACTCCTCCACTTGCACCTGCTGGATGACCTTGGGCAAGCCATAGCTCTGGTACAGCTGTTCTTGAAAAAGAGCAGTTTGTGTCAGAGCTCTCTCAGCCCCACCTACCTACCTCACCTACCTAACCGAGAGCCAGTTTGGTGTAGTGGTTAAGTGTGCAAACTCTAATCTGGGAGAACCGGGTTTGATTCCCCACTCCTCCACTTGCACCTGCTGGATAACCTTGGGCAAGCCATAATTCTGTCCCAGCTGTTCTCTCAAGGACAGCTTGGGAAAGAGCTCTCTCAGCCCCACCTACCTCACAGGGTGTTTGTTGTGGGGGGGGAAGGGAAGGGAGTTTGTAAGCCGCTCTGAGACTCCAAGTGAGTGAAGGGTGGGATATAAATCCAATCTCTTCTTCTTCTTCTCACAGGGTGTCTGTTGTGGGGAGGGGAAGGGAAAGGAGTTTGTAAGCCACTCTGAGACTCCTTTGGGTAGTGAAGGGCAGGATATAAATCCAATCTCTTCTTCTTCTTCTTCTTCTTCTTCCTACCTCAGTGGTCACGTACAGGCATTTTCTTGCATGCGCACAAGAGACAAGAAGCATCCCAGTTAAACAGCAGGGGAGGGGCTGGATGCTGATGAATTACAAGTGTAGTAGTTCACAATAACAAAAATTTAACAAAGCCTCTTCAAAAGGCCTCAAAGAGGGTAAAAATCTGGACTTGGGGTGCCATCCTCCAGGGGGCACCCGGACGTCCCCCAGAATTATGATAGATCTCCAGACAACAGAAATCAGTTCCCCTGGAGAAAAGGGCTGCTTTGGAGACTGAATCCAGGATCTTCTAAATGCCAAGCAGATGCTCTCTGTAGTGCCTACCTCCACCCCTACACTATTTGTGACCTATGGAAACACAGTGTTATTTTTCTGTGTTATGTTTCTGTATGATTACTGAAATGTTGGTTAAGTTCTTACTTAAACAATAATTCATAAAGGACTTCTGCTGTGTCTTATAACTGAAATCACAAAAGCAATGGATATGTATTTTTTAAAAAATCCCAGAGAGCAGCTGTTGCATTCTTTGCAGGCTTGTGGTGTGTCAGGATTTTTGTTAAACACCCAGAACTCATAATATTCTTCGTACTGGCTCACTGAGCAGCAGAATAAGGGAGAGAGATGAAAGAGTCCCACAGGAATACATCCAGAGACAAAGAAGAGAATTTATTTCATTTTAGCAATCAAATGGCATAATTGTTGGTTGCTGCTTATTGACTTGGAATGTCAGGGGAACGCAGGATAATTTTGGAATAAATGAGCAGCATTTAAAAATCACTAAGGACTAGATCCTTTATTCCCCTCCACACACACCATAATCAGGGACAAAACAGATTCTTGACAGACCAAATAAAGCTGACTATTGTGTGAAAAGGTGCTGGTACTTCTGAACTGGAAAACAGGCTCAGATTCTTTAGCCTTTCCTCATAGGAAAGGTTTTCCAGCCCGTTAATCATTTTGATTGGCCTCTCCTGTGCTTGGTGTAGTGAGAGCCAGTTTGGGGTAGTGGTTGAGAGCATCAGGACACTAATCTGGAGAAATGGGTTTGCTTCCCCACTCCTCCACATGAAGCCAGTTGGGTGACCTTGGGTCACACAGTTCTCTCAGAGCTCTCTCAACCCCACCTACCTCACAAGGTTCCTGTTGTGGGGAGAAGAAGGGAAGACAATTGTAAGCTGTTCTGAGACTCCTTCAGGTAGTGAGGTAGTGAGGGGTGAAGTATAAATCCAATTCTTCTTCCTCTTCCTCCTCTTCTTCCTTGTCTTCTTCTCCTTTTCACTTCTGCAATGTCTTTTTTTTTTGGGGGGGGGGGTTACAGTTACCAAAACTGTAAACAGTGGTAGGGATCTTACCTTAGGCTGGAGGAGACTCTTCCAGCCTAAGGATCCCTTGAGCCAAAGGAGCCTTCCTACAACTTAAGAGTTTCTTATCTTGGAGGATGTCTCCATAGGATGAATGATCACTTTTCTCAATAGAGTGCTAAGACACTGGTAGGATGCGTGCCAGTAGTATTACAAATGAAGCCACACCTTAGAGGTATACAGGGCATTACAATATGGTCTGTTTTATTTGCAGTTTTTCCTTAGCACAACCCAGTATGGAGTCTGCCTTTCTCACTGCTGCCACACACTGTGCTGACCTTTTCATTGAGCTATCCGCTGCAACCCCAAGACTGCTCTATCTCTCAGTCTCTGTCAGTTCCAACACTATATAAATATATTTGTGGTTAGGATTTTTTGCAACAGTTTGCATGTACCTGCATTGAACTTCATTTGCCAGGTCATTGCTCCCTCACCAAATCTGGAGAATTATCTCCACCTTGGGTTGCCAGCCTCCAGGTGGCAACTGGTCCTACTATTACATCTTATCTCCAGCTTAGATCCCCAGGAGAAAATGGCTGCTTTGGCTCTATGGCATTACATACTGCTGAGGTCCTTTCCCTCCCCAAACCCTGCCCTCCCCAGGCTCCACCCCAAAATCTTCAGATATTTCCCAACCCAGAACTGTCAACCCTAGCTCCATCTCATGGCATGTTTACCTGTGAGGAAGACAATACTGTATGTTATACATTCAAATATAATTACTGTACCTAATTGTAACTGGTATGTGAATTTAAGATGGCTTCTTCTTTTTCTTGTTGGCAGACCTTACTTTTGAGTAAATACAGTATCTGGCAGGCTGCACCCCTTAGGGGATCGTATCTAGTGGACTAGGGGCAAGGTCTGGCTGTACCAGTAGTTCAGTGTGGGGTCTTATGAATACTGGGTGAAACAAACAAGAAAAGCTCTTGAGCCAAAGAGACAATAGCTTCTCCTTAATCCTTAACTCTTTATCAAGTTATAGATTTTGAAGAAGTCTTCCAAGCAATCTAGTCCAACCTTGTGCTAAATACATTTCTGATGGCTGTCCAGCTTTTGCTTGAAGACCTCCCTGAGACCTCTGTTTCAATGTGAAATTTTGGTCCTTGCCTTGAAGACTAAATTTGACAATCTCCAGGTGGTGGCTGGAGATCTCCTGGAATTACAACTGATCTCCAGACTGCAGGGACCAATTCCCCTGGAGAGATGCCTGCTTTGGAGGGTGGACTCTATGACATTATACCCTCCTGTAATCCCTCCCTTCCCCAAACCTTGCCCCTTCTGTGGTTCACCCCCAGATCTTGAGGAATTTCCCAAACCAAAGTTTTTAGCCCTGCTGGAGACCCTAAAGAGGATACCAAAACCCTAAGATTTCAGGCCAATTAACTGAGATTTAGCCATCCTATAGTCATATATTGTACTTCCACTAGCTTAGAGGGGTTTGATAAACTCCCTGCTTTTGCTGCCTACTTGGGACTATAAAATGGGCTCTCAGGTTTCTTTTTCAGTTCTTTTCTCATGTTTGAAGAAAAAACAGAAGTTGGGGTTGCCATCTCTTGTTTTCAAAGATATTTGGCAAGTTAGAGGCAAAAGCCTGGATATCGGGTCTGAAGAGCCGGTGAAAAATCTGTCAGAATCTGATTGACCATGGATGAAACTTGGTAGAAACTGGAAATCAGTATAGCTTACCTGACAGGTGTTACTGGTTAGATCAGTGACATACAGACAGATGCAGACAAAGATGCCATGTTGGTGCCTTGTCTCAAGTGTGAGGAAGGTTACACTCTCTTTTAACACTTAGGCAGGTTGCATCCCTTGAGAGTGGTTTTTTTAGTATGGGCAATTAGATTTTATTGTGTATTGTTCATTATGATTTTCACTTGTTGCTAGGTGTCTTTGGAGAAAGGAGGGTTTATAAATATTTTAAATAAAATTAAAATAAACATCTAATTTGCAAACCTGGTAAAAATTACAAACATATCCACAAACTCTTCTCTTATGCATTTGTCAAACTAACAAAAGAACTGTATTTTTTCCTCTACCTGTCAGCATGCCTTGCACTGAACTGGATAATTTCAGAAGCAATGATGTGTATAGCCTGTGCCGTCCTGTTTTTTTTAAAAAAATATTTTTTCCATATCCCCAACTCTTTTCTCCTCTAGAAGCAGTTTACTTTTGCAATATTCTTCCACCCATGTCTCTATTATTTATTTTCTATATTTATACTCTGCCTTTCTCACTGAGACTCAAAGTGGATCACACAGTGTTGATACAATCAATATGAGGAGACATCTAATGAGCAATGTACTAGGACCAGGACTGCAGAAATCTGAACAAGCACGGCATATTGGACATGCTACTCGTCTGCTTTCCAGCCTGGGCCTGCTAGTCATGCTCAAAAGATATGGTCTCCCAGTTGGGCAATAAGATAAAGATGGGGAGGCAATATCACTACAGCCATGTAGGTGTATGTGGGGGGGATTTGAATCTACAATTCTACAGTGTGCTTTGCATTCTTATCAGTTTGACAACAATTTCTTTAAAAGTCTAACAATTGAACTGGTGCATCTTTGAAAATTTAGGCATTACTTACGTGTTGAAAGTAACACCTTAATATTACAAAGTTTCATCAATGGCAACCACTAGCCCACTCTTTCTCTCTGTGCATGGAAAAGAGACCACATGTCACAGGGTAGGTATATGAATTGGCCTACATTGAGAATTGCCCAATAGGCAGTAGGTTCAGAACTTCTTCACATAATGAATTGTTAATTTGTGGCCATAATTCACTGCTATAAGATGTGCTGATGGCTTAGATGGCTTTAAAAAGTGGACTAGACAAATTCACAAAGAACAGGTCAATGAATGGCAGTTAGCCATGACAAGCTGGATACCCTTGAGGGATCTCTGAAGAGAGGAACACTTTGAAAATCTAGTACTCTAACCAGTACACCATACCTTCCAAATTGGGAATAAAAGATTAAGTTCTCTTGGTGGGAAGGTGATGAATGAGAATTCATTGGAACAAGTTAGCTAGATGGCTTATCTTTAAACATTGCTTCCTGCTGCTTTTTAGCCACATGACAAATTCCTTTTTTGTCTGGGTTACTGCTAGGCAGTGGGCAGTTTAAAATGTGTTTAATAGGCACAGCAATTTACATGTCTCACAGTGCAATCCTACACTGAGTTCCACCCTTCTAAATCCATGGGTTTAGAAAGGTGGAACTCAGTTTAGGATTGCACTGCCAGTCTACTAAATCTGTGCTCTTCTCTTTCCTGGGAAAGACAGGAAACAGTCGCCTCTTTAAGGGTCCCCTGGTGACCTCCAGGAGACTCATTAAGACTTGTAAACAGTCATTTGTCTGGTTGCCTGTGGTGAAGAAAATTGCCTCCAGGTGACCAGGCAGAAAAGCTTTTGTAAACTGGAAAAGATTGGTCTCTCCTCCCCCCCTTTTAGGGTTATCAGATGACTAATGCCCCTAGCCTAGTAAAACTGCTGTGGGTTAGAAACATTGGTATATTTATCCATTGATAGCTGAGAGGCAGCAAGGGAGAAGGTGAAAGCAACTTCTTTCATCTTGCTTCCCCAACAGTCCCTTTTACCACCTATCTGACATGGAATACTGCTGGAATTCTGTTTGTTTCCACAGTTGATGGAAAACAGTTAGCAAAATGAACCTCAGAACAGGGAAATGGGGATGCTTTTGCTGTATGCTCGTGCCTTCTGAAGGCAGAATTAAAGAGTACCAGAGACATGAAGCTACCATCATCTCCTATTCCTTGTAATGTCTAGTTTAGCATTGTGTGGTATATTGTTATCCCACAGAGGGTTAGCCTGAACCTATTGCCAACTAATGCTATAAGGGGACAGGGCAACCTGCAGCTTGTCATTTGTTGTTGTTCAGTCCCTCAGTGGAGTCTGACTCTTTGCAACCCCATGGACCACATCACACCAGGCCCTCTTGTCCTCCACCGCCCTCCAGAGCCTGCTCAACTCCATGCTCATTGCATCAATAATACTTTCTAGCCATCTCATCTTTTGCTGTCCTCTTCTTCTTTTACCTTCAATCTTTCCCAGCATCAGGGTCTTCTCCAGTGAGTGCTCCCTTCTCATTTGGTGGCCAAAGTATTTGAGCTTCAGCTTCAGTATCTGGCTTCCAGGGAACAGTCAGGGTTGATTTCTTTTAAGATTGACTGATTTGATCTCCTTGCAGTCCAAGGGACTCTCAAAAGTCTTCTCCAGCCCCACAATTCAAAAGCATCTATTCTTTGGCATTTGGCCTTCCTTATGGTCCAGCTCTCACATTCATACATTACTATTGGGAATACTGGGAATGTTGTGCATTGTGTTAAAGCAGACATTATTATAAAGAGTGAGGAAAGAGAGATGGAGTTTTTTAAAAATTTAAAAACTTCTGAGCTGTTTCCCCCCCCCTTCACGAAGGATCCAAGTGGTTTCTATAAACTTCATGTGCTGCAGATAACCTCCAGTACAGAATCATTAAAACTACAATAATTGTTAAAATGATTCTGTAATACTAAAAGTTCAACAGCCAATTATGACCATTTAGTGTCCATTACAAGATTCATTTATGGTGTGAACTTTTAAAGTCTCCACCTGGCAATTTTAGTTCCCCCCATTTGGATGTGAAAAGAGGACCTCAAATATACACCCACTCACTTTTTTTGATTGGTGACATTCACTTCGAGTCCCAAATAAATAGTTCTTCTTGGTTATGCCCTGGCTTTAATTCCATTATTTCTGTATGTGTGGCTAAGGCAAGAGTTGGAACTATGGCCCTAAAAGCATGATATGGAAATTAAAGACAATGATTTCAGCTGAATTCTAGAAAGCCAGTTCCGTTGAAATGGATGGGGCATGTCCAAGTTTTGAGGGTTAGGATCATGATGCACATGAATTCTGGCTTGAGTACTTTGTGGGTCACTTTCCCACTAGCTTTGGGAATATAGTTTTCGGAAATATCATCTGTGTAACTTGGTAATGCCAAGCAAATTCAAGTTCTTTCGAATTATCATTAGTCTCCTCTTTTAATTAAAAGTCTGTTTGGTTTATTAAAAGAGAATAAAAAACCACAAATTACCAAGTTCTGAACTGTTATAATGAATTCCAAGTAGAGCTGAGTTTAAGTGTGCCGAATGAAAATTGTTATAAAGAAGAGGGATTTATTTTTAAAGGAAAACCCATGGTTACGTTCCATGCACATCTGAATGGTCACTGAGCCACTGGAGCTGTAAGACCACTAAAGGTAGAACTTGATGTCGTGGGAGGGAGACAGAGGTATTACCACTCTGCACCACTTTCCCCACTGGTTGTTTGAGTGATGACATACCGTCCCAGTGTTTTGCCCACCCCTGCCTTACATCACTGGCTGTTGGCAATGGAGGTGGGGCAACATATTGCACACAATGATGTCACTATCACAGACTGAGAATAGATATTACAAGAGGTGGGAAAGAAATACAGGCGTAGATCCAGCGATCCACAAATAGCAACCTAAACAGGCTTAATGCAGTTCTGCTTGTACGAGATCTTCTGAAACACCTAACATTTTCCTTCCTGCACCTTTTACTGCCCAGAAATTGCTTGCATGATTAAAACTAGAAAATGGTTTGGGATATAGTGCAAAGGCCAGCAAGAGGGTTTTCTAGCCCTTCCACTTGTGCAAGGGTCCCAGCACATGCAGAAATCTTCTGATGGCTCCAAGCTGCAGAGTGACTGCAGTTCTCATAACACCTAATTCCACCTTATTGATTTGCCAGCCTCTTTGGCCCAATGTAGCAACTGACTAATTTGCATGCTTCATATCCCAATGCTTCCAACAATTTCATTGAACATTTGACAGCTTTGTTTGCCAAATGTATTTTTTCTCTATATATATTCATGCACAAGACTTCAAATGTGCTGTAATATTAATGCCTATGAAAACTGCATATAAACCTCAAACCAGACTTGAGTCTGGATGCCGTTGGAGCTTCTCCATATACCTTTCTTTTCCCAGAGTCATATCAGTGGCAATTATTACACATCTTCTCCATCTATACTCTGTTAACATTCCCAAAGAAACAGCACACACATGCATAATCTATTTGACACACAGGGTAGCCAGTTGCATGTATTACCATGGCAGCAAGGAGTCTGTAGGGTCCCCCCAGCCACCATTGGAGTATGGGGGTCTAGGGTTGCCAGATCCATGTTGGGAAACTCCTGGAGATTTGGGGATTGAGCCTGGGGAGGACAGGGACCACAATGAGGTATAATGCCAGAAAGTCCACCCTCCAAAGCATCCAGTTTCTCCAGGGGAACTGATATCTGTAGTCTGGAGATGAGCTGGAATTCTGGGGGATCCCCAGGTCCTGTCTGGAGGCTGGCATCCCTATATGCAGAATCAGTTTTTTTGCTGGAAGCCATGTCATCTAGGTGGAGCATGCATTTGGGTGTCAGAAAGTCCATTCTCAATGACTCTCTCACAATAGTAGACTTTGTTGAATTGCAGCAAGTTCAACCAACCCTGACAGTTAGTGTAGCTCAAGGCAGAAGAATTCCAGAGTAGTTGGAAAATTCAGAAAACCTCCAGGGGGTTGAGACATAATTCCCAGTTCCTAGGTCTTTTTTGTTCTGTGGGCAACATGTTCCCCAATCATTTATCTAAGTGTAGCCACCCTAGCCTTGCTTGGTACTGGGAAAAGGAACAAAAGTGTCCATTAATTTGCATGGAGCCAGAAAATATCGGGGTGGTGGTGGTTCTTCACTTGCCCTGGAATCCCCCCCCCCAGTAGATCTGTAGTATGAAAGAGGTGTTCTTCTTATAGTTTTCCAAATAACATTCTTCCCTTTCATTCCATTCCCTTGTATGTATGGTAGGGAAGGGTTGGAAATACAGATGCTCCCGCTGTGTACAACATGAAGGGCAGATATGTGCATGTTATGTGTCAGGTCACTTTCAACATATGGCAACTCTATGAATTAATGTCCTCCAAAATATCCTATCATAAACAGCCTTGCTGAGGTCTTGTAATCGGAGGACTGTGGCTTCCTTGACTGAGTTAATCCACCTCATGTTGGAAAAACATCACGTTGGGTCTTCCACTTTTGCTGCTGCCTTCAACTTTTTTTTAGCATTGTTATCTTTTCCAGTGAGTCTTGTCTTCTCATAATATGACCAAGGTATGGAAGTCTCAGTTTAGTCATTTTAGTAAAGTAGGGGGACAATACATTTTCATCAAGAGTTGCAAAAAAAGTTTCCTAATGCCTGAGCCTGAACGCCTACTGCAGGTGCTGGGAAACCTTTCTCATTTGGACTGGCTTTTAACAGCTCAGAAATGAGGCCATTTTAACCAGTTTTAGGGTGTGACTCCCCACAAGAGGTTTCACTAATCTTAGGGTAGAAGAACCATGTTATAAGAGACAAGGAGGAACTGTGGTGTCTTCGTCCTTGCTTTCCTGTAACTTCTAGTGTAGCACAATTCATGACATGACGTCATTGTTCATTCATCTGCCTCCTTGCCTCATAGGTGGGGAATCACATGGCTTCATGAGATCACATCATATTATCTTAGATATGTCCATGAATTTTTAGAAGCTCTATGGTTTTACTATAGGGTTTCTAGCAATTCCTAGAAAGGCATGATGTCACTTCCAGGTTTTACTGAAAGTGATGTCACACCATTACCGACAGCTACCTTCCCATTTCCATCCTCTGTCTCCTGCGTGGCAACACTGACTGGAATACAGTTGAAATATATATTTCTGCTTTTTGTGGCTTTTTAATTAACTCTTTAATAGCAAAACTGGGTGACCCAAAAGGACAACAAAAGTACATATTTGGTTTTTCAGGAAGATGGGAGAGAAAAGACCTGTATTCCTCTCAAATGGTGATTGTATGGGGAACTGAAAATATAAATTAAATTGGGGGGGGGGGGCGGGTTTTTTTTACAAAAGTTTCACAAAAGCACCCAATTTTCAATTTCAGTTTTAGCAGAATTTTGGCTGCCAATCTAATCCCTTTTCTATGACATACATTTTAATACTTTATTCTGCTTTTAAAGTTTTTTAGAAAAAATATTTTACATACGCTGTACCTTAAGAACTGAAATGCTTTTGTTTCTGTTCTGAATCATTGCAATGGGCTAAAATTGGTTACAACAGTTAAAGGAAGTCACGGACAGATGTTAAAATACTCACACAGAGGTGTTTAATGATTTCCTGGCTGCTTGGCATATTTCTGTGACGTGCAAGAAACCCCCTTTATGAAGGATTATAAAATGAGGCAACAAGCCCATGAACGATACCAACCAAACACTGACTCCCAATTACATGAAAAATGACCCCTTGTCGCAATATCCGTCTGTTGGCGTAATGCTTCATCCTCTGGAAAAAGCCTTTGAAAGACCCAACATACTAAATAAATACATTAAAAAAATTGGTTGGCTCTATGTGCGTGGGATCATACAAATGACTGCGGTCACTTTAAAAAAAGAAGAAGTCAAATTGGTGTCCTGGAGGGAAGCTTACTAATCTGTGTAAAGTAGCTATTATGAAAATGTTTAGCCTTTTGAATGTATTTCAGACAGCATTTTCTGTGCCAAAGTTGTCAGCCAAAAATTCTCTAAGCAGATTTGTCAAAGGCTGAAGCCATAATCTGTAAAACAGACATTGGCATAGAGATTAAAGATCAAGAGAATTATATAGGTTTTGTTACCATATGGCAAGATTCTGTTTTACTTTCCTCTTTTTTTGCATCTTTTTTTAAAATTAAAAAGTACATTTTGTGTCAGCAGTATCTCTCAGCTGCTGTTTGGATCCCTTTTGGACTTTGAGACACTGGAATTTCCTGCCATGGCGAAAGGGAATGACGCCAGTGATTTCATTCATGCGCTTCATGCTGCTTTAATAGTGGGAGGCTGCAAACTACCTAGTTGCGTATGCATTGTCCCTGTTAGTGTTGCCAGCCTCCAAGTGGGGCTTGAAAACCTGCTGGAATTACAGCTGATCTACAGACAACAGAGTTTGGTTCCCCTGGTGAAAATGATTAGTTTGGATGCTGGACTCTACGGCATTATACCCCACTAAGGCTCTCCCCTCCTCAAATCCTGTCGTCCCCAGGCTCCACCCCCCAAATCTCCAGGAATCCCCCAACTCAGAGTTGGTAACCCTAGTCCATGTTGATATCAGTGGGATCTGTCTGTGTGCAAGTGGTGATGCAGGCAGCAGGATTGTTGTCTATCACAAAAACCCAATAGGGAAAACATATTTTAGAGTAAGACCTAAATGAGTTTCAAGATAGAACTGGGGAACTGAAAGGACCACCAATTCCTCACATGAGCCTCTCTGGCAGATTGGCTCAGCTCACCCACTGAGCACTTTCTCTCTGGGCCCATTGCTGGAAGTGAGGTGGCTAGCTAGCTAGCAGAACAAGAATTGTTTCAGTAGTGGCAACTCATCTGTTGCATTCCCTCTTCTCAGCCATCTGCTTGCACTGGATTTTGTTAGTTTCAAGTGCCAATTAAATCATTCCTGTTCATCCACAATGTTGTCACCCCCCATAACTATCTCTAATTCTGAACCAGGCCCTGGAGTGTGGATCAAACAAATAGGGACAGGGACAAACAGAGGGGATTCCCCCCCCCCCCCAAGCTGCAGGGAAGCCTTAGATTTGCAGAAAAGTGTTAAAAAATATACTAGGGGTTTAAAAATCCCTAATTCATAGAGGCAATGTATACTTCTTTAAGAAAAGTATGCTACCAAGATGTTACAAAACAACAATGTGTTATCTTGGTGGCCATTTGGGGGTTATTAAGCAACAGGGTTCCCAGACTTCCAGTCTGGGCAGGGAATCCCCTGATTTTCAGGGCTTCTGCTCCCTGCCAGCAGCTGGCTGGCAAGGGAAGCCCCGCCCCTGAACAGCAATATCACACAGTGACATTCCATTGATGGTCTTACCGGGGTAGGTTGAATGGGTTCCCAGGCTTGGACAAAAGGGGGAAATGGGCCTCTGATAGGTGTCAAGAAAAACTGTTGATGAATTTAATGTTCGATCAATTTGTTCAGTATCCTGAGGAAGGGGTAGGAAGGACAGGTGTTGAGACAAAAGATTTCAGCATAGGCACAGGTATCACACAAAGGAGTTTATGTGAGAAGGTTCACCAGATGTCTGCTGAATGGCTTTAGAAATGCAGGTACTTTACCTTTGCTGGATGGAGGGGGGATTGGAGATTGCCCTTGAGGGCGCCTTGTGCAGCCTTAGACTGAAACCCTTTGCAGAGCTCAGACTAGCTCTTTGACAGAGGTCAAGAATGTTCTCTTTGGCCTGGTTCTGTGGGTCTCTGATTCAGGTCAAAAGTGGCAGTGCCTCTGAGCTTCAATTTGGGGTGGGGGAACTTACAAGGCCAAAAAAAAGGCCCAGTCCTCATTGCCAGCATCTCACAGGAAGTGACATTACCACACCAGCAACACTCTGGTATTTGGGCAAAAACTCTATGTAGAAGCCAGTTTCACCATAGAGTTTTTACCCAAATATCACCCAGAAGCTGCTGGTATGATGACATCACTTCCGGTGTAATGCCGGCGACAAGGCCTTCTCCTTGCTTTTTCTCTGGGTAAGTTGCCCCCATCCCCCACCAGATGTCAGGAGGGACCTAGCAACTAGGGTTGCCACCCCCCACTTCCCAGTGGGGGTTCCCTGGCTTTGGGAGGCTCTGATCCACCACTAGCCAGGTGGGAGAAGCCCCACCTCCAAACTGGGATGTCAGGGGGGGGGGGGTTGATGCTCTAGTTTTTGGGCAAACTCTATGTTTTTGAAGGCAAAAAAGTCAGATGATCCCAGAATAGAGGCTGGATCCCCCCACCTGGCAATCCTACTGGCAACTCTAGGCCTGCATGGGAAAGCAATTCCAGACACCATGGTTGCCAGAGCAGTCTTTCATCTACCGCTCATCAATTTTTTTACATTCTTACATGTATGTAGCTCTGTTGTTTCCCCCATTATCCATACTTGGTCTTTAACTCTTGCTGTTAGCTTATGTTATTTTCAGTTACTCTAGGTACATTGGTGGCACCTAATAGATAGCAAATAATATTCTTATCTACCTGCACTACAAGAGACTTCCTGATCCCTTCCCCATTAAATTAGATCTCTCTTCTTCAAACAAACCCCTTCCAGGCCATTTCATTCATTATTGGGATGATACAGCATGCTGTGGTCCTGCCTCTCCTCCATGGCTTGGAACTAGGGTTGCCAGCTCTGGGTTGGGAAATTCCTGGAGATTTGGGGGTTAGAGCCTGGGTAGGGTGTGGTTTGGGCAGGGGAGGGACCTCAGCAAGGTACAGTGCCATAAAGTCCACCTTCCAAAGTGGCCATTTTCTCCAGGGGAACTGATCTCTGTAACCTGAAGACCAGTTGTAATTATGGGAGATGTCCAGCTACCACCTGGAGACTGGCAACCCTACTCTGAACCAATCCTTGTGATTTAGGTCTCAAGCACATCCAAGTGGTTGTCAGCCGGTCAGAGCCCATGGAACTCCACTGGATGGGAGGGGGTGAGCCAGCCTCAGCTTCAGACAGGAATTTCATGGCTCTAGACAGGAGCATCAGCTTAGCCAGGCTTTTATTTGGCTTTTAGTTAGGGTTTGGGGGTCAGCTTAGGGAAGAAAGCTTGTTTTAGTGTGACAATAAGCATCCTGTTAAGAATCATGTGTAAAGGTTCTGGGGAAAGGAGTTCCATGTGGTAAAAGAGCAGCTTTGAACCTGTTGAGGTAACCTGTCTGGAGAAAGGGAAATCAAATTATCTTTCAGGGTTTATTTACTTGTGGCTCAGCTACAAATTACTTACTCTAATTGGGGAAAGTCTGTAACCTTTGAGGGGTGAAGTTGAGAGCCAGTCTTACCTTAGCTATCAAAGCTTTCCACACAAAACATTTACCCTTTTAAATCCTTTTATTTTCTGTTAAATAAACGTGTGTTCATATCCATCTGTGGCTTGTCTGTCTGGTCAGATATCTAGGAAAAAATATTTTTATGCACCTCACAAATAATTGCAGGATTGGCCTGCTACAGTGTGATCAGATGGGCCGTTTGACCTGATGTCATTGCTTCTCCCTACCAGATTTAACATGCGTATCTAGACAGCAACATCCGTCTTCTTTTCCCCAGTTGTTGGCCTCCCGTCTTACCCTTACTTTCCCAATATCAGAGAAAGTCCAGCATTTATGGATCCGATAATTCCCACTGCACATATCTAGCCATCTGATCTCTCCATTGTGTGCTCAAGCCGGTTGGGAGGTCTGTGGCTTCCACTCTCTGACTGCCATTTTTTCCATGGTTAGCGATATATGCATAAAAACATATTTGCACCAGCAAATAAGTGGTTCTGCACATGTACATAACAAACTTTAAAAAAAGAAGCTGCCCACCTGCTCTGTGGTGACTGCACAGCAGTAGTCTGATCGGTCAACCATGGGGTGAGGTGGGATTATGGTGACATATCTAGTCAAAACTCTCTGGAACAAATACTTCTGGAGAAATTAGAGGCACAGCCAGACCTCACCAAGCCTGTCGTCTGACTGTAGCCCTAGTTTCCCAAATAAGAGACTTTAGGATGCACATAGCTTACATGCTACTAATCCTTCAGTCAAAGCTTGTGTTCCCCTTTTTATTTGATTGTGGGCAGCTGGGATTTAAAGAATCTGTAAGAGAGGCCAGAGTAGGGGACTGGACATTCTTCAGCCCAGAAGGCAGTTGCCTCAGAGTCTTCCCCTCCTCTCCCCTCCATAGCTGTCACACATGAATGTATACATAAGCAATAATTTGTGTTCTGTGAGGAAACTTTGAGTCTACCACAAGTAATAAATAATTAGCATCATTTGTGTCCCCCTCCTATAATACTTATTTGCTTAGGCATTTCTCCTTCCAATCAGCAATTCTGCTTTTTCTGCACTGGGCGTGCATGAATCATATGCTTGCTCCCAAATCAGAAATTCAGCAGAATTACCCACTGCCAGATGAGGTATTCCATCCAATCTTGCATTAGTCACAGCTCTGAGTTCACCAGTTTCAAACTAGGAGGTACCCACAGACCAGAGATTGGTGCAGAAACACAGAGGTGAGTTGGCCTGAGGGCAGATAATTCTTGCTTGTACACATGTTAAAAGGAAGTGAGAGAAGGGTCCCAATGCAACCCAGAGTCCAGGAAGGGTTAAGCATTTCCTCTCAGGACCATTTTTCTACTGCAGATTTTGCCCTCCTCATGACACTTCTGTAGCTCTTTGGAAGCAACTTGGCTTCCCAGATCCAGGTCTGCTGCCAAATATCTTGTCCAGCCTCTGTTTATTATACGGAGCAGAAGAAAAAATGCTATGCCTTCTCTTGATCCACTTTCAACAATTTTGTAGATATGTGGCCAGCACGGGTTTAGCTGTGCATGGTGAAGCAGTGTGCTGAACTTTGCACTGAGCCACTTGTACCACATTCTTCTATGCCAACTGAATCCACTGGCTTCAGGACAGTGGGGGGGGGGGGGGGGGAGGAGAGGGGCAAGGAGGATGGGGTGTGTGTGTGTGGGGGGGATGCTCCTGTTAAGACCAGTCCTTTTCAGCCCCATCAGTGTCAATCAGAGAGTGTAGCATTTGCTTTAGAATTCTCTCACTGAATTCATGGAACAGAAAAGTGCTTAAACACTGGCAGGCTGGATCATGCCATCTATGTTTAAACAATAGATCTTTGTGGCATTCTCCTCCCCCTCCAGTATGCAAAGTGTTCTGTTCTCATTTTTTGGGGGAAAAACCCTCCAAAACCTGTAATCCATATAGTGCCTCATCCCCCAGATGTTAACAGCAGTGTGAGGCCTCTCAATTGTAATTTAAGCTATCCCCGCCTAAGGGCTTGCAATCAAATTATTAGACTGTTTCGATGTCTGTGGATCCTGGTTGCACTTTGCAAAAGGGTGGTGGTGGTGTATTTTCTGGCGTGATGAGAAACACTGGCTTCTCCTGGGAAGTAAATGTACCATTATAGACTTATTAGGACCTTGATTAGATCGACTACTGATTAGCAGCCAGACTTTGTGAAAGGCAGGGGGGATTGTGTTTTGGCTTTGCACAACAGTTGTGCATTTAGAAAGAAGAGAGCAAAACAAAAATATCACCAAAGCCAGCAACTTCTTTGTTTGGCTTCAGACTCTCTTTGTTATAGCCTGACACTAATCCCCATTGATCCTTTCACTTGCTTCCACTTATATGTGTGTGTGAAAATATATATAAAATGAGCACAAAGAATTTGCAAAGAGCATTTAAGAGTCTGTATTATGCAGAAATACTAGGGAGCAGCATAAAGACGGTATCTTGCAGGTCTTTCATTCCATAGTTTGGGGGCAAACGCGCATTGTTGATAATATCACGCTGTAAAATAATGGTGTCATTAGATGCTGCTTTACCATACATGTGCACAAGAGGGCAGAATTGGGATTGTGTGGGTAACTGTGTTTTTGGCTTCTGCTAACTTCTGAGTGCCACAAAAATATTTTTATTCACCATTTTTTCCTTATGACATTTAGCATATTTTTTTCAACAAAAGGAAAATGATTCTTTAAACAGCCTGAGCTTCTATGTCTTAGAAACGATGTCCTCATGTATAATAATAAAATTCAGCATTTGTGCAGCAAAGTGTTTCAAATATATTATCTCAGTAGTTCTTATCTATGCATTGTCCAGACTAAATATCTAGTGGTAGTGATTTGTCCAGGGCCATCTAGTGAGTTTCCCCTGACCCAGTTTGCCCAGACTTCCTTGATCTGGTCAGATCTTGGAAGCTAAGCGGGGTCGGCCCTGAATATTACTTGGACGGGAGACCACCGAGGAAGACAAGCATTGCAATGCTGAGAAAGGCAATGGCAATCCATCTCTGTGCCCTCTCTAGTCTTGAAAAACCCTGTAGGATTGCCATACAAATCCTATGGGATGGCCATAAATTGCCATAATTTTTTTATAATATTTTTTTCCCCCGACAAACAGACAAACAAAACATACATACACAAAAATTTCATAAAACGTGTGGAGGACAAAGTATCTAAGAAAAAGTTTAATGAAGTTTCTCATAATATCTAAATTTCAGCTCATGAATAAACAAGAATGTAGTAAATCGACCTAAAAAATGTAGATTAAGTAGTCTACAGTCTTTGCTTATATAATAGAATGACTCTAGTTGTAAATAAAGTATATAGGTCTGCTTAAGTTCAGTTTATATAGTTCTCCAGCCATTTATAAAATCTGGACCATGTATTGGTAAATTTCTCTTCTTGTAGTCCTTTCAAAAGTAAAGTTAAAACCAAGAATAAAACTGAAAGCTCTACAGGATGCAAGAGAAAGAGCAGGATTTGCTCTTCCAGACTGGAATCTGTATTTTAAAGCAGCTGCCTTGATATGGATAAAGGATTGGATTACTTTAGAAAATACCATAATATTGGCATTAGAAGGTCATGACCTGCTACTTGGCTGGCATGCTTTTATTTGGTACGGGAAAGCTGAAAACCATAAATATTTTAAAGAACATGAACATCTAATCAGAAGGGCACTGCTAAGGGTATGGGAAGATGTGAAAAAACCCTTTTATTCTAGAATCCCAAAGTTGCTCCCTTGGATGCTTTTACCAACCCAAACTTGGTTTCTAAAACTTATTTACTGAAGTATGATGACTTTCTCGATAATAAAAATGAGTTAAAAACCACTGAAAGTATAAAAGACAAGAAGGGGGACCTGCAATACTCGCGGGGGGAGAGTATTCCCCACAACTCCTGGCCTGCAGAAGCAGGAGGAGCTCCAGAGGAGAAGGAAGCAGCACCAGGTAAGCCTTCTTCCCCCGCCCCCGAGAGGCTGATTGGCTCACCGGCCCGGCGAGCCTTCTTCCCTCCCTCCCCCTTCCCTCCCCAACAACAGCAGCAGCGGCAGGGCCTGCCATGCCCCTCCCCTTCTCCCCTCCCTCCCCTTCCCTCCCCAACAACGGCGGTGGCAGCAGGGCCCACCATGCGCCAAGCCTTCTCCCCTCCCTCCCCCTCTCCTCCCCAACAACAGTGGCAGTGGCAGTGCCCACCACACGCCAAGCCCCGCCGTGTACTGAGCCTTCTCATCACCCCCCTTCCCCTCCCCCCTTCCCCGACAACCACGGTGTTGATGGGGCCCGCCGTGCGCTAAACCTTCTCCCCTCCTCTCTCCTCCCCTCCCCAATAGCAGTGGCAAGGCCTGCCGCCCGCTGAGCCCCCCTAACGGCCAAAGTGTTCTCTGTGTGTGCTCAGGGAATGCTTTTACTTTTGGGGGGATTTAAATATCCCCCCCAAAAGTTTTTTTAACTTTTAGGATTTTTCTGCACACATGGGGACTCCTCCAAATGTGCAGGAAAATCTCACTGCTGCCCCCCAAGTGCCCCCTCGTGTGGATTTAGATATCCGCATGGAGAGGGCCACTTCGGAATTAGATATATAGATTTTAATCCTGAGATTAGCTGGTGGGAATTGGTACAAATACAATCTAGATACGTTAAAGATAAAATTTTAGGATTCTGTTCTAAAATGTCTGAAATTGACAAGATATTGCTTT
This sequence comes from Lepidodactylus listeri, assembly GCA_029233225.1. Lineage (NCBI taxonomy): Eukaryota > Metazoa > Chordata > Lepidosauria > Squamata > Gekkonidae > Lepidodactylus > Lepidodactylus listeri. Next base: position 128,088,968 of record JARCFY010000003.1, read on the forward strand.
ATTCTGAAGAAAAAATGTTTTAAAAAACTGTATGTACTTTTGTTAAAACATAAGACCCAGGATGAAGTAGTAAGGAACTCTATGGTTAAATGGGCACAGAATATGGGTCATAATGTTCCCTTTGATCAATGGGCCCAGGTATGGAAAACTAACATAAAAATTACAAAAGCAATCTCTTATAAAGAAAATATATAAAAAATGTTTTATAGATGGCATATAACACCAGATATGTTAGCAAAATTCTACCCTAATTTGTCAAATGACTGCTGGAAATGTAAAAACTCCATTGGGTCATTTTATCATATGTGGTGGATGTGTTATAAGGCTAAAAAATACTGGGCTTGGGTACATAAAATTTTACAAAAAATGTTGGAAATTACCATACCTTTTACTCCTGAATTGTTTTTACTGAAAATGAGACCTGAGAACTGTAAAAATGAGGACTTTTATTTGATCATTCATTTATTAACAACTGCTAGAACATTGTATGCAAAATATTGGAGAAGAGAAGAAATACCCACCAAAGAAGAATTCTTAAATAAAACACTGGAAACTGCTGAAATAAATTGCCATATATTGATGGCATTTTCCACAACCATCTAGTGAATTTATAACTGAGAAAAGATTTCGACCCTGTACATTTTACCTAACAGTTTTAACTACCAGGAGCACACAAAACTGTTTAGCCTACTATTATCCCCTCTGCCTGGTAGTGGCACACAAAAGCCTTTCCCTACATCCGCTACCTGAATTTCATCAACTCCCTTTATTTTGCTCTTCCTCCAAGGGGTTCAGGAAAGTATACATGGTTCTCTCCTCCTCCATTTTGTCCTTACAGCAACCCTGTGAGTAGGGATGGACACAAACTGGGAAAATGCAGTTAAGTTTGTGGTTCATGGTGTGCCTGGTTCACAAACCATGAACTGTCACAAACTTTTAGGGGCTAAATGAACTGGTTCAGTTTGTGAGGTTTGTGACTCAGTAGAACAGCCTCTTGTCACGCTAGAGATACCAAACTTGCAGGAAATCTCTGGCTAACTCTTTTATACCTGACATCCAAGTTTGGTGAGGGTTGGGTTTACAAAGTCCAAGTTACTGCCCCCCAAAGAAGATGCCCCCAGGAAAATGCTATTGCCTGTCATTTTGACAGGCTCATGGTCAGGAGGTTCAGGAGTGTACAGAACAGAGCCTGTGCAAGCTAGAGACACCAAACTCACAGGTAGGGATGGGCATGAATGCATTTTTGTGGTTCGGTTCATGGTTCATGGCTGAACCAGGAACTGGTAGACTGGTTCACAAAACGAACCAGTTCATATTTGTTTGTGAGCCTTTTAAAGTTTAACCCCCTGCTTTCTGGTCCCTGCAAAAAAGTGGCAGTGAGCAGAAAGCAGGGGCGAAGTGCCTCTGAGCCACTGAAAGCAAATAGCTGAGTGGTGGGGAGCTCCCCACTGCTCAGCTGTTTTTCTTGAAGAGCAGGGGTTTAAATGGCCCAGAGCAGTTTATGGCAGCTCTTCTGTTCACAAACATTGCTTTGTGAACCATGAAGCAGCTAAAATTCATGATGAACATTAGTTTGTGAGCTGGTTTGTGCCCATCCCTACTCGCAGGGGACCTCCCCTAGATGCTCCTCTACATGCCCTTTAAGTTCTGCCCCCCATTGCTTTGAAGTTTGGTAAACATTTATACTGAGTGGAGACTGTCTGGAAATGTATCTGTTCCTGAACCACTACAAACAGTTTGTGCCTGTTGACCTGCCATGAACTTCACTTCGTGAACCATGACCTGGGCAAAATTAATCATGAACCAGTTCGTTCCCATCCCCACCTGTGAGGGAGATTAGGCCAGGAATTTTACGTTGGGGTGAAACTCTAGGATTTTTCAGAAAACTCAATGGTTTAACAGTAGGGCCTTGCATTCCTATGGTTAAACAGAGATCACTTCCCCTGAAGAAAATGGCAGCTTTGGAGGATGGGCTACATAGTATTATGACCTGCTGAGGGCCTCCCCCACCCTCCCCAAGCTTCACTGCCAAATCTCTAGGAATTTCCTTACTCAGAGTTGGCAATCCACCCTACTCTAAATTAATAAATATATCTTATTTCATAATTGCAGCAATACTATGAGATCATTTAGGCTGATAAACAGGAACTGGTCCAAGGTCACCTTTGAGAAACAAGACTCACCAGATAAGACTCATTGGAGAAGACAATAATGCTGGGAAAAGTGGAAAGCAGTAGGAAAAGAGGAAGACCCAATATGAGATGCATTGATTCAGTCAATGAAGCTACAGCCCTCAGTTTGCATGACCTGAGCAAGGCTGTTAACGATAGGAAGTTTTGGAGGTCATTAATTCCTAGAGTTGCCATAAGTTGGAAGTTCCTTGACAGCAGATAACATATACCAAAGTAATTCAGTAAACTGAGCCTTGATTTAAACCTGAAGAAAAGAAGAGAAGAGATTGGATTTATACCTCGCCCTTCACTCGGAGTCTCAGAGTGGCTTGCAATCTCCTTTCCCTTTCCCAACCCACAACAGACACCCTGTGAGGTAGGTGGGGCTGAGAGAGCTCTGAGAGAACTGTCCTTGAGAGAATAGCTCTGACAGAACTGTGGCTTGCCCAAAGTCATCCAGCAGCTGCAAGTGGAGGAGTGGGGAATCAAACTTGGTTCTCCCAGATTAGAGTTCGTGCACTTAACCACTATACCAAACTGGCTCTCTCTGTGTTTCTTGCATGTAAATCTCATACTCTCCATATTGATAGGGTTGATCAAGTAATTATATATCTGATTTCCCCTGAAGATTTTAAGTAAAGTAAATTTGGGAGAGGGACAGGTCAAGTCACATAAATAAATAAAGTACAGGAAACTAAGAACAGAAATAAATTGGCAGGTCTCTCCCCACTACTGCCACAGTGGTGCAAAGCAAAGTGTAGAGCCTCCCAAGGATCTGTATTGCAACTGCTGCTATTTAACTTGGGAGTTTTCCATGCAGGGACAAGCTTGTGTGGTTTCCTCAATGGCCATTTCCCACCCCCACCACCTGGGGGCATTTTCAAGGATATTTTAAAATGGCAATTAACATAGCAGCATTCCATTATGCCACTATATCAATATGTCAACTCTCTAAGACAGAAGAGGGACTTTCTGATTAAAGATCTTTCATATTCATTTACAGCAACTCTTTTGCTGCTCGTCTTCGGTCCCAAGTCAATTGTACGTAGCACTGACTATATTGAACCTTCTGTTTTTATGACTTTTTCTTATGACCCATGTTCTAAAGAAATAAACATTGACATTTTTTAATGGCTGGGGTTAAGGAAGTATGGTCTAGTTTTAATTCCTTTTGGATGTGCAGTGCTTTATATATATTAATGGGTATTTTATTTCCTTGGCTTCATTGGATTAGTGTTGCTGTCTGCCGTGAACCCTTGGCCCACATTAAAAATAACTATAAAATAAAACTTGTAATCTGAATAGACCCCTTCATACAGCGAGAACAAGAGCTGCACCCTGACTGGCTTCCAACAGCAGTCTTGCTAGAGTCCTACCTACTAACACCAATCAGTGTGGAGGGTAGTCCAGTGTCCTGATGAGACAGCATCAGGAAATAGTAGCAGAGGCACTGGGCTTTTCCCATGGTGCCTTGCAAGTACAGAGTTGCTGAGTGCAAACCAATATCTGGCACAGACACAGGCACAGCACATGATGTCACTGGCCCTCACTGGCCCGGTGACTCACCAGGTATACACTTTTTTTTTATTATGGTCCTAGACCAGCAAGTGGCACAATAAAAACAAGTAAGTAACAGGTAAAAGAGCAATTAAAATTATAAAACATAATAGCATCTAAGATTATAAAAAGGATTCTAAAAATTTAAAATGTCGGAGGTTTAAATTGTACAAGGTAAAAATTTTTATAACAGTCAATAGATAGAGATACATCTGTCTGTATTTTCCCTTTCCTAGTTCATTATGCAAGTTTGACGGCCACCCTCCAGGTATACACTTGAATAGCACTACAGTAACAACCCCAGTGTACCCACTGCTGCCTTTGACTAGCTTGTGCTTCCTATTTCCCCCCTTTCCCTCTCATACGAGGTACAACTTTCTCAACTTTCTGTCCTTCCCCACCCAGGAAATGCACAAAGAGTCCTTGAACTGAGAGTTCTTCTCACATCTCCCTGAGTGAAGGGGAAATTTGTGAAAGTTCTGTTTCAAGAGTCATAAAGGTATCAGTAGGATTGCCAACTCCAGTTTGGGAAATTCCTAGATATTTGAGGGCTGCAGCCCAGGAAGGGTGGGATTTAGGGAGAGGAGGGACCTCAACAGGATATAATGCCATAGAGTCCACCTTCCAAAGCAACCATTTACTCCAGGGGAACTGACCTCTGTTGTCTGGAGATCAGTTGTAATTCCCAGAAATCTCCAGGTACCACCTGGAGACTGGCAAGCCTGTTTAACCCAAGGAATGCCAGGCTGCCTCTGTTAAGCCATTGTGTTTTCTGGCAAATCATGGAGTTTCAGCCCAACATAAAACTCTCAGCCTAATATACCTCACAGGGTTGCGAAGCACAAAGCATTTGGTATTCCTGTCTACCACATGTTGAGGTTTGGGGTAATGCTGCCAAATCCCACTAGAAGTGAGTTTGAGCTGCTGGGGCCTAGCCAATCCTCCAGCTGGGTGACAGCAGTCTAGTCATGGCAAGAAGCCTGCTGACTACACAAACATGGCCCAGCTGATGGGATGCATTTCCATTGATAATTATGGGATTAAAACAGGGAAGTGTAAGGATAGATCTATCAGCCAATTAGCTCTCCAGGTTTTGGGGAAGGCCCAAAACAGCAATTAAAACATTGGGTAGGAGGGAGAGAATCACTGAGGGAATGCCAAATGAAACACGAAAGCCTTCAGCCACTGATGGAAGATGAGTCTCTCAAGGACTGTGGTCACATGCACCAGATGGAGTGGAGAGGAAGCAAGGTTATTTCCCCCAGTTGTGAGATTATACATCCCTTTGTGCTGTGGGCTTAGCCCATCACTGTGTGATCAGACGCAACCGCGGGTGAGTCAGGGTTTTTTTGCCATTTGTTTCCCATGCGCATAAATGAGGAATCGCACCTCTTCACTGAGAGCTCCCCAGTTATGCACATACTGCGAAGGGGGGGGGAATGGCACTGAGTTGGGATGGAATGATCAGACCATCCTGATGGCATGAGAGCATGCTTATGTGATCAGACAGGGGAAAGTCCATCTGTGGTCCATTGGAACCAGTTAGAGCTGGACTTTCCCCGGTGTCTTTTAACTCCGCTTCTGTGGTGGAGCAGCACAGGTTGCCGATGACTGTAGGATGTTTTCCAGCTGTGGCTGTCTAATTGTGCCCTTTAGAACCATCAGGCATTTGCAGCTATGTCGGATCTAAAGGCGTATATGATTGCAGCCAAAGTCTCTCTGGGGAGAAAGTTCCAGTGCTTTGATGCCACAACCAAGAAGGACCTCTCCTGGGTTGTCACCTGCCTGATCTTGGGGGGGGGGGCACCAAAAGCAAGGCCTCCAGTGGTCAGGTGGATCCATAAGGGAGGTAGTATGTTGGCCCCATGGTCCCAAACCATATAATATAATAAAGGTCAACACCAGGACCTCAGATTGTGCCTTGAAACAGACTGGGTGCCAGAGTAGATAGGCCAGCACTAGTGCCTACAACCCACTCTGGTCAAAATCTGGGCTGCAGCATTCTGCAATGATTGAAGCATCCAAATACATTTCAAGGGCAGCCCCACGGAGAGTGCATTGCAGTAATCTAATCTAGATGTAACCAGGGTTTGCACCACAGTGGCTAGATCTTGTCTGCCCAGGAAAGTCCACAGCTGGCTAACTAGTCAAAGCTGGTAGAAGGCACTCCTACCTACAGCGATCTCTTGCCTCTCCAGCAGTCAGATCGAGACCGAGAGCACCTCCAGACTATGACCTGAGTCAGAGCTTCCACTAACCAGTAGCATTTCTGTCTTGTTATTAAACTTCAGTTTGTTAGCTTTTATCCACACCAAAACTGCCTTCAGTCTCTACAGTCTCCCTCAGCCAAAAGTGTGAGGTGCAGGTGAGTGTGATCTGCATATTGATGACAGCCCAGCCAAAATCTCCAGATGATCTCACCAATGGTTTCATATAGATGTTAAAGAACATAGGCGATAATATGGACTCTTGTTGTGCCCTCAGGCCAAAGGCCAAGGGGCTCAACAGTAGTCCCCCAGCACCACCTTCTGAAATCTACCCTCCAGATACAATGGGAATCACTGCAAAATGTTGCTTCCCAATCCCAGCCTGGAAAGACGGTTCAGAAGGATACCATGATCAGTGGTTTTGAAAGCTGCTGAGAGGCCCAGGAGAATCAAGAGTTACACTCCCTCTGTCCATCTACCAGCACAGGTCATCCACCAGAGTGACCAAGGCTGTTTCAGTCCCATAACTAGGCCCAAAACCACTTTGGAAAGGATATAAACAATTCCAGTAATGCTATGGAGTCCACCCTCTAAAGCTGCCATTTCCTCCAGGTGAAGTGATCTCTGGAGACTGAAGATGAGATGCAATTCTAGTGATTATCACCCAGAGATTTTCAACCCTAGCTGAGAGAATGAACCATGGAGCAGGAGAATATGGGAGTGATCCTAAACAAGCCTACTGAGAAGTAAGTCCCATTCCATTCAGCGAAGTTTATTCCCAAGAAAGTATTATTCAGATTGTGATTGATGGGTCTGAAACAATTCCTGGAACCTACCATATGAATAGGGATGAGTAGAAACTGGGAAAATGGAGGTTTGTCCTGGTTTGTGATTCGTGGGGTCACACGAACCATGAACCTTCATTAGCTTCCCTATTTACCAAACTGGTTAGTATTGTGAGGTTTGTGATGCAGTTCCTTTCTGCTGGTGGTGGCTCCCCAAGGTCAGCAGAATGGAAAGAGGGGGGGAGATCTCCCTTCCCTGGAGATTTTCTCTCCCTTTTTTCTGCTGGTGGAGGTTCCCCAAGGCCAGCAGAATGGAAGGGGAGTGGACTTGTTTATTAATGATTTGGAGTTGGGAGTAAGCAGTGAAGTGGCTAAATTTGCAGATGACACAAAGTTGTTCAAGGTGGTGAGAACAAGGGAGGATTGTGAGGCTCTCCAAAGGGATCATCAAGGATGAACAAGTGGGCATCAGTGTGGCAAATGGGGCCAAGTGCAAAGTGATGCACATTGGAGCCAAAAATCCTAACTATAAATACACACTGATGGGGTCCGAACTGGCTAGGGTTGCCAAGTCTGGGTTGGAAAAATACCTTGGGACTTTGGGGGTGGAGCCAGGAGAAGGTGGGGTTTGGGGAGGGGAGGGGCCTCAGCATGGTACAGTGCCATAGAGTCCACCCTTCAAAGCAGCCATTTTCTCCAGGGGAGCTGATCTCTGTCAGCTGGAGATCAGTTGTAAAAGCGGGAGATCCCCAGGCCCCACCTGGAGGCTGGTAACCCTAGAACTGGCGGAGACTGACAAAGAGAGATATTGGAGTCATAGTAGATAACTCAATGAAAATGTTGAGACAGTGTGCGACTGCAATGAAAAAGGCCAACCCTATGCTGGGGGTTATTAGGAAGGGAACTGAAAACAAATCAGCCAGTATCATAATGCCCCTGTATAAATAGATGGTGTGACCACATTTGGAGTACTGTATACAATTCTGGTCATCACACCTCAAAAAAGATATAGCATTGGAAAAAGTGCAGAAAAGGGCAACTAGAATGATAAAAGGGTTGGAACACTTTCCTTATGAAAGGACGGCTAAGGGGTGACACGATCGAGGTTTATAAGATTATGTATGGAACAGATTAGAGGATACAGCATGGGAAAGAAGTACTTTTCTCCCTTTCTCACAATACAAGAACTCGTGGGTACTCCATAAAATTGCTGAGCAGTCAGGTTAGAACATATAAAAGGAAGTACTTCTTCACCTAAAGAGTAATTAACACATGGAATTCACTGCCACCGGAGGTGGTGGCGGCTACAAGCATGGACGGCTTCAAGAGTGAATTAGATAAACATATGGAGCAGAGGTCATCAGTGGCTATTAACCACAAGGTATAGATAGGAACTCTCAGTCTGGGGCAAGTGATGCACTGTATTCTTGGTGCTTGGGGTGGGGGGCAACAGTGGGAGGGCTTCTAGTGTCCTGGCCCCAATGCTGGACCTCCTGATGGCACCTGGTATTTTTGACCACTGTGTGACAGAGTGTTGGACTGGATGGGCCATTGGCCTGATCCAACATTGGCTTCTCTTATGTTCTTATGAGATCTTGCAAAAGCCATTTAAAGGGAACATTCCTTTTAAATGGCTTTTGCAAGTCATGCTGCATGCAAGTGAAGTCCAAGAGGCGAGTTCATGGGTGAATTGGCCGCTTGGACTTCACTCATGCATGAACCACTGACATGAACCACATGAACGTCTGTGAAAAACATGGAGGTTTGCTGGAGGTTTGTTGTGGTTGCAATCTCATGACCCTTGGCTCACGGTCCACAGACTGGGCAATTTTGTCACGAAATTAGGTTTGTGTCTTCAGGTCTACGCTCACCAGGGCTGTATGTACTCCAAGTTAAATTCTACTCTGTTTCCATGTTGTCCAAATTATGTGCCAAAAAGCTATGCCTTGTAGACACAATGAAAGCTGAGTAATTTGCATTATTTTACATGATTTTCTCTTTCATTTTATTGCTATTTCACAGAATCAATGCCATATTTGTTAGTAGCAGAGAGTTGCAAAGGACAATGAAGCCCTACCTGGGAATAAAAATCTTACTGTGTATGTCCTAATCCTTTTCAATTGAATGTTTGAGGTCTAGAAACTTGCCTTTTAGCAAATGAAAGCTGAAATGTGAGGAAAGTGAATTCCACATTCTGCATCCCCCCCAGCTCTCATATAATTGCCTTACAAACACAATCTTGACAGTAGCAAAACCTTCCCCACCAATTGAAACCCAGCCCCACAGAGCTGTTTCTCAGAGTGTGTTTTCACGCCACAAATGGGTTATGGTCCCATCAGTCTCCCTCCAAAGACCCTTAGTATACTGTGAGAAAAAGTAAACATATCTTCTGACACTGTCCTTTTCAAGCACATAATTTACGTCCATTAGAAAATTGTTGGCAATTGTTACTTGAGCAGTTTCCACATTGTTATCCTAATTAGATTGGATTATACCCGCATTCAACCCCCTAGACCTTTTAGCTTGTAAACTGAATGATTTTTATTAAGGTAATAATAGTCAGTCTTGTAATCATGGCACTAAAATTAATACTTTAAGGACAGTTGAATAGATTTTTTTTTTACTACTTCATGCTGGAGAGTACTGGATTTATTACTGAAGACACTCCAGAGGTCTCTCCCCCCCCCTCCGCCTTTTCACAGTTAAAAGTGGTGAAAATAGTTTCCCTTATTATTCTTGGTTTGCCACACAACCTCATACTTTTCTGGACATTCATCTTCTTGAGCTGAAATTGTCCAGGGTATTTTAAGAAAAATCAATATGCATTGGACTCTAATATTGCCTGCCATTGGGAACTGGAGCCAGCCAATTATTTAGCGCAAGGCACGAGCTTAATGAAATGCTATGGTCGAGAATGTGACTGCACCGCAGGTAGAATGGCAGGCGCTGCTCTTGTCATGGTATTGTATTAATTTATACACAAAAACTACATTCTTGCATGTACTGGATTAAAGCTTTTTAATGGAACTCTTCCTTCAAAACCAGGGCAATTGCACGGCCAGTATCCAGAGAGTGGCATGTACACATTTCATCTGGGGTTGCCAACTCCAGATTGGGGAACTCCTGGAGATTTGGGGGGGGTGGAGTCTGGGAAAGGCAGTGTTTGGGGAGTGGAGGGACCTTAGTGGGGTCTGATGCCATAAAGTCCACCCCCCAGAGCTGCCATGTTCTCCAGGACAATGGATCGCTGTAGTGTAGATCTCCAGGCCCCACCTGGAGTTTGGCAACAGTAATTTCATCTATGAACAGTTTGCTTTGTAGAGTTTTGTGATTAAGAACGTAAGAAGAGTCATGCTGGATCAGACCGAAGGCCCGTCTAGTCCAGCATTCTGTTCACAAAGTGGCCAACCAACTGCCTCTAGGAAGCCCACAAGCAGGATAACTGCAAGACCATCCTCCCATCCGGGCTCCCCAGGAAGTGATATAAAATAAATAAATAGATATCCATCAAGGCTAGTAGCCAGTGATCGCCCCATCCACTGTGAATTAGCCCACTCCCCCTTTAAAGCCTTCCTAATTGGCAGCCTTTACCACATCCTGTGACAGTAGTTCCACAGTTTAACTATGCGCTGTGTGATAGGATTGCCAGCTCTGGGTTGGGGAACACCTGGAGATTTGGGGGTGGAGCCTGGGGAGGGCAGGGTTTGGGGAGGAGAGAGACCTCAGCAGCATATAATGCCATAGAGTCCACCCCCAAAGCAGCCATTTTCTCTTAGGGAACTGATCTTGGCTGTCTGAAGATCAATTGTAATAGCAAGACCTCCAGGTGCCGCCTGGAGTTTGGCAACTCTTAACACTGTCAAGAAACATTTCCTTTTGTTTGTCTTGGATCTCCTACCCTTCAGTTTCAGCAGATGAACCCAGGTTTTCGAATTATGGGAGGAATTCCTGTGTAATTTCTTCACACTGTGCATAATTTTGTAGACCTCTATCATGTCTCCCCTTACTTGCTTAATAGCCTCAAGTGTTTTAATCAATCTAGCCCCTTTTGCTCTTTTTACCTCTTTTCTTTCTGGTTGCTCTTTTCTTTCCCTAGCAGGGACATCAGCTGTGGGTAGATTGAGACCAGTAAGAAGGGTGTCCGCACAAAGGGAGATATTTCATCTGTTCCTTCCTGATGCATTTCTCCCACCACACTGTTTTTTTCCTTTCGAGATCAAAAAAGCAAATATCTATCTGGGAAGTAAAAGGTTAACCTGCCCCCCTTTTTCTCATAGGGTTGCCAATCTCCAGATGGTGGCTGGAGATCTCCTATTAGTACAACTGATCTCCAGGTGACAGGGATCAGTTTACCTGGAGAAAATGGCTGCTTTGGAAGTTGGACTCTATGGCATTATGCCCCAAACTCCGCTCTCCTCAGGCTCCACCCCTAAAATCTCCAGGTGTTTCCCAACCTGGAGATGGCAACCCTACTCTCCCACCTGTCCTCTGTTCACTCTGAAGCCCTTGAAACTCCTTTAAGGCAGAGTAGGGCAGAGTTTGTGTTTCTCAAAGCTGCTTAATTCACCCCCCCCCCTCAGTGCCTTGGGAGCTACCAGTCACAAAATGGTGGTCCAGTGGGCATAGCAAGTCACAAAATGGCAGCTTATATAAAATTTATAGCATTTCAGAGCAGGCCTGCCATACTTGGGTGGGGAAACTTTTCTTCTGCTGTTTTCCCAAAGCAGCTCCCCTCCAACTGTCGCTTGTCCTAGATAGGGAAAATATGCAGTTACTGCTAAGTTTCTCCTGAAAGAGGCAAATAGGAGCTTTGATGCAGGGGGGGAAATGTCAACAGCATACGCCTTTCACACCCACAGCAAGGGTGTTTTTCTGTGTGTTTGTGTGTTTGAAGGAGAAAGTGGATGCATGCATGAGAAAATGGTGCTGGGAAAAGGGTTTAGATTTATTAGGCACTGTGGTACGTTCTTGGACAAACCTGTACAAAAGAGATGAGCTTTACTTGAACCAAAAGGGAACCATACCACTGGCACTTCAAAAAAAATGGCAAAGCAGCTTTTAAACTAATCTTTAATTTACCAGCTTTTTAAATGGGATGCTTCTGCATTATAGACAGTTTTCATGCTGTTCATGTCCAAGGACTTGTTTTTAATGGCTTGTTTCTATATTGTTACATTCTTGATATAGTGTTGCCACTCTCCAGGTGGTGGCTGGAGATCTCTTGGGATTATGATTGATCTCCAGGTGAGAGATCAGTTCACCTGGAGAAAGTGGCCACTTCGGAAGATGGACTCTATGGCATTATGTGCCATTTAAGTCCCTCCCTTCCCCAACCCCCACCCTCCTGAGGCTCCACCCCCAAAAGCTCCAGGTATTTCCCAACCCATAGCTGGCAACCCTACATGAGCAGGGTTCTGAAGAGGCAGCACAGAAATATCCTAAATACCTAAGCAAATAAATACACTACATGAATGTTTTTATCCACCTCAAGCAAAACACATGTGCAACTAATGAAATGTGACAGTGTAACCTTAAAACATCAGCAAATTAGTAATCTCTCCTCTTGCCAAACTCTAGTCTTTGTGTTGTCTTTACCAAGTTTGTGTATTTGTGACCTAAATTTATGTGTTCTTTGTGAATGAAAGGGGGAGAAAACAACAGTTGAATTTCCCATGCTAAATCACTAACTGGTTTTAAGACTTCCCATTTTGCGTGTGGTATGGAGGCCAGGCTGTTCATCATGAAAACCTTGCTGTGTGTGATCTCTTCTCTGCTTGAAACAGAATTTGATTGCAAATGATGAACACTTGGAAAAAATGCATGCTCTTTTTTTTGAGTGCTCTAAATATGTTTGCAAATGCTTTGTGTGCGTCTATTGTTATGCTGCCAGCTGGGAGCTGTTGTTCATATCTGGGAGAGTTCTTGCGCGGCTTGGGTGACCACATGATGCTCTCACTCAATGTGCATTTGGTGAAGTTTAAATTGGTTGTACCTGACCTGGATAGCCCAGGCTATCTCACCAGGTCTTGGAAGCTAAAGCAGGGTCGGCTCTGGCAAGTATTTGGATGGGAGACCTCCAAGGAATACCAGGCTCGTGACACACAGGCAGGCAATGGCAAATCACCTCTGAATGATGGCATCTTCCACCACTGAATTGGTTGCAGGATACTATTCAGAACATTTCTTTTTAATTTTGTGGATGAATAATGTTCTGCTGAGTCTGAACTGACTCATGGAGACCCCATCTACACAGTGTTGAAGGCAAGAGATGAGCAGAGGTGGTTTTCTCTGCATAGCGACCCCACTCTACCTTGGTGGTTTCCATGACCAACACTGCTTAGCTTCCCAGATCTGATGAGCTCAGGCTGAGCTGGGCCATTTGGGCTTTGAATTGGTGTTTTGGTAGGGCCAGCTTGGTGAACTATTTAACAGCGCAGACTCTAATCTGGGAGAACCAGGTTTGATTCCTCCCACCTCCACATGCAGCTGCTGGTGTGACCTTGGGTCAGTCACAAGTTCCCTCAGACCTGCTCTCTCACAAGCAGTTCTCAAAAGAGCTCTCTCAGTCCCACCTACCTCACAGGGTGTTTGTTGTAGAGAGGGGAAGGAGACTGTAAGCCACTCTGAGACTTCTTTGGGTAGTGAAGGGTGGGGTATACACCCAGTCTCCTCCTCTTCCTCTTCTTCTTCTGCCTGACCACAAAATATGCATGACTTTGCCAGCAATCCAATATGTTCTGAGCATGTACCAATTAGTGGGCTTCCTGCTGAGTGCTGCTGGTGGTGCAGAAGCAAAAGCGGCACATACTCAAAATACATTTTTTTTAACTGATGCATTTTAAAATTATGCACTCCTGAATTTGGGGCATACATGACTTTCCAGTGATCTGGTGAGTTCTGAGCATGTGCCAACACTTGCCTAGGATGATGATGAATGTCTCCAACTGCACAGACACAAGAGCAGTACATACTAACAATACTTCTTGTTCTATGTTGTGAACATATCAGCAATTCAAGCGTAGTCTGCAGCAACTCTGCACAGGGTAGCATGGTTAGTGCTCTACCTCCCATTTGCAATCTGAAGATAATAATATTGATCTACCTTGCAGGGCTGCTGGAAAGATTCCTGAGATGCTCTGAATATTATGATGCTCTGAATGTTATAAAATGCTATATAACCTGTACAGCTGAAAAGTCTTTTCTTAGGAGAGGATTCCCTTCTGGATTACAATTCAAAAAATGGTTACATCTGCATTCTGTACTACCCAAACCTTTGTGAATGATGGTAGAGGAGAAATCAAATGGAAGGGCCTTTATTTTTTTTTCTTTGAAAGCACAGACCAACTCTGTATGCCAACGATGTGGTATTAGCATAAATAATTATTGATTCTTCTTTTTTCCCCCATCTGCATATCTGATCTAATTATGTTCATAAAAAGAGAAGACAAAAGGAGATATTATCTTAACAAGATACTTTTTTTCATTGTGCAAGACATTTTTTTTGCCCCCCCCCGCCCTTTAAATAGCTATTTCATGTCTTCTGCCTCACAGCAGGAAAACTGGCATTTGCCTCCCCCTTGGCAAAATGAATCGGTAGGCCTCTATATGTAAAGCTGGTCCATGTGTGAATTAGCTTTGGAGCTGTATTGTATTTCTTCCGCTAATATAATATTGTTCTAGTGGTTGCCCCTGATTAAAGAAATACATAAATAAATAATTTATAATTTAATTAATAAGGTATAATATGCAAAGCGCCGTAATTTCAAACAGCTTGTAATGTCTCTAATGTACTTTCATTTTTTTTATTTTACATAAGGGCTATATTCATTATGTGGTTATGATAAACATACTAATGAATTTTATTACAGGAACAAATTTAAACATGTAAATGAGATCAAATAGTATTAAAATGCAAACGATGGAGTGAAACTTATTGCAAACTAACCTTGCCGATGTACTCGCAAGCATGGGAGCAAAAGGGGGTGGAGGAAAACAGGAAATGGAGGACCACTTTTGGAGTCGCGGATGGGTGTTTCACAGACTCGGCACATGAGACTTTGTAAGCATCTACCATTTACCCGGGAATTTTTACTACTGCTAGGCATTTTTCTGTCCTGTTGTTCTTCTTGTCAGCTGCTTTTGGAGCTTTGCAAGCAAACTTATTGTCATATGACTTCACAGGCTGCCAACCTGTGAATAGGACACTCACAGTGCCAGCCTATGGCATGTCTACTCAGAATCCAACATAGGCCTATTCAAGGGGGCTTACCCTTTAGGATTGCAATGTGACCTGAGAGTCTCTCACATTTAACTGTGAGATTTAGGGCTGTACTTGTGACATCTAAAAACTGTGATTGGATGCCCTGATGTATAGTATAGCCTTAAAAAGCAATTGCGGGGGCTTTCAATATGGATTGCAGTGAAAACCCTGGGGGAGGGATATTCAGCTGCCTTTTCTTCCAGTCATTTTTCCCAGGTGACTTTTGTTTTGCCCCTGCAGGAAAAAAAATGCCAAAGATGGGATCCCTTTGGGGAGCAAAGTGAACTTCCATATTCAAAGGCAGCAACACTCTGGGTGCCAGTGCCACTATGTGAAACAGGATGCTGGACTAGTGGACTACTGGTCTGATCCAGGAGGCCTTTTCTTAAGCTCTTGTCTTGTTAGGATTTGAAATGTACACTGCTGGTTCCATTTACATCAGTGGAAGAAGAAGAAGAGGAGGAGTTGGAGTTGGTTTTATTCCTGCCCCTTCACTACCTGCAGGAGTCTTAGAGCAGCTTACAAGTGCTATTTCCCTTCCCCTCCCCACAACAGAAATCCTGTGAGGTAGGTGGGGTGGAGAGAGCTCTGAGGGGGAAGAGGAGGAGGAGCAATAGTAGCAGCAGCAGCAGCAGAGGAGGAGATTGGATTTATACCCCACCCTTCACTCCCCAAGGGAGTCTCAGAGCGGCTTACAATCTCCCTTCCCTTCCCTTCCCCTCCCCACAACAGACACTCTGTGAGGTAGGTGGTACTGAGAGAACTGTTCATGAGAGAGCAGCTCTGAGAGAACTTGTGACTGACCCAAGGTCACACCAGCAGCTGCATGTGGAGGAGTGGGGAATCAAACCTGTTTCTCCCAGATTAGAGTCCGCGCACTTAACCACTACACCAAACTGGCTCTGGAGTTTAAATGCTAGTCATTACAGTGGATAGCCACCTTTGTGAGCCTCTCTCTGTTGCAACTTTTATGCATTATTAGTCTCTTTACTAATAGTAATTTCATGTACATTTTTATATATTTGTGTCTATTTAATTCATTGGACTCAAGTATTCCAACAACTGTATTGTAGCCTTTTTAAATATTCCAGTGGGGCTATTTGAGTATTTTTCCAGTATTACTTTAGTATCTTTATAGATATATTTATTAGTGCTTTTAGTATCCTTTTTAGTATCTATGAACACTTTTTAGTATCTACATACCTAAGTACCACAGATATCATATAACTTAAACATTCACAGCTCAGCACAGATTTTCGGGCTGCCTTTGAAATGTTCTGGTACATGGGCTGGTCCTGGTGCATACTGGGGACTGGAGCATGATAGTCTATGCCAAGTCAGGAGCAGAAGTAACAGCAGAAGCCTTCTGTTTGTTCTCTTAGACTTATTAGATGGTATGGGAGACAGCTTGGGCTGAGCATGTGCTTTCATTTTAGTGCTCAGTAAAGGAGTCTTATAGATAAGCATATACACACTTTAACTGATGGGAAATATCTCCTTATGGTAAAGAGGCAAGGCTTGATTTGGTTTGATTATTTATCTATGTAAACCCCTGATTTTCTTCACAATGGAGACCCAAAGCAGAATTTTCTGTTATCTCCGCAACAACCCTGTGATGCAGGCTCGGTTTAGCAAGAGTGCCTGGCCCAAGGTCGCCTAGCAAGCTTCCACAGCAGAGCAGAGATTTGAACCTTGGTCCCCCAGCTCCTAGTCTAACACTCATACCACACTCTACCATATTGCCTTGGTAGAGATACAGGTCACAGCCTGTTGAGTCTCTACATAATGCAACACTCTGCTTCTTAACATTGCTGCATTTCTGATCCAGTTGCAATGCAGAGACACAGCAGAACTGAATGGAAGAAGCAAGGCCAAAGCACTACGAATCATACAGAGATGCAACAGGTAGGCTCATCTATAAATTCATAGGAGCTTTAATTATTAACATATTTATGTCCTACATGTACATCCATACATCTGTTTGTAAGAAAGAGCCAACTCATGTTAACTTAAAAAAATGAAATTAGGGTAAATGTGGGGTTTAAACCACATGTTCAGCTGTACATTCATTGAATATAACATGAGAATTACTCAACATATGGGTAAAGAAAAATCAAATGTACACTGTACACAGATTGTACGTGCGCTCACTGTAACTTGTGAACAGGGTTAAAATCTTGCTTCAACAGTGAATCCAGTGGATGCAAACAGCCTTTTTCACTTTGGTGGGGGATTTTCTCAATTAGTATAGTCACACGCTAGTATACTGAAAGACAATCTGAGTATCTTTTCTAGTATCTTTTCAGTATTGTTGCATCATTTTGAATATCCTGTATATTCTCCAAACACATATGAAGATGTTCCCTGAACCGCTCCAAGTTAACTAAAATCTATGGATTATGCATAAATTTGGGTGACAATTAAAAATCCCTTTTCTGGTTCCAGTGAACAGTAATCTGTGCATAATTACATTCAAATGAGATATTAGCATTTTTTGTGCTTGTTCTTTGTTAATTGCAGAGTTCACTCACCATGGTGATGCTTTTGATAGAATCAGGCAACCTTATTGACCTGATGCTGCAAGGCATGTTTGGAAACTCTGCTGTATTCTTCAATTTTTTTTATTTTGGCATTTTGAGGAGTCCCACTGCTTTTATTACATTCCTGACACTTTTGTTAATAAATCATTGCAAAGTTAATGAAAATTGCATTCAGGCATATCCAAAATAATTGTGTCCTTTGTCATGCTAATAAATTGAAAGATGTTGATCCAATGGCTGAATGCATGCCCATTATAGTGAAGTTTGTGATATGTCTGCCTGTTGCACTTGTACTTTTGGGCTTGGTAGATCATTCTATGAAGAAGAGTGTATGTTTGATTTTTTTTAAAAATCCCTCCAGACAATACATCTTACTTCAAATGCTATACAGCCAGCACTTAATTAAGTTTGCAAGTAGGAAAAGATAAGAGAAAGGTTTATATTACAGTGCAGAGATAATCAGTGAATTATCGGTAGACATCAGCAATTGCTGTGGTCCAAACCTGATGTGCAGTCATGTGTATGCAGTTCTGTCTCTCTATCAGTTTTATTCCACTTTTCCTCCAAAGAACACAGGGCAGCATACATAGCTCTCCCCTTCATCTTTACAACAACCCTGTGAAGTAGCTTAGGCTGAGGAGAGACTGGCAATCTGGAGCGGGAGGAATCCGGAGACAAAAGCTGTGCGGGGGGGGGGGGGGAATTCCCCGGGGCTGGCCGTTCACACTGGCCAGTGTATTGTGCAAGGATGCTGTTACAGAGCGTTCAGACTGCTGCAGAGTTGCCCTGGGTGGGCCGGCCTCCGCAGCTTGTGGCAGGGCTGTTTCGGCAATGTGCGCCGCCTCTGCTTGAATCCCGCCTTCTTCTGGTTCACACTGCCTGAAAGCGGGAGGCATGCGGAAGACGGCCCCTGGACACCGGTTTCTCCCGGTGTCCTTCTACAGCAAGAGGAAACCGGCTTCAAAGCATGTTAGTGCGGAAGGGAGCCGAGGGACAGCTGCGGATGTCTGAACGGGCTCCCTTCCCCCGCTTCCCAAGTGTAGCTCTCCCGGGGCAGGTTACCAGTCTGTCCTCGGCCTTAGATTAACAGGCCTAAGGGTACCCAGTGAGCTTCGCAGCAGAGTGGGGATTTGAACCCAGGTCTTCCTTGTTAGATTTAGATGGAGTGAAAATTGATGGAAGCAACATTAATGATCTGAAATATGAAGATGATACCATATAACTGGTAGAAAATAGTGAAGGCTTGAAATGACTACTGATGAAGGTTAGAGCAGAAGGTGCCAAAAGCATAAAAAGAGCTGAACATCAAGAAGACAAAAATAATGACTACTGAAGAATTATATAACTTTAAGGTCAATGATGAAGAAATTGAAATTATTCAAGATTTTCTATTCCTTGGTTCCATCATCAACCAAAAGGGAGACTGCAGCTAAGAAATCAGAAGGAGACTGAGACTGGGAAGGGCAGCCATGAAGGAGCCAGAAAAGATCCTTAAGCGTAAGGATGTGTCACTGGTGACCAAGATCAAGGTAACTCATGCCATAGTACCCATTACTATGTATGGGGTGTGAAAATTGGACAGTGAAGAAAGCTGACAGGAAGAAAGTTGATTCATTTGAAATATGGTGATGGAGGAGAGTTTTACGGATACTGTGGACCTCCAAAAAGATAACAAATGGGTTGTAGATCAAATCAAGCCTGAACTCTCCCTAAAAGCTAAAATGACTAAAGTGAGGCCATCGTACTTTGGTCACTTTATGAGAACTCACTGGAAAAGGCAATAATGTTAGGAAAACTTGAAGGCAGCAGCAAAAGAGGAAGACCCAGCATGAGATGGATTGACTCCCTCAAGGAAGCCAGGGCCCTCATTTTGCAAGACCTGAGCAAGGCTGTTAATGATAGGATGTTTTGGAGGTCAATAATTTATAGGGTTCCCAAGAGTCAGAAGTGACTTAAACACACTAGGGTTGCCAAGTCTTACCTTTTGTTTAGTGTGGGGGGGGAGTCCTTGCTGGCCTGGAAGTCTTCTGGCGCTCGCGCAAAGTGCGTTCGCCACAATGACATCACCTGGACATGACATCATTGCATTGGGCACGTTGGGGCGGGAACTCTGTAATTCAAGGGAAAACCATAGAGTTTTCCCTCGAATTACAGAGCGTCCCCCCCAAACGTGCCCGACGCCATGACATCACCTCCAGGTGACATCATTGCACCGGGCACATTGCTGCAGCCCGGCAATTTGGGGGCAAGTTCCCCCTGGCAGCCCAATCCGGGCCGGCGGGAAATGGACCAATCGAGTGGGGGTTTCCCTGCCCCCCAGGGGGACTTGGCAATCCTAACACACACACACACACACTGAAAACTTGCAGGAGAGGGGAAATCCCATCATCTATTTGTCTCCAACTCCTGGGGCAGCCATTTTGAGGTGGTGCTCACCACCCCTTCTCAAATTTTCACAGGCCCAAAAAGGCTGGAGATACCTACACTAGGGACAAAACAAAAGGCAGGTTGGCAACTGAGTCCACAGTAGTCACAGATCCATGCGGTAGACAGGGCAATGAATAAGTTAATATGAGCCAAGTCAGAGGCAGATCTCATATAGCCCCAACACTACTCTGAGAGGTGCGCCTAGTCCTATACCTCTAGTGAGCTGACTCAGGCTGCAATTCCTGGAGCAGCCACTGTTCAAATGGTGACGTGACGCTCTTCAGACTCTTGGCAGTGGATCAGTCAAATTTGAATCCAGTAGCACCTTAGAGACCAACAAAATTTCCCAGGGATAAGCTTTCAAGAACCAAATCACCCTTCATTTGGCTCTCAAACACTTATACCTAAAAATCTCTTTGGTCTCCAAGGTGCTATCGGCTTCAAATCTAGCTGTACTATTGCAGACCAATACAGCTGCCCTTTGAAACTTAAAATGGCTGTGGCTGGGCAAGGAGCAGTGCAAGGGTGGCCAAACTTGCTTAGCGTAAGAACCACATAAAATAAATGTCAGAGGTTTGAGAGCTATAAGACATGGACAAATATTACATATATGTTTTTACTGAAAATATACAAATTTACTTTTTATTAACATTAAATGAGGCTCCCAAAAATAAAAACAAAGAGGTAACAACAGATCCTGATAATGATATTTGTTTGTCCAATGATATTTGTTTGCTAATGATATTTATTTCTCTAAGAGAAAGAGAAAGAGAGAGAGAATGAAAGAGGTGGAAAGAAAGAGAAAAATAAAGAGAGAAAGACAAAGAAAGCAAATAGATGGGAGGGATGGAGAGGTGGAAAGAAAGCATTTTTAACTTCAAATGCATCCTCCAAGCCCCCACCCCCCGGCTGGCTTGGCTTGGAGAAGGGATTTAAAGAGACAAATGCCTTCTCCAAGCCGGCCAGCAGTGGCAGGGGTTTTGAGAACGCATTTAAAGTTAAAGTTGCTTTCTTTCTTTGTCCCCCCCCCCCCCCACATCTCAAGCCTACCCAGGGAGGGGTACACTGGCTGGGGAAGGGAAAACTGATTGGGGAGACATGCCTCCCCACTTCCCCAGCTGCCCTGCTGGAAGCTGCACAATATGTGTAAAAGAGCTGCATGTGGCTCCTGAGGCTCAGTTTGGCCACCCCTGGAGTAGTGGATAAGAGTGTCAGACTCTAATCTGGAGAACTGGTTTTGTTCCCCACTCCTCCACATGCAGCCAGCTGGGTGACCTTGGGTCAGTCTCAGTTCTCTCAGAACTCTCCCAGCCCCACCTACCTCTTAGGGTGTCTGTTGTGGGAAGAGGCCGTGAAGGAGATTGTAAGCTACTCTGAGACTCCTTCAGATAGTGAAGAGCAGAGTATAAAAACCAACCCTCCTCCTCCTCCTTCGGATCCAAAGGCCATCAGTTTAAGACCACTGGTGCCCTATTTAGTTTGGCCCTGTAGCCCCAGAACTGACAAGGGAAAGGAAGCCCAAACAGTGTGTATTTCTCCCTCTGACTTGTGAAGGGTTCATAAAGGGCAATTCTGCATCTAGCATTTGTTCCACATTTTCTCAACTGGGGGGGGGGGAGTGCAGCTCAAAACCACATTCAAATACCTCAGGGTAATGCCTCCAGACTGCAACATCATCCCTGAACTGCCATGAAATGGCCATAAATCTATGCAGAAGGTACCATAAAATCCAATGATCAAAGAAAGGGAAACTAGCATGGAATGTGGAGGCTACCATGAAATATGATAATCAAAGGAAGTGAAAGCAGCATGCAATGCAGAGAGAAATTTCTGTTCCAATAACAACGAAGGGAAAAGCCAATGCAGAATCAGCCAAAGTTAGAGGTGAAATGAGAAAAAGGAACAACTCCTCGGATACTCAAATCCTGCCCAATTAGCAGCTCAGGACTTTTCTGAACTGGAACTATTAGGAAGACAGGAAGAAAGCCTTATAATCCATCACTGTCAGAGTCAGGCAAAACTTCAAGCAGAAGCTTTCTGATCTACACAGCAGGGCCCCTTGCAGTTAGCTGTCAAAGCAGAATGGAGGGAAAAGTGGACAAATTATGAGACATTATTAAATAACATCTAGCATCTATTAAATGTGGAGGGGTAAAGCAGGGTCATGTGACCTGTTCCCACACCTATGCATGCATGCATACCTCTCTCCACACTATCAGAAATCTTGATCAAGTCGCCGCATGATGATGATGGTGTACAGAGAGCCCTATGAACATTGCATAGCTGTAGAGGCACAGGCTTGATTCTTTTCTCCTCCAAGCAAATACCCTTCACTGAACAACTGATGAACTGATTCCTTCTGAGAAGGGTTATGTTTATCAGGCTCCAACATAGTTCCACTCTCCAGACAATCTGTTGATTCTCCTTGCCTGCCCTGCCCTGGCTATAAATGTTTCTAGGTCACACTTAGTCATTTGGCTGAACACCTGTTCATCTTGGCTTTGCTCACCTTGCACTCTGTCCTCTTTGTGTACCTGCCTCTATGTCCTGTCCTGCATCCCACTTCTAGACTTCTCAGACAGACTCACCTCAATCTCACCTTAGTCAAGGAACAACCTTGCTTTAGTGATATTTAAGGGACTGTTTGTCCTGACCTGGATGCCCTTGAAAACCCTATGGAAGAAGAAGAGGAGGAGGAGGAGGAGGAGGTTGGATTTATACTCCACCCTCAGAGCAGCTTACAATCTCCTTCCCTTCCTCTCCCTACAACAGACACCCTGTGAGGTAGGTGGGGCTGAGAGAGCTCTGACAGAACTGCTCTTGAGAGAACAGCTCTGAGAGAACTGTGACTGACCCAAGGTCACCCAGCTAGCTGCATGTGGAGGAGTGGGGAATTGAGTGCAATTCTCCAGATTAGGGTCTGCCGCTCTCAACCACTACACCAAACTGGCTCTCGGTCTCCCAAGGTCAAACTTCTGAATTAGTGCTGTTTAAAATTGGTAGATTTGTAGTTTAGTATAGGTTATATTGTTAGAGGGTTAAATTACTAGAATATGTATTTGTAATTTGAAATATACATGTAATTTGTAACAATTGTATGTATGTTGAAAGGTTTTTTAAAAATAAAAATGTATTCCTCCAAAAATCTATTTTCCCAGTTCTCCAAATCAGAGTCCACCGCTGTTAACCACGACACTAAACTGGCTCTCACCAAGCTGGGTCTGTTTACATATAGCCTGGCCATGTACCATGGGGGGGGGGGGGATAAACTTTGGGCTCTCTGCTGCCATCAAAGGCAAATGAAGTATACCTCCAACAATGCAAAGATGGGCAATATGTATAGACACTTATGTACCTAGTGTCCTGATCTAATTTCAGGTTTGGGGAGGTATGGGATGGTGTATAAACCCAAAGCTGCCCCAGTAAATGGACAGTCTATGTGCCTGAGCTGTGTGTGAACTGGCATTGCACCATTTTATCTACCCCATAAGGCACATTTGATTCCACTTTACTGTCAAACAAGCAAAGAGTTGCTTCAGGAAGTTTCATAATTTGCATCATATTTACAGCTAAAAGGCTCTGGTATGGCAACTCAGTACCCCCTCTTCCTTTATTTAGGGCATTCAGTGATCTGTCTTCTTCCCATGAAGGTGCTATTCATGGCAGAATAAGGAGTAAGCATCACATGGAGGTGGGATTGATTGTGCCACGATGTTGCATAAGTGGGAAAGCCAATGTGGCTGGTGTGTCCAACGAGATCAGGCCACAGTCACTAAATGGCTTGCAGTGGAGAGGAGAAAGAGAGGAGGCTAGGCTGGTCATACCAAGTGCGGGTCCCATTTCCCAACTGCGGAACCTTCATACTGTGCCATTTTGCATAGACAGCACAGCAATGATGTAGTCATCATTATTGCTGGTTATTTAGGACAGTGAGCAGGTAACGGAATGGATAGTGGCAGCAGTGATCAGGAGAGGGCTTTCTCTGGGTGGCTTTAGCAACTGTCAGAACTATTAACTGCTAGACTTGTGAAGCCTTATGTGGCTTAGGACCTTCATACCTAACCTTAAGGATCACTTATTCCCATATGAACCTACCCAGTCATTATGATCATCTTCAGGGGCCCTGATTCAGGGGCCCCCTTCATCTGAGACAAAACAGGAGGCAACCCAAGAAAGGGTGCTTTTGGTTGTGCGACCCTAAAACTGTGGGTTCACCCACAGACAGGTTCATCTGTCCTGCTCTATCAGTGTCTTCTGTCAGCAAGTGAAGACTTTCCCCCCTTGTTTCATCTGGTGATCCCTTATTGATCTTCGTTCTTGTTTCTTTTAATTGCTTTTTTACATATATGTACTATTTATAAAGTTGGTTGATGACATCTTTTAAAATTGTACACTGCCCTGAGAGTCTTAATTGGGTGGAAAGTTGGGAAACAAAGGTTTTAAATAAACAAACAGCTACTGTAATCATAGCGCAATTGATTTCAATCCACTTGGAAAGGTATAACTCTGCTTAGGATGGCACTGAGTCTTTGACCACGTGAAACCTCTTTCATAGACTCCACTAGCTTTCAATAAAACACACCACAAGGGAACTGCTGTGGGCTGATGCTTCAGTGGGCATTTTTACCACATTGTTTCACAAGTAAACCTCTTTCATTTGTTGCAAGAAAAATGAAGTTGACCTGTACTGAAAACACAAGGATCCTCTTCTGTAGTTACAAATTGATGCCTTCCATTTTTTTTAGTTATATATACTCTTGTGGATTACATTTATGCTTCCTCACATTGGCTCCTGATGTTAGTATAAATACAAGGGCATTCAAATTATGAAACAATTAGTATTGGCTTTAAAAAAAATTCTAGTAACACCATAACTCCAAGTAAAGTAATTACTGAGCCACACAAGATTTGAATACAGTAAAAGCAAGTCAGATCAGTTAGTTCTGAGCTTTGTGTGTTGTCTGGCATCTTAGTCAATCAATATACACAGGCACGTTAAAAATTACAATGTAAAAGGTTACTTCCATATGTTTTTACATTTCCTTTGGCTCTCTTGTCATGACTTAAATGGGTATAGCTGCATTATGCACTCTGACATCCATGTCATGTTCTGTTTACTTCGCTGTTCTTCTACTAGTCAAAACCTAAACAAAAATTTTGCCCTCCAGTTCTCTCCAAAGGGTCAAGTTGGCTTGAAGAAAATGGAGCTGTCTGCTATCAATTTATACATCATCACTGACGATAAACATGCCAGGATCTGAAACTACATTTTGTTATCTGACTGTTGTTGATAGCACCGCAAAAAAGAAAAAGAAAAAAAAAGACAGCTTGATTTTCATTAGCCAGCTTGACCCTGCAGGGCTTGGAGTAGTGAGAAAAGAATGTATTTTGACAAGAAGTAAACTGAGGAAACATACCATGGAACCTAGCAAAAGGTTCTCTAAGCATCCCCAAGGGGCCATTTTTAATCAGTTGAGGGGTTATTTTTTTTCTGAAGGAGCTGAATTCCAAATGACCCATTCCTGTGTATGTCCAGTTGGCATGGAAAGTGGGTATCTTTCAACAATAACTGATGGCAGCATCCACTGAAATCTGATTAAACCGCTTAAAAGCAGAGAAGAAATTGAACACACATGATTATCAGGGTTGCCAGGCCGGGTTGTGAAATTCCTGGAGATTTGAGGGTGGAGCCTGTCACCCTAATGACAATGTTGCCAGATTCTCAAACTGGATATCAATGCTTCTGAAATGGTCTTCATTTCAAAATGAAATTTTATGAGATAATTTTATAAATAAATTTAAACGCCTGTTCTTTAATAACAGAAACAAATTGCAGCCTGCAAAGCATCACAGAGTGGGGGATAAGTCACAGGGAAATGTTTCCCCACTCAAATCCCCCCTCCAATTCCTGCCTTTTCATTTGCAAAGTAAGATTTTTCTTGGCCATCATCAAGTATGAAGAAGAAGAAGAGTTGGTTTTTATATCCCACTTTTCTTTACTTTTTAAGGCATCGCAAAACAGTTTACAATCCCCTTCCCTTCTTCTTCCCAAAGGTAGGTGGGGCTGAGAGAGTTCTGAGAGAACTGTGACTGGCTCAAGGTCACCCAGCAGGCTTCATGTGGAGGAGTGGGGAAATAAAATCCCGTTCTCCAGATTAGAGTCCATGGCTCTTAACCACTACACCATGCTGGCTCTCTCAGAAAGCCCTGCCTTGTATGTGGATAGTCTAGTTTTGCAGCCCTGCTGACAGGCACTTGACCATCAAGTTTGCTGTTAGAAAGAGTGATGAAGTTAGACACTGACTTATAGAACCACCTATTTTATATTGGGGTCAGTGTCTAAAAAAAAACTGCCTTGAAAGCACAGATGCTTTTCACAGTATCCTTGATCCTCTGTATGTCCTGGTTAAGGGAAAAATGCTGTTCAAACAAATTACAAAAATGATCTGACTCCAGTGATAACAAGAGAAAGAAATTTTACTTACAAAATAGGAGCACATCTTACATGATATAGTCATGTAGGTACATTTAACTTGTTGTGAACAGATTAATTTCAAAAAGGTTAACTTGCCACAGCTCCGAGTCCAGGTAAGAGGTAGAAGAAGAGAGGTCCTATATAAGATGAAATCAGAAGGCAAGCAACGGCCAAAAAGGCTCAATATCTAATCAAGGAGAGGCTGGGGCCAACTGCCAAGTTTACCTGAGTGAGAGAATTCTCTTAAACCTTTCCCTCCCAGATCCTCTTGCATGCAGAGTTACAATATCCAACATTTTATACAGTCAGTCCCAAACTCATATAGCCAGCAACCTCTGCAAATGGAAATAACATTTTAAAATCAGACAAACAAGTATTTATTAAAAAAACAAATAGATCCCATCTCAAGAGACTTTATTAAAACTAGCCCTTCCAGAAGAGAAGAAGAAGAAGAGATTGGATTTATACCCCGCCCTCCACTCCCCAAGGGAGTCTCAGAGCGGCTTACAACCTCCTTTTTCCCTTCCCCTCCCCACAACAGACACCCTGTGAGGTAGGTGGGGCTGAGAGAGCTCTTTCCCAAGCTGTCCTTGAGGGAACAGCTGGTATAGAGCTATGGCTTGCCCAAGGTCATCCAGCAGGTGCAAGTGGAGGAGTGGGGAATCAAACCTGGTTCTCCCAGATTAGAGTCCACGTACTTAACCACTACACCAAACTGGAGAAGAGGGACATCTGCTGTTGGCTACATTTGTCAGCAGTTAGGTGTGAGAGTCCTACAGAGTCAGTCACCAACAAGCGTCCTTAAGAAAAGGTAGTCTTATTGAGAAAGGTCGGTCGTGGTCATCTACACGTCCTGTGTTAGTAATGGATGGAATAATTCCCAGGCAGGGCAATTATACAGAATTCAAGAAGGGTCTTGCAAGGAACTGCAACCAATCGTATAATGCATGTATAAGGCACCCAAATACTGGCCTGAGGTTCTCATGGAAAAAGCGGGAAGAAATAAAGCCAGACATAAAAGAAGATACATAGGCAGGCACCAGCAGTCTCCCAAGGTCAGAACAGAGCGGGGAGTGATAAGCAAGCCATGGGAAGTATAACATAATGTTCCACACTCCTGACGTCACCGGGCAACTCAACCCACCTCCCGGGCAGGAGACGGCAGCATTAGCTGACATTAGGAAGGCTAAGAAAAAGCATGCTACATCCAAGAAAACAAAAGGTCTGCAAACAGTGGGACCATGGCTTCCTTATACTATTTATTTATTTACTGGATTTGTATCCTGCCCTCCCCGCAAAGCAGGCTCTGGGCGGCTCACAGTGGTTAATATACAAATAACAATAAAATCCAACATAAAATCATCTTAAAAACAATTCAGTTATGACCTAAAATGGTCATAAGGTGCTAGCAATGTTTCCTTAATTACTCAAGGTAGCGTAAAACGAGTGCAAACAACCATCTAAAGTCTCACTGCTCACTGTTCTTCCAGTTACACAGGCCAAATATCAGAGCCAGGGTCAAACTCTGTAGTAGAGTTTATTGCTGCTGCTGGTGGTAGTGGTGGTGGCGGCTCCTTAGTTGAAAGCCTGGTGGAAGAGCTCTATCTTACAGGCCCTGTGGAACTGTAAAAGATCCCACAGGGCCCTGATCTCTTTTGTGCAACAGCAGTGGGAGGACTTTCTTGGGAGGTTGGCGCACGGGACAGATAGAGTGACATGTACCAGCAGAGAATACCTGTAGTAGCTGTCTGAGCCAGTGACAATTACAGACGCCTATAAGCATCTATACAAGTGATGTCTCTTTAAGAGGTTAATGCAGTTTACAACCAAACACAAGACTAACAAAATTCAGGCACTGCATCTTCTGACCAAGGTAGCTCTTAATACTACTTGTCACTTTTTCCTTATTCCCTTTCTATGAGATTAAAATCTTAAAGACATTCTAAAGTGCGGGAGAAGTAGTTTCAAAGTGCTGCACTCCAAAGAATTAGTCTTCACTGTAGTCAAACAACTTCTACTCCACTCAGAATGTCTGTCCATCTTCAGTATACTTCAGACAATCCATCATGCGTACTCTAAACCTCAGCAGAGGGCAGTGGGATCATCCCTGCTGGCTCCGCCTAAATCTCTGCGTGTTGAGTGGAACATCTGTAAAAAGCACTACATGTCTGCACTTAGAGTTGTTTATGCAAGGTTGTATTTATGTAGGGGTCTCCACAGGCAGTCTACTGAGTATATGGGGGTCAGGGTCAGGACCAACAGGTACTGTCTTGCTTCCCTCTATGTAAGAAGAAGATCTCTAAATAGAAAGGAGGTGATTTTACATGTTGCTATTGTTATCAGTTTCAGATTTTCTAATTTTTTTTGCTGTCACTGATGCTTTTTTTATGCCTTTAATATATTTATAGGTACACACCTTTTAAACCCCAGTATATGTTTTTATATATCATGTCCTATTGATATGCAATTGGCACAGAAATAACATAGGAAAATTCATTAACAAGAAAAAAAAACTGGTGTGAGAAAAGAGGCCCTGGTGTGAAGATAAAGACTCACAGATTTATTTCTTACAAGGGAAAAATGGAGGATAATTAGGGATATTCAAATTGAACCAGACAGCTTTCAAATTTTGGTCCCATCCCTACTCCTAAGTTTATTTGGACAACTAGATGTTGAATCCAGTGTTGTTGACAGGCTCCTGTTAGTTACAAAAAATAAAGGGGATTTCATGTTTGTACAGCTGAATTAGCATAGTGAATGGGGGAAAAAAATCTTTTTCTGTAATATCCTATTAAATAAAAAGAAAAGTAGATCCTTCTGTGCTTTCTTTAAGAAACTGCCAGTCCTTAGGCTTCTGAACTCTGGGCATTCATCATGTGAACTAAACTCGGGAATGCTTTCCAACACACACCCTGTCAACCATGCTCTTCTTTATTTTTAATTTTACTTCCAATGTCAGAAAGTTGAAAAAGCATTATAGGTTCAAGATTGCTGAACCATACCGCTGGCTCTAAAGCTACAGTCTATGAAATTTCATTTAATGGCATATTGATGATGGGCGAAGGGGCAAGAAACATCTGGTGAGCTAGGACGAGAAATATACCCAGCTAATTATTAAAGGGAGACCGGGGGGAGGGGGGCTACTGTCTGAGAGAAATGCTTTCATTAGCGTCTTCTCCATTTTACAGGGCATAGGAATCCTGGACTCCCTATGATTTCCTAACCACCGGGTTATCTGTCTTTGGTTATGATGGGCTTCTTTGGTGTGCATTAAAATTTATGCACCTGCTCTTCATGCTCGTGCTTTATACACCACAAGTTCAGTTCCTGAGGCATCTCTGATTAAAGGTTCTCAGGAAGTAGGTGTGTGTGGGGGGAAAGACCTTTTACTGCCTGAGGCGTTGGAGAGCCACTGTCAGTCAGAGTAGACAACAGAGAGTTTGATGGAGGAATGGTCTTCTTCAGAATAAGACAGTATCACAAATGGAATACTTCCCCTCTTCCAAGAGGAGGGACTGTGGCTCTGACAATGAATACTTTGCAGAATAGTGCATACAAAATTTCAGGGAGATATGTAGGGTTATGTTAGACTAGGAATAAGGCCTGTTGTGAAAATAAATACAACAGGCTCTAGAAAGATGTGATGTGTAACAAATGCATAGGCTGGAAGCAGGTTAAGTACATATTAGCAGTATGTAATAGAAAGGCACAAATGTGGAAGTAAAGTCTCACATACCTTATGTTATACAATAACTGGTGTCCAAGGTCACACAATGTGGGCCAGAAAATGTAGCACACAGGGCTCTGTGGAGTAGTTTCTACAACTGGGCAGTCTGCAAAGTCATTTTATGTTGGACGTCCCTGTCAATCAGTGTGGTCATGGTCTCACTGTCCACCCTGTTATAGAACAGGTCTCAAAGGAAATCGAGTGTTTGCGATGAAAGTCTTAGTAGGTTATGTTGGAATGATGAAGAGGAATATGGGCATATGAGTTCCATGAGTGACACCTCTTTTATACAATACAGCTTTACCAGAGGTCATTTTGTAGAAAAAGAGGTGCAGGAGCTCATTAGCATAACTCATTAGCCTAACTTATTTGCATATGCTAAACCACCTGACATCACTGGAAGTATGT
Source organism: Lepidodactylus listeri (assembly GCA_029233225.1). NCBI lineage: Eukaryota > Metazoa > Chordata > Lepidosauria > Squamata > Gekkonidae > Lepidodactylus > Lepidodactylus listeri. The sequence goes on from JARCFY010000003.1 coordinate 128,119,525, forward strand.
CAGAAGGCAAGAGAGAGACAGAGGGAGGGAGACAGGAAGGACGGAAGGAAGGAAGGAAGGAAGGAAGGAAGGAAGGAAGGAAGGAAGGAAGGAAGGAAGGAAGGAAGGAAAGAAAGAAAGAAAGAAAGAAAGAAAGAAAGAAAGAAAGAAAGAAAGAAAGAGATGGTAGAGAGAGGGGACAGCTACTAATCCAAGCCTCAGAAATACCACTATTCTGGGAGGATAGCTTCAGTGGTGGCTGAAGCCTTCAGAAGGCTGGTTGGAGGAACAAGGACCTTTCCAGGGGATGGGGTCATTTTGCTGCAGCCATGACACAAGCAGGCATTCCCCCGTGGGGGGGGGCTGGCACCAACTCCCGGAGCTGAGCTCCCCCGAGCTCCTGCTCGAAATGACCCCTGAGCTTTACTCAAAACAGCAAGTGTCCTTTTCATGGCTTTTGGCAAACAGCCAAATTGTGACCTGGGTTCCTGATTTTTTTCCTTCCTTTTTTTGCTTTAAATATGTATCTGGATGTCTGTCTCTGTCTCTGTCAGTTTGCCTCTCTCTTTGTAATTGGTTTTCACACTTTGGGTGTGGCTAAAGGTTCCCCCCACTCACAGGTTTTATCCCTGTGTTGTACATTCTCTGTATTTTTTAAAATGTATATGTCATTCTCCACTTCAGCCAGCTGTTCCTGCACTTCTCCTGTTTGTGTGTGCTGACATAGATCTGTCTGTGACTGTATTTGTGCTTTGCCGCATGCCTCAGGTTTTTGGCTTCCTGTTTTTTGTGTGTCTGGCCCCATCCTCTATCTCTGCTTGTGTGTGTAGCCACAGATTTTTTTTGGATAACTTGGGCTGGTTCTCTCCCCCACCCCACTTCCATGCTGACAGCTGTTTACTTGATGAGTTTTTTCCCCATTCTGGAAAGTGTTGCCTCAGCAAACTTGGCTTGGAGGCTAAAGACAGTGGGTTTTGTCCCCTGAGGGAAACAATTGTTGTCTGGTGAGGAGAGCGAAGACAGTAGCTGTGTTTACTGGAGCAAAGCAACTGTCTTCTGAGGAAAGTTTTGGCGGGTGCCGCTTCTGTGGGCGGGACTCAGGCAACGCAGTTAGTGGGTAGGGACAGCTTCTGACTGACACATCATGGAGCCAACTGATTTAGGAGCATGTGGAATGTTCAGAAAGTGCCACTCCATTAGTCAATTATATATAAGGAGAGATGAGATGGTGTGAAGTGTTCTAGCTTCACTGGCTTCTTTAGTAGGATTAGACATTCATGAGGACTGTCATTAGATATTAGCTGTGATGGTGGTGGAAAGTACCATCAAGGCAGATGACTTATGGTGACCCTGTAGGATTTTCAGGGTAGAAGATATTCAGAGGTAATTTGCCATTTTCTCCTTCTGCATATCAACCATAGAATCACAGAGTCGGAAGGGGCCATACAGGCCATCTAGTCCAACCCCCTGCTCAATGCAGGATCATCCTAGAGCTTAGGCCTAGAACCCTAAGTGTTTGTCCAGCTGCTGCTTAAAGACTGCCAATGAGGCAGAGCTCACCACCTCCCTAGGCAGCTCATCCCACTGTTGCACAACTCTTACTTAAAAAAAAAAGCTTTTCCTAAGATCCAGCCGGTACCTTCCTGCCCTTAATTTAAACCCATGATTGTGAGGCATACCCTCTGTTGCCAACAGGAACAGCTCCCTGCCCTCCTCTGAGTGACAGCCCTTCAAATACTTAAAGAGAGCAATCATGTCCCCCCTCAACTTCTTCTTCTCCAGACTGAATATTCCCAAGTCCCTCAGCCTTTCCTCATAGGGCTTGGTCTTCAGGCCCCTAACTATCCTTACTGCTCTCTTCTGTACCCACTCCATTCTGTCCACATCCTTTTTGAAGTGAGGCTTCCAGAACTGCACACAATACTCCAGGAGTCGCCTGACCCTGGGCTTCCTTGGTGGTTTCTCATCCAAGCAATAACCTGCTTAGCTTCTGAGATCTAATGAGAACAGTCTAGCCTGGGCCATCCACGTCAGGGCTTTAGCCATGATACCTAATTAGAATTTCTATTGAAAGAAGCAGTATATGTTTGCACTGAAAAGGTCATTACGTTCATGCCTTGTTTGTGAGCTTCCCAAAATATCTGGCTGGCTTATTGCTGTGGGACTGAAACAGAATTCTTGAACAGATGTAACATGTCTTTTGTAGGACTGGCAATAAGCATCAACAGAACTATAAATGAAAGCTTCCTCCCCTTTTTGAAAGACTTCGTGCAAGTAGAAGCGGGCTTGTAATTCTGGAAACTCCCATTGGGGCTTGACTTTTAAAAATACTGATGCAAAATTGACTGGTAGTTGTTAAACTGAATGAACTGAATGTTATTATTATACTGAATGTACTGAATATATGTACCTGACAAGGATATGATAAACAGCACATAATGCACTTTGTAGAATAAGTTACAAATAGAACACATTTACAACAGTTTCTTGCAGTGCATATTTTTTGTTACTTGACTCTTCCAACACTGCAGCTCGGGTTGCTACAGCCTCCAGGTGGGGCCTGGAGATCTCGCGCTTTTAACAGCTGATCTTCAGCTGACAGAGATCAGTTCCCCTGGAGAAAATGGCTGCTTTGATGGGTGGACTCCATGGCAAAGTAGTATGCTGAGGCCCCTCCCCTACCCAAATCCCACCCTCTTCCAAATCCACCCCCAAAGTCTCCAGGTATTTTCTAACCCAGATTTGGCAACCCTATTTTCATGTGAACACTCTCAGCAAAGTATTTTTGTGTTATACTAGGAGAAAGGAGACATGGGTTCAAAACTCTGTTCAGCAGTGCAGAGACCCTGGACATTCACTCTTTCTCAGCATAACCTTCCTCATAAGTAGGGTTGCCCACCTCCAGGTGCAGACAGGGACATTTCCCCAGAATTACAACTAATTTCATAAATACAGAGATCAGTTCTCCTGGAGAAAATGGCAGCTTTGGAGGGGGGACTTTGTAGAATCACATGCCCAGTGAATGGCTTTCCTGCCCCCAGGCTCAAGCCCCAAATCTCCAGGAATTTACCAACCTTAAATTGGCAATCCTACTCACAGGGGTGTTGAAAATAAAATGGAGGAAGGAAGAAGAATCATGTATGCTGTTTTAAGCTCGTTGGAAGAAAGGTGTTGTGTGACATTGTAGTAGATACATAATGATCACTGCAGCAGCTGAATTAAGTGCTGATGCAATCACAGGCATTTCTGCTGATCAATATCCATGACTATTTGGTTCACACACTGCATATCATATGACTGTGCATTTGAGAATGTAAGGGTCTGTACAAAAACAAGCAAATGAAATGATGTTTACAGTTGGACTTCTAGAGACAAGACATTTCAAAGCTAATGAAGAACTACCAAGAACTGCTCCTGACATGACCTTCCTATTCTGATTTTCATGTGGAAAGAAAGGGAATGATCTGAAGGCTATCCTTAGCAGACTATGGAAGTGGTGAGATGTATGAAAGGCGGGAAGGCAGGCATAAAGAGGTCAAGCTGTTTAGGACTTTACAGATTAAACTGTATAGGATGGTCAGTGTTTTGAACTGGGCCTAGGAACCATTAGATCTCAGTATCAAGTTGATCCTGGACTACTGGAGTAATTTTCTCCCAGTACTCATGAGGTTATGAAGCCATATTATTATGTGTCTCCTAAAAACACAAAGTGTCTTCAGGGAAAGTCCTATGTTCAATTACTCCTTTCTTGAAAGGAGGGCCAGTTTGGTGTAGTGTTTAAGAATGTAGACTCTAATCTGGGAGAACGGGATTTGATTTTCCACTTCTCCACATGCAGCTGCTGGTGGGACCTTGGGTCAGTTACAAGTTTTTTCAGAGCTGTTCTCTCATGTGCAGTTCTTGAAAGAGCTCTCTCAGCCCCACCTACCTCACAGGGTGTCTGTTGTGGGGAGGGGAAGGGAAAGGAGATTGTAAGCCACTCTAAAACTCCTTCAGGTAGTGAAGGGCAGGTTATAAATCCAATCTCTCCTCCTCCTCCTTTTGGTAGTCTCTCTTTTCTCCCACACTTGAGCTCAAGGCACAACTTTTTAATGATCTCTTTGTCTTACCGCTTAGTTTTAATCACACATAACCTGCTTACATTCCTCTCTCATTATATGCATTTCCCTCTTCTCTCTTCTCTGTTACCATCTTGACTACCTACCATCTTTTGCTTCTGATTTTCTGCAAACTATTATGCATACAGATGTCCTAACCAGTGTTCCCTCTAAGCTGAGTTAGTGAGAGCTAGCTCACAGTTTTTTAGGCTCCAGCTCACACATTTTTGTCTGAAGGATGGCTTCAGAGCAAACTCATTTATGCAGCAGCCAAATCACTCACCTTCTCTTCCCATTTTCCGCCACTAGCTGTCTCTCAGTCATGGCTGGCACTAGCAGGACTGGACAGTTGATAAGGCCTAGACGTGTTTAAGGGGCTGCAAACAGTGCATCTTTGTGGTACTGGCTGACTCCATAGGCCAGGCTCCTTTACCACTGCAAAAGACTTCTGAGTACCAACCCAGCTGAAAGCAGTGTGGGCTTGGGTTGCCAGCCTTCAGGTGGTTGTGCATATAACAACACAGTCAAAAACTGTAACACTGTACCCAAAAATACTTGATACTTAGTTCAAAGCATTCTTATATTAAGAGTGTAGTACCCTAACTACCATTCAGACCCATTCCTAGGACACCAATGTAAATAAATACTGTTCAACAGATTCCTAACAGATAATAAATGGCCACAAAACTAAGAGGAGGAACAGATGTCCACAAGAGGTGTGGTGACGGACCAAGCTCTATGTATTTCTCTTGATTGTATACAGCTAGGGTTTCCAAGTCCCCCCAGAGGGTGGGGAAACCCCCACTTGAGTGGTCTGCTCCCTGCCAGCCCGGATTGGGCTGCCGGGGGGAACCCCGCCCCCAAATCGTCAGGCTGCAAAGATGTGCCCGGCGCGATGACATCACCTGGAGGTGACGTCATTGCATTGGGCACGTTTCAGGGGGGACAATCTCTAATTCGAGGGAAAACTCTATAGTTTTCCCTCGAATTAGAGAGGTCCTGCCCCAACATGCCCGACGCAATGACGTCACTTCCAGGTGATGTCATTGCGGCGTGCACACTTTGTGCACACACCAGAAAACTACCAAGAGGGGGAGGACCCCCCCCCCCCCCACTGCACTACAGGTAAGGACTTGGCAACCCTATATACAGCAGTCTATATCTATTGCAACCAGCTTGAATAATAGAGCAATAATACAGTCAAGAGAAATATGTAGAGCTTGGTGCTCCATCACTGGAGGTGGCCTGACAATGCCCTGAAAGGAAACGGATGGGAACCTAGGCGGTCCCCAGGAATTTGTTGAACTGTATTTGACTATTTACATTGGTGTCCTTGGAATGGATCTGAATGGTATTTAGAATACTACACTCTTAATATAAGAATGTTTTGAACCAAGTGTCAAGTATTTTTGGGTACAGAGTTACAGTTTTTGACTGTGTTGTTATATGCACAACTCTCTTCGCTGTACTTCCATTTATTTATTCTAGCCTTCAGGTGGTGGCTGTAGATCTCCCAAAATTGCAATGCACCTCTAGAGTACATAGATCAGTTCCTCTGGAGAAAATGCAACTTTCCCAGACACCCCCCAAATCTGCAGGAATTCCCCAACTGGGACCTGGCAACCCTAGTGAGCTCTCATCAAGGCTCTAAACTAAACTCTCTGTTTGCACGCCTCATCACCCTTTGTTCATCAACAGCCAAGGGTCATTTTGTAGAAAAAGAGGTGCAAGAGCTCATTAGCATAACTCATAAGCATAACTCATTTGCATATGCCACGCCCCCTGACATCACTGGAAGTGTGTCAGAAGGCAACACCCACTGCTCAGGCTCCATCCCAAATAATCTCCAAGTATTTCCCAACTCAGAGCTGGCAAGCCAGCTTTACACTTTGACTAAAGACACTTTAGGTTTCCTTTGCTCTTACGGGGAAGCTACCCTACAACAAACATGAAAATACAGATCAAGTTAATATGCTTTTGCTTTTTTCCACAGTGCATCACCATATGTGCCCGTGCCTGGGCTTGTCACTCCCGGAACGGCGTTCCTGTGCATTCCTGCTCAAAATGACCCCTGTCAACAGCCTTGTTGTCTCCCATGATAGCTAAGCATGACCACTGGCCAGAAAGCCCTCAAAACCTGCAGCCAGTCTTACCTCCAGCCTTTGTCCCTATCCCCATATGTGAAGCTAGTTGAAAAATTAAATAGTGGCTTTATGTTCTTCCATTTGTAGAGGAAATTACATTTTGATGTATTGACTTATCTCCCCCCCCCCCCAATTGTCCTCGGTAGGTATTTTTTAAAAAATAATAAATTGTTGTTCGCCTCTAGCCACCTGTTAGCAGCTCAGCAAGGGCACCTGACAGATAGTTTCTGCAATTGTCTAGCGTCCATGATGCAGCTAAACGTAAAATTCCGACTGCTAAGAGGTCTTATTCATGGAAACAGCATACATTTCTGGTGTCATTTATTATTTATTCACATTGAGATCCTAAAGATGAATTTTTTTAATAACAGGCCTTTGTTTCCATTTGCATTTTGTTGCCAGTAATGTTATTTAGGAATTCGTGCAAGATGCTACACTTTGACCAAATAATGGAGTTTAAAAAAATAGATCTTTTGTGAGTTTAATAAACTCTGGGCTGCAAGATCATAATTGCTCCATAAGGGTGTGAGTCTGCTCTGTGAAAATCAATGGGAACATTTCTGGTGACTGCAGGGCTTGAATTTCCTTTGCATTTAAATAGCTTCATACTGTAGTAATCTCTTACATTTGTACACACAAAAGTATATCAAAATGTGGGGGCAGCATGGCAGAATCTCAACGCTTGAACATCTCCAGTGCCTGTTGCGTTCCGTGCCAGGACTTTGTAGATACAACATTTTCTTCTTTCTTGAACAAGACAATTTTATGGACAAACTGGTTCTAATGGATTCCAAATGTCTGCAGATCAACAAATGTTATGTAATGCCTAGGAAAGTATGAAATCTTCCCAGCAGTTTTCACCTTGCCACAGTAATTGCAGTGTAGTTTCATGAGATTTAGGGTCACACTATAGGGTGGGATCCAACAACCTTTTCTGCTAATGAAAAAGGAAGAAGGGGTAAAAGGATACCTTTCTTTTTTTTTTTTCACTGGCAGAAAAGTTGTTTGGACTCAAAGTCAACCAGGCCCGTAGCTACAGTGGGGCATCCTGGGGTGTGGCCCCCTGACTTCTTCCCAAGGCCCCCTGACTTTTGGGGAGAAGCTGGGGAAGGCCGTGTGCACCTACACTCCAAGCAGTCTCCCCCTGCCTCTCCCTCAAAGCATTTGAAGGGACACTTTAAATGCTTGGGGGGAGCGGGGCAATGGGGGGGCACATGTGGATTTCAGTGCCCCCAACTTTTTAAAAGACCCCCCAAGCTAAAAAAAATCCTGGCTACAGGCCTGAAGTCAACTCAAAAAGGTGTGCTGGGGATTACGGGACCTGCCTGGACAAAAGGCTGTCTGGGAGAGAAGAGGTGATAAGGAGGCAAATTGGGTGTAGGTGGCTGGAAACTGCCCTATATGTGATGGAGTTCTGTGACTAGAATGCCCTATATGAAATTTGGCCCTAAAAGCCTCTTGGACTTGGTACGGGCTATGTTCATGATGTGAGAAAGGGAGTCTTTTCCCCCCTCGCTAATGGAAAGCAACCTCCCTTGGCTGGGTTAAGGAAAAGAAAACATAGACTCACCATTGAGGAACTGGTTTCCCTCCCCTCTGCTGGGGCTTAAAGCAACCCAAGGGGGTATTTTAGAAGAAGAGTAGGAGGAGTAGTTGGATTTATTCCTCACAATGACTCCCTTCCCGTCCTTTCCCCACAACAGACAGCCTGTGAAGTAGGTGGGGCTGAGAGAGCTCTGAGAAAACTGCTCTGGAGAGAACAGCTCTGAGAGAACTGTGACTGACCCAAGGTCACCCAGCTGGCTGCATGTGAAGGAGTGGGGAATCAAACCCAGTTCTCCAGATTAGAGTCTGCTGCACTTTACCACTACACCAAACTGGCTCTCTAATACCTTTGCTTATGAAAAGCTACCTCTAATGCCATAGTCCCAATCCACACAGGGTCTCCCCTGTGTTAGGACAAAAACATGTCAAGGGTTCCAGTACTACAGTACTGCATGTAGTATAGCCATTACCTGAAAATTTCACATAGGTAGAATTATTGTATGCATTAGCATAAATGCATATGATTCTCAGTTTAAAGGCACAGAGACCCGGCATAATTAGACATGGTTAGCCAAAAGTACAGACTAGAATATTGCAGTGTTGTTGATTTGAGAGGAAGAGTGTAACCATGTATGAAGTTGGGTTGTTTTTTTTTACATAAATGCACATATGTATCTATGTGCATTCTTTTCTTTTTTTTCTAAACACCCCCCTCCCATTATTTTGAGGGTTTTTTTTAGAGGATTGCATTAATTGGATAGGATTTCCTATTCAAAAACACAGCTACGGCTATTGCACTACTTTTCCCTTCTGTGAAATAGCCTTAATCGGTGGTGGTGCAAAGCACCATCAAATTGCAGCCAATTTATGGAGATCTCCCCTAGGGTTTTCAAGGCAAGAGACCTTCAGAGGTGGTTTGCCATTGCCTACCTCTGCACAGCAACCTTGGACTTCCTAGGTGGTTTCCCATCCAAGTATTAACCAGTGCCAATCTTGTTTAGATCCAGGAAGACTCGGCTGGCCTGGGCCAATCATTCCATAATTAATTTTCTTTTGTTCTTTGTGAATCTCTAATAATGCTTCGATAACTCCTTGTAAACTGGAACATTAACCCGCAATTGTAAATGTGTGATTTTTGTTTCAGGAACTGAAACTCCTGCCTCCCTGTGGCATCTGTTTGATGAAATCACCCTTCCATTCCATCAGGGGAGAATGGTGGAGCTACAGCACTCTCTATTAACTGCAGCTGATGCATCTTTTCACAAGGTAAGCCCAGATCATCTTGTGAATGTAAAATGTGTTCCTATTTCCCCATTGCCTTTCAACTATATTTTGTTCCTGGAGAGGTGACATAATTCCCTCCCCAAATAAATAAATAAACTGAGGTAACAGATTTGAGATTTACTAAAAACACACAGCGCAAATCCCCTTTTTGCCGTTGCTGGATCGTTTGCAGCCTGTGATAAAATTAAGTTGTTATATACCAAGTTGGACCATTGGTCCATCTCAACCAGTGCAGTGCGCAAGCACTGGGTATTTTGGCCAGGTTATGGGCCTGCCTTTCTTTCATCTCATACACAAAAGGCCAGGCCCAAACTACTTCAGTGGGGAGTACACATTCTCTTGCCCCATCTTTGGACCTTGGCTAGCTGTGATGACTGATTAGACTAGGTTTGCCAGTCTCCAGGTGGGGCCTGGGGATCTTCTGCTTTCACAACTGATCTCCGGCTGACAAGAGATCAGCTCCCCTGGAGAAAATAGCTGCTTTGAAGGATGGACTCTACTGCATTGTACCATGCTGAGGCCCCTCCCCTGCCCAAACCCCACCATTACCTGGATCCACTCCCAAAGTCTCCAGGTATTTTTCAACCCAGACCTGTCAACCCTAAATTCGACGGGGTCTCAAGCTGAGGTCTTTCCCAGCCCTACTGTTGGAAAGTTGCTAGGGCTAAATGCTGAGACTTGAGCCTTTTTCTGCAACCAGATCTTTTAAGCTGCCATTGAGCTTTGGGATCTCCCCAGATGTAAAATGGGGAGATGTCACTGCTGAGTCATGTGAATTTATTTGAAACTGCTTCCTTACTAAATAGCTAGCTGTACCATCCATTGTGTGTAGAGAAGTGTTTGTTTAAGTACTGGAGGTTATCCCAGTGGCAAGTTCATCCTTATTTGACAATAATGAAACATAAGTTTGATGTGTTTGCTTGAGTGAAATTGCCATCTGGTAAATAATATGTTTTGTGAATGTTTATGACAATCATGGTTTAAGCCAAAATTGACTTTATCGTGATTGCTGCAAATAACACTTGAGTGTCCTAACTTAGTTTGATATTTTTTTCTCTTTGTTGAATTGAGTAAATGTATTTTGAGAAGCTTCCTGTATTTATATTTTAAAGGATTTTTGCGGAATGTAAAGCTCACATTTTCAAAAGCAATAATTACAGCTGATTACATGGTCTTTCTACTTGGGTTGTGAAGTAGGAAGAAAAATAAAGTTGTTTATATTGTTGCCAGTGCCGATGTTGATATACAGGCTTTGCCTTTTGGCTGGTTCAAGTTTAGCAGTTTGGAATCTGAAAATACAAGTTTGGATTTCTCTCCTTCACAGAGTCATACAGAAATCTACACATTCATTAGCAACCGAACAAAGTTTGAGTCCAGTGGCACCTTTAAGACTTTCATGTACATACACACCTCTTCATTTGTGTAACCCAACACCCATTCATGGTATAATAGCAGACACAATATGTTGAGAATGTTGGAATACACAAAGTCTGTAGTGCACCTGTATGAAGAGGATCAGAAGATCACCTTACAGCATAACTAAGTTAGTGACTTCCCACAATTTCAAATCATGTCCTTCCTGTCTCCTGATTGGCTCTTCTGGAGACTTCCTGCTCTTGCAGAGCCTCCTTGTCTGTTATTCCTCTCACAGCAGTTAGGCTAGACAGTTAGGGTTCTCTTAGTCTTCTGTGTTCTCACAAAGTTTGTTCTTTAAATAAACCTACTTATTTTTCTTTAAACAGTTGGTGCTCTACTTCCTTGCCTATTGAAACTCTGCCAACAGAGAATTGTAGGCTCAAGCTGGGAGCACCCTCACTGCATTCAGTTGAAACATACTGTTACTCTCCAAACTGTGCTCTGGGGGAAAAGAATTGGTCGTGAACTTTTGTAGCAGAGGTAACTGTGTGTGGTGCTGAGTAGCCATCTCTGGCTGAGGACAGACTGGCAATTTGGCCCGGGATAGGTCCACTTCAGAAGCGGAGGAAGGGAGGCAGTTCAGACAGCTGCAGCTGTCCTCCGTTGCCCTTGCGTACTCACCTGTTCCTGAAGCGCATTCATGATGCTTCAACTGGATACTTGTAGAAACTGGTGTCAACGAGTGTCTGTGCACCTTCATTCCGCCTCCTGGCAGGTTGCTGGAACGGCCCTGGCCACAAGCTGCGGAGGCCGGCCCGCCAGGGGCCACTCCACTGCAGTGTGAATGCTCTGTTATGCCTCCTCCCTTGAATGCTCCCGCATGAGTCTGGCCAGTGCGAACGGCCCGCCCCGGGACAATTTGCCCTGGGGCTTTTTGCCCCGCTGCCATTCCGCTTCGTTTTCCCAGTCTGTCCTCAGCCTCTGTGTCCTCTGTCCCCAAGAAAGTCTCCAGATCTGTTTTCTCCTCCTTTTAAAATTATTAAAGCAGTGAATAAATAGATAAATACATGTTGGTTTTAAAAATAAAAAAGCGGAAAACATCAGGGGGAGAAAGACAGAGCCACATCTGCCATTTCAGTTGCGAAGCCTGACCCGTTCCAGTGTTAAGGGACATTCTTTCTTTTCCCATGATGTCTGCTTTTACTCATAGAATGAGAACTCCTGCAACAACCAGGACAGCCTATTCACAGATCACTGGACTACCTAGGCGAATACCATCTATTGTGATATGCACCTCTCCTGGATCTCAGGCAGGGTCTTTCCCGGTCTGCTACTGAGTTCCTTTATTTCTGCCAATGCTAGCAACTGAACCTGGCACAGCTGCCTTAAAACATGTACGTAAGCTATGCCCCATCTCCTTTCTTGTCTATATATATAGGCACTTTTAAAAATACTGTTTCAGTACAGAAACATGCCCAAATTGCACTGCAAACTCCTTTTGGGCCTTCCTCCCAACTTCGCCAAGTGATTTGTTACACAGTTTGGAAGGCATGCTGTGCAGGGTTGTCAGGTCCTACCTGGCCGCCAGTAGGGGCCTCCTAGCCCTTCCTGGAATTCTTCTGGCCTCAAAACTATAGAGTTTTGCCCAAAACCTAGGGTGTTGCCCCCCACATCAGAAACGTGGTGATGTCATTGCACCAGTGGCGCCAGGAGGAGGCTTCTCAGGGTGGGGCTTTCCCCACCAGCCAGCTCAGCCATGGAGGATTGGGGCCCCTGAAACTGGGGGGTTGCCTGGCCCCACCAGGGGAATGGCAACCCTAATGCTGGGTCAGTAAATATATACTGAAAACATGACTGTGTATGGATAAGAACATAAGAGAAGCCAGTTGGATAAGACCAATGGCCCATCCAGTCCAACACTCTGTCACACAGTGGCCAAAAACACCAGGTGCCCTCAGGAGGTCCAGCAGTGGGGGCAGGACACTAGAAACCCTCCCACTATTGCCCCCCCCCCCCAAGCACCAAGAAAACAGAGCATCATTTGCCCCAGATCGAGAGCGCCTATCTATACTTTGTGGCTAATAGCCACTGATGGACCTCAGCTCCATATGTTTATCCAATTTACTCTTGAAGCTGTCCATGCTTGTAGCTGCCACCACCTCCTACAGCAGTAAATTCCTTGTGTTAATCACTCTTTGGATGAAGAAGTACTTCCTTTTATCTGTTCTAACCTGACTGCTCAGCAATTTCATTGAGAGCCCATGTGTTCTTGTATTGTGAGAAAGGAAGAAAAGTACTTCTTCCTCTACCTGCTCTATCCCATGCGTAATCTCGTAAACCTCGATCATGTCACCCCTCAGTCATCGTTTCTCCAAGCTAAAAAGCCCCAAGCGCTTTAACTTTTCTTCATAGGGAAAGTGTTCTAACCCTTTTATCATTCCAGGTGCCCTTTTCTGCACTTTTTCCAATGCTAGAATATCCTTTCTGAGGTGTGGTGACCAGAATTGCACATAGTATGCCAAATGAGATCGCACCATCGATTTATACAGGGGCATTATGGTATTGGTTAATTTGTTTTCAGTTCCCTTTCTAATAATCCCCAGCATAGGGCTGGACTTTTTTCATTGCAGTCGCACATTGTCTCGACATTTTCAGAGAGTTAACTACTAAGACTCCAAGATCTCTCTCTTGGTGAGTCTCTGCCAGTTCAGACCCCATCAACATATATTTATAGTTAGGATTTTTGGCCCCAGTGTGCATCACTTTGCATTTGGCCGCACTGAATCCCATTTGCCACGTTGATGCCCACTCACCCATTCTTGACAGATCCTTTTGGAGCATCTCACAATCCTCCCTGGTTTTCATCACCCTGAACAATTTCATGTCATGCACAAATTTAGCCACTTTACTGCTTACTCCAAACTCCAAATCATTAATGAATAAGTTAAAAACCATCGGACCCAGTACTGAGCCCTGTGGTACCCCACTGCTTACCACCCTCCACTGTGAAAATTGCCCATTTATACTCACTCTCTGTTTCCTATTAATTAGCCAGTTTTTGATCCACAAGAGGACATGTCCTTTTATCCCATGACTATTGAACTTACTTAGGAGCCTTTGGTGAGGAACTTTATCAAAAGCTTTCTGGAAGTCAAGGTAAACAACATCTATTGGGTCCTCCTTGTCCACATGTTTGTTCACTCCCTCAGATAACACTAATAGATTAGTGAGACAAGACCTTCCCTTACAAAACCCATGCTGAGTCTGCCTCAATAGTTTTTGTTCATCAATGTGCCCACTAATTCTGTCCTTAATAACAGTTTCCACCAACTTACCCGATATTGATGTCAGACTGACTGGCCTGTAATTTTCTGGATCTCGTCTGGAACCCCTTTTAAATATGGGAGTGATATTTGCTACCTTCCACTCCTCAGGAATGGAGGCAGATTTTCATGAAAGGTTACATATTTTTGTCAGGAGATCCACAAGTTTACATCTGAGTTCTTTCAGAACTCTCAGATGTATGCCATCCGGGCCTGGTGATTTATCAGTTTTTAAGTTGTCTATCAGTCGTAGGACCTCCTTTCTCATCACCTCAATCTGACTCAGGTTTTTCAACACCCCTCCTGAAATCATCAGTTCTGGAGTGGGCAAGCACTTCCCATCTTCCACAGTGAAGACAGAGGCAAAAAATGCATCCAGCTTCTCAGCTATTTTCCTATCATCCTTCAGTAATCCTTTTACCCCTTCATCATCCAAGGGCCCCACTGCCTCCCTGGCTTGTTTCCTGCTTCTAATATATTTGAAGAAAGTTGTTTTGTTTGTCTTTATGTTTTTTTGCAATATGCTCCTCATATTCCCTTTTTGCCAGCTTGATCACAGACTTGCATTTTATTTGCCACAGCCTGTGTTCCCTTTTATCGACCTAACTAAGACTAGCTATGCCTCTTGGAATAATACTGGGATTGCAATAGTTTGTATAGTGCACATTATTATTTTCTCATTCCAGGCTGCCATTCTGCCCAACCTTGAGGTTTTAGTTTATTACTGAAATCATTATTTTATTTTTTGCAAAAGTCCTAACCCCTGAAATAAAATATTACTAGGGAAAAGTCAGCTGATTTTTCTTTTTTTTGGGGGGGGGACTTCTAGTTAGAGGATAAATGTGCCTAAGGGTTCACATAAATGCATGTGTTTTGCCGGATGAAATGAACAAGCTGAAACTTAATCCTGAAAAACAGAGGTTCTCTGGGTTAGTAGAAAGACAGACTAGGGACTTCAGATCTCTCCTGTCTTGGATGAAGTTATATTCTCCCTTACTCTTGTTTTTATCTAAGGTAAACATACGATGTACAAATAGGAGAGACACACATTCCTATGTATGCAGCAAGTATGTGCCAGGGTGATCTCAATACATTTTGGTGCTTGAGGCAAAAAATCCAAGCAGCAGTCTCCATACATTATTTACAAAAATGCTCCTTGGGAGCAATCCTCACTGAAATGTATAGGAACTGTGGAAGAGCACATGGCTCAAATGTGCACGTCTCTCCAACTTGCATGTTCATGTGCCCAAGAGGATCCTTTCAAGGCTAGGAAATTCAGAGACTTGACCCAGGTACATTAGAACCCAGGGTGAATTGCAGCCCTCAATTCCATCATCAGGCATAAGTAGAAGAAGAAGAAGAAGAGGAGGAGGAGATTGGATTTATATCCCACCCTTCACTCACTGGGAGTCTCAGAGTGGCTTACAAACTCCTTTCCCTTCCCTTCCCCACAACAGACACCCTGTGAGGTAGGTGGGGCTGAGAGAGTTCTGAGACAACCAGGGGTCCGTTGGGGCCGGAGCGAAGCAGAGCGCCAATCCGCCAGTGAAGAGGCTGGGGGGTGGGCACATTACGAAGCCCTGCCCCCAGCAGGGCCGCCGCTGGGTTGGACTCCGGGCCTGGGAGACAACTTTGGAGGCTGCCTTCCCCTCCCAGCTACGTCTCCCAGGCCCAATCCCCCCCCTTCGGAAGAAGCCCCCCTCCCTCCCCCTGCTCAACGTCCCCATGCCGGCGGCAGGCCACCGGCCCGGGGAAACCCCCCCTCCCCCCACTCAATGTCCCCGAGTCAGCGGCAGGCCGCCGGCCGGGGAAAGAAACCCCCTCCCACCCACCCCCGCTCAATGTCCCCAAGCCAGCGGCAGGCTCCCACCCCACCCCCTGCTCAATGTCCCCGAGCTGGCGGCAGGCCGCCGGCCAGGGAAGAAGCCCCCATCCCCCTTCACCATTCCTGGGCGGGGGGGAGGGAAGGAGAAGCCGGCCTGAGTGGTGTTAAGCTACTCGGGCCCAAGCAAGAGTGGGGGGGGAGGGAGGGAAATGCTGGCCCCAGTGGTTGACAGCCACTTGGCCCCAGCGAGGGAGGGAGAAGCGCCTAGTCTTCCTTCCTTCCTTCTTCCTTCCTTCCTTCCTTCCTTTCCCCCCTTCCTCCCTCCTTCCTTTCTTCTTTTCTTTCTTCCTTTCTTCCCCCTTCCCTCCCTCCCTCCCTCCCTCCCTCCCTTTCTTCTCTCTCTCTCCCCCACCTACCTACCTTCCTTCCTTCCTGTTCCTTTCCTTCCTTCCTTCCTGAGCGGTGGGTATTGCCTTCTGACACACTTCCGGTGACGTCAGGGAGTGTGGTATATGCAAATAAGTCATGCTAATGAGCTCCTGCACCTCTTTTTTTACGAAAGGACCCCTGGAGAC
This sequence comes from Lepidodactylus listeri, assembly GCA_029233225.1. Classification (NCBI taxonomy): domain Eukaryota; kingdom Metazoa; phylum Chordata; class Lepidosauria; order Squamata; family Gekkonidae; genus Lepidodactylus; species Lepidodactylus listeri. The sequence goes on from JARCFY010000003.1 coordinate 128,135,653, forward strand.
AACTGTCCTTGAGAGAACAGCTGGTACAGAGCTATGGCTTGCCCAAGGTCATCCAGCAGGTACAAGTGGAAGAGTGGGGAATCAAACCCGGTTCTCCCAGATTAGAGTCCGCACACTTAACCACTACACCAAACTGGCTCAAAAAGAATGTGCAGCATTGGTCCCTGTGATTGGCAGGTAATATCAAGCCTTTGGATTGGCCAGGCCTGGTATAAAGGAGACAAGCCTTCTGTCCTTGCCTGGTCAAAGGAACAGTGCTTTGCCAGTTCATCTTTAGGCCTACATTACTTCCCTAATCTCATGCAGCCTGCATTGCATAATACATACTTCAGGTCTGGGTTCAGGGAGAGCCTGCCCCTGAAAGCCTCTTCCATTCACCTCTAGCTAGGGTAGACTTTGTTTGTATCAAGAGTGCAAGGCTAAATGCAAAGACATGCTAGAAGTTGATAAGGGAACTATTATAGATCTGGAGTAAAGTGGTGTAAGGAAGGAAGGATGGAAGGATGGGCCTGTCAATTTAAAGGATTTTGATTAAAAAGCACTTTACGCAACTTCTTGCACACACTGATAAATGTTTCAGCCATAAAAGCACTCCAGGAATGAATGCCGCTTAATTATGTTTGTTTATTTTTTCTACTTTTTTTTTAAAAAAGCAAAATCTCAATTATGTATCAGCCAAAGGAAGAGGGGGATCAGGTAGAACCCTTGTTAGTAGCGCTGGGATTTAATGGAGGGCTTTGAAGGGAATTCAAAAGCTAAGTTGCACTTGACATTTTGATATTCTCTGCACTTGGCTATGGGAGAGTTTTTTTAAATTAAAAAAGTTATATTCTGATAACAGGGCTCTTAATGGGTGTCTGATAGCTTCTGAATGGCAATTATTAGTGCTTTGAATATTATTCTAGAAACATCCTTAGAGAAGTAAAAGCGGGGGAATCCCATTATTTGCCCCTGATCTGGCTGTTATCACCCACTATAAAACATGGCTCTGGGTAGAAGAAGAAGAGGAGACTGGATTTATACCCCCACCCTTCACTCAGAGTCTCAGAGCAGCTTACATTCTCCTTCCCTTCCTCTCCCCACAACAGACACCCTGTGAGGTAGGTGGGGCTGAGAAAGCTCTGGCAGAAACTGCTCCTGATAGAACAGCTCTGAGAGAACTCTGACTGACCCAAGGTCAAACAGCTGGTTGCATGTGGAGGAGTAGGGAATCAAACCCGGTTCTCCAGATTAGAGCCTGCCACTTTTAACTACTACACCAAACTGGCAGTAAAATTCAACAGGGATTTCAGTGTGGCTTGGATGTACATTGCAGTGTGGATATGTATACACATCTAAATGGTTATCTGTATAGGTATCAACAATGTCCTTTGTTGATCAGGTGGCGATAAGCTCTTAGCTCAGACACCATTTTTCTCAGAAATTAAGAACCTAAGCCTACAATCATGTTGGAAGCTCCTATCAGGTGTATACCTATAGGCAGCTTCTTAAGACCTTATAAGATGGTTTATTGCTTTTCACTGACATGATATCTGATAGGAGACACATGACCCAAAATGGACACAAATCATTCAGCTTTGCACCTGTCTGTGTGTCTCTCAACTATGCTGCCCCTTCTGATAGTTTTTCTTCTGATTAAGACCTAGATCTGTTTCATTTGTTACATAATGCTACAGCTACTCTTAAAAAAGAGAGCGAGAGAGAGAGGCACGTTTGTTGAAATGTGACCTCTTTAAGTTGGTTTTTATGCATCAAAGCTACTTGACATTTGCCAAAACAAATTTGAGTCCCTTTGGAGGGATTTTTTATGACAAAAACACCATTGATCTGACAGCTGACTCTCTAGGGAAGAGATACTGTAGCTGGCAGTAAAGACTTAATGCTTCTAAAGTCCTCCTTTACTAGTAGTCCCAAGGCATAATGTCTAGGCCTGGGCAAAATAATGGGGAAAAGAAGGGAGGGGGGGGGGAAACAACAACAAACCAAAGCCCAGGCTGGCACAGTGGCAGCTGGGAGTTTGACAGTGTTATGAAGAACTGCAACTGTTGATCAGTGAATTGTTACACTGTTGATGACAGCCTTGCAAATTAATTCTGAAATTAACTGAGGGGACTCAAAGAGGTCCCACTGTTTATCTGAAGGAAGGAGGGCAATGTAAAAATTACCACTGAAGCAGAAATGGAAATGGTTCCATGGTTTTTTACAGCAGAGCAGCTGGCCAAGTGTCGGAGATACGAGCGCCTTTGGAAATTGGCATCCACAAAAGGAAAACGGCTGCTTGAAAAGGAGGTGGGAAACAGATACGGATGATAAACCAAAAAATGGCTGTGGTACTGGTGAGACTGGGGGGAGGGTATCTGCTCTACAGACTGAAGCCAGTTTAACGTTCTTTCCCCTTTTGCAGGGAATCCTGCCATTTGCGAGAAGCAGCTAGGCAGAGGATTCAGTTCCCCAGGATTCTTTGGGTTGAATCCATGAAAGTTTACTATACACATGTGCAGCTTGAGTGGGACCTAATTGATGTGCTGGAGATACAAAGCTCTTAGCAAGCACCTACTTCTGAAAGTGATGGAGCCTTGGGGGAGGGTTGGACTTGATAGCATCACCACTTTTGAGGCAGCACTAGGTACTAGGGATTGGCATGAACCGTGTGACAGACCAAAAGTCAGGCTGAATTCTGGCCAGATCAGGGCTTGGAAGGTGACATTCAGTGTGCATGTGGTCTCCAAAAAATCTCCAAGCTTTTGTGTATGGCTCGGGGTGACTTGGAAAACAAAATCCACACAGAAATGCTGGTGCGAAAATGCTAGACAGTGGTGGGAGTGGTGTTTTCCAGCCATGGAAACACAAATAGGGGTGTTTCCAAAGCTTGACAGGCACTGCTGCCTGCCAGTAACAGAGTTCTCATTTGTTGCAATGGGACTCAGATTTATATAATTGTAGGACGAGCGTGCATTCCCTTTGTTGGTTTTGTGGTTTTGGACAGAGAGGGTTACAATCACGAAAGAGTTTTGCTGCTGGGTGTGGTGGGGGGATTGCTGTGCTAGTTTACTTAGTCAGGAGCCAGGGGGCTTTGCTTTGCCCTGGGTTCCCCTGTGTTGCGATTTGGTTTTTGTTTGCTTGTTTGCTGCAAAGGATGGAAAAATCAGGATTGAATTACTTATTCACATTATAGCATTTTTGTTTTGCGGGATTCTCCTGCATGCTGTCTGCTGTCCCTTCCTTTTCCTTTTCATTGTACTTCACCCCCCACTTTGGGTTGCAGTAAGATGAGGGATTGGGTTTTTTTGTTATTGGAGGGGCTGATGGGGGGGGCTTCAAAGTTCTCTGCTATCTTATCCCCCCCACACACACTGGGCTGCGTTTTGTTTTGGGGTGATCTGTGTTTGTCTTCATTGCCTCGACTTTACTGCTCTCCATTTGAAACCCCCCCCCCACATTGACCTGCTTCTCCTTGGGGGGTGATCTGTATTGGTCAGCCTGCCTCCCTGCACCCACCCTGCCTTGGGGGGCTTGTTCCAGAGTTACTGGAGTGCCTTCCCTTTACTTCCAGCTCTCCATTTGAAACACCCCCACACAATGCCCTGCTTTTCCTTGGGGGGTGTTGCAGCCTGCTGCCCTGCTTGCCAGTCTGTTTCCCTCTCTGGCAACTGACCCACCTGGGCTGCAGTTGGGTTGGGTGCTCGCTTGGTCAGGTGTTTGGTACCATGAGAGGGGACGGAAGGAGTCACACTCGTGGCTGCAGGAGGATGCCATCACTTTCCCCTGTGCCAAGTGGTCATGGGTAACGAGCACAGCTTCCCTCCCAGCGGAGGATGCCTCCAGCACATCATCAGGCATGTGATGGTGGAGGATTCAGTAGAGGGGATGGTCAGGAAGTACCTCATGGAACTCCCTAAGCCTGCCAATTCTGAACCCCCCCCCCCCCCCCTTAAGTACTGGGTGCGCAAGAGTGTCATATGGCCAGACTTTGTTGTGTGGCCATCCATCTCCTTTCCTGCTCTCCCACCAGCATGCAGAGTGAGTGGGTGTTCTCCCAACTGACAGACATCCTCAGCCCCCACCGATCCTGCCTGGACCAAGCCAAGGTGGGTGAGCTGTCCTTTTCGAAGGTCAGTCTCCCCCTGCTGGGCCAATCTGCTCTAGACCTGGCAGAGTAAGATGACAGCTTTTGGCCATCCTCCTATGAGTCCCCCATTCCTTTTCCTCTCTGGGTGATCCTGGCATGCAGCCCATAGGTTGCTCCCCTGGCTCTTGGGTGGGAGGATGGCCGCCTCTGCCAGGTGGCGTTGGGCTTGCCCCACAGCCAAGCCAAACAACATCAACCTCACCCAGAGGAACTCTAATACCTCCTGGAGCAACATCCTCTTTTTAGCACTCAGGGGTCCTTTGGGGCGGAGCTGCGCTCTGCCAGCTCAGGAGGAGCAGTAGGGCAGCCACGGGCCGAATCAGATTCTCTGATCTGATTCGGCCCGCCGCCGAATTGCTGCTGAAATTCGGTGGCAACTTTAAAAGTGGCTGTAGGGGAGGGGGTTTGAGGCAGAGGCTCCAAACTTGCAGGGTAGCTTCTGGGACCTCTCCCCCAAATGTCCACTAAGTTTCAAGAAGATTGGACCAGGGGGTCCAATTCTACGGGCCTCCAAACAGGTTGCCCCCATTCCCTCCATTGTTCTTTATGGTGGGAAAAAAGTAATTTTTTTCTCACCGTAGAGAACAATGGAGGGGATGGGGCAACCTGTTTGGGGGCCCATAGAATTGGACCCGGTGGTCCAATCTTTTTGAAACTTGGTGGGTATTTCAAGGAGAGGCCCTGGCAGCTATCCTGCAAGTTTGGAGCCTCTCCCTCAAACCCCCTTTCCTCCAGCCCCTCATATACCCTATGAGTTTTTGCCCTTGATTTCAATGGCCCACAGGGTATAATGGGGCTGAAACTGACATTCCCTTTCTGACACACTTCCGGTGATGTCAGGGGACGTGGCATATGCTAATGAGTTATGCTAATGAGCTCCTGCACCTCTTTTTCTACGAAAGGACCCCTGATAGCACTACCTCGTAGTATTTGTCGGATGTGACTTGTCATCATTGCATCATTTATTCAGGCTAATTTAGGGGACTTCTAATGAACCCAGGCACTGGGAACAGCCTGTGTTAAATCACCCCATGTAACCCATGCTTGGCAGGTGGATCCTTCCTGGGAATGGGATGTTGGCAGCTGGTTGCAGTCCCCGAGACAGCAAGTGCTGTTGTGTGGTTCTCCTTCCTTGGGGGAGGGGCACACTGTGGTGGAATGGCCATGGGGCAGTGGCCAAGTCTGCCTGGGAAAAATTGTTGTGGAGCTATCCCGTTTCTCTCACAGCTCTGGCAAGGTGATACCTGGAGAGCCGGGCACAGCAGGCCAACGGAGTTCTCCTGGTTCCCAGGGCGTCTTGTCATCCTTCCCAGGCCACATCTGACTCATCAGTGTCACATAAGGTTTAGGTGACTTGGGGGCACTTCCACAGATCCCAGGGCACAGCACATAGCCCACATCAGTTGCCCCAGTACCTGTGCTTGGCAGCTTGGCAGATCCTTCCTGGACATGAGACATGAGTAGCAGTTGGTTTCGGTCACTGATGTCATTGAAGTTCCAGTGTTTTGGGGGGCAACCTATGGTTGGCGGGCCACAGGGCTGGGGTTGGGCTTGCATACAAGGATGCTGATTTGTTGTGACTTTGCCTATCAAAGGTCTGTGATGCGTCCCTTTGCTTCAGGGATCTGGAGCTGTCCCCTTTCAACCACACTGCAGCCAGGGTGATTCTGGGAGCAGGGCAGGAGCCTGGCACAGCAGGCCAACAGAGTCCAAGTTCCCAGGGCAACTTGCCATCCTTTTCATGGCTGTTTTTCCCCGCCCAGGCCATGACTCCTCTCACATCCATCCCCTTCCACTCACACCGCTGGTGAGGTGACTAGTTGTGGGGTGTGCCAGACTTCCTTCTCTCTCCCTGTCCCTAGGATTTGGGTGTTTGCTTATGTGGCAGAGTGGTATGGGAAAGGGTCCGACTGGCCCCACTGTCAAGGTAATTGCCACCACCGTGTGGAGTCTGGACGTTCTTTCTGTTTCCATTTCTTTCCCCCTTGCCTCTTTACTCCCTTTGGGCCCTGACTCAGAGCCATTTACTCGCATGACTCCCGGCCACCAGCCACCCCTGCCATTCGCAGGCAGGGCGATTACCAGGCACACACTATCGGCCCACTGGCAAGAACATGCCAGCATGGAAGAGACCCTTTGTAGTGGCACGAACCATTACATTCACAGGTGTGGGGCGCTGTGGCATCTGCAAAGGCTTGGGGTTTTCAAGGCAAGAGCTATTACAGTCCTGCAGGGCCTGTAAGATGAAAGTGTTCCATCAGGCCTTTGGGTGAGGTGGCAGGCGTTAAACCATCCCCGCAACCCCCTGCCTTTTGTACTTGCCCAATGCCTCCTAGACACTGTTTATCATCTATGGGGCACTATATTTTCGGTACCTCCCACCATCCGATCAAAAGCTATTATAAAGCCGGCTGTTTACTGCCGCCCTCATCCGAGAGGACCTTCCCTTCATTCCCTGGGCCCTGGCCAACCCCTTTCATGCTCCCCAGTGGCACGGTGGCTGTAGCCATCCTGTCTCTCACTCTGCTAGGAAGGCGCTGCTTGCTGGACCAGGCGGGGGCAATAGCCTTGTTTTGGAGCAGGCTAGAAGGTACTGTTTTGTTGGTGTTGTGTGTGTGTGGCGGAATGCTCCACAGCCATCAGTCTTTGCCCACAATGCTGTCAAGGTGATTGCTGGCTGCTTGGCCGACCTTTTTCTTTGGGACCAGGTTGGCTGGCAGGTCTTTCTCCTTGTCATCATTGCCATTATTATCCTGGGGTCAAGCCTTCCCTTTTCACTCACTCTCTGCTGTCAAGGTGACGCTTGATGGGCTGCATGGGCAGTGGGCAATGGAGGCATGTCCATGGGCCCTTTTGGGGAGGATCTACCTTCTTTCCCCTTGTTCCTGGGCTCTGGGGGCCTGGGGGCCCTTTGCCTTGTTAGATGGCTCCCTGTGACTCAGCCCACTGGCAAGGTGATAGCACAGGCTGAGTGTTCCAGGTGTGAGCTTACTGAGTAAAATATCCTGTTATTCAGGCTAGTCATGGGCTCCGGTCCAGGGCCATTCCCCTCTCACTCATCCTGCTGGCGAGGTGACTGCTGTCTGCCAGGGCAGGGCAGTCCTTCTGTGGTGTTGCTGTGTTCTTCAGTGACAGTCTCCCTCTCACTGGACCCGCAAGCTGGAGCCTGGGGGTCAGGCACAACACGTGGCATACAGGGGATCTAGGGGGGTTTCCTCATTTTCAGCCAGGGGTCCAGATCCAGATCCAGCCAGCCGTGCACTCTGGGGTGTTTGCTGTGGATCCAAGTTGCTGGATCCTTTTGGATGCAACCCAGAGCCTGGGTGGGGGGCATGACATACTGCATCTCCTTGTCTCATGTGCCATGGCCACCCATGCCCTTTCACTCCCACTGCTGGCAAGGTGTGGTGCGTGACCTTTCCTTCCAGGGAGCTTGTTGTGGATCGCAGATCTAAATCTCCAGCACTGGTGTCGCCCAATATTGGCTGGAAGGCAGAATCCAGGTAAGGAGGATGGGTTTGGATTTGGAATGTGTGTGTGTGTGGGGGGGGGTTCCTTTTCTCCCAGGATAACCTCTTTCATTTTCCCCATTGGGAAGGTGATCATGGGGCATGGCCAGTCCCAGCTGTGCAGGGGGTCAGCTCAAGCTACTTCATCATGCCCTTCCTTTTGCTGCCTGGTCCTTAACCCCACAACATTCTCCTTTGTTCCCACTCCACTAAGAAGGTGACTGCAGGGCAACCTGTCATGTATCCAGGACATTTGGGTGTGACATGGAGGGTCACAGCTTAGTTGGCAGCCTCTTCATTGTCAAAGTAAGATGGCAGTGCAGGTCGTGCTTCCTTCCTGGGTGTGGCAGGGTCCCCTGATGCTGAGTGACCACCACCAGCAGTGACCCCAGCTGGTCAGTCATGTTAAACTTTTATCCAGTCATCCTTGTCTTCTCTCCTCCTTGCTTGCCTGCATGTCTCCCTTCACTTGCTCTGCTGGCAGGGTGACTGCAGTTTGCTGGTGCAGGACAATTGCTTCCTGACTCTGAGTTCTGGGTGTTGCTGCAGCCACCGATGGCTACATCCATCCTTCTTATGTCAACTGCAAGCTGGAGGCTGGGTGGAAGACACAATATGGCATACAGGGAACTCTGGGGGGGATTTCCTTTGTTAGAGACATCCCACCTTACCCATTCCACTGGCAAGGTATTTGCAAAGAATGGTTCCTGTGGGTCTTACCCTGGTCATTCACTGTGATTCAGTCTGGTCACAGGCTCCATTCCAGAGCCATGCTGGTTGTTGGCAGTAGGTTTGAGCAGGAGCCACCCCCTCTGTTCTCATGATCTGTTCTCTCAAACATGGCTCCTGGGCCATGGGCAGGGCTGGAAAGTTGGCCCAGCTCCATAATCACATTATCCATCTGCAGAAGGAAGGAGGGTCCGGGGAGATGCAGCCACCCATAACTGTGTGGATGGCTCCCAGGCACTGGGCAGGGTGGGAGGGGTGGCTCTGCCCAGCAATCACCTTGACCACGCTGGGAGGGTGGGCCTTGGGACACATAGCTGCTCGCAACCATGTGGGTGGCTCCCGGGCCCCAGGCAGGGTCGGAGGGGCAACCCTGCCCAGTAATCACCTTGACCACGGTGGGAGGGTGGGCCTGGGAACAAGCAGCCACCTGCTGTGTGGGTGGTTCCTGGGCCCTGGGCAGGGCAAGAAGGTTGGCCATGCCCTGCCCTGCATTGCAATGCACTATGTGGGTGGCTGCCAGGCCAGGGTAGAGCAGGCTGGCCCTGTGTTCATTTGGTCGCTGGAGAGAGGATGGACCTTGCACATCCATCCATAACACTGCTGGCAACAGTTCTGTCCCGCATGCTTCCATAGGGAGCGGGTATCCATCCTGGAGAGGTCCACTGCAAGTTTGATGCCTCCCCTCTACTAGGTCACATAGGGTCTGTCCTGTCTGTTCTGTGGTCCAGAACCCACACGTGATAACATTTCCCCAGAAAGCACTTTTCTGGGGGCGCCTTCTTTGGTGGGTTGTAACTTGGACCCCCCAAATCAGGGCATATATGGGGGCATCCCGGGGAGATGAGTTTATGCCCCTACCTCGCACAGGCCCCATTCTATACATTCCAAAATCTGCGCCTGACATCTCCTCGAAAAGCACTGGGGGGCACCTTGTTTGGGTGTCTGTAACTTGGACCCCCCCTCAAGTCCAATCTTATAGATATAATAATACTAACTTACTTTATTGGTTGTTGAAAGGATTAATGGAAGGATGCATGGGAATGGCTCTGTATACTCAAAGGCATCTTATATATATAAAAGGCTTACTAATTTATTCACAATTCCAGGCTCTCCCATTGGCCTTTGAAGAGTACTGCATCACCCACTGGCAGATGAACTGCCACCCAAGAGTAATCAGTTGGCATTGGATGGGTGCTTGGTCCACTCTTCTCTCCCACCCATGGTAGCCTAGGTCACTTTTCTCTGATTGGGCCAGCATTTCAAGGTCATTTGCATATGGAAGCTGATTAGCCCTCACTCTTTTCTGCACCTCAAACTCCCCACCCCCAAGACAGTCGGAACTGTCAGTTGCATATGCAACCTGGTGTATCCTGAGGTAAAATATGTCCTCACCTGCAATACACCACTTCCCTTTCAAAAGAAACAAGCCCAATAACTCAACCGTGCCACACCAGACCACAAAACAACAACAACAACAACAACAACAAAGATCACACCACAAGCAGAATACCAGAATACCAAAGCAGAACACCACAAGCAGAATACCAAAAAATGACAGGAAAAGGTGCCAGCAGTCACCCTATTACTGCCACTGATATGTACCTGATAACGCTTCAGAGGATGGTGTGCAGGTCCCAGGTTCATGTTATAAAAGCTGCCTGGGGGATTATGGACCATCCACAGACTTTCAACCTAACATACCTCACAGGGTTGTTGTGCGGATCATACGGGGGAGAGGAGAATGATGTCAGCTGCTTTGGTTCCCATTGCAGGGAAAGACTGCCCTTTCCCTAGGTAGAGGCTGCAGGGAGGGGGGAGGAGATGTAAACCTGAAGACAGACAGGCAGATAAAGGTAGGCTGATGGTTGCCTGGAAAGAACATACGGTTTCCAAGTCCAGGTTGGAAACTTCCAGGATATTTTAGGGATGAAGCCTGCTGAGGGTGGGGTCTGAGGAGGAGGAAGAGGGGGACCTCAGACAGATACAGTGCCATAGACCCCACCCTCCAAACAAGCCACTTCCTCCTAAAACTATTGTTGCCAATCTCCAGGTGACAGCTGGAGAGCTCTTAAAGGTCTGGTGCTAATTCAAAGTGCTGGGGATATGTTGTGTTCTGGCAGGGGATGCTGTGAGTGTAGAAAATGGATGTGGACAGAGTAGTGTTTTGGAAAATCTTTGGGAATTGTTTGATGCATTTACCATGGGGACCCACCCAAAGCCTCTGGCATTTTCTTACTCTGCTGGCATCAAAACCAATTTAAGGCAAAATAGAGGTATGGAGACTTCTCCATCCTCCTTTGCATCAATCTGTCTTTGTTGGCAACCCTAAGCCTGCCAGCACTCTCAGAGTGACTTCATGCCTCCTGACTGGCATTACTTCACTAGCCCTGGATACTTGCTCCTGTTCAGCAGGAGCCTCCCTCTGGAAGCTGCCTGGGTGATTTTGGACCAGCCACAGACTTTCTGCCTAACCTACCTTGCACGGTTGCTGTGCAGATCACAAAGCGGAAGAGGAGAATGAAGTAAGCTGCTCTGCTCCCCACTAACGAGAAAGACAAAACTGCCTAAGCTGCTGAGAGGGGAGGAGATAAAGAAGTTCTTCAGTCATCATGATATTTTCTAATGTGATTTCACTGTTTCTCTGTAGATCTGCCTACAGGGACTAATGCTCTTCTGTGTAACAACTTTTCATCAAAACAGGCTACTTTGTGCACAATGACAACAGTTCTTCTAACTGCAGCCAGTATGTTCTGAATGCCTGTACACTATCGAGGCACTACCCACTGCTTAGGCATACCTTTACTGCCTCTACCTCCTGGCCTAAAACAAACACCAACAACACACTGCCACACTGTTGGGTGCCAGTTAACAACTCCCACTGTTCTTAGCACAAATACTCATATGGCCACATTTCTCTTCTACCTTCACGTCACTTCTGTCCTGACCTCTATGACTACCTCTGACCTTGCCCCCCTGACACCTGTTCTCTCACAGGGCACATGCAACGACCACCTGCTCAGACGTGCAAAAGAGACACCAGATGATTTGCAAAATGCACAGATGCAGAACTTACTGAACACTGCACCCTGTCATGGCATTTCCAGCCCTACGCATCCCAAAATCCATTCACCAACACTGTGATTATGGGTGCTATAACCTTGCATCGTAAGACCATGGACAACAATTACTCTCTACTACCATAAGGTATGCTGTTCTTCACTCCCACATTAGTTCTGTACACTGCAGAACACTACACTGTGTTTACTCTGCCTGCAAGATACAAAATCATTGACCCCACCGTCTTTCTAGAGCCCACTGTATTTCCCCTCCCACAATGGGCCTTATTCCTAGTATTTATATAATTATTGAGTTTTAATCTTAGTACTTTTAGTTTCAAGTGCTTTGAATTCTTTTTTGAAGTACTGTGCTCTTAAGATCAGAAAAAGAATAGCCACGAAGCCCAAGCTACTATCCTAGTAGTTGCTGTAGTTCTCTTTGTTTAATTTAAATGAATGTTTGCATTTCTTTCACAAGTTTTGTTTTGAAAATTGTTCAGTTGCCCGCTGATGTCTAGTAGGATACTTTCCTCCTCATCTCTTCTTAAAATAAACTGATTCTTTAGCCAAATGAAACAGCCTCTTAAGCACTTAAGAACATCAGAATTGCCTTGCTGGATTACACTAAAGGACTATGATGGTAGGGTACATGTTTTGTATGTAGAAAGTGCCCGGTTCAGTCCTTGCATCTCCTCTGAAAGGATCTCAAAAAGCAGACGTTGCGAAAGGCCTTTTTCTACCTGAGACCTCAATGAGCTACTGCCAGTCAGAGAAAACAATATCACGTAGACTGGCCAATGATGTAACTTGCTATAAACTATGCCTGCATAGTTGAGCATTCTGTTTCCTACAGTGGGCAGCAAGACACTTCTGGAAAACCTACAAGTGTATATCCTTCCCCTGTCATTGTCCTCAGCATTTGGTATACTGCCTCTGAACATGGAGGTTCTATATAGCTGTCGCAGCTAATGGCTTTTACATAGCAAGTTTCCCACTCTCATTGTCAATCGTATCTTCCTCTGAACTTTCCAAAAATATTCCTTTTTTTTTTTTTACTTCTTCTACGTGTGCTGAATGCTGTACACTGAAAACCAGAGGTATATAGCTCAATGCTTTTGTAGTAGCCATTAGCATACGCTTTTCCCATGGTCTGTGTACTTATTCTAAGCATGTGCTTTTTACAATGCAGAACACAAGAGACTTGTTTTGTAAGATTAATGAAGGTCACCAATATTCTCCAAAGGATTCTGATAATTAAGGCTTTGTTTATCAAAAACAAGTTATATTAAGAGCAAAAAAGATTCATGGTAATTATTCATAATCTTAACAATTCAAGTGTAGCCACCTCATTTGTGCATTTAATTCTTCTTGTTAATGTTTTGCATAAATCTGCATAATTACTTGAGTTGCCTGTTGTAATTTTGACAGCTACTCCGTTCATGTGCACTAAAGTATATCAAAAGCTTGAGGTGCTGAATATTTATAATTTTACGTATGTTCTTGGGATAATATTTTTTCAACAATTTTTTGTAATTTAAAATTGACATGGTATACATGGTGTGATTGCCAAACACAGATTTCCACCATAGAGAAGACAAGAAAACAAATCAGCCTTTTTACCCACATGATAACAGCTTTTGGATCTTTTTTTTAAAAAATGCATATGGTATCTTTTTTCATACTAATAAATGTACTTACTTTGATAAACAGATACCTTGGGATTTTCTCCTTACCTTTTTTTTTTTTTTACAGTGTTTCATTTCTGCCCCATCACTTCCCAGCATGTTGTATGCACAATGAACTAGCATGTTCAGTCAACAGGTTAGATTAGAGAGCCAGTTTGCTGTAGTGATTAAGAGCAGAAGTACTCTAATCTGAAGAACTGGGTTTGATTCCCCACTCCTCCACATGAAGCCAGCTGGGTGACCTTAGATCAGTCACAGCTCTCTCAGAGCTCTCTCAGCCCCATCTACCTCACAGGATGTCTGTTGTGGAGAGGGGAAGGGAAGGCACTTGTAAGCCACTCTGAGATTCCTGCAGGTAGCAAAGGGATGGATATAAAACCAACTCCTCCTCCTTCTTCAGCGTCCTACATGAAAGGGCCCTCTGTGTCAAAATTTCACAGTGGCTGAAAGATTTTGTTGTGGCATTGGGGCAGGGAAGCCAGATAACTGCCCAAGATGCAAGCCATGTCCACACAAGTTGATTTCACCCCTGCCACAGAGTTCCCACAGACAGCCCAAATTGATTTTACTGCAGATAAAACTAGTGGGATTGGGAGAGAGTCACAAAACTGTGTCATGAGCCCATGCTGCAGGCTAGACTGGATTGTGTTTGGCAAAGATAATTCAAGCAGGAAAACGGAGGTTTGCTCGCTTATTCAGAGGGTAGAGAGATGTCAACTAGGAATGTATTGTAGCTCTCCACATGCCCCACTGGACCAGTCCCCATGCTGTTGCAACATTCCAAGCATGAGCCCTCTTATGCCCTTGCGTACAAAACCAATCAACTGTATCCTTTAAAACCCCCAAGCATGGTGACACCAAACTATTCACAGCAGGAATGTACAGTGTACAGTATGTACAGTGGCCTGAGGGACAGTGGTATGTTGGTAAGGCATGGAAAGACCTTGATTTAACATAAATGGCTCAGTACTATTTAATGCAGCAACTTCCCCTTAACTGTCCCATGAGCCCCATTTTTTCTAGAGTCTTGTCCAAGGGGAAAAAAACAGTCTGTTGAAACATCCCAGAGTTAAAAGAACTCGTCTCTCCATCTATTACCTGTGCTATGCTGAAACTAAACCTATAGAAGTGCTATTTAAGCTGAGGCCATAAAGATCACAAAGACTGGCTTCTGGCAAACTGTGCAAAATGGAATTGTTCAAGAGGTCTTTTTGCACAGGTAAACAGGACTGGACTGAACTGAAAGTCTCATTGGTAAAGGGATAGGAACTGTGGCCTAAACTACTGTATTGCTACCTATCACTGTAAGTATGCTTTGGATGAGACAGTTCTACACCACAATGCTCCCTCTAAGCTGTGGAGTCTTGTGAGCAAAAATTCTATTTTGTGAGCTACTGGCATTAAAGTTGTAAGCGAGCAATTTGGCTACTGCATAAATTAGTTTGCTCTGGAGTCATTGTCTCTAAGCTAAGACAAAAATGTGTGAGCTGGAGGCTAAAAACCTGTGAGCTAGCTCACACTAACTCAGCTTAGAGGGAACATTACCCCATCATGTTTAAAAGCTCATGCTTTGTTTCAGCTCTGTCTGAGATGTTGGTTTTCAGATTTCTATAGTTCAAACCCTACTGTACCGTTCATTGGATGTCCCATCTGGTTGATTATACTCGGGCGTAGACTTTTTAAATCCCCGAGGGGGGTGGGGGCTCTCTCGTGCGCGTGCGCAAAGTGCGCGCACACGCTCAGGACCATGTCCCCGTTGCTCTCCCCCCCGCCCCAGGGAGCCGCCACCGCTGCTTCCCTCCCCCGGGCCGTGCCCGCCCGCCGCGCTCCCCGCTCCCCTCCCTCCCTCTCCCCACTCACCTCGGGCGGCGGTGTAGGATTGCTGCTGCCTGCAGCCGGGGGCCGGCGTGTCGCCCTTGTGGGCCCCAGGCTCCCGCTCCGCGTCGCGCGCCGAAATTTCCCGGGGGGGGGGCTCAGCCACCCCTGGCAAAATGGAGTGCCCGCCGGTGGCCAGTCAGCTGGCCGTTGCAGAATACCGCCCCAGGGAGGCAGGAGGGCAGGCCGGGGGTGGGGGGGAAGGAGAGGCGGCGACGGCCGGCTGACTGGCTACTGGCGGGCGCTCCATTTTGCCGGGGGTGGCTGAGCCCCCCCTGGGAAATTTCAGGGTGGGCTCGAGCCCTTGAGCCCCCCCATAGTTGACGCCCATGATTATACTTATGCTATGTAATCTGCCTTGAGTCTCAATGAAAATGGTGGATGATGGTGGTGATGATGATGATGAATAATTATCATAGATATTTGACAGGTAGATGGTATTCTGCAATTCAAGATCTAGCCAAGTTCTTAGGAATTGCAAATGTATCTTCACAGGATTCTCGCTGTTCCAAGCAACACTGTCTTCTGGAGCTGAGTTGGTGTTATTTGCTCAATGCCCAGAATGTCCAGGTATTTTTTGAGACTTCTGGGCACTGTCCCAAGGGCTCCAATGACAACTGGCATGATAGTCACCTCCTTCTCTCAGAGACACTCTATTTGTAGGTCTTGATATTTCATGATCTTCTTCTGTTCTTTCTTTTCTATTCTGCTATCTCCTAGGATTACAGTGTCAATGACCAAAACCTTATTTCTCTACAATTATGATATCAGGGGAGTTATGCTCCAGGTATTTATCAGTTTGTAATCAGAAGTCCCAAAGAATCTTTGTTTCATCATTCTTCATGATCTTTTCTGGTTTGTTCTCCCATGAATTTCTGGCCGGTGGAAAGCCAGATTCCAGTGCAACATAGCTGCAACTCTATTGTGATGTTCTTTATAGTTGGTCTGAGCAATTTTACTGCAAGCACTGATCATGTGGTCAACTGTGTCATCCTTTATTTTCCAAAGGTGACATTTGCTGTTATCACTTGTCTTCTGAATCTTGGTTTTCATGCTCTTTGTTCTGAGTGCCTGTTCTTGTGCAGCTAGAATGAGTCCTTCCATTTCTTTCTTCAAGTGCTCATTTGGGAGCCATTTCCAGATATTTTCACTATCAACTTTGTTCTCTCTGCATTTCAAATATTACCGATTCAAGTGCTTTTCCTTCCAGTGGTCAAAGTGAGTTTTGATTTCAATTTTTTTTGTAATCTTTGGTTTTTGCAACTTTAATAAGTTTCCCTTGTATACTTCAGCTAGAAGCTTCTCTGCTTTTCTTGGTGTAGTCATTCAGTGCTCATTTTTCCTCTTCAACTGCTTACTTAACTTTCAGGTCTTCCACCTAATTTTCTTGGTACGTAAAGATAATCAGTATCCCTTCTAGGGTGTAGTGAGTGATGCATTGTCATTATTGCATGAGTTTTGTGCCCACTCCTGAGCTCCTGGAGCAGTGCTCCGGCACGCTCCAGGCCCAAATGACCCCGGGAAAGCATAATAGGGGTATGCAAAAAAAAAAAAATCGATTTTTCCTGCTCCATTATAGCCTATGTGGTCCATTATAGTCAGTGGGCCCCATAGACTATAATGGAAAATCTGGGGGTATCTGCGGCTCTGCTGGGGCTGGTTTTTTTTTGAGGTAGAGGCACCAAATTGGCTCATAGCTTGTGGTGCCTTTCCTCAAAAAACTCCTCAAGTTTCAAAAATGTTGGACCAGGAGGTCTAATACTATGGCCCCCAGAAGGAGATGCCCCCATCCTCCATTGTTTCCAACTGAGAGAAAAATGCTTGAGAGCTGGAAGCTAAAGTCTCTGAACAGCCAGCTAAAATTTTGTGCACCAGCACCCCCTAGCACAGCTTAGATGGAACACTGTCTGTGACTTGACTAGTTCCTTCTTAAGCTCACTCTGATTGTGGACACTTGTTAGGGTTAAAATGGAAATGTCCAACTATAGGAAAGAGAGGAGAATAGGAACATGAGTAAGGAAAGGGCTTTTAAAAACAGCCCCATAGCAAGGCAATTTTCTGGGTGGGGCCAAGATGGGTGGGGTGCACCACTACTCCTTTCCACCAGTCCTTCTCTTTCTGTGTGCCTACTCACATGTATTGTGGCAAGCAGCAATTCAACTGGTGCAGCTATGGAACCTTAGAGATCCTGTCAGAAATCCAGCTGGTGCAGCTATGGCACCTTAGAGGGGCAGCGAAGAGGAGGAAAGCTGCATGCACTGCGTTTGTCATGCTGCACACAAAGACTGTTTCATGGGGGGGGGGGGTCCTTCCTTTGCTGCTTTGCCAGCAAATGCTGGAAAAGTTTAAACACACTGAGATCCAGTTTCCTGGGGGGGGGGGGGGGAATCAGAGCAGCCATCTTCCCAGCTGACCACCTCTTTTCCTTCCCGAGGGAACTTCTCTTTGCAACCCTTTCCTTGCCAGGAGGGGTGCAGAGTCAGTGCAGAAAGGAAACACAATGGCTGGGAGAAGGAGGAGAAGGAGGCGGTGAGTGTAAGCAAGCAAGCAAAGGAGGAAGAGAGGTTCATGAATGGAGGGAGACAAGGAGGACAAGGCCTGAAAAGGAGATATGTGGCTGGATGAGGGATAGAATTGGAAAGAGAGACTCCCAGCATCCCAGGCCGACCAACCATGAGGTGTGCAGGCCTTGTGGTTGTCACCAGTTGCCCCAGAAACAGGAAGCAAGGTGGAGCTGCTCTGACGATGATGGGCGGCTGCCTACTGGCTACTTGGAAAGAGGAGGAGCTGCTCTGCTGAGGTCGTGCAGCAGCTGCTGCTGACAAGAAAAGGAGGTGGAAAACATGCTTCTGCACAGTGTGGCAGAAAAAATGGCAGGGCGGGTTCTCAGATTTGGGGCATTGGAAATTTGGGAGGGGGCATCGCCCATGTGCCCCTAGCTAGCTACGCATACGTATTATCTCTGCATTGAAAGGAAATGGGAGGAATGCTGGTAGGGAATTCCTAGCTAGGTTCAAAAATTGCTTAGAGGAGACAGAGATCTGTGATCAGAACACCAGTTTCCTAAATTTCAGTCAGTAGCAGAGGGAAATTAGGATTGTAGGCTTCTCTCCTCTGTAGCAAGACAGAAGCACTCAAGGTGCAGAAAAACAGCCTCTAGCTAGCTTTTTGGGTGGCAGGGTTAGGAGATTGCAGATCTGTGTAGCTGCTACTGGAACAGAAGTCACAGAGAGGTGGGAAGAAAACAGTCGGCTGGGGTCATAAGTGACCATCCTGGCTGGAGGAGAAAGCACCATGGTAGCCCGCCATGGTTATATGGCATGGTTCTTGCACTTAGTATGGAATAAATTGAGACAAATAAAGTCTATAAAAACAGAATCAGGATGAAAACAACAGGATGGCATGAACAGCACCAGAATTGTGAATAATAACTAAATAAATCAGGGGTTACTAGTAGGGAGGATAACCCTTCGGTAGATCTCCTGGGAACCAGTACTGAGAATGGAGGGGAATAGGGAGTGGATTGCTGTTGGGGGAACAGTATGTATGTGTTCTAGTTCACTAGTCAGGTCAATGCTTAATTTCTAAATAGAGTGATAATGGGGCTTTAATCTCTGTAGCACAATGTGCTGCCACACTGTGAGCTCTGCTTTTTAATTCTAAGTGTGGAGAGGCTTCAATAGTAAGGAAAAAGCTAACTGCATATGCTCAAAGGTATTTACTTATTACCTACTAGGAATAAGGCCTGTTATGGAAATAAATACAAGGGCTCTAGAAAGAGGCTCTGGGAGAGTGCCAAGGCCTTGGGCACTCAATATCAATTTGCTGTGGCAACCTCAGCAGGGTATAAGGACACAGAGTCCACTATTTTCTCCAGGGGAACTGATCAATGCCATCTGGAGAGCAGTTGCAATTCTGAGTGATCTCCAGCCCCCACCTAGAGATTGGCAACGGTGGTTCTCCAAGAGGGAATAGCTGGTTTGGAGGGCAGAGTCCATGGCATTGTACCTGTCTGAGGCCCCACCCCTCTTCAAACCTCACCCTCTCCAGGGTCCATCCCTCAAACCTCCCGGAATTCCCTACCTGGAGTTGGCAACCCTATCTCCTTTCCAGCCAACCATCAACCTACCTTTATTTCCCCCTCACTGTTCAGCTTTCCATCTGTTCAGCTCCCCCCTGCCCATCTCTGGCATGTAGCCTGGGTCAGCACAGGCAGCAGGAGACTTTCCTAACCTCCTGCAGGACTAATGGATGGGCTGAAGTCTATATCGGTAGTGCCCCGCCCCTTGGGAGGGTCCCTCTTTTCCTGCACTTTTTGGCCTTGGGGCAGCTGGGAACTCTAAGTCAGCAGATGAGGAAGCCCCATTCAACCCAGTGAGTGATACCCTTGCAGGCCCCTCTCTGGAACTACAGCTCAATTGAACCTTATGGGGGAACATTTTACCACAGACAGCAGCCATCTTACAAACACAGGTAACTGCCATTTCATTACACCTACCAACAGCCGCTGAGGGGACAGTTAGTCCCTCACAGGAGGCAAGCAGGAGAAGTGTCTTCGTCAAGAGCAAAAGCCGTCTGCCGGAAATTCTGACAGGGCACAGTGGCTGAAGGAGAGGGCGGGGAAGAGGAGCAGACCCATCACCTAGCCAGTGGCACACAAGTACTCACAGCCAGTGGATAGGGACAGCTTCTGAGTGACAGGGCAGGGAGCCAAAGGGTGTGGGAGCTTGTGGAATGTTGAGGAAAGAGTCACATGAAAACTCAATTATATAACAAGGAGAGATTGGTCATCAATGATTCTTTGCAACAAAAGTACTGACTAATATTTGGCTAATTACTTATAGATTTGCCTCTGAATTCCTCACCTGTAAAATGGAACCAATGTTTCTCCAAATAGTATAAATGCATTATTGTACAGATGCACATGTATTTGACCTATAGTTTCAATTCCCGTTCTCAGCTTCTGGCACACCTGAAACTGGTTTAGGAGTGTCTATTTGGATATTTCCAATCTGAAACAGTGCCCAAAATTCTGTGTTTAATTTGGATAAGAAATACCCCTGCTCAGCAAGGCACTCCCAAAATTTCAAGATTCCCCCCCTCCCATGTTATTTTGACTGTTTTCCACCATGGATGGTAGACTGGGCCCCTAGACTCCAGAGGCCACAACTACTTCCACTATTTTCAGTGGCACTAGGCCTGGCATTTAAGCCTAGTTGTCAGGTCTTCCATCTACTGAAAACAGTGGAAGTTGACCTGTCCTCTGTTGTGCACAGACCAGGTCTACTGATACCCAGTATTTCTGAACCCCACAAAGGAATTTTGGAATTGATACCAATATGCCCAAAATTAGAGGAAAACAATCAGCTATGCTGTCAGAATCTTCCTATAACCCTACCCAGTCATGTACATAAGTGATCCATTTTCATTTTTGAAATGTTGGTTGGTATGAAACCTGATCACAGGG
Organism: Lepidodactylus listeri; assembly: GCA_029233225.1. Lineage (NCBI taxonomy): Eukaryota > Metazoa > Chordata > Lepidosauria > Squamata > Gekkonidae > Lepidodactylus > Lepidodactylus listeri. The sequence goes on from JARCFY010000003.1 coordinate 128,156,103, forward strand.
CAGCCACAGTGGAGGATGCCAACAGTAGCTGCAATCACACACACACTAAACAAGCCACTTTCAATCCACTTTCAATGCACTTTCCAACTAGATTTTGCCAGTTCACACAGTATAATCCAAATGGAAAGTGCATTGAAAGTGGATTGAAAGAAGAAGAAGAAGAAGAAGAGAAGAGATTGGATTTATACCCCGCCCTTCACTCACTTAAGAGTCTCAGAGCGGCTTACAAACTCCTTTCCCCTCCCCTCCCCTCCCCTCCCCACAACAGACACCCTGTGAGGTAGGTGGGGCTGAGAGAACTCTTTTCCCAAGCTGTCCTTGAGGGAACAGCTGGTACAGAGCTATGGCTTGCCCAAGGTCATCCAGCCAGGTGCAAGTGGAGGAGTGGGGAATCAAACCCGGTTCTCCCAGATTAGAGTCCGCGCAGTTAACCACTACACCAGATTATTTAGTATGTGTGATCACAGCCAGTGTGACTATGTAGATACCCTTCTGCACCTACTGTCTATATACAGAAAACTACAGGTTGTGCCTTTTTCAAATCCACTTTTGGATCCAAAGAGGTTCCTCAACTTGTTTTACAGTAAACAAATGTCAATACTAATACCAATGTTATTACTACTACTACTAATATTATGGTGAATTTGGCTGTCTTGATTACTACAAATTCCCAACATATCCCCAAGATACTAATAGATGGTCGGGAACTTTAACAAAACAAATTATTTTTGGTGGCTGAACTCTTTCTCCTCTACCTTTGAAAGGAGATGCCCTTCAGCTAGTCAGAGGGGAAGCAGAACAGTTTTGTTATTCTGAATTTTGGCACAGAAAAAAAGCTGATAGTTTAAAATTTGGACTCTGGCGTTGGTTAAAATTGAAACAGAGGGTGTGATGGTTTCCTTTGGGAATGAGGTACAGTGTTAATGACCAGGTTGCATGATTTCAGAGGTCTGCTTGCTTCTAATAGGCTCTGCTTTCATATATGTAAATTAAGTGATTACAGCAACACCATAAGTCTCTGGAGTTTTCATCTAAAAGAAACGAAATCCTTTCCCAGATGTCTCACTGTAAAAAGAAATAGCTTAAAATATAGATAAATTATGTTCACAACATAAAGAAAAAAAATGTTGAGTTTTTAAAAATTGTATTTACTACTTAGTGGTCTCTGTGTGCCTTCTGTGTCTGCCCTGCCCATGAATTTAGCTAATCCTGCAATCATTTCTTGCCATCACTTATTTAATAGAAACCACAAGTACAAAAAATGGGCAATGTATTCTAGCCAATGACGCATTATTTAAAAATGCATTAAACTACAAGTACAAAGAGAGGATGAACTGACTGCATGGGGCCTGGAGATATCCCAGAAATACAGCTGATCTCCAGACTACAGAATTTTGCTTTGTAGTTCAGTTCGTGCCCATCCCTAATCCTACATAAGAAAATACGTATGCCTATCTTTTGTAGCCAGACGTCATGTCTTGCTTACTGAGGTAGCACAATTGGTTATATTCATCACACATGACAGCATATGTGCTTTTCTCTACAAAGCAAAAAAATTATTACAGCTAAAGGGACCCTGAGTCCCTTTAAACCCCTGCTTTCTGTGAAAGCCACAAAACCAGCTGAGCAGCAGGGAGACATTCCCTGCCGCTCAGCGGTTTCAGACTGTCTTGTGGAGTCCCTTTAAACTTTAAAGGGCCTGCAGAAGACAGCCCAGAAAACAGCTGAGCCAGTGGGGAGCAGTCCCCTGTTTTGGACTCTCTTGTGCAGTCTTTTAGATGCACACATTTAAAGGGGCTGCACAAGGGAGCCCAATAGACCTGAGCCCACAGGGAGAAGTCTCCCCACCAGTCCAGCTTTGGGCTGTCTTGCACAGCCCCTTTAAATCAGGCTGCAAAAGGGAGCCCAATGGAGCTGAGCCTGTGGTGAGAGGTCTCCCGAGTGGCCCTGCTTAGGGCTGTCTTGCGCAGCCTGATTTAAAGGTTTCCTACATAGGATGTCTAAGAATCTTTAGGGAGGTGGTTAGAGGAAGTAATGGAGAAGGAGAGAGTAGTCAAAGGCTGGAATGTAACCTCCATATGCAAAGGGCATGTACTTCAGAATGCCAGGTGTAATGTAGTATGCTCTGTGTTCTAACCAGCCTGCCATGTGCTCCCAGGTAATGGCGCCCGCCGCATGGCCAGAGCACATAGTCAGGCAGAGAGGGGAGCTTGAATCTGGAGGAACAATAGACATCTGGGTTCAAAGCCTCCACCAATGTGGGACCTAGGTTCTCCCTGGAGAGCCAATGCAATCAAAGGCTCCTCCAGGGAACCTATGACAAACATGCGCATATGTTAAGCTCCTATCAGGTCTTTTGGGTGCAGCTGAAGGTGTGGCTCCGGCCAGCATATAATGAGGGCCCTGGAGCCCTGGAAGCATGCTTGTTCTGACCATCTACTGGGCATGCTGAATCACTCGATAAAGGCTTCATGATTTCACCGTTCCTGGTCTCCTGAGTCCAGTACTCTTCACCAGTTGCTTTGGGCTGATACTGGGGCCAGCTGTGCCCTTTGTCCAATGTTTGTTGTATTCTCCAAAATATGTGGTTGACCACTGTAGAAAATAGAATGCTGGACTAGATGGGGCCAAGGTCATAGTTCACCTTGGGCTAGGGTTGCCAGCTCTGGGTTGGGAAATTCCTGGAAATGTGGTTTGGGGAGGGGAGGGGAGGGGAGGGGAGGGACACCAGTGCACCATAGAGTCCACCTGCCAAAGCAGCCATTTTCTCCAGGGGAACTGATCTCTGTTACCTGGAGACCAGTTGTAATTCTGGGAGATCTCCAGCTACCACCTGGAGACTGGCAACCCTACTCTGAACCAATCCTTGTGATTTAGGTCTCAAGCACATCCAAGTGATTGTCAGCCGATCACAGCCCATGGAACTCCACTGGATGGGAGGGGCTGAGCCAGCCTCAGCTTCAGACAGGAATTTCATGGCTCTGGACAGGAGCATCAAGCTTAGCCAGGCTTTTATTTGGAGTTTAGCTAGGGTTTGGGGCTCAGCTTAGGGAAGAAAGCTTGTTTTAGTGTGACAATAAGCATCCTGTTAAGGGTTTTATGTGTAAAGGTTCTGTGGAAAGGAGCTCCGTGTGGTAAAAAAGCAGCTTTGAAGCTGCTGAAGTAACCTGTCTGGAGAACCCCTATCTCGGGCCAGCCTACTGACAACCTTACCTTGGGCTAGCCCTGTATAGGTCTCCGTATCAAGTATGTTTGAACTTGTGGGTCACTATATCAAAAGGGCTGAGAACCACTGTGCTATACAACTTGCCCATGTTCAAATGCTCATTCTGTGCCGCTACAATGACTTGCTCAGCAACATGGCAAAGGAAAAAACCCTTCAAATCTGTCCAAAATACTATGGTGCATTTACAGATTGATACTTGTTCACCATATCTATGAAAATAGTAGAAAGTCTTTAGGATTTATTAGGAGATGTGGAAACAGAGTAAAAGAGGCGGTAAATATGTTGCACTCTGGTTTAACGTCACCTGGGCCAGTGGATAGGCTTTGAGGCTTGGGAGGCAAGAAGAGAGCTGGAATCCATAGAGAACAGAGTATGTTCATGAACATGGAACACTTTAGCTCCATGCTGAGTGTTCTTTAGCTGAGCCCAGGGTGAGAAGCAGAATATTTGACTGAGGTGAAGGATAATGACACGCCAAGGGGAATAATTTTAGGAAAGCCTCTTATGGGATTTTATAGGAAATAACTTCTAATAAATAAATACACATTTTTTAAAAATGGGAAATATTTGCATTTGGATGGTATCAAAAATAACCATCACACTAAAAAAAACCGGAATTGAAGATTGTCACTCCAGTCCTGCAATGGAGATATATGAGCAGAAGTAGCTGTCTCACACTGAGGATTGCTTTCATAGATTAGAAACTATATACACAAGTTACACATATATATTCAGGTACTAGTACACAGGCAAGGACTTGTCACCCTTTATCATTTGTATAGTGCTTTAAGTATATAAAAATAATAAGGGCATTCAGAGTGAAGAATTCAATGTGGCCTCAGTTGATACTACATTCCCTACATGATGTGACTGGGAATGTATACCTCCAACCATACCAACACATTATATCTGCACTGGGGCCAAAGTTTGATTTGGCCCCTTGCGCACAAGACTTCCTACAATATAAAAGTTATAGGATTTCCCCATTTTTCGCTATCAAATATTTCCAAAAACTATGACCTAAATTAAAAGGAAGGATCTATAAAATGGGCTGCTGAACAGCAAAATATATTAGGAGTTGATTTAAGAGTACAAGGATTTTTTAAAAGCACCAATATCTTTTGCTCTAATGAGCACTCAGACATAAATGGAGAAAAAATTAAAAGGTTGTTATAAGTGGGGGTGGGGGTGTACACGCAGTATGTGTTGTGCTTCGTGGCGAGCGGGGGTAAGGGGGGGACTGAGTGAATTTAAATAAGGCGAAAGGCATTGACTCTGCGGCTATATGCATTAATTAAAAGAAGTTTGTTAAACTAAATTTGAAAAAAAACTTCTTTAATTGTGTTTACCCAAAAGCCTTTTCTTCCCTAATTTAAATAGCATAAACATCTGGACTAAAGCAATATTAGAATCATGGCAGTAGTCAAGCAAATCTTGTGGAAAATAATGAAATTAGATCCCTGGTGTTGTGACAGAGACGGGGCAGGATACATCAGTTCGATGTTAATAAAATTTCCATGAATGACTGAATACAATTAAGAAATTGTCAGTTGCGGCAATGAACTTTTGTAGCTCGTAGATGTTTGCATCATTTGATTATGCTGGCAATTTAAAATTGTTTGTTAGTGTCTGTGTTGGGATATTAATTATGACCTTTATTACAGCCCACAATTAAACCAGTCATACAGCAATGAGCTGCCTGCTTCTTGACGGTAAAAAGATCTGAACTGTTTAGAGTTCGTGTATGGGGGGGGGGGGGGGCAGTCTTGCCAAGCGTTGACCGAACCTGATCTTTCAAACTGGAAATGATTTGAAATAATGTGGGACATTAAATAAATAAATAAACAAACAACCCTAGGATGAATGAACAGACACAAAACCTGGCACAGCCAGGTTGAGTCAGTTTTTCATTCATAAATGCTAATTCTGAAAAGAGATGCAGTGGAGTAGTGACTGGAGTGTCAGAATGAGAACAGGAAGACTTGGGTTCAGATGTTCACAGATGCTTTCAGGAGCTGATCAGCCCTGGTTATTATTTGGATGGGAGACCACCAAGGAAGTCCAGGGTTACTACACAGAGGTAGGGAATGGCAAACCACCTCTGAACATCTCTTGCCTTGAAAATGCTTTGGGTCATAAATCAACTGTGACTTGATGGGAAAAAATGTATTAAGAAAAATGAGAGGTATGAAAAAATGAGGCTTAATATGTAGTAGGGAGTCTTTAAGTAGTGGGATGTGCTTAATATTGTATTTTAGAAATACAAACATGCAGGGGTCATTTCGAGCAGGAGCTCGGGGGAGCGCAGCTCCGGGAGTTGGTGGCAGCCCCCCCCCCCACGGGGGAATGCCCGCTTGTGTCATGGCTGCAGCAAAATGACCCCGTCCCCTGGAAAGGTCCTTGTTCCTCCGACCAGTGTCCTGAAGGCTTCAGCCACCACTGAAACTATCCTCCCCGAATAGTGGTATTTCTGAGGCTTGGATTAGTAGTTGTCCCCCCCCCCCCTTTTTCCTTCTGACATACTTTGGGTGATGTCAGGGCTGTGTGGCATATGCAAATAAGTTATGCTAATGAGTTATGCTAATGAGCTCCTGCACCTCTTTTTCTACGAAATAACCCCTGCAAAAATGACTTGCTGTTTTTCTGAACTCCAAGTCTTGTCATCAAAACTTCATACACTCACCCTTTCACAAGCTGACCCCCCCCCCCAGTAATTACCCAGGATTTAAAACACAAATATCAGATTTTTGTGCAATTTTAAATTTTAAAATTAAACTGCCTTGAACTTTGCAAAATATCTATTTATGTTACACTGTAGCACACCATTCGCACTGATGTTCAAGGAGGATTACGAACAGTTCAGAGACATCATAAAACATCCAATGGTGACGCAATAGAATTAGGATTACGGCATTAGAAAACAGTGCCTACAAAAAAATACAATTATCTAAAGCATCACATACCATAATACAAGAAAGGGGATTACAAAAGTAGACTATAATGCAGTAAGAGCAAGGTGACAAACACATACCACAGACTAAAACCATAGAGTTTCACTTGAATTCTAGAGCTCAGGTTGCCAGTCCAAGTTTAGCAACTGGAGGGAGGTTTATCTGGCAGGGGGTGGCTTGCTGGCAACATTGCAGTGTTGCTGGTAATACCATGACATAACTTCTGATTTGACCTAAAAATGATGCCATTGTGTTACCTGTGATGTTCTAGCATTCACCCCCAAAGTTTTAAACTTTAAATCATGCTATTTCTGAGTCATGCTTAGGGTTGCCAGGTCCCTTATCTCTGGTGGTGGGGGGCTTCAGGGGGCATTCCGGGGGGGGGGGACATAACACAATGTTCCTGACATGATGAAGTGATACCATCATGCCAGAAACATCATGAAGGGATGCTCTGGTATTTGGGTGAAACTCTATGGCTTTTTGCCCTCAAAACCATAATGTTTGCTCAAATACCAGAGCATCCTCTGCACAACATTTCCAGTGCAACAATGGCACTCCTGGGTGATGTCATTGTGTCGGGGTGGTACTTCTAGTTTTACATCATTTGGGGGTGGGCTTTCCCCTCTCCGACCAGCTGGCCAGACTGGGGGGCTGGGATCCCAAGTCATGCTAGACAACAAGTCATGGCACTGGGAGACACTGATTCCCCCCCCCCCCCCATTTCCCAGCCAGCACCAGTGGCTGGCAGGAAGTCTCCACCCAAGCCTAACATGGTGATGCCACTTCATTCCAGAAGTGTTGTTATGACACTGGCCCAATACCAATTATGCTCTCCCTACCCCCAGCACTTGGCTGTCAAGTCAACCCTAGTTTAAGTAGTTTGGGGGAGGGTTACTAGGCAATGACTGGCATCTGGTGGGAGAGTTGTGTTTATGGGGGGTAGCGTCCAAGGGGAAAAATTTTTAAAAGACAAATAAAGTCTTATCTACTTATAGGAAATTCTTACCTTAAAATTCTGGGCTATTTCTAGATCTACCCAAATTAGATTCCTAGAGCTACCCACTTCTAGCAGCCGTGGGCAACAGGACTTGGGGGCAGGGGATTCCTCACCCACCTGGGGGCTTGGCAATGTTATATGGAGGGCATTTCTGATTGAGTAATTTCAGGCCCGTAAAAACAGTGGGGTCTACAGTGTCCCAGCACCCCCACCCATGGGTGTCAACTATGGGGGGGGCTCAGCCACCCCCGGCAAAATGGAGCGCCCGGTGGCCAGTCAGCCGGCTGTCTCCGCCTCTCCTTCCCCCCCACCCCCGGCCTGCCCTCCTGCCTCCCTGGGGGCAGGGAGGGAGGGGGGTGGGGAGCGCGGTGGGCGGGAGGGCCTGGCCCGGGGGAGGGAAGCGGCGGTGGTGGCTCCCTGGGGCGGGGGAGAGTGGCGGGGACATGGTCTCAAGCGCGTGCGCGCTTTGCGCGCGCGCATGAGAGAGCCCCCCCGGATTTAAAAAGTCTACGTCCCTGCCCCCACCCATTTGCCAGGCACCTCCACCAATCACCTGGAGCAGGAGGGGTAAGGAGGAGGCCTTCTTGCCCTCATTGGTCATCGGGTGACTGCCTGTGTCATCCAAATTGGGGGCTGGGGCTGAAGCGTGGAAAGTTTTGGGGAGTTCCAGCTCTATTTAAAGCTTGCTGTGGCCGGTGGCTCCATTTAAAATGTGCTGACTGTTTTCCAAATATTCCTAACTTGGTCACTTTTCTGAATCCCATGGTGTGGTGGCTCTCTGGTCACCCCTTGCCCTGTGCATGCTGTCTTCTGCTTGGTGAGTCCATTTGGCTTTCCTGCATGCACGCAGGATGCAGCTTCTCCTCTCAGGATTCCCCCTCCTCCAGTCAGTCATGGACTGAAAAGTCTCCAGTTCTCTCTCCTGTTGGGGACTGAGTTTCTACTCCCCCTGGAGGGGGGGTCTTACTTGAGCAGCTGTATGGGCATTTGCACCTGGGAGGAGAGGAGAGAGCAGGAGGCAGTTGCAGGAGCTCTCTCTGGATTGGAAAAAGAGGGGTGGTGGTGGAATTGCCCTAGCAGCTGAGATGATCCAGCCAGGCAGGGCAGCCTCTCCTTCCTTCGGCCCTCTTTATGGGGTGTGTGTGTGTGTCAGTGTGTGGAGGGAGTGAAAGGGTAGGGATGGCAAGCTGTAGCCAGCTTTGGAGAAAGGGGGCAACTATTCCTGATGTCTATTTAATAACCCCCCCTTCACAAAAGAGAATAAGGATGCTGTTATGGTGGGAGCATGTTCCTGCCCTAGGGCTGCCAAGTCCCCGGGTAGGGCGGGGGAAGCACCGATTTTTAAAGCTTTCTCCCGCTTTTTCAGAATTGGCAACCAGGGGAGGCAATGGCTGCCAGCAAGGAAACGTCGGAGCCTGGCCTGGCCTCTTAAAAGGGAAATGTCTGCAGAGAGCCTGCCCTGCAGTAAAAAGCCTCAACAGACATTTCCCCTTTAAGAAAGAGCAAGAGAGTGCCGCCCAGAGAGGCTCTTTCTGCTGAAGGGCCTGCTTTTGCATGTGGCCTGCTGCTGGAGTAAGCTGCTTGGGGTAAGCTGCTGGGGTCTGCCTGCTCTTTTCCTTCTCTCTCTCTCCCCCTCCCCCTTTCTTTCTTTTTTCTGTCTGTCTGTCTGTCTGTCTCTCTCTGTCCCCATCCAGCAGAGGTCTATCAGTGGCTATTATAGCCACAAGGTCTAAATGGAGCCCTTTGTCTGGGGCAGTGATGCTCTGCATTCTTGGTGCTTGGGGGGCAACAGTGGGAGGGCTTCTGGAGTTCTGGCCCTGCTGCTGGACCTCCTGAGGGCACCTGGTATTTTTGGCCACTGTTGTGACACAGAGTGTTGTACTGGATGGGCCGATCCACTGTGGCTTCTCTCCTGTTCTTATGATATGAAAATCATATTTAGCACTTGTGCAGCACTTAGTGCTTCATATTCTGCCGAGATGAGGAAGGATTCAGTAGGGCCGTTGCTCAGTGATAGAGCATCTGCTTGACATGCAGGAGGTATCAGCCTCTTCAGCTAAAAAAGGATCAGGTCATAGGTGACATTAAAGATCTCAGCCTGAGACCCTGGAGAGCCACTACCAGTCTGAGTAGTCAGTACTGACCTTGATGGACCAATGGCCTGATTCAGTATTAAATAAAATGATTCCATGGCACTGCAGGGTTTTGAGCCAGGCTCTCCCAGATCCCAGCCAAACAAACTGACTGCTACATAACACTGACTCTTGTTCAGCGACAAAAAACAGTGGCATAAAAGTCACAGTCTGCGTAATGCTGCTTGCAAGCCTATAAAGCTCAAGGCAGCAGCAGAAGCTCAGTATTAGGAAACTTCATGAGTTCATGTGTCAGCATGTGGAAGCAACATCACAGGATGTGACATCACAAAATGATGTCACTTCCTTTCTCCTGGCTCCACCCCCAAAGTCTCCTGGCTCCACCCCCAAAGTCCTCAGATATTTCCCAAGTTGGACTTGGCAGCCCTATCCTGCCCAGAATCATTGGTGGATGCATCAAAGGCTGGGAGAGAGCTGATGAGTTCAAAGGGGATATGGGTAGGGAAAGGGAAGGGGGGGGTGTTCCTCAGAAGGCAAACAGCTGCTGAACTGAGTGGGGGGGGGAGAGAGGAAAAGCCCCCTCCCATCCAGTTCCTTCCACTGCCTTCCATTTGCTCTTTCCACGAAGACACTTTTAGCAGCTTCTCTCCATTGCTGGAAGAGGAAGGGGGGTAGAGAGAAAAAAGATGAAATATTTACAGGGACAGGGATGATTTGAGGAAGACACCAGTGCTGGGGGAGGGTGTTAAAAAGACAGCGATCGCCACTGAATTTTTTTCCATAAGGTTTGTTGAGGGTGTAATCCCACCAAAAACAAAGAGGCAAGAAGACCACTGTGGCCTGATCAATCATGCCCCTCCAGACCTATTTTTAAAACATCCCCCCTGGTGGAGAGCTGTGCTCTGGAGAACTCAATCATCTTCAGCTGTTCTATGTTTTTCACTCATCCTGATAGCTGATAAAGAGAGGAACTCTCTATTAGTATTTAATTTTAAGCAGAGCATCTCCTTGGCATGCTTGTCCTTGTTTAAGGTAATGAGGGCAGGGGGGGTGTTCCCTCCCAGGTTCAGTCCTTGGCATTTTCCAGTTAAAGAGACCAGGCAGGCAGCAGGCCGACCCTGAAGAGCTGCTGCTAGTCTTAGTAAACAAGATGGATGGACCAATGGTCTGAGTATCAGGCAGCTTCATGTGTTTTCATGTGTCCAGTATAACTCTGCTTGTCTTTAAGGTAATTTTGTGGAGGTTTGTTTATTAGCTTGTAAGACCCCGAAGAGACACTGCCAGCCTGAGCAGGCAATTCTGACTCCCCCTGCAAGAGCAATTGTTTGCAGCTGGATAGGCACGTGCCACCAGTATGTAGGGCTGCCAAGTCCAACTTGGGAAATATCTGGGGTCTTTGGGGGTGGAGCCAGGAGACTTTGGGGGTGGAGCCAGGAGAAAGGAAGTGACATCATTTTGTGATGTCACATCCTGTGATGTTGCTTCCACATGCTGACACATGAACTCATGAAGTTTCCTAATACTGAATCAGGCCATTGGTCCATCAAGGTCAGTATTGACTACTCAGACTGGTAGTGGCTCTCCAGGGTCTCAGGCTGAGATCTTTAATGTCACCTATTACCTGATCCTTTTTTAGCTGAAGAGGCTGATACCTCCTGCATGTCAAGCAGATGCTCTTATTACTGAGCAACGGCCCTACTGAATCCTTCCTCATCTCGGCAGAATATGAAGCACTAAGTGCTACACAAGTGCTTAATATGATTTTCATATCATAAGAACAGGAGAGAAGCCACAGTGGATCGGCCCATCCAGTACAGCCCATCCAGTCCAACACTCTGTGTCACAACAGTGGCCAAAAATACCAGGTGCCCTCAGGAGGTCCAGCAGTGGGGCCAGAACTCCAGAAGCCCTCCCACTGTTGCCCCCCAAGCACCAAGAATGCAGAGCCTCACTGCCCCAGCCAAAGGGTTCCATTTAGACCTTGTGGCTAATAATAGCCACTGATAGACCTCTGCTGGATGGGGACAGAGAGAGAGAGACAGACAGACAGACAGACAGAAAAAAGAAAGAAAGAGGGAGAGAGAGAGAAGGGGAAAAAACTGGCAGAGGCACTTACTTCCATTTAGACCTTGTGGCTATAATAGCCACTGATAGACCTCTGCTGGATGGGGACAGAGAGAGAGAGAGACAGACAGACAGACAGAAAAAAGAAAGGGAGAGAGAATGAAAAGAGCTGGAAGAGAAACTCACCTTGCCAGCCACATGCAAAAGCAGCTCCTTCAGTCCCTCCTTAATCTCTGGGCGGGGCTCTCTTGCTGTGGAAGAAGCTCTCTTGCTGACTTCTTAAAGGGGAAATGTCTGGCGAGGCTTTTTAATGCAGGGCAGGCTCTCTGCAGACATTTCCCTTTTAAGGCAGCCATTTTGTCCCCCCGGTGGCCATCTTTGGAAAAGCGGGAGGTAAGCTCTAAAAATCGGTGTTTCCCCCGCCCAAGCGGGGGACTTGGCAGCCCTACCAGTATGTGATGCATTTGCTGGCAAGTCAGTCCTTGCTTGCTAAGATTGCCTTGGTTGTATATTTGCAACACCCACACTTGCCCATGGGTGATGCCTCCAGTCTGAGTGGGCTTCTAGTTTCATTCTCACACCTCTTTGTTCACTCTTGCATTTACGTGCCAGTTTGCTGCTCTCCAATGATCTTACCGGCCACCTGATCCAACTTCAGCTCTGCATATGCACCTTGGCTCTGAGTGGCCGCTCCTAGTGGCTGCCCCCACCCTCTTTTTATGATTTTAAGATAACAATAGTCACCATCATTAACAAGGGAGTGCAAAGAACCATTAAATAAAGGTAGTAACACTTAAGGCCTATTCCACTCTCCACTGTATTATATAAAAGCTTCTCTCTCCACTGTGCTAAGGTGCCCAGTCAACAAAAAATATGCACCCTGATCAAAAAATTCCAGGATTCACCCCTGAGTAACCTGCACAGGGGGAGGCAAAAGTTAATCCCCCTCATCCTCCTCACCTACACCTGTTTCTTAGGACTAAATTACACACGAAGAATTCATTTACAGAATGAGTTTAGAATCATAGAGTTGGAAGGGACCTCCAGGGTCATCTAGTCCAGCTCCCTGCACAATGCAAGAAATTCCAACAATACATGTAGTTTGGCCCTTGGTGTTGTGAGGTAACAGCAATGAACTAATGTCATGTTCACTGTCTGATCTTTTATACTTAACTGACTGCTTTCAAGGATAAATGGACATGAAATCATTTCTTCCTAACACACATTTTCTCTAATCCTTGCTCCTGTGTGCTCTGGAGCAATCCCTAACCATACAGAAATCCCTGCTTTCAACGTGGCTCAGGCAAGCCATGACTTGAAATTACCGCATTTGCCTGGCAACAAAATATTGCTCTTTCTGAGTGTTGGGAAAATTCTTGGTTTCAGATGCTACATGTGGCATACAGTGCATCATCTCTGGCCTTCTTCTCATCTTATGTGCACAACATGAACCTATGGTAACACAGCTCCTTCCTGTGCCACGAAGGTCACAAGAGATGCCTTGAGTCATAGGGGAGAAGCCAAGGCTACAGCTTCCTCCCTTGGCCAATTTGTTACACCCTTCCTTTAAGGGACATATAGTAATTTATGTGGTTCTCCACTTTCCATAAAGCCTCACCACCACCCTGTGAGGTAGATTAGATCTACTCTGTGAGTTAAAAGAGAGAGCGAGGTGAAGTGCCTATTGAGTTTCATTGTGGAGTCTAGGTCTGTGAACAGATCTCCCAATGTTTTCTCTAATACTGAAAAAGCAGCTGCAGAGCTCCTTGATTTGGACTGGATCAATAGAGAAGGGGGTTAATATTCTACTCTGTAATAGAAATCACTCTGTGAAGTTGCTATGGGTTGTGATGGGGCGGGGGGAGGCAGGTGTACATATTTAAATGTGTCCTTTTTCTTTACAGTGGTTAATTTCTAGCATGGAAACAAGGCGAAGGGGAAAAGATTAATCCTCCCCAAATGCCATAGTCCTGATTCAAGTTACTTCCCTTCCCCGGCTGGTTTAAAATTTTGAATAAAATGTCAAGAGAGTAAATCCCATAATGTACAATTTGGCCCACACTCTCTTAGGTGCTGTGCTACGCAACCTCTCCAGTTATATGACTAGCAACCAGACCTGGTAATATGAGAACCTACCTGTAACCAGGAAAAAGTGTTGAGCAATCTCATTTAGTAACAGTCAGACAGATCAACAGATACACATTAATGGCACTGAAAAGATGAAAACAAGCAAATGATGAAACAGGAGAATATATCAATATGTTAAGGCAATTTATATATAGTGAAGCTGAGATTTTGAGGCAAACTAGATGGGGGAAGAAGTTGTTTAGAATGTATTTCACATTTTCATTTATGTATGCTTGTGGTTTTTATATACTATGTCAAAGCCTGATTTGGGGCTGCTATTAATTTTTCAAAAGGTTTCACTACAACTTATTTAAAAGTAGAGTAAACAGTAAAATATATAAAGTCTAACATGACAGAAACAATCTTCACAGTGAGCAGTCACATACAGGTGGGGCTGCCAACTCTAGGGCCACGGTCACACAGCCCCTTAATGCGGGAGGAAGGGCTGCTTCCTCCCGCATTTAAAGGGGCCGTCCACAACGGCCCGCGGCGAGTCCCGCAGTGAAGCGGGCTCCAATGCGGGTTGCTCCCGCATTTACCGACCCCGGGAAAAAGTAATGTTTTCCCGGGAGTCGCGGGAGCAACCCGCATTTGAGGTTATCTGGACAGCCCTCTCTCGCAAGCATTGCGAGAGCAGGGCTGTCCAGATAGCCCCGCCGGCCATTTTTCCCCCACTCTTTTACACTTGGGCGCATGGCTATCCATGCGCCCAAGTGTAAAAGAGTGAAAAAAAAACCCCGACTTACCCTGGCGGATGGCAGGTCGGAGGCCGCCACCGCCACTTGCAGTTCAGCTGGGGCCGCCTCCATCGCCTCCATCGGCTCAGCTGAAGCGTCTTCAGCGGCGGCGGCCGCCGCGACCGCCGCCACCCTTTCCGCTGCCACCGCGGCTTCCTTAGCTGCCCCCACTTCCGCCGCCGCCGCGGCTGCCGCGGCCGCGGCCGCAGAGGCTATTCCTGCCGCGGCCGCCGATCCCGAGGCAGCAGGGGTTGGGATGTTTAGACATCCCAACCCGCTGTTGAAAAAAGTGGCCCCTTTAAATCCGGGAGCCCTCCCGGATTTAAAGGGGCCGTGTGACCGCGGCCTAGGTCTGGAAATTCCTGCACTTCTGGGAATGCAGTCTGGAGAGAGGAGGAAGATCAGTGTCGGAGTAAGACGCTGCCATTTTCTCCAGAGGAATTGATCTTTGTTGTTTGGAAATCAGTTGTAGTTCTGAAAGATCTCCAGGTCCCATACAGGCTGTCCAATAAACTCTGTTACAGGTGCTGCTGTCATATCACCAAATAGCAGGGTTGTCAACCTCCAGCCGGTGCTTACAGATCTCCCAAAATTACACCTCTAGACAACATAGATCAGTTCCCCTGAAGAAAATGGCAGCTTTGAAAGGTGGACTCTATGGACTCTATGGGATTATACCTTCCTCTACCCAAGCTCTCCTGTCCCTAGGCTTCACTCCTCAGATCTCCAGGAATTTCTTAACTAGGGATAGGCATGAACTGCATTTTTGTGGTTTGGTTCAGTTCATGAAATGAACTGGTTCATATTGGTTTATGATGCATTTAAAGTTTAAGCCCCTGCTTTCTGCTCACTGCAGCTTTTTGCTGGGAGTAGAAAGCAGGGGTTTAAATGGCTCCAAGCTGCAGGGAGCAGAAAGCAAGAGGCCATTTAAACCAAATACCTGAGTGGTGGGGAGTTCCCCGCTGTTCAGCTATTTGGTTTAAACAGCTTGGAGCCATTTAAACCACTGTTTTCTGTTCCCTGGGCAGGAAGCAAAAAAGCAGGAAATGGCTAGAAGCCATTTAAACCCCTGCTTTCTGCTCCCCATGACTTTTCATGAAAAGCAGAAAACAGTGGTTTAAATGGCTCCCAGCCATTTAAATGCCTGCTTTCTGCTTTTCATGAAACACCATGAACTGCATCAAAATTTGTCAAAGTTGTAGTGATTCTTCAGTTCATGAACATTACTCTGCAAACCATGAATAGGCCAAAGTTTGTGACAAACTAAACAGTCAGTTTATACACATCCCTATTCTCAATCTGGAGTTGGCAGCCCAGTTCACACAGAGGCTCCTCCATATGATCCCAGTGGAAGTCCCCTAAACTCCTGAGGCAATCATGTAGGTGCCTCTGCATATATTAATTGGGCCAACTACGGTATAGCTATCCCAGCTTACATGGCAACGAAACTAAATTATTCACTTTGTGTGAATTCGTTATGTTTGGAAAATTGTATCGATCTACTCCAGAGCAGTGTGCCTTGAGGCCTATCTTCTCAGGATCATACTAGCTGATCTGGTAACTGGGAGACTGTGTGGGGCGTGGGGGCAGTCACCAGCGATGACATGTCACTTCTGGGAAAACCTGGAAGAGACATCATGCCTCTTGAGGAATCAGTAGAAATTCTATGGTTTTACTATAGTTCTCAGTGATTCCTAGAGAGATATGGCATCACTTCCAGGTTCCTCTGGAAAAGATGTCACCTCATCATTGATGGTGATTTAATTCTGCCTCCCCCCCCCCCACACACACACACACTGGCCACTGAAGTGCCTGTGGCCATATGGATCAGGGAATTAGGGCTGCCAACAAGCCTGGATAAAAATATTCTGGCCTTTTAACAGAGGTTTATTGTGTGGAAATGGGCAATGGAAGCTTTTCATGGCAGGGAGGTAAATATTGACAGGGCAAGGAAGCAGATATTGATGAATGAAATGTTGACTCTCAAGTTTATACCTCAAAAATCTTATTGGTCTTTAAAGTGCTGCTGGATTTGAATCTAGCTGGCCTACTGCATATCAACACGGCTACCCTCTGAAAATGTTAAATGCATTACTTTGAAGCATACTCTAAAGTGGTAAAATGCTTAGCAGTATATTACCACCGAGCTATAGGATGACCAGAAACTGAAAAAGATGGGTGTCCTGTATCTTTAATAGATGAATATGAGAGGTGCTTTTTGGCAGAGGCTGTTTGTCATGCATGGATGAGAAAAGCTGCACCTGCTGAAATCCCCTTCTTTACGTAGGCATTAAAGATACAGGAATCGTCTTCTCTTTCATACCCTGTCACTTCTGTGAGCAATAGCTCCTTTAGGACCCTAGCTTTAGAAAGGTTTTATCTGGCCCTGTCTTATAATCAGTTTGCAGTTAATGTTTCCCTTTGTTTTGCTTCTAAAAACTTGTATTTAACTGCTTATGCACAATCCAGTCATTTGGGTGTCATCTGAAATGCTCTGAGAATTGCACTGAATTTCTGACCCTCTCTCTCAGAAGACAAAAGTGGACCGCTCTTCCTGGAATCCTCCAGCTCAAGAGAGACTGAAGCCCTTTTGTAGTCAGATTAGCACGGCAGAGCCACAAGAGGGAGTGCAAGTCCATGGGGTGGTGTTTCTCAACAGTTGGGGTGGCAGATGGGCTGGCAAAACTCAGTTGTGGGGGTGGAGGACAGCACAATTCACTCCTCCATCTTCTGAAGGATCTGTTAAGCACCAAAGACAAATGTGTAGTTTGGTAAATTTTCAAATTTCAGTTGTTTTTGTTTTCCCACATACCAATTGCCCATCTTCCCCCCTTCCTGCACTCCCCCATTAAAAGCAACTATATCTTAATGCTCAGATGAACAACTCCCACTGCTGCAAACCTAACTCAGAAAGGTGGGTCTATCAGGCAAAGTTAGGAAAGAGCTCCAAGCTTGGAGGAATGTCCAGGGAGTGACTAGTAGGATCCTGTCCTGATGCTGACCCGAGAGAGAGAGAGAGGGAGAGAGAGAGGGAGAGAACCAAAATAGAAGAAAGGTTGAAACTAGTGTTCATATCAAATCTAAGTAAATATTCTAAAGGTAGCCACCAAAAGTCTGGGTAGGCAGATTAAACACGAGTGTTTGCCCCCCCCCCCCAAATGATTCTTCACCAGACCTGGATAGCCCAGGCTAGCCTGAGCTCATCAGATCTCAGAAGTTAAGCTGCATCAGCCCTGGCTAGAATTTGGATGGGAGACCTTCAAGGAATACCAGGGTCATGACACAGAACCAGGCAATGGCAAACCACCTCTGAATGTCTCTTGCCTTGAAAACCCAACCAGGGGTCACCATGTGTCAGTCGCGACTAGATGGCACTTTCCACCACCAAATGATAGTTCAGTGGTGGGAACAGCCACCTCTCCATACATTGCTAACACGCCCCACATGGTTCATGTTTCTTGCATAGTCTCAAGCTCTCTGTGGGACAAGAAATTTAGAGCAAGCACAGAGTCTCCTATAGTATAGTGCCATACATTTGCCATACAACTGGCATATACAGCAAGATTATCTTTTGGAATTGTGACTCCAAGTATTACCTGGATCTGCTTCCTTCTTATCTGTCTCCTGTACTCTGTTTTCTTTTTATCCCCCCCCCCCCCCATTCAGCCATTTTTTTTACCTCTTACTGTATGGGGCTGAGTGTTCTGGTAGCCAGCTGCCTTCCTGATTTTGTTTTCCTGTATTGGGTAGGCTGCAGTGGGGGAAAAAGATGGAGGAGGAAAAAGTGGCCCATCTGGATTTTTGTTAGTTCAGTTTTAATAAGATGGATAAAAAGTTTAATAATAAGAAAAGCACGGAGTGGTTACGGCAGGTGGAAGTCAACAGGAGACATCAGGATACGAAGCGTGAGGATTTAAGAATTATAGGCACAAAACTGGGGTGGGGGGATATTACAGGGTACCTGGTCATCCTGGGTCTCATGGAGCTGGACAAGCCATGTGATTTTTAGGGTTGCCACCTACATTTGTTAATTGTCCTCTTGTGGTCAGGTTAGCATTACACTGATTTAAACAGATCCTGTTGCTTACTGCTTTTCAAACCCAGGGGGAAAAAAAAAACAAAGTGAAATTTGAAACCAGTGTGAAATGAGTGTAGGAAAAGAGCAGCAGTCAAACTACTTCAGAGGGGAGGTGTAGATTTGACCTTAAGCAATGCAACATGGAAAACTATCACAGGGAGGGGATTCAGCTCCTCTTATCTGTGCACTAAGAGTGACCTCTCCTTTACCCTCTTGATCTATATATCTGTGTTTGAATAGCTTAAGCGAGCACTCAAGAGCTAGTTTCTGTTTTTTCCCCTCAAGGCTTGTATGTGAGGGGCTTCACTTAGGTCTTGTTGTATCTCTTTCTCTCTGTGTTGGTCTTCCAGTAAGCCTCTTCTCATCTCTAAGGGTTGAATCCCAGCTGGATGCAGTAAAGAGACCTGTAATTAAAGCTATCGGAGTCTCCTGTCTGTTATTGAACAGGAACGAAGAGTGATTGGATAGGTAAGCTTACTCCTATCTACCATAATCTTACTTGGTACATGGAATGAGAAGACTTGTGAAGAAACAAACATGGCTGCTCCAGTCACATCTGCTTAGGTTTTAAAGGTGAGAGGAGGAAGACTGTACAAGGATGTGCAGACCTGGGACCATGAACAGTACTCACATACCCACATGGCTTACTGTTGGTTCTCAGAAGGTGAATTCTTATTGGTTGGTACTGTTGGTTCTCAGAAGGTGAATTCTTATTTGCCCCTCAAGGTATTATTACTATTCGCATTCACATTATTGCCATTATCATCATCATCATAGCAAAGCATGTTTACATAGTAAAATAAGCACAAGACAGATGTTTTAAGTGTGTAGAGTGAATGTGTTTAGGAGCAGGGCCATGAAAGCAGGCTTTGCCCCCAGCCTATGCCTGTTTACTGGGCCACATCCATATGCTACAATGAATGCACGTTCATTATATGCACAGAACATCTCAAAAAATGGAGTTTAAGTTTGGACTAGAGGCAGAGGAGGCCCAGACTGAATGTAAGCAAAATCTCAAGGACTTTAACGTGGCAGTCCTTGTGCCACCTCTCAATTCAAGTGCACTTTCCAAAGAGAATAAAAGCAAAGGCTTCCTGAAGGGAAGCGTGACTGACACCTAAGCAAAATTTGAATCCTTCTGTATTCTGATATGGCTGTATTGAATGTTCTGGTTGAAGAGAAAGGGGGAGAAAACCTTGCTGGAGACAAAGATTGTGCCTGTTCTGTGCCACATGTTTGTCAGTCAAGATATTCAGGGAGGATTGCATCCTTTTAAGCAGCCTTCTGCATTGTCATTGTAACATCAGAAAATGTAGAAGCAAACCAGGTCAATGGCCTACAAATACTAAGGCTCACTCCTATCTCAGAACATTTATGTCCGGCTACCTCTCCCACTTCCTTCAAACTGCTCTTCAATGGATGAAGCATTTAGTACAACCCCTTGGTTCCCATCTTTTCCCTTTGTGTACCCTGACCTACATCTCTTTGCCCTGCCTTTATTGCCTTTTTCTCCAATTTTAAATTGCAAGCTCCTCAGAGAAAGGATCTGTACTTTCATGGTCTGGAAGGGCCCTTACATATTGATGCTGCTATAAATGAATGGATGAAAGAATGGGATGCACCAGTCAGCTTTACTTCTGAAAAGCTACAAAGGAAAAAATATTCAGAATTTTCTTACCAGGTAGCTTATTCCAATATATGGCCACTTTTCCATTTAGGAAGTCTTCCATTGGCCTTCTACAATTAGAAAGGTCTTCCTATATGGCTAGCCTAAACTAGGTTTTCCAGAACCTTTACACTGCACTAGAGGCATTTTCTTTGGGTCCCTAACAGTGAGAGTTCTGATTGGGGAACTTTTGTGTGGCTCCCTATGCATATCCACTTAGTTGCAGATCAATTTCTGGTCAGATTGGGTCCCAGAGCAAAGATGTTTAATGCGTTCTTTTTGCTGCTGTCTCAACAGCCTGTGCTTCATCTTGTGTATTTTAGAATATGAATTGGTTTTATTTTGTTTTTACAAATGAACACTTCTGCAGGGCTCATCATGGCATGCAGCATCTCCTCCAGGTTTAGGAAACTGTATTGCTGTGCCAGATGCTGTAATTCATCAATATATGTAGAAATAGTATCTGTTAGGGTGGCCAGCTCTGGTTTGGGAAATTCCTAGAGATGTGGGGGTGCAGCCTTGGGAGGGCAGGGTTTGGGAAAGGAAGGGAACTCTCTGTGGGTATAATTCCATAAAGCACACCCTCCAAAGCAGCCATTTCATCCAGGGGAACTGATCTCTGTAGACTGGAGATCAGTTATAATTCTAGGGGATCTCCAGGCACCACCTAGATGTTGGCAACCCTTGGGTGCATTCAGACAGGCAGCTAATCCTGCTGTAATTTGATCTAGATTTTTTTATTCAGCGTTGCATGACTAGACAGCTCCCCTGTGAATCGCTTTACCATGCGTGACTCTGTGGTGGATTGTCTAGATGGCATCCACCTTAAGGAGCTATGCAGTTGGCTGGGTTTTTTAAAAAAAAGATCCTGTTTGCACATGTGCATATGTGCCTCACCATCTACTTGTTTTTCTGCACATACGTAGACTTAAATGATAAAAGTACTGCCAACGGTACCTTCTTCTAGGTACCATTTCAGTTAACAAAGGGCATAAATATCATGGGACCTTCAGAAACATTAAATTGTCTGGATTGTTTGAGGGCAGCTCTGTGGACACCGCATATTTAAGCAGTTATGCACACATCGCTAAGACTTTTTTGAAATGGCGGTTGTTCGGGTTGGTCTGAAGACCATCCCTACAGGCTGATTGCACGCTGGTGGAATGACCAGATGGGGGAAAGTCCACCATTGGCCCGTCGGCAAGTTTAGGGCCTGACTTTCACCATTATCTTTTAAGTACGGCTCCCCAATGGGGATCAACGGGCTGATCACAGAAGCGGCATGTTTCCCAGATGTTGCTGTCTGGACGTGCACTTTAAATCCACCAGGCACTCGTGCCTAGCACGGCTCAAAAGAGCTGTCTGAACACACCCCTAGTTTTTGTTGGCCCCTAGTTATGCTGGTAGAAGATATTATATTGTGCTACTTCCAAAGGTTGGGGTGAGAAAGATGCACTATCCCCATAAGGAGCACTTTCAGTTAGTATTAGGAGAACCTGTATTGCCATTGGCTGCTAAGTAGGGTTGTTGTCAACCCTACGCCTGTGAGATGGGGAAATTCCTGGGTCACCCGGAAGTGACCTCATCACTACATCTATGACATTGTCCCCCCATTTATTTTTACTGCTGCTCAACTGATTGAGTGCAGGCAGTAGAAGATGGGAGTTCACCCACCTTGGGTGGGAACCCGGTAAGCTTAGTGCTAAGTTAAAACTCCAGTCTAGCTGCATAGTTTTCTTACTTGCTAGGGCATCTTCAATATGTCCCTGAATAGCCGTATTTCACAAGACTGCTGCACTATAAAGTGCTCTGAAGTAGTTTCCACACAGACCAGGACACTGCATAGCCTTAGACTAAGCTCCTTTAACTTGGCAGAGGACTCTCTCTGTGTGCCTCAGAAGGATCCGATCCCTAGCATTTCCTGTTGAAATTTGACTCTTATATTCAGTCTCTCCTCTGATTGAGGCTCTTCAAAGCTGCTTCCTGTAGCAGTAGACAGTGATGCAGATGGAAAATGGTATTGACTCAGTATATGTCAGCTCTACCTGAATGCATTGGCTGATATGGAACAAGTTGTAATTAGGAAAACTTTTGGTGGATGCTCCTTCTATTGGTATTTTTTCACTGTCCCATATAAGTCAATGGAGTGCCTTCACTCCTTTATCTTGTGTGAAACAAAAGAAGGAAACCAAGGAGACAACCCTACCAAGCCCCTTAGAACAACAATGGAGTGGGAGAGGGGAAAGAGTCCCCAAATTATCCCAATAGTAAGCAGTTAAAAAAAGTGCACCATGAATATAGGTAAAGGTAAAGGTTTCCCTTGCTCAAAAGCCAGTCAAATACGGCACTAGGGATGCGGTGCTCATCTCCGTTTCTAAGCCGAAGAGCCAGCGCTGTCCAAAGACATTTCCGTGGTCGTGTGGCTGGCATGACTAGATGCTGAGGCACAAAGAACGCTGTTACCTTCCCATTGAAGTGGTCCCTATTTATCTACTTGCAATTTCTTGCTTTCGAACTGCTAGGTTGGCAGGAGCTGGGACCAGAGATGGGAGCTCACTCCATCATGCAGCACTCAGGTCTCAAACTGCTGAACTACCGACCTTCTGGTCTGCAGTTCAGCGTCTTAACCACTTGAGCCATGAATATAGAGTTTACCAATTTGAGACACAATGGCAGGTGTAACACAAGCGTTCCATTCCACCTTCCCCTGGCTTTGAGACACTTACTGTAACATTTACCTTGAGTGTGCATGCATAGGATCTTATGTACATATGCTCATTAATATGCAATCCTTATATTTCAAAATTTGGGAGGTGGATAAAGGAGAGATTGTGCATTATGGCACACACATATGGGTATGCATGTGCATGTCACAGCTCCAGTATTTGTATAATGTTTGTTGAATAATTATTGAGATACAAACCACCAACAAATATCTGTTTATTCCTCTAGCTCTTCTATTGTAAATAGGTATGCCTTGATTAAATCATTTTAATTAACCACAGCAGAGTTTTATTTCAATATGACGCCTTCACATTGTTTGCATAGGTACAGTGACATTCGGGTTGCCTGATAAGTGGTAAATAAAACTGTAGGTCAAACTGTACTTGTATGTCTTTCCAACTATTATCACTTCAGCTTTTGAATAACATTTATTCTGTAATTAATGGTTGTCAGCCTGTAATTTTCCTCTCCCCCAGTCATGACTTGGAACGCTTCACATTTTTCATTAATTTTCACAGTGTTTACAACATATACATGCAGTTATAGTGTACAGATTTTATAACACACAATTTGTATTTGTTTGTGCAGTACTCCCTTCCTAACTGGCAAAGGGGGAAGCAGTGAGAAAAATCTTTCCTTCAATGATGTGCCAGGTTGGTTTCTCTCACCCTGGAATGCATTTGCTCTTCAGGATATTGTTTAGAGTTATGAATTGGACATCTCCATTTTTGATAGGCCAATGGGAGGCAGGATAGAGAGGCTTCATTCTCTACACATATAACATTTCTCCAATCAAAACCAAGCCCTGTGGTGGCTTCACAGGGTCTGTGATGTATTTACTGTGTATATTACAATGAAACATGTGCTGAGGACAGACTGGCAAAATGAAACACAAGGGAAGCGGGGCAAAAAGACCCGGGCCGAGTTGTCGCGGGGCTTTCTGTTCGCACCGCGTAGACTGATGCGGGACCATACCAGGGAGGAAGCGGAACGGAGCATTCGCACTGTGGGGTGGCCCCTGGCAGTGCTGCTGCAGTGGCACACAGCTTTGGTCTGTTTTGCTGACCTGCACATAGGCGCATGGGCGCAGCAGCTGGATCAGCGAGTTCACATTACAGGCACCGCTTGATGTGTGGCTTATTTGCATTCACACTGCCAGAAAGCGGGATGAATGTGCACCCAGACAGCTTGACACCGGTTTCACCAGGTACTTTAAAAAATTGGGATGAAAGTGCTTCAGGATGGGGTGAGTACGGCACGGCAACGCCAGGCAGTTGTGGCTGTGTGAATGGGCTCTCTTAATCCGCTTGCAAAGCGGGCCTATATTGGGCCAGACTGCCAGTCTGAACTCGGCCATGGTGTTTCTCCCCCTCCCCCATGCTTGTGTGTGTGTGTGTTTAGTCTCTTGGGGTAGAGTTAAAGATGTAAAGGCCTGGAAAAAAAACAGAAAAATTTGGAAAAACCTCCATTATTTCCCTGAAGCCTTTTTTTGTTTTTTTCCCAAAAAATTGGAAAAATTGAAAAAAGAAAAGAAAAAAATTGATTACAAAATGTTTTATTTTAACATGATGAATAAAATATTTTAAGACAAGGTGTTCAAATATTTTCCAGATCATTTCTAAAGAATATGTCTGATATCAGATTAATCTGACTTCTGTGCACTGAGGACAAACAAGTCCTAGGTTACAAACTGAACTCTCTAATGCAAGAACAAGATGCATTTCTTCCTTTAGGAGGTGCTATTGTCACAAGAAAAGAAAAAGGTTTCAGTTTTGTTTTTGCATGTAGGTGGGTATACTGGCACTCAGGCTTCACTAGGCCTCAAAGCATTGGTAGAAAATACAGAGCAACATAAAGGACCTGAAAGTATAGTTTTTAGAGGTCCATAATAACTGTGATAATGACAGACACAACAGAGTAGTTGTGAGAAAGGGGGAAAAGTACATCTTTCTCTGTCTGCTCTATCCCATGCATAATCTTATAAACCTCGATCATGCCACCCCTCAGCCGTCGTTTCTACAAGCTAAAGAGCCCCAAGTGCTTCAACTTTTCTTCACAGGGAATGTGTTCTAAGCCTTTTATCATTCTAGTTGCCCTTTTCTGTACTTTTTCCAATGCTATAATATCTTTTTTGTGGTGTGGCGACCAGAACTGTACACGGTATTCCAAATGAGGTTGCACCATCAGGGGCATTATGATACTGGCTGATTTGTTTTCAAATTGCTTCCTAATAACCCCCAGCATAGCGTTGGCCTTTTTCACTGCAGTTGCACACTGTCTCGACACTTTCATTGAGTTATCTACTACGACTCCAAGATCTCTCTCTTGGTCAGTCTCCACCAGTTTGGACCCCATCAACGTGTATTAATAGTTAGGATTTTTGGCTCCAATGTGCATCACTTTGCACTTGGCCACACTGAACCCCATTTGCCACGTTGATGCCCACTCGCCCATCCTTGACGGATCCCTCACAATCCTCCCTGGTTCTCACCACCCTGAGCAACTTCGTGTCATCCGCAAATTTAGCCACTTCACTGCTTATTCCCAACTCCAAATCATTAATAAACAAGTTAAAAAGCATCGGACCAAGTACTGATCCCTGTGGTACCCCACTGCTTACCTCCCTCCACTGAGAAAATTGCCCATTTATACTCATGCTCTGTTTCCTATTAATTAGCCAGTTTTTGATCCACAAGAGGACTAGCCCTTTTATCCCATGACTATTGAACTTACTTAGGAGCCTTTGGTGAGGAACTTTTATCAAAAGCTTTCTGGAAATCAAGGTAAACAACATCTATTGAGTCCCCCTTGTCCACATGTTTGTTCACTCCCTCAAAGAACACTAACAGGTTAGTGAGACAAGATCTTCCTTTACAGAACCCATGCTGAGTCTTCCTCAATAGATTTTGTTCATCAATATGCTTACTAATTTTTTTCCTTAATGACAGTTTCCACCAACTTACCTGGTATCGACATCACACTGACTGGCCTGTAATTTCCTGGATCTCCTCTGGAACCCTTTAAAAGATGGGAGTGACATTTGCTACCTTCCAGTCCTCAGGAATGGAGGCAGATTTTAATGAAAGATTACATATTTTTGTCAGGAGATCACAAGTTCACAATTGAGTTCTTTCAGAACTCTCACATGTATGCCATCCAGGCCTGGTGATTTATTAGTTTTTAAGTTGTCTATCAGTCATAGGATCTCCTCTCTTGTCACCTCAATCTGACTCAGGTCTTTGAACATCCCTCCCAAAATCAGGGGTTCTGGAGTGGGCAAGCGCTTTTCATCTTCCACAGTGAAGACAGAGGCAAAAAATGCATCCAGCTTCTCAGCCATTTCTCTATCATCCTTCAGCACTCCTTTTACCCCTTGGTCATCCAAGGGCCCCACTGCATCCTTGGCTGGTTTCCTACTTCTAATGTATTTGAAGAAAGTTTTATTGTTGGTCTTTATGTTTTTTGTGATATACTCTTCATATTCCCTTTTTGTCTGCCTGATCACAGACTTGCATTTTATTTACCACAGCCTGTGTTCCCTTTTATCAGTCTCACTGAGACTAGCTTTCCACCACTTAAAGGAATCCTTCTTACCTTTTACAGCTTCCATTATTTTGTTTGTTAACCATGCAGGCTTTTTTCTATACATTTTGTGCCTTTCCTAACCTGTGGTATATATTTTTTCTGAGCTTCTAGGATCATAATTTTAAATAATCTCCAAGCTTCCCCAATGGTTTTGACCCTTTCTACTTTTCCTTCCAGTTTCCTTTTCACATGTCCCCTCATATCAGAGAAGTTACCCCTTTTAAAGTTAAAAGTGGTTGTGTCAGTCTTTTTGGGCAACTTCCTATTTATACAAATGTTGAACTCAATAACATTATGGTCACTGTTCCCAAGTGGTGCAATCTCTCACCAGGTCTTGGGCATTACTTGGGACCATATCCAGGATTACCTCTCCCCTGTAGGTTCTGTGACCATCTGCTCCATAGCACAGTCATTGAGAGTGTCTAGAAACTCAGTCTCTTTTTCCTAACTTGAACACATATTGACCCAATCAATGTGTGGGTAGTTAAAGTCACCTATTACAATACAGTTATTTTGTCTAGCCGCTATTTTTAATTCATTCATCATTTTATAATCCTCCTCTATCTTTTGATCTGGTAGGTGATAACAAACTCCAAATGTTAAGCTTCCTTTTGGGCCCACTAATTCAACCCATAGTGTTTCTAGAAGTGAATCCAATTCTCTTACCCTCTCAATCTTAGTGGACTGTATACCCTCTTTGACATACAGAGCCACCCCACCCCAACCCTTCCCACCCATCCTTCCACTATAATTTATAACCAGGAACCACCATATCCCACTGATTTTCCTCATCCCACCAAGTTTCTGAAATACCCACAATGTCTATGTTTTCCCCCAACACCAAGCATTCCAACTCCCCAATTTTACCTCGGACACTTTTAGCATTAGTATATAAACATCTATAATTTCCCATAAATGCTAAGCCCATAGCCTTCCTCTTACTGCCTCAAGACCTTGCCAGGCAGTCCCTATCATTAGCCACAGTCTCAGTGGACAATTCTAATCCCTTTCCTTGTAGAAAAGTAACAGCTACCCCTTTATCTCTTTGAGATGAACCATGCCAAACCAGAGATTTTTTATCTCCTGTCAGCTTTCTCCCAATACTCAGTTTAAAAACTGCTGTGCCACCTTTTTTATTTTAAGCACCAGCAGCCTGGTTCTTTCTCAGGACAAGTGAAGACTGTCTCTCTTGTACAGCTCCCTCTTGTTCCAAAAAGCATCCCAGTGCCTAACAAATTTGAACCCTTCCCCCCTACACCATCATCTCATCCACACATTGAGACTCCTGATCTGTGCCTGTTTCTCCGCCCCTGTGCGTGGAACAAGTAGCACTTTCGAGAAGGCTACCTTGGAGGAGCCTTGTGTCTCCTGCCTAGCAGCCTAAATTTTTCCTCCAGAACCTCACGATTGCATTTCCCCACATCGTTGGTGCCAACATGTACCACAACCACTGGCTCCTCCCCAGCACTATCTACCAGCCTATCTAGAACATGCGTAATGTCCGCTATCTTCGCATCAGGCAGGCAAGTCACCATACAGTCAGTATGCGATTTCACCACCCATCTGTCTACCTTCCTAAGGATTGAATCCCCAACTACCAAGATTTAATCCCCAACTACCCCCTCCCTCCCTGCCCAGGGATAGTTCCTTGGTGCAAAAGGATACCCGTTCACCAGCTGAGGAAGAGATCCCTTCCCCTTATCCACAGCACAGTGCCCTGTTCCCTCTCAACCCTCATGCTCCCTGACATTGGCGGGGGTGCCAGATTCAGAGTGGGACATATCTAACAAGTCCCTGAGAGTCTTCTCCATGCGCCTGTCTCTGCTTCTCCAGGTCAGCCACCTTGGCCTCAAGGAAGCAAACTCATTCCCTGAGAACCAGCAGAGGGTGTGGCTAGCAGCTATTCAAATTCACCCAGGCACTCAATTACAGTCAAACAATGACCCTTTCTCACCCTATCTCAAGCAGCCAGCACTCTGCAACAACTCAAAACTCACTCACACACTCAGTGCCCTCAGCTAAATCACCTCAGCTGAAAGCAAATAAAAAACACTCACCCCTCTTGCAGCTCTATCTTCTGCTGCCTCTCAGAGCTTAGCTGGGATATAATGCCACAGAATCCATCCTACAAAACAGCCACTTTTTCTAAGAGAACTGTCATCTGTAGATGAGTTGTAATCTTGGACATCTCTGGGCCCCATCTGGAGGTTGGCAACCGTAATAGATTTGCTTAGCCACCATTGGCAACCCCTAGGAGGAATTGGGAGTTGGCTATGGTATGCCAGGGGTGCACTGAAATCACATCTGGTTAAAAATGGAAAGTGACATCTTTAGATACTCTAGGATTTACAAAACTCTATGGTTTTACCATATAAGTTTTGTAAAATGCTAGAGAGTCCTATGTCACTTCTGGATTTTAGCAGAAATGATTATTTGTCATCCCTCCCCCTGATGCCAGTGGGCAACAAGCCTGGATGCTAGCAGGTACAGCAGCAGGAGAAAAGGGGGGGGGGTAAAAAGTGACAACATGGCAGCATGAGTCATTGCCAGTTGCATAGCTGGAAGTGACATCACATGTTGCTGTGATACTCCAGCAGTCCCCCCCAAACTCTATGGTAAAGCCATACAGTTTCAGGGGACTGCTAGAGCAGCATGGCAGTGTCTGACATCATTTCCAGTTATGTGAGTGCAAGTGATGTCTTGACATTGTGTGACACCACACAATGCTTGGCGTTCCCCCCTCCAAAACTCCCAGCAGCTATTATGTACAGATGAACAACTGTAGAGAGCTTTACACATATACAACGTATTTGTGATTGGGGCACTGCTTTTTGCAGCATTCCTGATTATGCATTCATACACTTGTATAGTCATATACATTATGCGTATATGTGTATAGTTATAGGGCTACCTGCAGATGTTGAGTGGTGCGTGTGGATATCTAGGGGTGGGGCCAGTGGGTACAGGGCTGCCATATGCAGTTGAACACATGTAAACTGAACAGTGCTAATGTGATAGTGTTAATACTTGTTTAGTGGCATTTAGTTTCAGGGAAAGAATGGAAACATGCAGACACCTGAATACACGTTCCTTGCCTGGAAATCAGTGTCTTGGAATGCAGTAAGTGTGTATTCAGTCCACTTCTACCACAGTTTGGAATTTGTCTGATTTCAGCCTAAGAAATCTGGAGGTGTAATGCTGACATGACAAGACATGTCATGCGAGGCAGTGTGCCCAGAATAAGCTATTTGTGCTTTTTTTTCTTTCAGGCATAAAAAAATCTCATGAAAATGAGTGTCATTTGTAAGACATATGTCCAGAGTTTACTGGTGAGAGAAAACAAATGCCAGCTTTATTAATGTTCTTTTGTGAATGAAAAAAAGGTTCCTAGTACCTGACTATAAATTTATTAACATCGGAGGTATAACCTCATGCTTCTTTGTTAACTAATAAGCTAAACAAATTAAATTAAGTGGGGTTGTCCCCTTCTTTTTCATTATAAAGTGAAGCCTGGGAGGTTCACAGAAGTGTGTGTTCTTATGAGAGTGTATTGGAATGGCAGAAATAATTTTATACAACAGCCACATAGACAAATTTGTGCTGATTGTCTGTATTTAAACAGAGAGAGAGGAAGAGCGAGCGAGCGAGAAATAAATAAAAGAAAGAACCTGGCCTGGAGACTAGAGTAAATCACAAAAGTGATCTCAACTGAACAGAGATAGATTTCTGGAATACGGTGTGCAATGAAACCACTGACCTCTCTTACGAGGGTTCATGTCTTTCTCTACAGAAACAGATGGGTAATAGCATAATGCCGAAATCATGCGCTACATAATATGGACCCCGTGATTGCAGACCTGATTGCTTGCCATATGGTAACTGAAGGGTTGAAAAAGAAAATGGGATGATATGCAAACCTTTTAAAAAGCAACATTTTTATGGAATGGCCATTACATTAAAACCCAAACTCGGCAAATGGAAGGGGGAAAGAAACTGCAGTGAATAATGATGAAATAACAAAGCAATAAAGGGGAGGAGAAGGAGCTGAACCGTATGGATTTTCCCCTCGTTTTCAATATGCAAAAGACTGCTGCCCTTAAAGTTGTTGGTGGGTTTGTTTTATTTTGTCTCTCTGCACAGTGTGATGGGTGTTCGGTGTAAGTTGATGAGACATTACTGCCTGCAGGGCAGAGCGATTGTACAAGGGAGCAGTGCTGAATTCAGGATGGGCCAGGCAGGGGGAAAAAATCAAAAATGGGACACACTCAATGGATCACCTTTCCTTGGCCTAACCATATTGTGCTTTACTGTAATGCCTCACAGATAAAAACAGTGATGCTTATTTTATTCATGGTTTTCCCCCAATACCCACTTTCATCCCAAAGTAGCTTATTATATTTTCTTCACTCTACTTTATCATCACAACAACAACCCTGAGAGGCAGGTTAAGCTGAGCAATTGTGACAGACCCAACGTCACCTGGTGACTTTCCATGGCAGAGCAGCAATTTGAACCTACTTATTTCAGGTCCTATTCTGATACCCTATCCACTGTGCCATACCATGTCTTATGGCAGAATTCTCCACTTATTCTCACAGCAAAGATAATTGCTCATGATGAAGAAAACAGTGACGTCTTTTTTCATGTGGAAGACCTGGTTGGATCCAATCCATATATCTGGGTGAGAAAGAAAAAAATGATACTTGGCTAATGCTTAGACATCATCCTTGTGTTCTTCATCACATCTGGTTCTGCCCTGAGAACCCTGTCCTCCACAATTTTTTGAGTTGCTGATGACTGGTCTACTCTTATTCTAAGCTACATTTATTCAGTCTGTAATACTTTGGCCTGAATTGCTTTCTGAAACAATGTGAGTCAAGAGACTGACCATAACTATTTCAGGAAGTTGTGTAACAGCTGAATTAGTTCTTACTATATGATAGCTGTAACTCAAAGATGTTACGGCAGTATTTTTTGTCTGAGTAGGAAGGTTACATGTAAAAAGGAACAATTACACTGATATTTTGTTTTTCAATAACCAAGGAAGAATAAACTTCTGGTAGAAACAACACAAGGATAATCCCGTGATTGCAAAGTAATTGTCCTAATTGAAATCCTAAGAATGCCAGTTCTAATGTGCATGTGTACTCAACAGCATTTTAAAATGGCATCTCCAGAGTAACCCTGTGACAGAAAACAGCAATAGGTGCCCTAAAATACATCTGCCTTTCAAAATCAGGGACTGCTAGATTGTATGTAACCTCTCCATTTTGTTGGATGTAAACAACATTTCCAGGTTATGTAGATAACTACGTTCTCCATCTTCCCTATGGTGTTTTCTAATCCCTTCTATTCCTCCTCCTTGTACCCCATGTTTCCAGAACATGTGCAGCACTGTGTAAATTGGTTGTGAGTAGTGGATAGTGCTCAGTTATTTTCTTTGGAGTTGGTTGGTCACTGATGCACTTGTAACTGCCACTTCCAATTCTGTGCTATAGTACAGAGATCATAACTCAGTGGGCAAGTAAACATGGACAAGGTCCTGTGTTAAATTCCTGAGATTTATTATAATTAATTAGATCTCACATACTGGCTGGGAAATGCATAAGACCCTAGAGAACTGCCTATGGTCAAAGCAGACAATACCAAGACGTGGTCTAACAGTGTAAAATAGCTTCATAACTTTGTATTGGTTACCGGATTCAGTTCAAAGTGGGGTGCCCCCAGGACAATCACACAGGTAGACACTAGGGCCAGGCTGCACACCCAAACAATCTTTGGACCACCCCAAATGACACATTCCCACACTCTAGAGACTGTCCACTGCAAGAGGACATACAGAGGTGATGCCCGGAGCAAACGCTTGTTCTGGCACCACAAGGTTCTATTTGGAGTTCCACCAAGAAGCCTGTATTTCAAAGAGGATTTGAATAAGGAACTGGAACAACTGCATGCCCTCTGTACACCAAAATTAGGTTTGGATCTCCACACAGCATATACCTGCATGTTCAGGCGAATCTTCCCTCTGAGACGTTCCAATTCCAGTTCCTTATTCCTTGAAGGGGAGAGTCCCCTGAATGTGGGGATGTATGGTACGTGGTGATCCAAACTTTGTTTTGTGGTTCAGAACTTTCTAGCTCTCCTCCGTGTTTTTGGTTGAATTCGTGAATAAGTCATGAGGAAGGAAGAAATAAAGAAGGAACTGGGAATCAATTCCAGCCTCCTAAAAAACCCAGTCTTTAGTTGAAGCAGACCAATGTCAAAATGAATGTGAAAATTAAATTGACTGAAATTTAAATATTTGGAAATAGAGTCCCTCCTGTAAGTTGCACGTCCCCTTTTGAAGTCTGCTATCCTTCCTTCCCATTGCTTTGAATTGTTGCAGTCTTCCAATCATCTGAAACCTTGGTTTAGAGACAGGATTGGAAGTAGGGTTGCCAAGTCTTCAGAACTCACTGGTGGGGGGGAGTCCTCCTCCGGCCGGGAGTTTCTCCTGGGGCACGCGCGCCCAGCGATGTCACCGGAAGTGACGTCAGCACGTTGGGGGTGTTGCCAGGGCGATGCTCTGGCAATCGCCCAAAACTCTATGGTATCATCTACATGGTATCATAGAGTTTTGGGGCGATTGCCAGAGCGTCGCCCTGGCAACGCCCCCAACGTGCTGACGTCACTTCCGGTGATGTCATTACGTCGTCCTCACTGGATGACTTCAGGGGTGGGGTTCCCCCCCGCCAGCCAAATGCTGGCCGGCGGATCGGGAACCCCTTTAGCGGGGGATCCCCCGCCCCCCGGGCTGACTTGGCAGCCCTAATTGGAAGAGCTCTGATGATATACAATCCAACTTCCTGACTTGAGACAAAATGTTATGCACTTCTTTGAGAGATGTTTGTCCAGATTTCCCTTGAAAAAACTCAACTGCCTTCACCATGAGCTGCTCCTGAACTGCTCTTATAGCTTGGAAGATTCACTTTTCCTTATGCTTTTGGTTTTCCATGTATTAATATTCCCGCCTTTTGGACTATGCGAGACTTTTCTTCAGCTGCATAGAGAAGGTGATGGGATGGATGAAGGCCTGTAAACTAAAGCTCAAGCTAGACAAGTCTGAAGTCCTGCTGATCAATGGAAAAACTGCATGGGAACTGCTGAGTCAGCCTGGCCTGGAGGAGGTTGTGGTCCCCCCTAAAGGAGCAGGTTCATAGCTTGAGGGTGCTGTTG
Organism: Lepidodactylus listeri; assembly: GCA_029233225.1. NCBI lineage: Eukaryota > Metazoa > Chordata > Lepidosauria > Squamata > Gekkonidae > Lepidodactylus > Lepidodactylus listeri. The sequence goes on from JARCFY010000003.1 coordinate 128,189,569, forward strand.
GATCCTGGCCTAGAGTTGGAGTCTCTGGTCTCTTCAGTGGCACATAGTGCCTTATATGAGCTTCAGCTGATGATGCTACCTACAGCCGTTACTCAAAAATCATGATTTGGCCATGGTGATCCATGGTGTGATCTCTGCTCACATCCAAGTTAGATTACTATAAATGTGCTCTACATGAAGCTGCTTTTGAAAATGGTCCAGAATCTTCAACTGATCTGAAAGGGGGCAGGCTATTGTCAGGTTCCTGCAGGGATTGCATCATCCCTGTGCTGAAAGATCTGCATTGGCTGCCCATCTGTTCCTGGGCGCAATTCAAAGTGCTGGTCCTAAATGGCTTGGGGTCATGGTACTTAAAGGACTGTCTCCTCCCGTATTGTCCAGCCTGTCAGTTAATATCTGCCTTTCCAGCCCCACTCTCTGTTGCCCCTACCTTCAGAAGTGGGGCAGGTGGTATCTAGAGACAGGGCATTTTCTGGTGGTGGCACCTCACCTTTGGAACACTCTATCATGAGGCTCGCCTACTTTACTATCTTTGAAGTGCCTGGCCAAAATGCCTCATTTTACCCATGTTTTTAAAAAGGGGTATTATCTTTCCAGTTTTTAATGGTCTCTTCTGGTCTGAGGTCTGTTTTATGGATAATTTTGTGTCTTTTATGTCCCACAGCTTTTAAAAATAGCTGGCTGTTTATATATTGATAATTTATTATTTTAATTGCAAGCTGCCTTGAGTAGGACTTTGATGTGGCAGCATAGAAATCTCTTAAATAAATGCATAATTAAATAATTATCTTAAAGAAATAATTAATAATTAGCTAATTATGTTGCATTATGTGGTCTAAAAATCTGATAATTTCATTATTGTTTGATTGGTAATGTTACTATTTATTTAAATATTTTTACCCCACTTTTTTCTCAGACTGGGGAATCAAAGCAACTTGCAAAGTTGTATATTTTATATATACACACACAGAGAGACACATGCACAATTTAAACAAAAATATATAACCGCCTAACATACTCACCATACAATTTTAATGCAAGTGATGAACCACTAGGGTTGACAGTCTTCAGGTGGCAACTGAATATCTTCCACTAATACAATTGATCTTCAGATGACTAAGATCAGTTCCCCTGGAGAAAAGGGCTGCTTTTAAGGTCGGACTTTATGGCATTATACCCCATTGAAATCCCTCCCCTCCCCAAACCCCACCTTCCCCCAGGTCCATCCCCAACATCTCCAGGTATTTCCCAATCCAGAGCTGGCAAACGTATGAACCACAAAGACTACATTGCTGGTGTTGACTCTGCTGGCATAGCTGACATAGGCCAAGAGGCTAGGAGCCATGGACCAAGAACCCTTTGGCTGTTTCTCTTTGATTTGTGTCCCAAGATCATACCTCTGGCCAAGCCCAGGCCTGAAGTATCGGGGTAGTGGGGGTGGTGGAAGGTGCTAGCCCAGGTCTAACTCAGCTGATGCAGATGTTTCAAATTACCTCCCCCAATCAGTGGCAGGTTATATCATGTAAGACATTGTGAATGTGATAGAAGAGTCGATTTCCTGATGCTTCCTATTCCTCCACATCTTTGGGGTCTTCCTTGCACAAGATGTGATTCATTATCCCTGTACTGAGAACACAAACACCTCTTGGGGGGGGGGGGGAGATATAGAAGATCTGTTTTGCATGGGATGAAGGTGCAGATGAAGCACAAGCCCTTTTTGCTTCCTGTTCTCTTTGAGTCACTGTACGATCCAGTTGTGCTATATGACACCAGCTGAAATAAGTTTTGAATGGCTTTTAAGAGCCCATTCTGACCTACTTAAGACACAGCCAAAGCCTGCATAATGTATTTAGGTCAAGTATTGTGTCTGAGCTTCTCATAGCTGTTGTCATAGCTTGGCTTTCTGTAGGGAGAAGTGACATGTATATATGACTGATACAAACACCCTTTGAATTAAAGCATGTTATTTTCATCTGAATTTTAAAACACACGTTCACCTTTAGTCATTCACAGCAATGTAGGGAATTGGAAACATAAGTACTCTGTACTTCCTGTTTACCCACATCATTTAAAGAACATAAAGAAGAGGAGCCCAGTTGGATCAAACCAGTGAGCTTTCTAGTGCATCATCCTGTTCCCCGTAGCGGCCTACCAATATGTAAAGCCAGTCTCTCTTTTTTATGTGGTGCCACAGCTAGGATGGTGTCAATGGATACACATCTGATCTGGAGCATCATTTCACCACACGTAAGAATTTTTTTAAAAACAACAACACAGCATCTATTCCTTCAATTTAAGAAACAAAGCCTGTTTTAGAATTAGGGTTGCCAAGTCCAGGTTGGAAAATACCTGGGGACTTTGGGGGTGGAGCTGGGAGAGGGCAGGGTTTGGGGAGGGGAGGAGCCTCAGCATGGTACAATGCCATAGAGTCCACCCTTCAAAGCAGCCATTTTCTCCAGGGGAGCTGATCGCTGTCAGCTGGAGATCAGTTGTAAAAGCGGGAGATCCCCTGGAGGTTGGCATCCCTGTTTAGAATAGGAAAGTTTCCAGCTTTGATTTTTAAAACTGTGATAGCAGGTTACTTTGGAAGGCAGACTCTGTGGTATTATACCCCACTGAAGTCCTGTCCCTCCCCAAACCCCACCCATCCCAGGTACTGGCAACCCCATCCCACATTGTGAGCCCGATCAGGATAGGGCACTCACTACATTTTTAAATGGCCACATTCTTCTGTAAAATGGTGTCTGTGGCTACAGGTTGGACCCCTGGCTGCTGTAGCATTTAGTTTGGCTCTAAGAATGTGGTCTACTAACAAAGAAAGTCAAGTCTCACCTCAACCATTTATTTACCAGGTTGTCCTATATGAGCTGTTGTCTCTTAGCCTCAGCACCCCGCCCCAATCAGTTACTGAAATAGTACATGAGATGTTCTGAGCATTTAGGAAAAGCACCATATAACTGATTAATAATATTCTAATTAAAGTTCCGGGGGGGGGGGGGAAGAATGTAGAGGCAGTATGCCACAGATCGACTCTTTGGCTCAGTTCAGACATCATGTGAAATCCTGGTTAAAGTAAACTAAGGCTGTTTTCACATGGGTATTTTGCTCTGCATAGATTTCTTAATGTGGTGCAATGCTCCCTCTATGCTTTGGAGCAAAAATTCTACTTTGTGAGCTACTGGCATTAAAGTTGTGAGTGAGCGATTTGGCTGCTGCATAAATTAGTTTGCTCTGGAGTCATCCTTCCTGAGCTAAGACAAAGATGTGTTAGTCAGACGCTAAAATACTGTGAGCTAGCTCACACTAACTCAGCTTAGAGGGAACAATGGTGGTGCTATTTTCAAGAGCCTCAGTATGTAATTGCCCTCTGTCCTGTTGCTGTGGTTTATTTCCCCCTTTGCTTTGCTACAGTCTTTCCTCAACCTGGTTTGGTGCAGTCTTTTTGGAAAAGTTGCCATCAAAGCACATTTGGATGTCATGTGTAATGGAATGTGCATTTTTCAAAGGTTCTGCCTACACTGGTATCATTTTCAAACCCCTTGGCTATTACTTCTACATATTAGAGGGCTTTAAAAAAACAGGAACTGCCAAATTTCTACAGTGTTACAGTGTTTTAATGATCAGTTATCATGATCTGCTAGTTCCCAACTTCCTGCTTTTACAATTGATCCCCAGCTGACAGAGATAAGCTCCCCTGGAGAAAATGGCTGCTTTGAAGGGTGGACTCTATGGCATTGTACCATGCTGAGGCTCCTCCCCTCCCCAAACCCCACCCTCTCCTGGATCCACCCCCAAAGTCTCCAGGTATTTTCCAACCCAGACTTGGCAACCCTACAACCTCCAGATGAGGCCTGGAGTTCTCCCAGAGTTACAAGTGATCTCCAGACAACAGTGATCAGTTCCCCTGGAGAAAATGGCAGCTTCAGAGGGTGGACTCTGTGGCATTGTACCATGCTGAGCTCCCTGCCCTCCCCAAATTCTGCCTTCCCCAAGCACCTCCTCAAATCAGGAATTCCTCAAGCTGGAGTTAGCAACTCTAGCCAGGGTCCGGGCATTTATATCAGGCCTGGCCAGTCCAGAATCATCACACCACCACCTTCCAGTTTCAGGGACTGACGCTGCAAATCCTACCTACTGTGTGTGTCTGAAGAGGACACTGAGGCCAAAGTATCTGATGGTTTTGGTAGCTCAATAGGCTAAGTTCCAGCCTCTGATCATAAAGTTCCTGGGTACAGTCCCAGAGTCTCCAGCATTACCCAACTGAAAATATGGAACCCTGAGCCACCTTATAGCATCCATTATGAAAGAATTGCTTGCTGTATTGAAGGAGCACCGAGGCACTGTCTTCAAAAGTATACAGATTAATTCCTTTTTATTGCCGCTGTGGAGTTGGCAAGGGGGAGTTGAAAATCAAATGCATTCAAATGCATTTTTAAAAAGCTGTGATAAAAAAGCCGAGAGAATTACATGAAAGAGGCAGGCAAAACTTCAAAAGTACATCAGATAGGAAGGGAATAAATAGCTTTTAGCATTTGCTTACTGTAAAGCTCACTAATGTAGCAAGCCGGGTAGTAGGTTTGTATCTGAGCTGCAGAAAGATGTGGTTCTCGAGCGGAGCATGTGAATTAGCGCAGGCAAATGTCACCAGCATTTTTCCTGTGTATCAGTTGTGCTTACTTACAGACTAACATATTTATTTAACGTGCATATCCTACCTTCCTCAAAAGGCCTCCCAGTCATAGCAGTCACTTTTTTTGCCATCAAGTCACAGCTGACTTATGGCAGCCCTGTAGGGTTTTCAGTGCAAGAGCTATTCAGAGGTGGTTTGCCTTTGCCTGCCTCTGTGTTGCAACCCTGGTATTCCTTGGTGGTCTTCCTATTCCTGCCCTGTCTGGATTGACTGCAGGTTTTTATGGGTCCCTGGACTAGAGGTGTCCGTGGGCTCCTCCACTGCAGCTTCTTCCCTCTGCTAGAGGTATTTTTTCAGGCTCCCTTTGACCCCTTTGACCCCATCTGCGCCAGTGGGTCTATAAGGTATAAGAATCACTGCAGTGTTTTTAGTTGGTATGGGTTCCTGGAGAAGGCAGCAGAGCACAGTTCTAGTGCACTCCGTGTCTTCTGCTGCCTCCAGTCACTTCCCACGATGGGAACTATTGAGTGTCTTCCATGTCAATTGAGTGTCTTCCATGGCAAGTTGACTCTCTAGCAGATTGTGGGCCTCAGCAGGTTCTTGACCATGCTGACCACTTGGCAGGTACACCTACATACATGGAGTTAGGTAAAGGTAAAGGTTTCCCTTGCTCGAAAGCCAGTCGAATACGACTCTAGGGATGCGGTACTCATCTCTGCTTCCAAGCCGAAGAGTCAGTGCTGTCCAAAAACATTTCCGTGGTCATGTGGCCGGCATGAGTAGACACCAAGGCGCATGGAATGCTGTTACCTTCCCACTGTTACCTATTTATCCACTTGCAATTTCTTGCTTTCGAACTGCTAGGTTGGCAGGCATTGGGACCAGAGACAGGAGCTCACTCTGTCATGCAGCACTCAGGTCTCGGTCTGCAGTTCAGCGTCTTAACCACTTGAACCACATGGAGATAGCTTATACTAAATTAGACCCTTGGTCCATCAAGTTAAGTATCATCTACTCAGATTGGTATCAGCTGTCCAGGGTCTCAAGTGGAAGTCTTTCACATCACCTATGACATGATGCTGGGGATTGAACCTAGGACCTTCCACACGCAACACAGAATCACTGAGCCATGGCCCCTCCCTGAACGTAGCATACCTAATGTCATGTACAGAAGCACAGCACAGTAAAAGTTTCGTATAAAATGCAGAGACCACTTCACTTAACAAAGAACTCAAAATGTTTCAGACCAAAGGTCTTCATCAGCAGAAACTTTGGACATATCAGTAGGCAAAGCTTGGCCAATGCACAGTTTATAAAATGCAAATGTGTTATATAATCTGCTACAAATAAACTGTAAGTATACATTTAGCAAATGGAAAGCTTATAAAGCCTAACAACACTGACAGTGTGGTGCTATACAGAACCACACCCTTTTAAGCCCACTGACTTGTGGCCTTGGAAAGGTGTAATTCTGCCTATGAGGGCATGCACAATTTGCTAACACACATTTAAGAAACTGGTAGCAATCTTGATATTTGTTGAGTCTCTTCAAAGGCAAGATTTGCACAACAGCAGAAGATGAAGTTGTCCAATATGAAATAAGCCTGACAGTCTGCCTACCAAGCTCTGCTCCAAAAATATGGTAGATATTAAAGGCAAAAAAAGAAAATCATTTAAGAGAATAATTTTCTTATAGCAACAGGAGAAAGTTGTCTACTGTAAAACAATATTGAAAGTCTAGATGCAAAACTATATTCTACATATATCTTTGTACAGTAAGTACATCATTTAGGATATCAAATCTTAACTGATACACTTCCTTGCTTCGAAGATTAACCCCACTCTCTTGCTGGTGTGTATAAAAGCTTAACTACATGGTTAATCCTGATACTGTTTGTAGAGCACCTGACCCCTTAGGAGGTCTGCTGCTTGGACGTAACCAAGTCGATATGAAGATAGTGAGAATAACCAGAGGTTTTTTTGTGGAGGTACACACTGGTATTGAATAATGGTACGTTGGGCGGTGGTCTCCCTAGACCTTAGGGGGGAATTGTTGGAAATCAGTGCAACCTTGAGTACTGACACAATATCTTAAAAAAATCCCTGAGAATAACGAATAATAGGTAGGATTCTATCCACAGTGGTTTTTCCAACAGCAGTACACTATGCCATCCACTCCTGAAAACTGGGGGGCCTCCAGGGGGCCCCTAATGAAAATATCAACATACATAAGGAACTCCTTCTCTCATATGAATCTACCTGTTCACTCAGGTCGTCTCCAGAGGCCTTGCTTCAGTTGCCGCCTCTATTTGAGGCCAGATGGGCGGTGACCCGAGAAAAGACTTGATTGTGGCAACAAAACTTTGGAACTCCCTTCCTAAGGAGGTTCGTCTGTCTCCCTCTATCTTCTGCCAGAAAGTGCAGACTTTTTTGTTTTGTCTGACATACCTCCAGTTAGGGTTGCCAAGTCAGCCCAGGGGGCGGGGGATCCCCTGCTAAAGGGGTTCCCGATCCGCTGGCCAGCATTTGGCCGGCGGGGGTACCCCACCCCCGAAGTCGTCCAGCGAGGACGACATAATGACGTAACCGGAAGTGACATCAGCACGTTGGGGGCGTTGCCAGAACGTCGCCCTGGCAACACCCTCAACGTGCTGACGTCACTTTTGGTGACGTCGCTGGGCGCGTGCGCTTTGCCCACGCGCCAGGAGGAACTCCCGGCCAGAGGAGGACTCCCCCCCACTGGTGAGTTCCGAAGACTTGGCAACCCTACCTCCAGTAATGATTATTCGACCTCCTCATTGGTTCTGGTGTAGTATGTTTGAAAGGCCCAGGTCTTAGTAAGGAGAGGTCTTGGGGAAAGTCCCAAAGCTTACAACACCAACATTTGGAATAAAAAACAGGCCGCAGCATTTTAGTGATTATAGACCAAGGAGCATTGGCGAAGCTCAGGGGCAGATCCCAAACAACAAGAAGAAGGAGAGTTGGATCTATACCCCATCTTTCACTTGGAGTCTCAGAGCAGCTTACAATCTCCTACCCTGCCTCTCCCCCAACAGACACCCTGTGAGGTCAGTGGGGCTGAGAGAGCTCGGAGAGAACTGTGACTGACCCAAGGTTACGCAGCTGGCTGCATGTGAAGGAGTGTGAAATCAAACCCATTTCTTCATATCAGAGTCTGCCGCTCTTAACCACTATACCAAATTGGCTCTCACAAGGTACCACAAGGGTGGCTTCCGCTGAGTGGTACGATTTGTCAGCTGGTTCAGACTGGACACAGCCCCCCAGTTGGGCATACCACATGGCAGCTTAGACCCCCAGATCCCATAAAGGAGTCCCCAAACAAGGGAGGTGGGCATGCAGGCTCATCTTCCCAAAAGGATCTGCCCAGATGTGCAAAACTGACAAGCTGTGACAGTTAAAGCATACATGTACAAATACCAAAAATAAAGGGGTGGGGAGGTGGGGATCCTGAAAAAACTATGCTGCTAGAGCCACCAGGCCGAATGGTTTAAATATAACTGGGTGGGCTCGACGTCACCGCTGTGCAGATCCTGCTAAAAAATTTCTGCGCTTCATAGGGGCTGGCTAGCATGGTGGCCTGAGGCTCCCACCTTTGCTGTCCATCTGCTAAGGGCAGGAAGAGCTTCCTCCAGACCCCTCCAAAGCCTGTGCAGCAATCCCGCCATTTTAGGTAAATCTCAGCCATGTTATTTTTTTTAATTGGATTACTTTATAATTTTAAATATTGTTTTATATTGTTCCAGTGTTTTAATATGCTCATGTTTGCCACCTTGGGGCAAACCCTGATTGGGTAGAAAGACAGCATAAAATGTTTTGGATAATTTTTTTTAAAAGTGTATATACATGGAAGTGCTTTCTGTTCATGTGGTGGTGGTGGTGGTGGTAAAGGTTAGATCCAGGCAATATCTGTTATTTCTCTAGATCTGCAGCGGGCATGAAGTCCAGTCAGATAAAAGGGAAACAGAGGCCTGGATCTACACTCCATTGATCTGATATAAAGTTGAGTCAGGTCATAATATGAGATATAATCCTTTAAAAACTGTTTCCCCGTGATTATACTCTGAATTAATTTTTGGCATTCTACGCTTATTGGTATTAACTTTTTTTAAAAAAACCCAACAACAGCACTTACTCTTTTGTGTGTAACATTTTAGTTTTGTGTTGTTTTCAGGAGAATTAGCAGAGTGATTTACATGAGTTCGAAAAATAATCACGGTACAATGATAAATATCCTTGGCAGAATGACAGTGCAAAAATGATGACACTCAGAAACTGCTTTGGATTTAATTTTTTTATATTGTGCATTATTTATTACTAGGAGGGGGGATAATAAACAGTATAAAGAACGACATTAAGATCACGAATGGCAGAACGAGAGAATGGAATCAGTTTGTCATGCCAGATTTTGGTTTTGTTATTGACATCTTTTCGTTGTGTTTTGATGCCTGTAATTAAATTGCTAATTATGTGTCTCTGTTGCAGTGGTCATGCTTTTATTGCTTAATTGCAGCAAGTTTTGCTCTCACCACTAACGGTATTTGTTTAGCCCCCCCCCCCCCCCCCAATGCTGCTCTCGTGTTAGTTTCCATATGCAAAGGCTGCATTGCAGCGCTATTGACAGCTGTGATTTAACCAGAATCAGAGCAGTTCAGAGTTCTTTGCCGTAGATTAAATTTTGTTTTATATTGGGGGGGGGGGGGGGAGTCCTGAGTAATTGTGCATATGTGTGTGTGTGGGGGGGAGAGACAAAGAGCAGTCATTAACCAATAAATGAAAAGGTAGACGGGGGGGGGGGGGGAGTTAGCACAAGTATAGCACATTCCCACAACTGAATGAAAAACTGGCTGGAGGGAATGTCAGAATAAATACTCAATTTTTTTGCACTGATTCTTCCTGCTTCCTTTTGTGTATTGTAAAAATATTTGATAAGGTGAGATGCAATTCAGTCACCTTCCTTTTATCTTCCTCCTTTTTCTTTACTTTTGCATTTAGGTGCTTCTCTTTGTCCATTTCAATGCATTCATTAATTCTCCCCCCCCACACTCATTGGTGTTATTTTATGCAAACTGCGAGATGTTTTTCTTCCCTTGCTGGAGATTGCCTCTTTATTTTATTTTGAAATATTTGTATATTTATTTCATTAAATGAGATAATGCTTTTTCTTATTAACATAATTTCCAGTACATTAAACATATTTCTCCACAGACAGAAGAGAGGAATCAAATTAAATGACAGTTAAATCACTCGCAGCAATTTCAACTGTTAAAAGAAATAAAAATGCTTCTGTTTGGTTGCCCCCCCCCCTTCTTTGTGATCACGAGATGGGTGCCGTAAAGGGAAATGAAAATACTAAAGTGAAAGGAGGGGAAACATAAAGAAATAATGACTGACTTACTGCAGTAATACCATTGAGAGGAGGGGGAAATTGCTACAAATGAAAGGAAAAAAATAATATAGCTGTTTCGAAAGTTATCAAAATTCATTTTTTATTGATGAGATCTGTGCAAGTCTAATACTAAGTAAATGGCAGGGAAAAAAAATCAATGCCATAAATACCGGATGGTGAAAGGAGAAATAAATACTTTGCGTTTGGAGGGCCATTATTCTAAATAGCTTTAATTTTTAAATAATTTATACTTCACCATATATATCTGGGGGAAAAGAATGTAAAAATACTTTAAAGCCTTAAAAAAAGTTGACCATAATGTATGGCTCAGGCCTGATATATATAAGAGAGCTTCTTCCTTGCATATGTCCAGGGCTGAATGTATTCTGTGCTAATATTAACCAAAGGAAAATCAAAATTATGAGCCAAAGTAAGGAAAAGGCAACTATTGAATTTATTCCATATATATATCCAAAGGAAGTAACTTATGTCTGAAAATCCTATTCACCTGCAAACAGGATACTGTCCATTGTGATTTGGTGGAACTTTGCCACTGCAGTACTAAGCAGAGTTAAATCTTTTGAAGCCCACTGACTTCAATGAACTTGTAAGGCTGTAACTCTGTTTAGGATAGAACTGATAGTTACCCCCTGTGTCCTGGACCCAGCTTAGTGTACACTGTGTATGACAGAGTGAATTGCTATGTTCTTTCCTGTAAAAAATATGGGTTCTCTAAAAGGCCCAATAACCACTGACTAAAGATGGCTGACAATTTGTGAGTTGCTACACTCACTCATGTAAAAACATCTTGGTTTTCAAGGGTGGTCAGAAGCCATTTTTAAAAATGGGTTACAGAAGTGATAACAGAAAAGAAGAAGCCCTCACATGATGAATCTTTTGTCTGTCTGCACTATTTCAGTCTGTGGCTGGGTATCCAATCTATGAATGCTCCTCCATATGTATTTTATCTGCCACAGAAACATGAAATAATATGAGCCCCGCTAGGGCAGACCAGTGGTCCATGTAGTCCAATGTCCAGTTTCATGTAGCAGCCAAGCAGTTGCCCTGGAGGGCCAACAAACAAAGCATAGTAGCCAAGACCTTCTGATGTCCTGTCACTGGTATTCAGATATAGAGGTTCCTTGTAGTCACCATGACTAGTCAGTGATGGACCTCTTCTCCTTTAATCTAATTCCCTTTCAAAGCCATCTATGCTTATGGTCTTCACTACATCCACTGACAGTGAACACCATAGTTTAATTACTCACTGAGCAAAGAAGTGCTTCTGTTTCTCCATTCTGAATCTATTGGTTATCAGCTTTATTGGGCAACTTGCCAGAAAAAGCCATTTTTGAGGCTGAACACAATGCCAGTCAATCAATGAAGGCCAGTTATTTAAAAAACAAACAAACCCCAGTCTTGAGATGGATAAAGTAGGCCAGAAGTTTAAATACAGAGAAATGCTCTCAGTCGTAAAAGGTCATGATACTTGCATGCTTCAATAAGAAAGCAAAGAATGACCCTGCCACTGCAGATTGTTGAACTGGTTTTCATTGGATGTCTCCAAATAAAACTAAAGAACAAGCTAAAAACTTTTGTCTTAATCACAGTTTTAATTTTGTTTTCATTTCCAGGACTTTAAAGAGATGCTTTCCAGGGATTACTGGACTGCATAAGGAGCATGTGGACAAATCTCATAAGGTAACATCTGTGGCCTCCCAACCAGTTGAGAAGGTGTGGGTACTGAGTGTAGATTACTCACGGCTGTGAATATGGCCCTCACAGACCAGGAGGCTGACACAGGAATGATCTCAGAATGAGAGCTCTAGACATACTTCTTCTATAAATGTTGTTCCAGCAAGCTATACAACAGTTGTATAGACGACCGTCCTGGATAATTTATCTAAGTAACTCTGTGAAGCCTTTTGTAACAGAGCTACCCTATTGCCAGCATAGAAAAGCCTTCTCGAATAACTCAGTTTTGCATAGTTTGCAGAATGCCAGGAGAGTGGGAGCCTTCTAGGTTTCCTCAGGCAGGCCATTCCACAGGGTGGGGACCACAAAGGAGAAGGCACGTGTATGGGCAGTTGTTGATTTTGCCCACTGGCACCTGCAGAACACCCTGCTCTGATGAGTGAAGCTATAGTGGCAGAGCATAGGGGAAAGGCAAGCATCACATTCCAAGCCAGGCTTCAGATATTCACAGTTCAACAGTTCCTGGGGCATTTCTGTCTCTTATCAGCACCCCACCCTCAGTCATTGTTTTGAACTATTGCCACCATCTTAGAAGCAGCTGGTAAAGTTAAGTGTTTTTGTGTTGTTCTTTTCATTTTGCTACTTTATACGGTTTACTAATGTTATCGATTAACTAATGATTTTATTTATTTGTACTGCTTTTTTAAACAAATTCTAATCTTTTTTTAGCACATGGTATAAAGAACATAGTGAGGAAAAATCAACACAAAGCAAGCTTATTAATATTTATGCAGATATTTATGTACATCCTTCACCTTGCTCCAAACCCCCACAAACTTTATTTTAAAAGCTGAAAAAATGCTCTGGGGAATGGACAAGGCATGATGGTGATGTCACAGGCACTAACCAATAGGTACCAAACAACACTGCCTAAAATCCATAGAGCTGTATTATTATTTTTTGGGGGGGATACATGTGTCCAGTGTACCAATAATGCTTCAACCCACCTTCACCCCTTTTAAAGAGTGATATCTGCCTTTAAGGCCTAAAAGATTGTGGGGAGGCAATGGGAACGTACAAGTGTTGCAAAAAGCAGAAGATGGCCATACTTCCAGATATATCCAGGTTTGCTTTTTTGTACAGATTTAGAAGTGTGAATTAGACCACTATGGCTTATTTATGTCTTATTGGAAGGCATGTACATAGTATAAGGCTGAAATCCTGTGCTCATTTGGACTGCTTAAATCCCGTTAAAGCCAATGCGATTTCAGCAGCTGAATTGTGCAGGATTGCAGCCTTAGCGCTTCTGTTTTCTTATGTTCCTGTCATACAAGAAACACTAAAAGATTGCCAACTCCTCTTTGAAGTGGAAATAATTAGGATTCTACTACAGTTGAGGATTTTATTAATTACATATCTGCAGCGTCACGTGGCCAGTCACAGAATCAGCCGGGCAAGTCTGTGTTTAGAGATTTGTAGACAGAAGACTTAGCGTAAACAGAGCAATGTTGAACCTACTCGTCTGTAACCTGCCACGGAGATAACAAGAAGGATTCCTCTCCCGGCGTGCGATGTGTTGAACAATGTTAAGTAAATATTCATCATTAATGTATAATATCTGTTGCATATTTTTTGCAGCTAACTTTTCATTTAATTTGATAATGTATCCAGTAAACATAGCAACACAGGGTAGGATGCAATCCTCCCCCAGTAACGCTTGCATATTTTCAATCATTGTTAAATGGAGGCAGTGCAAGGCGAAGCTTTAACCCCCCACTAGTTTTGGTGCATGATAAAAGGAGAAGGTGCTATCAATCTTTATTGTCTGTCTCGCTTACTGTAATTGCATTCAATAGTCCACTGATTCTGATGTCTGTGCTAATGTCAGAAACACGGAAGAGCCAGATGCTCAGATCTGAGCATATGTATCCACTGGCCACTTTGATACGTTGGCAGCAAAGTCACTGAATTTGATGATAAATTGTTAACGCCATAGATTATGAACAGCTGAACACATTGGAGGCAGGAAATGTGTACCTTGGCTATGTTTCCCCCCCTTAAAAAAATCTGACAAGGTGGCACACCCTGTTTTATTTAAATGTCTTTGGCAATGAAGAAGATGCCGGTGGATTGTTGCATGCAGTACAAAATGTTTGTTATTTAAGTGCCTCACATACATTAGAAATCCTTCTGACAATCTTGTGGGGTAGATCAATATTTTTCCCCGAGAGCCTGAGAGAAAAAAGGCATTTGACTAAGCCCACCTAGCAGGAAATGTCTGTATCTGAAGAAGTGTGTTTGCAAAAGAAAACTTACACTTTGAATAAAACTCTGTTGATCTTAAAGTTGCTACTGAACTTTGTTCTAGTAGGAAATGGTGTTGGATGGAAATTAATCAAAACTCAAATGAATACCCTCATTTTTCAAGATTGTTATTGTAACTAATTGGAATTGGAAAATTCACTCCATTTGGAAATACCAAGGGAAAGATATTCATCCTGTGTATTCTTGCTAATGTTTCAGTTTGAAGATAGTAGCAGGGGTGAAAGGAGATAAAAAAGTAGTTGTGAGGAAAAAAGAGAGTAAATTGGCAGATAATTGGCACACTGACCAACCTTCAGGGTGTTTATCAGTGTTGTGCCCCTGAAAAGAATTGTAGTGACAGGTTTCTATACACAGTCACAGTGTTTCCACAAATCATTGCACTGTTGAGGACCACTGCGGCCACAAGGATGTTCTTTGAGAGAGGGCTTACAGATTTGGTGGGTCCTTAGCCAATGGGCAGTAAGGGCAGCTGCCTCAGAACCTACATTGGGCCGGGGGGGGGGGGGGGCTGACCACCTATTCCCCCAATAAAGGGTGCATGTGGCTCAGCTACAGTAGCTGCTCACACTCACCCCCTCTGAGGCTCAGGCAGCTGGCTTGGCAGCTGCAGCTGCAGCTTCTACCTGCCTTACGTGGGGCAACAGCTGACCCTTGCTTTGACCCTGGGGGCAGGGGTTAGATGTGGCAGGAGGCCCAGTAGAGTGTGGCAGTGATTCTGAGGCCACATCCTGGATTTTTTGCCCAGGGCCCCAAAATCGCTAGGACTATCTCTGTACAGGTTCTCTACATCAGTCTCTTGGCATTGCTATTGCTATGGTGTGTGCAAGACAATGTGATTACTTCCTGGGTTCTTGGGGTGCCAAATTATGCCTGTTGTATGTTAAACATTTCCTGTACCCACTTGGCCTGTCTTCTGGGGCTGCCAAACACCTCCCGAGAAGTCATGTCTATAAAATGGGGACTCTTTCTCCTCTGCATCTAAATTTTTGGCTGGGGAGGGAGTTCCTTGTCTTGGGGGGGGGGGGGGGATTACAATCTCTGAGTATTTCATTCCAATTTATTTGTGTTTGGGAGGACAGAATAAAAAGAAAGAGCCAGATATGACTGCTTGTAACAGGAGACCCTTAAAAATAAAGTTTTTAAAAAACCTGAACAGGTGCCATAACTGTAAAAAAGAAAATGAATAGAATTTTAAAAGTATAAAATGGACCAAAACCAGATAGAGATATCCTTTGATGCATATCCCTATCACTAAGTGAGGAAAGTCTGGAGTGAGGAACATCCTGATTCACAGCTCTCAGGGCCAGATTAGGGCCAAAACAGACATAAACACTCTGTGATTGCATCACCTGACTTTAGGGTTGCCAAGTCCGGGTTGGAAAATACCTGGGGACTTTGGGGGTGGAGCCAGGAGAAGGTGGGGTTTGGGGAGGGGAGGGGCCTCAGCATGGTACAATGCCATAGAGTCCACCCTTCAAAGCAGCCATTTTCTCCAGGGGAGCTGATCTCTGTCAGCTGGGGATCAGTTGTAAAAGTGGGAGATCCCCAGGCCCCACCTGGAGGCTGGCAACCGTACCTGACTTTAATTTTTTCCCCCTTAAAAGCAGCTGGTGGGGGAGGGGCAGGCACACTGCAAAGTAGATCGAACAGCATCCTTCCATGGTTGTTTTCCCAAGCTAAATCCTCTCTCTGCAAAGGCACTATTCGTCCTGTTCAAAGACAGTTTCATGTGGAAAAAGAATAACCCCTCTCCTCCAGGCCAGCACTGCTATTGTCATTTAATTTGCAGTGTCCCTGAGATCCAATCATGATCCTCCCATGTCATAGGATGTGTTGCTACATGTTTGGCTGCCATCAAAATTTATCATTTGCATTATACAAACTGAAATGAATATGTTCAGGTTTGGGAAGAAAATCAGTGTAACGGTCAGATGTGCAAATCAGTTTTACTGGAATACTTGGAGTTTAATTCAGTTTCAAGCCTTGGAATCAGTGGGACTTCTGGCCCAACTTTTTGTGTTGTTATCTCAGTCTAATTCAAACACCCCCCATCTGCTTTTTTTAAAAAAAAGGAATTTAAAGAGACGGGAGAGACATTCATGGTTCTTCAGTATTTCAAACGTATTAGATCCTGAGCAACATCATACTGGAAGTACTTTACTTATTTATCTGTAATGGTTTTATTGTTGTGTTATATTTTAAAATGTTTTAAGCTGATTTGGGTTTGGCACTGTGTGCCCTTGTGAGCCACCCTGAGCTTGCTTGCGGGGAGGGCAGGATAAAAATATGAAATAATAAATGAATAAATAAATAATACCCCAATCTTGACCATGTTTATTTGGAGGTAAGGGTCATTTGTTTCCCTGGAACATTCCTAAATTGCTGTACTGGGCTTAAGTAATCAATGGATTAGGCTACTTTCAATATTTTGTAAATTTACATGGAGATAAGTAATATCTGTTGTCTGTAATTTGCCACTTTGTTTATTAATGACAAAGAAACCCATTTAGCTGAGTGCTCCAAAAATAAAAATTGGTTTGTTAAATTCAGATTACCTACAGTTGCTTTATTTTTTCCCCTTGATCTGTTCAAATTAATCAATTAAAGTGCACAGATGTTCAATTAAACCTATAAAAATTTTGCATAGCTGCAGCTGTTTTTCAAGCCTAATTGTTGGAATTTTTTTTAACATATCTAGGAACAACTTACTCTTGGAAGAACTTAAACTAATTACTCTTTACTAGATTGTTGTTTTTTCATTGATGAATTAAAAGAAAATTAGAAGTAACCTTTAAGGAGACGGGTGAAACTTGCTACATTTATTGATTAGAATGATAGACCAGTATATGGGAAAGATGAGGCCATGATGCAGCCATCGATTTGAATGGGAAAGTTAAGCATGTGCTTCCCTGTTTCCTATTGAAGTCAATGGAAGTTGAACACAATGGGAATACTTAACCATTTGTATCTTATCTGATCAACTGATTATTGATTATATTTAAATATGCATATTACCAAATGCTCTCTGGAGGTAACTTTTTAAGATATTATGGGGTGCATGAAATAATTTACAAGCCAGTAAACCAAAGTTATCGTTAGAAGGAAAGCTCTTCAGCATTTGTATTATTATTATTATTAATTACAGAAGCACATGAGAGTAGCTTCAAAAATTCAAAAATTGTGCCTGAACTTTTAGACCCTCTTTTAAACACTGGCCCACACTGATTAGTCAAATAGAGCCATAATTGATTATTGAATAAATTAAAGAGCACTTAAAGATTGAAGCCCTAGTCCTTAACTTTGGTTGGGTCACGCTCAGTTATTTATTTATTCCAATCACAGCGAATGGAAAGAGCTCAAGATCTGCTTTCGGTATTTTCACTTTTCTTTTTAAAAACAATAGCAACAAAAAGATTGAAGGCAGATGCAGTTAATGCTGCCCCTGAAACTCATCTAGGGCTGCCAGCCCCCAGGTGGGGCCTTGGGATCCCCCGCTTTTACAACTGATCTCCAGCTGACAGAGATCAGCTCCCCTGGAGAAAATGGCTGCTTTGAAGGGTGGCCTCTATGGCATTATACCATGCTGAGGCCCCTCCCCTCCCCTCCCCAAACCCCACCCTCTCCCAGCTCCACCCCCGAAGTCTCCAGGTATTTTCCAACCCAGACTTGGCAACCCTAAACTCACCAAAGGAAAAATATAGTGATGATCATCTTCAGTACATTGCTTGTTCATTGCAATCCCAGCCTACTAATTCAGAAACACATTTGCTGCTATGTTCCTCAGTTCTGAAACAGTTTCCTTTGGGAAGTAAAAGGCATTAGGGGATACCTTGATCTGGAGGCCCAGGTTTGGCTGATCTTGTTAGATCTCGGAAGCAAAGCAAGATCAGCCCTGGTTTAGTACTTGGATGCATGGGCGTCAACTACAAGGGGGCTCGAGGGCTCGAGCCCCCCCTCGAAATTTCCCAGGGGGGGCTCAGCCCCCCCTGGCAAAATTGAGCGCCCGGTGGCCAGTCAGCCGGCTGTCGCCGCCTCTCCTTCCCCCCCACCCCCGGCCTGCCCTCCTGCCTCCCGGGGGTGGGGGGGGAAGGAGAGGCGGCGACGGCCGGCTGACTGGCCACCGGGTGCTCCATCTGCTCCACCCCCGCACACCCCGAGCACGAGGCGGAGCGGGAGCCGGGGGCCCGCAAGGCCGCCGGCGCCCAAGGTGAGCGGGGAGAGGGAGGGAGGGGGGCGGGGAGCACGGCGGGCGGGCGGGCCCGGCCCGGGGGAGGGAAGCAGCGGTGGCGGCTCCCTGGGGCGGGGGGGAGAGCGGCGGGGACATGGTCCCGAGCGCGCGCGTGCACACGAGAGAGCCCCCGCCCCCCCCCGGGGATTTACAAAGTCTACGCCCATGCTTGGATGGGGAATTATTAAGGAAGTCACATGAACACCTGAAGCTGCCTTATACTGAATCAGATCTATGGTCCATCAAGATCAGTACTTGTCTAATCAAACTGGCAGCAGCTCTCCAGGGTCTCAGGCAGAGGTCTTTCACATCACCTAGAGATGCCAGGGATTAACCTGGGACCTTCTGCATGTCAAGCAGATGCTCTGCCACTAAGCCACAGGCCCTCCCCATGGTCCAGGCTTGTTACACAAAGGCATGCAATGGCAAATCACTTCTGTTTGTCTCTTGCCATGAAAACCCTACGGTGTTGCCATAAATCAGCTGCGACTTGATGGCACTTTTCACCGCCATTCATCCAGAAGTTTACTCTGTACTGCATTTCACTCCTCATCTAGGAGAATTTGTAAAGTTAATTCCACAAATTTATCATTTACAGCTTGCTTTATGTTTCGTATTCCCCCGCCTGACTGATAAAACATGGCAAAACAGTAATTTCGTCGTGACTATGCACAGTTGAATCAAGGTTCTGTTTCTGTGTTTTACCGGTTCATGGATGAGTGAGAGCATGTCAGTCAAGCATTAAGGCATCATCATGCTGTGATCATTCATGTGATTGCATGTGGATGTGTGCCCATGCATTGGTAAAGTACACATCGGAAGTATCTTGATGCAGTCATGTACAACAAACCAAGGTCCACAGCCACACTGTCACTTTTGCCATCCATTTGTCCCTATTGTTTTGGGTCTCCCCACCCTTTTCCACATGTATTTTGCTCCCTCTGGGACTACTAGAGAGAGCAAAACACATGGGGGGGGGACGACACCCTGAAGCAATAGGGACAAATGAGTGACAAAAATGACAGTGTGAAGTGACCCAAGATTCCTTTTTTTTGCAATGTTTTAGCAAAGCATGTGCTATTGCAGAAGAGGGCAAAAGACACAAATTAACTGAAAGTTGCCATGAACTGCATGAATCTGCAGAATAAAAACTAGGAAAAATAACACAGGATTCTTAATGAATGGGTTCCACTTTCCAAACAAGACCAGGTAATCTGGAGTCTATACTCCAGGGAGAAGAATTTTGGAAGTATCCTTAGCAGGTGCCTATGAAGGGTATACCTAACTGTCCCACTGATATATTTTCATTACATAAAGCCTACCTCTTCAGTGAGGAACAGAAGGTGGAAACTGAACTGTAAAGAGGGTAAAAAAAACCCATAGTGGCAGGCTGGTGCAGTGTAAATAGCAAGAATAACAGGCCTTGCAGCCATGGATTATGTATCACACTTTTTTTTTTTTAGTTTTACACTCAAGAGGCTTGACTGGAGATTTCAACAGACGCCATCTTGGAAACACTAAGAGGCTTGACAGATGGAATCTTACTGCTCCTAAGGGACACTGAGAAATGCGGTTCCTGGCCCAATGGGAATGCCTTGTGGTTAACATAATGGAAGTATGGAACAGAGTTTTTATGTGAATATCTGAGGGGCTTCCCCCCAATAAAATGTAAAATAGATAAAAGGGAATAAAACAATAAAATGGCAATGTCAGTGTGGCAATGGAAAAGTTAAAAAAAAACTAAAGAAAATGATTTTTAAAAGAATGAAAATTTATTTTAAATGGAGGAAACATTAATAACATTTGGACATGATATCCCCCCCCCCTCCCACAGTCTCACTGGAAAAAAAGCCACTTAGCAGTTTACTGACTGGAGGGCCACTTGTTCTGGAAACAGAAATGAGCAGTCTTTCTTCAATTTGGTACTGTAGGCATTTCAGCTGATAAATAATATGTAAAGTTTAATGAGATATATTTCTTTATCTCTTTCCCTACACAAATAAAGTTTCTGCACGCCTTGTAAAGCTGTGGCAAAACCTGCCATTTCCCCCTGATACATAGAATTATGGGTACAAATTCTGATATGCAGAATGGGGGGTATTCCCATCTCATCCCGCATCTCACCTGGCAATGCCTCACTCTTCATTTTAAAGCTTTCCATGGTTTGTTCCACTTTATTTTCTATTTATCAGGATAAGATGTCCATTCCAAACAGAACTGACAGCACTAACCTGTGAGTGGGGGATCTGGGACTAGATTCTGGCTCCCTCTCACCTGGGAAAGTGATAAGTGCTGCCAGAGCTGAGAGTGCTCGTCTTCTTTACTGGCACTAAGCTTGTGATCCAGTGAAGGAGCCACAGGTACGGACTTCACTGTGGCCTAGTGTTGCAAGCAAAGGACACAATTCCCACTTGGACAGAATGTGTACAGCTCAAAACCCGGTTTATAGATAAATAGAAGAATTTTGCACATTTATTGGTGCAACTCAAACTTTGATGGTCTAAGTGGGTTCTTTTAATCTAAGGGGTGAAAATGAAGCTGCTGAACATGTTTGATTTACAAAAAAACTGACAGGACCCCCCCCCCCCCCGATGCTAGTATTGATATGTCTAGTTCGTTTTTGGGATCAAGTAGTATATCTAACTTGTAGTATATCTAACTTGTAGCTGCAGGAAGATCACTCTTGAGGACTCATAAGGATCCATGGATCAAGCAGTGTTAATTGTTAGGCAGGAAGCAGCAGTGCTGATTCTGTGAACTTAGGCAGATCACGAGAAGAGAGGGCAGGAAGGGTTGCATCCAGTGTTCCCTCTAAGTTGAGCGGGTGTGAGCTAGCTCACAGTTTTTAGCCCCCAGCTCACACATTTTTGTCTTAGCTCAGGAAGGATGGCTCCAGAGCAAACTAATTTATGCCAAATCGTTAGCTCACAAATTTAATGCCAGTAGTGCACAAAGTAGAATTTTTGCTCACAAGACTCCACGGCTTAGAGCAGGGGCGGCCAAACTTGCTCAGCGTAAGAGTTACATAGAATAAATGTCAGATGTTTGAGAGCCGCAAAATGTGAACAAATATTACATGCACATTTTATTTAAAAATATGCAAATTTGCTTTTTTATTAACATTAAATGAGACTGCCAAAAATAAAAACAAAAGGGGTAAAAACAGATATTTATTTGTCCAATGGTATTTATTTGTTTGCTAATGATATTCATTTGTCTAAGAGAGAGAAAAAAGAGAGAGGTGGAAAGAAAGGGAGAGAGAGAAACAAAGAAAGCAAATAGATGGGAGAGAGGGAGAAAAAGTATGCTCCCTTTTCGCTTCCCCAGCTGCCCTGCTGGGAGCCACACAATATGTGTGAAAGAGCCGCATGTGGCTCCCAAGCCGCAGTTTGGCCACTCCTGGCTTAGAGACAGCATTGGTTGTATCAGTGCTTAGTTCCCGTGGCCCTTTCTTACATACCCAGGGAATTGCTGATCACCACTTTGGGGTCATTTTTTTTTCCATCAAGCCAGTTTGGCCAGGGATCCTGGAACAGTTTTGCTATATTCTTGGCATGGAACGGGTCACTGGGGAAATGTGGGGGAGGTATTTGTGAATTTCCTGCATTGTGCAGGGGGCTGGACTAGATGACCTTGGAGGTCCCTTCCAACTCTATGATTCTAAGAACTTGGATTTCCTCTACATAGGTGGACACTACAAGAACCAACACTTTACATATCTGTAAAGTCTACCAAGAGCTCATGATGACATAAACTAGGTTAATCTG
Organism: Lepidodactylus listeri; assembly: GCA_029233225.1. NCBI lineage: Eukaryota > Metazoa > Chordata > Lepidosauria > Squamata > Gekkonidae > Lepidodactylus > Lepidodactylus listeri. Next base: position 128,211,621 of record JARCFY010000003.1, read on the forward strand.
AAATCTGTTGCTTGATTTCTGTTTTTCTTTGCTTCAACTGACCAACACAACTACTCTTTTGTAAGATGCAATCTTACGTATGTGTGCAGCAAAGTTGCAGCATTGTAACAATGCACACATGCATGTGAGTTAATGTAAAGGGAAAATGTGTCTAGTTCCTGAAGTAATTTTAAAAAATGTTCATAGTTAGACTGAAACTAAGGAAAGAGTGGCATGCCATGGAGAGCAAAGCCCCAGAACATTAGCGATGCCATCTTAAGCAGAATTGCCCATTAAATCAATGGGCTTAGAATGGTGTAACTCTGCTTCCAACAGCACTGATAATGGGAACAAGGGAAATATATTCATTACTAGTATGTTATCCAAGAAGACTGTGAGATGAAGCCATTGCAAAGAGGCAACTGTGTAAACAAGGCCTGACATGGCTGCCTTTTCTGGAATCCACATAATATTCTGTGATGTTGCATTCCCCCCTCTCCCAGGAGTACCTGTTTACCTCATTATATAATGTACAGTGTAGATAGCACCTCGCTGTTGGCATAACATTTGGGGCAAAGCATTGGCATGTTATTTTGCCAGAATTTTGATATTTCATCCACATATTTCAGGCGCATGACAAAAAGTGCAAAGCACACTTCCATATATACGTGCCAAGGTGCTGCTCAACTGTACTGCTGAGAATTGGCACATCTGTTAAATTACTGCCATTAAGGGGGAAAGAGCCCCTTAAATATTCAACTGTAGAAAATTATTTCTTTTTTTAATATTCATTTGTTTAATATAAAAATAAAAAGATGCCACCTTGTGGCAGGAAAGATGTGTCAGCGGGTCTGTTTTTACAAATCCCTCTCTCCATTTTTTAATGTGGCACACCTTCTAGAAATTAGTAATTATGTTACTTAAAAAAACAAAATGTTCACAATTTTTTTTATTATGAACTGAAATTATAGTGAACTGAATATATATGAACTGAATTATAGTGCCCCTCACTAGGTTTATAAAACTACTTGAGCAAAACTTGGTTAAGGTGAAACCAGAGAGGCAGTGTAGTATATAGTGGCTGGGGTATAAGATTCTAGAATATCAGGTTCAGCTCTTATAAAGGGTGGGTGCAAGAGCCCTTCTGAGCTCTTCTGGAGGAAGGGTGTAATTAAATGCAATAGAAAAAATGTAATTGCATCCTCCCCAAAGGAAACAGAAGTTGTCCTGTTGCTATTCAAACTGTACTCGTTTTTTAAAAAAGTTAATTAGCTATAATCTGGGCATTGGCTACAGTTTGGGCCTGTGCATGCTGGACTGTATATGTGAATGCCCGATTCAAACCGTACTCTTCTGCATTGATTTTTGGAAGCAGGGCAAGCATGCTGGGAGAACAGGTATGCCTTCATTCTCCACCATGCATACCAGAGCAACTTGGGAACGTATCAAATCTTGTCCGGGTTTATTGTATTTACTCGGAAGAAAGATGGCTCTGCATGTAGGATAACCCTCTTTAAAATGTTGTGCACAAAAAATATGATTATATATTTAACTTGTATGCAGTGTAAGATATTCCCTTTTGGGGGAGATGGTGTACCTGTAAAAAACCCCCCTAATCTTGCTTTTAGGTAATGACTGCAAGTCCCAATAATTAAGTTCCTGTATTAGGCTGCGGTCACATGGCCCTTTAATGCGGGAGGAAGGGCTGTTTCTTCCCGCATTTAAAGGGACCATCTAGAAAGGCCAAGGCTAGTCCCGTGCCGAAGCGGGCTCAAATGCGGGTTCCTCCTGCATTTTTCGACTCCGGGAAAATCGACTGTTTTCCTGGGAGTCGCGGGAGGAACCCGCATTTGAGCCATCTGGCCAGCCCTCTCTCGCAAGCATTGTGAGAGCAGGGCTGTCCAGATGATCCCACCCACCATTTTTTCCCCCTTTTACACTTGGGCGCTTGGCTACTCAAGGGCCCAAGTGTAAAAGGGGAACCCCCCCAAACTTACCAGGCAGCCGGCGGGGCTCGGGGAAGGGTGCCTCCCCCAGCTGCCGCCACCGCCGGCCGCCGCCACCGCTGAAAAAGCCACCGCCACTGAAAAAGCCATTGCTGAACACCTCAAGTCTGGGCCACCTGCCGCTTCTTCTGCCACTGGTGCTTCTTCCGCTGCCACCGCCTCCTTCACTGCCTTGTACATCCGCTGCTGTCATCTGCCACCTCCTCCTCCTCTGCCCGCCGCCGCAGGGGTTGGTATGTGTAAACATCCCAATCCAAGGTAAAAAAATGTGACCCCTTTAATCCGGGAGGGCTCCCGGATTTAAAGGGGCCGTGTGACCACAGCCTAACTCTCTCCCATTGTAATCAGTGGTATTTAAATATACTTAAGCTTAGCTGGATTATGGTCAGTTCACTTTGCAAGAATGTTGTTTCATACATCATGGGATATGGCCAAAAGATCGTTTGGTGGATGTGGAATCCATAGATTTTGATTCAGTATTGTTCATAGTTCTGCTCTTGAATGCATTAAATTGCAAAAGACTAATTTGCATTTATAATATATTCCATTGGATGCTGAGGTTTTATTTATGACATAATAGCTAGCAGTAGTAGCTTGAATAACCTGAGCTAGGGCTGCCAGGTCATCCGGGGGGGGGCAGGGAATCCCCCACTAAAGGGGTCCCCAATCCGCCAGCCTGGAATCGGCCGGCGGGGGGAACCCCACCCCCGAACTGGCCCGATCGGTCCAACTGCCCCAACGTGATGACATCACCCAGAAGTGACATCATCACGCTGGGCACGTTGCTGGGGCAACGATCTAGCAATTGCCCCCAAAACTCTATGGTGCCTCTTCTGGGTGACGTCATTATGGCATGCATGTGTGAAGCGTGAAGTCCTGAACCGGGGACAGAAATCCCCCACCATCAAACAGGTAGGACTTGGCAACCCTAACCTGACCTCATTACAGCTCAAATGCTAACCAGGGTTGGTCACAGTTAGTACTTGTATGGGAGACTGCCAATGAAGAGCAGGGTTACTATGCAGAGGAAAGCAATGGCAAACCACCTGTGCTCATCTCTTGACTTGAAAACCCCTTGAGTGGTCTTCATAAATTGGTTGTGACTTGATAGCATTTAATTATTGTTAATGGTTTGTAGTATAATTCACAGAAGTGAGCATCTTGTTTTTGTAAGCAAAGAGGCTTAACTTTGGCCTGCATATTCAGGGCATAATGCAAACAAATCACTGAAAAGTCATGTTGATTTCAGTGGGTGAGTTAAAGCATGTGGTTAAATCTTTCCCACTTAAATCAATGAGACTTGAAAGCACTGAACTTTTCCTCGATCATCCTCTCAATATTTATTTATTTCATTTATGCCCCGGCTTTCTCCCCACTATAGAATTATAGAGTTGGAAGTGGTCAGACAGACCATCTAGTCCAACACCCTTCTCATTGTAGGATCAGCCTAAAGCATCCCTGACAAGTGTTCATCCAGCTGTTGCTTGAAGACTGCCGGGGGTGGGGGGGGGAGCTCACTACCTCCATAGGCAGCCAATTCCAGTGCTGAACTACTCTTACTGTAAAAATCAATTTATTTAATAAATCCATTAATTTGATTGCACATCAGTAGGGTCACATGTGGTTGAACTATTATGTCTTACATAAGGGATCTGTGATCAGATCTCCCAACACGTATTTTAGCTTCCAAAAGCAGTTGGGAGGCAATTTGAATTGTGGCCATTGTGCTGCATGGGGGGGGGGGGGGACTTCCCCTGCACCATTTCCTGTTTTTAACCCTGCTGGGCAAAAGATGGGTACAGTGTAGATGCCTGTCTTCTCCTATATTGTACATGTCTTTTAGATTACAAGTCAGGAGATACGATCATGGGTTCCCAGTGTAATGTGCAGCTTGACCCTCAGTGTTAGAGCCAGAGAGCTGTTCTTGCTGTAGGTGTTCTGAGATGGGGAATTACATCTGGTCTGAATGCAATGGATGGCTCACAATGGAATTATTCTTCTTTAATGCAATGGAATTATTCTTCTTTAATGGGGTCTCCAATGTTTATTCTGAAGAAACATGAGAATTGAACATACTTGCATACATGCAAACTGGATCTGGGAGACCCAGGTTTGAATCCCCACTCTGCCAGGGAATCAAGGTCACCCTGGTGGTGACCATGGGCCAGTCACATACTCCCAGCCTAACCTACCTCACAAGGTTGTTTGTGAGGATAAATGGAGGAGAGGAGAATGATGTAAGCCACTTTGGGTGGGTATAATAAAAGAATGTACAGAACAGTCATCTGTGCATGGAATCTGCATGATGTGATCTACAGAGCTATGCATTATACATGGATTATCAGATGTTTGAATATGGTTGGGTTTTGTTTCCTCCCACATAGCAGGTCTGTACCGTCTTTTGTGCAGATGGTACAGCTCTGTGGACAGAAAGCTGTTTCCATGTAGGGACTGTGTTATCAAGAAACAGTGCGAAAGAGTAACTGCTTGTTTGTACAGAACATTTTCTCTTTAATTCCCCTCCTCCAAATTTTATCACATGTGTTAACAGGTTTTAGCTAGTGTTGAGACAATGTTCTACCTTTAAAACAAAGGGATATTGGGAAATAAAAGACAATGGATTTAAGAGAGAAGCTCAAGATCCCTCTTGAGACATGAGCTGTGTCTAAATTATTGTGGAAATCAGGTTCCATTTTTCAGCTGTGTAACTGAGGAAGAATGCTTTGAAACGTTTGGTATACCTAGGAAGGACGTTTTCGGCTGCAGAAGTTTCCATGCTCTTTGAGACATCCTCTGCCTTCTTTGTGGACTGTGAGGTCTTTTGAACACTATCATACTGAAAGGATTTAAAGGAGTCTACTGTTGGATTTTTTTCTTGTCTATTTAATTGTTATACTTATTCTTGTCAAATTTAGTATTCAATTGTTATTAGTGTTTTTGAATTGTGACCACCAATTCTACTTTATTAACTGATTCACTGTAATTATGCTGCAATAGACTGATGTCTACCGGTAACTGGTGAAATTTATGGATTTTTTGATGGTCTACGTGTTTTTTGTTTCTGTATAGCACACATGCTTGGGGTCCCTTTTGTTTGGCTTGGAGTATATTGTTTGGCTTGAGAGCCAGTTTGGTGTAGTGGTTAAGTGCGCGGACTCTAATCTGGGAGTACCAGGTTTGATTCTCCACTCCTCCACTTGCACCTGGCTGGATGACCTTGGGCAAGCCATAGCTCTGTACCAGCTGTTCCCTCAAGGACAGCTTGGAAAAGAGCTCTCTCAGCCCCACCTACCTCACAGGGTGTCTGTTGTGGGGAGGGGAGGGGAGGGGAAAGGAGTTTGTAAACCGCTCTGAGATTCTTAAGTGAGTGAAAGGCGGGATATAAATCCAATCTCTTCTTCTTCTTCTTCTATATGAGCATGCTCGTTCTATCTCATATCAACAGGGACTTAATGGTGAGGGATACCTCATGTAATTTGGATCCTTGTCCCCTTGGCTTGATAAATCAAGCCATTTCTCATAGGAGCAGAAAGAAACTGTTGTGAGGCCTTTTACTGAGAAAATAAGACCTTGCCACTATAGACTAGTATCAAATCTCCATTTCTTGGGTGAGATTATTGAATGTATGGTAGAGGATGATGGTGTGGACGTGGCTTCAGAGCTGACAGGTACTGTGGTTTCCAGTGGCTCAGCAGTTTGTTCCGCCAGCTGCATGCTGGCTGCTCCCAGGATGCTGGCTGTTTGTTGAGCCCTGGGTCGTCTCTCTCAGGATCTAAATTTCCAGAGTACCTTAATGACACATTTTTCCCCTGGCCTCTTTCAATCAGGTTTCTGGTTTGACCTTAAGACAGAAACTACTTCAGTAGTTTGTGGTGGATCATCTGCATCTGCAGATGGATATGAGCAATCCTTCTTTCATAATTCTGTTGTGTTTGCCAACAGCCTTTGACATAGTTGGCTGTGCCATCTTGATAGACTGGTTGGAGCATGCCAAATCCTTCACTGGTTTCAATCTTTGCTGCTGGAGTGAAGGCAGAAAGTTGTTACAGCAGAGAGCTGCCTAAACCTGGAATCTGGGTTATTATATTCTGCAAGATTCTTTCCTCCCTCCAATGTTTTTCCATCTATATACGAGGCTGTATATTATTCAAGATCATACATACTGTGTGTGTGTGTGTGTGTCTGCACCTGGAAGTCACGTTGACTTCTGGTGACTGACCCCTACTGGGGGCTTGGACGATATTCAGAGTGGTGGCTGAATAAAGCCTGCCTCTGTTCTCCCGCCTTGGTGTTCCAAGGAAGTCTCCCATCCAAGTCCTAACCACAGTCAGCCCCGCTTAGCTTCTGAGAACTGACCAGATCAGGCTTGCCTGGGCTATCCAGGTCAGGGGAAGACCATATATACTTTTGTGGTTGAATACAGTCAATAGGCTGATGACACACGTTCTGTATTTCTTTAATGAGTCCTCCCAGTGCCTCAGTTTCTATGCTAGGCCAATGTTTGGCTATGGTGATCAAGTGTATGAGGGTGGACATGCTGAAACTGAATCCAGAAAGATGGAGGCTGATATCTGGGAAGGCACAGACCTTGGGAGATTTAGAATTACCCAGCTAGGTAGAGTGAAATTATTCTCATCAAGTTGTGTTAAGAGCTTCAAGGAAGTCCTTGATCTAGCTTTATTGCTTGAAGAGCAGGTTAGTGTACCAAAAGTGTCTTTTATCATCTTAATATGGTATGCAGACTGTTTCATATATTGGACTCCGCTGACCTCGCCATGCTGATCCAAACATCTGTAACTTCTCAATTGGATTAATGTCATATGCTGGACATGGGACTGCCCTTGAAGATATCTCAGAAGCTTCATTTGGTACAAAATGTGGTGGTTTGCTTTCTGATGACAATGTCTTGTTATGATCACATTATGCCAATTTTAAAAGAGCTTTATTGGCCACTAGTTTATTTCTGCATTAAATACAAAGCACTTGGTCTTCCCTATAAAGTCCTTCATGTTTTAGGGCTTACATATTTGAAGAACCATGTTTCCCTACATGCTCCCACTTGCCAGTTTAGGTCAGCTGACATTTTAGAATATTCAGTGAACACACTTGGCTTTGGCAGTCAAGCAGGCAAAATGTGCAGTGCTGGAATTTATTCAGCCCTTTGTGGGTGACTTATGGGCTATTGTTGGCTTGTTGGTTCACAAGAGGGTAGGTGACCATTCTATCACATTTTGGAACAGATAAAAGAAAGTACTTCTTCACCCAAAGAATGATTAACACATTCACTGCTACAGGAGGTGAAGGCGGCTACAAGCATGGATAGCTTCAAGAGGGAATTAGATAAACATATGGAGCAGAAGTCCATCAGTGGCTATTAGCCATAAGGTATAGATAGGAACTCTGGGGCAAGTGATGCTCTGTATTCTTGGTGCTTGGGGGAGACAACAGTGGGAGAGCTTATGGTGTCCTGACCCCATTGGTAGACCTCCTGATGGCACCTGGTATTTTTGGCCACTGTGTGACAGAGTGTTGGAATGGATGGGCCATTTTCTGGATGAAGTTCAGACTACTTCACACCATTGTCTTTTCATTGGATGGCAAAACCATTTTGTGCCAAAGGACATCTGGTTATCAAAGTGCTATTGATTCTTCTGTTTAGAGATTTGTTGTTGAGAAGTGCAGTTGACTAGACAATGTTGTAACAGTGTTTTAGTAGCTGTGATCTATTGTGTTCATCTTATCACCTACTAGGTATGGGAGGGGGAGGATTGTGGGATGGATGTGACCTCCATTGTGTCTGCTAACTCTTGCCCAGATCAGTTATTTAGCATAATTAGGTCTCTCACTTCCCTCTCAGAGAGGACCCAAAATAATAGCATTTTGACTTTAAGCTGTGAGGCATTTGTGAGCTTTTTCTGCAGATAAAGTCTTGTCACTCCACCATGACCTCCCAGCCAATGCTGACACAGTACATGAACTGGAGGCCCCTTGACTGTCTTTGGATTTGGTCTTTGACACCTTCAGCTGGCTCTCCTGAGCTGATGTCAACAGGATCCTAGGTGCTGTTAGGCTGATCACCTGCCTCGTAGACCTGTGTCCCTCATGGATGGTAAAAGCCAGTGGCAAGAGGTTACGAGGGATGGATGAGACCAACAACAAGAGTGCCAATATCAGGCTGGGGATCCTGGTGATGGGGGCAGGGGGAGGTATGGCAGTGGGAGAATGTATTGGAATGGAAGGAGATGGTGATATGGTCATACTCAGTCCCCTTCCAACCTTCATCCCATCCTGAGACATGTGGGTGTGAGGGCTAGGAATTCATACCCCCTTTGACACTGCTGCTGTGCAATACCAGTGGATAAGACCTCCACACTGTGAGACTGTATCACAGCACAAGAAGTGCATGACCAAGACCTGGATGAGGGAAGGTGAAACAGTTGCCGTAAAAGAGCTGACCCCTCCAGGTTTCTCAGTCCTTCATCAGCCTTGAACAGTGTGTATGGGGGGGGGGTGATACTCATCCAAGAGAGTTTGTCAGAGCACTCCCAAGCCCATAAATCACCGGGATAGCACTCATGGCACCCACCCTGGGACTCTGAGGTGAGTCTGGCTGTCTTTCTGGCCAGTGGACAGCCTTCCGAGCCTACTTAAAGTGGTGGCCAGCTGAGCCCCAGAGTTCCCAAGGCTTGTTATTCTTGGGAACTTCAATGTCCATGCTGATGTTGCCTCCTCACAGTAGGCTATGAACCTAGTGTCATCTGTGGCAGCACTGGGGCTCACCCAGATTGTATTAGGGCCCATGCACCAAGCAGACCACACACTGGATTTGGGTTTTGGCACAGGGGTTGGTATGGATCTGATGGCCAAAATGTTGGTGCCATGGTCAGATCACTGCACTCTGAAGGTCTGGCTGGGTGTTCCTGCCCCCTCCGGTCTAGGCAGTGAGTGGATATATGTTCGTCTGTGTAGACTAATGGATCCAGCTGGATTCCACAATGCTCTGCAGAAACTCATGCCCTCTGGAAATTCCTTAGATGGAGCTGATAGAGGACTGGAATTCCCATCTCTCTGAATCCATTGATAAAATCACCCCCCCCCCCGATATCCTCTTCATTCCCAAAAGAAAATATCCCCCTGGTACACTATGGAACTTAGGGGGCTAAATGGGAACTCAGATGACAGGTGCAAATTTGGTGGTGAGTTTGCGACAAAACTACAAGAGCATCTTATAGGATGCTTATGAAATACTATGAGATGGTGGTGAAGACTACTAAAAATAATTTTATGTGACCTCCATTGTGTCTGCTAACTCTTGCCCAGATCAGTTATTTAGCATAATTAGGTCTCTCACTTCCCTCTCAGAGAGGACCCAAAATAATAGAATTTTGACGTTATCTGCAGAAAAAGCTCACAAATGCCTCACAGCTTAAAGTCTTGTCGCTCCACCATGACCTCCCAGCCAATGCTGACACAGTACATGAACTGGAGGCCCCTTGACTGTCTTTGGATTTGGCCTTTGACACCTTCAGCTGGCTCTCCTGAGCTGATGTCAACAGGATCCTAAGTGCTGTTAGGCTGATCACCTGCCTCGTAGACCTGTGTCCCTCATGGATGGTAAAAGCCAGTGGCAAGAGGTTACGAGGTCCCCTGGAAGATATTGTCAATCTGTCCCTGGGTTCAGGGATCGTCCCAGAGGGGCTGAAGGAGGTGGTGGTTCCGCTCTTGAAAAGACCGAATTTAGATCCTGTGGATCTGACCAATTACCGCCCAGTCTCGATTCGCTCCTTTGTGGGTAAGGTAATTGAGAGAGCAGTGGCAGAACAGCTCCAGAAATTCCTGGATGACAGATTGGTGTTGGATTTATTTCAGTCTGGCTTCCGCCCCAGTCATGGGACAGAGATGGTGCTGGTCGCCCTCACAAACCATCACCGCAGGAAGCTGGATTGAGGCAGGTTGGCGCTGCTGATATTGCTTGATCTTACAGCAGCATTTGACACAGTCGACTATGATCTACTGACTCACTGACTTACCAGTGTTGGAATTCGGAGTGTAGCCTTGCAATGCTTCATTGCATTATGTGGCTGACACCCAGCTATTTCTGTTGATGGATGTCCAGCCAGATGCCATTCCCATGAATTTAATAAGATAAAACAAAATACAACCACTTAGAAGACATTTTGAGTTTAAAGTCTCAAAGTTCTTATGAGAAATACTGTAACCTTTTGAGTTTTTATGTATATGTCTCTAAAGATAATTTCAAAAATATAAAAATGTAATAGTTTTTGTTATATAATTTCAAAATAAATAAACAAACAATATCTTTGTGTATTGTATTTTTATTGCTGACATATTATAATCCACTTTGAACTATTTGGAGAAGTGGGGTAAACTTTTAAAATACATGCAAATGAACGTGACTCGCGTTAGATGGGCTGAATGTACATATTCAAGATCTATGACCCTGCTCCCTCTCTGTAGACAGACACAACATTTTGATATACATTTCTTCTGGACTGGTCAATATTTTTAATGCTTTTATTTTTGAGAGGTTTGCAGCAGCCAACAGGTATCAGTTGCTCAGTTCATATTCCTTCTTGTGACCCAACTGCAGCTCCCACTAGAGGTTTAATAAATTCCATCCTACCACATTTTGTGTGTCTGCCAAAGGGGAGTGCCTTCATTCAGTATGCTACATATATTTGGTGAGTTTTTGCACTGCTGCCTGGGGACTGTAATATGATCTGGTAAGTTCTGAGCATGTGCCAACCTTATGAGTAATGCTAACTGCCCATATGCAAATGCAGCACATGCATTGGAAGTGAGGTGATTCTAAATGATGCAAGATCTGCCCGTGAGCCTGGACCATATGTAATACCCACAATCCACTTAGATTGTACATGTGTGCCTATAGCAGCTATCAGCCAGCTACTGCACCTCACCTCACCAACAGCACAGATCCATTTGATATACTGCTTATGTTAAATGGGAAAGAGATCATTAATTGCCAGTGTTTTGGGTACTGAATCAACATTGGAAAAATACTGTGAGCTGGGTAAATTTGAGTGTCAAACATAATTTGTAGAGACCACAGAATAATTAATAGCCCGCATGGTGTAGTGGTTAAGAATTGGCGGACTCTAATCTGGAGAACCGGGTATGATTCCTCACTCCTCCACATGGAGCCTGCTGGGTAACCTTGGGCCAGTCACAGTTCTCTCAGAACTCTCTCAGCCCCACCCACCTCACAAGGTGCCAGTTGTGGGGAGAGGAAGGGAAGGTGATTGTAAGAGAAATGTGGGGTATAAAAACCAGCTCTTCTTCATTAGTACATTGGTCCTCAAAGATGAGTTAGCAGGGCCCTTTTCCTTACCTTCTCAATAAAAAATAGGCATATAAAACCAGTCAAATATATGGAAAGGGGGTTTTTGTTCAAGAGAAGAGAAATCTCAGCTTTAATTATCAAGCCACTTTTAATTATTATTACCATTAATTTGCCACTGTAGCATTTTGTAACAGTGTTTCCTTGGAAGGAAAGATGTATTCATTGAAAAGGGGGGGAAATACTAATTTTTTTAATCACCTCCATCTCAAGAGCTGTAATTGAGGTTAGGAAGTTATGGTGGATTAATAGGTTAGAGCCATTGTTTCAATTTGGTGGGGGGAGGAGCCCATGGTGAGGATCTTGGTTGAGTTGTATAAGTGCTCGACCTTTGAACAGACACGGCAAACTCAAGTGATTCTTTAAGTGAAGGCCCTAAGCTTCGCATTAGAAATTAATCATGAGATGTTTTGGTGATAACATCATCCCCATTTGAAAATGTAATTTATTAATCAGTATAATACCTGTTTCAAAGCATTATGCAGTCCCTAGTAATAAGCTCACCGTATTAGAATCTTTGGCTTCCGCATTCCTTCCACCATTTCAGCTATCTAAGCAAAAAGAGGAAATAGTTTGTCCTTCATTCCAGGGGGCACTTTCTGGGGGCTGCGGTATTTAGGTGATCTATCAGATCAATGAATTGATTTTTAAAAAAACACTTTGGTATGGTGTATTGGACTAGGATCTGGGAAAACTGAGGTTCAAATCCCCTCTCTGCCGTGGAAGCTTGCTGGGTGATCTGGGGCCGGTGACACCCTCTCAGCCTAACCAACCTCCCGGGGTGGTTGTGATGATAAAACAGAGAAGAGGGGAATGATGTAAGCAGCTTTGGATCACTATTGAGGAGATAGGTGGAATATAAATAAAGTAAATAGATTGATTAAAAATGTCCCCTTGATTTTTAAAAACATGTCTTTTCAAAAACTAAACATGACAGGCAGGGCTCATTTCATAGCAGGAGCTCCTTTGCATATTAGGCCACATACCCTAACGTAGCCAATCCTCCAAGAGCTTACAGAGCTCTTCTTACATGGGCTACTGTAAGCTCTTGGAGGATTGGCTACATCAGGGGTGTGTGGCCTAATATGCAGAGGAGCTCCTGCTACGAAATGAGCCTTGAGACAGGTACCATTTTAGAAGAGGTATTCCCTGTTCTGAGATGGCTGTCTTCAAATTAGCTCTCTGATATTACCCTCCCTGGCTGAAGCAAATATGCTCCCCCCCTTTACACTTGGCACTCAAGAGAACAGTGAGGAGGTCTTGGCATGTTGGGGCTGGCTAGAAAAGGACACAAGCACAGCAGTGAAGGGCAGGCAGATGCCTTCACCTCCCACTTAATTGAAAAGAACTCTATGTTTGTGAAAAAGCGAATGTACGAAATCCAGGTTGGAAGCCATATGTCACAGTGCATAATTATTTTTAAAATGGCAGTAGTCTATTAATGTTCTAAAAGGGCACTTTCCAATCCCCAACCCCCAAGTATGAACTGAGCTCATGAAAAGGACAGGGATAGATCTATCTGTCTGTCTGTCTTTGGGGAATGTGCCCTGGTCTTCCAATGCAAGTAATGACCAATTGCTTTGGTGTATGTCTACCTGCATGCCATCTGGGGAGGGGAGGGAAGAAGTCCACAGAGCAGAACAAATGCTAAGGAATTGGAGATTGGCTGTGAGGCTTTTGTGAGCTATTTCGCAGTAAAGTCTTGTGGCTCCGCCATGACCTTCCCACCACAGTTAAGACAGTAAGGGAACTCAAGGCTCCAGAACCAGAAACCAGCTTGTCATCTGTTAAAAATATTTTTACTGTTTTGCATGCTAATTTAACAAGCCACCCTATGTATACAACTATGATCGGTAATTCCATTTCAATGTCTGATGAAGTGTGCGTGCACACAAAAGCTCACATCTTGAGTAAAACTTTGTTGGTTTTAAAAGTGCCATTGGACTCTAACTTTGTTCTATTGCTTCAGACCAACATGGCTGCCCACCTTGGTCTTCTTGTCAGGTTTTGGATTATTTCAGTCCACTCAGCCTAGAGGAGATTGACAAATTACTCTCAACTGTACGCCCAACCACTTGCAGCCTTGATCTGTGCCTGTCGTGGCTAATTAAAGCTGGCCGTGATGGGCTACGAGGTACCCTAAGGGAAATTATCAACAAGTCCCTCTCTGAGGAGCTGTTCCCTAGGGCACTCAAGGAGGCAGCAGTACACCCACTCTTAAAAAAACCATCCCTGGATCTGGCCGAATTGGTTAATTATTGTTTGGTTTCCAATTTGCCTTACTTGGACAAATTAATTGAGAGGGCGGTGGCAGCTCAGTTGCAGGGGTTTTTGGATGACACCTCTGCTTTAGATCCCTTCCAGTCCGGCTTCTGACCAGGCCATGGAACGGAGATGGTACTGGTCACCCTCACGGATATCCTTCAGAGGCATCTGTATCAGGGCAGTTTGGCGGTGTTACTGTTGCTGGACCTGTCGGCAGCATTCATCATGGTCGACTACCAAGTACTGATCCACCACCTCACCAACACTGGGATTCAGGGGTCTGCCTTGCAGTGGCTCTCCTCATTCCTTCAGGGTCAGGGACAAAGGGTATCTGTAGGGGAATAGCTATCCCAAAGGCACCCGCTAGTTTGTGGAGTGCCCGAAGGAGTGGTACTTTCCCTGATGTTATTTAATGTCTATATACGTCCCCTTGCCCAGATTGCCCTGAGTTATGGGCTGGGATGTCACCAATATGTGGATGGTCAGTTGTTGGGTGTCAGTCTGAGTCTAGTCTGTGGCAGATTGGCTTAGACTGAGCCGACTGAAATTGAATCCGATGAAGACGGAGGTTCTGTGCCTGTCAGAGTAGTCTGAGGGTAGGGATCCCGCTCCCGACCTTTGATGGGGCACCACTGGTGCCAGCACTGGAGGCTAGGAGCTTGGGAGTGCTCTTGGATGCCTCCCTTATGATGGAGGCCCAGGTAGCAGCCACTGTGAAGTCAGCCTTTTATCATATTCAGCTGATTAGGCAGCTGGTTCCCTTCCACGAACATGATGACCTGGCAACAGTGATTCATGCAATGGTCACCTCGAGATTGGACTACTGTAATGCTCTCTATGTGGGGCTGCCCTTGTCCCAAATCTGGAAGCTGCAGCTGGTGCAGAATGCAGCAGCCAGGCTGCTGTTGGGCCTCCCTATGCAGGAACATATCCAGCCTGGGCTAAAAGCACTGCACTAGCTGCCCATAGCATACCGAATTCAGTTCAAAGTGCTGGTTCTTATCTTTAAAGTCCTTTATGATCAGGGGCCTGCATTCCCAAGGGACCGCCTTTCCCCACATATTCCCCAGAGAGCACTATGATTGGGGTCCCAGGCTCCAGAGAAGCCAGGCTGGCTGTGATAAGGGCCAGGGCCTTCTCAGTGGAGGCTCTGAACCGGTGAAATGAGCTCCCAGAAGACATCAGGGTCCTGTAGGGCCTTCTACATTTTCACAGGGCCTGTAACATAGAGCTCTTTCACCAGGCTTTTGATTTAGCAAGCCGCACCCAATAAACTCAGGCCCAGGCCTCAATACTAACACCACCACTGACAGCCTGTGCTCCACCGATGTGACCCACACTATGATGTCAGCTGACTGTATGCTTATGATGGATGCTGCTAATGCCCCGCCATTGTTATACGGTCTGCACTAGCACTTTATGTAATGTTTTAATATTTATATTTATTGTGATTTTATTAAATTTTCTGTTTTATCTGTTCAATAAATTTTATGTAAGCTGCCCCGAGCCTGCTCTGGCAGGGTGGGCGCGATATAGGGCTGCCAAGTCCTCCGGTAGGGCGGGGGAAACACTGATTTTTAGTCCTTCCCTCCCGCTTTTCCAAAGTTGCCCACCGGGGGGACAAAATGGCTGCCTTAAAAGGGAAATGTCTGCAGAGAGCCTGCCCTGCAGTAAAAAGCCTCAACAGACATTTCCCCTTTAAGAAAGAGCAAGAGAGTCCCGCCCAGAGAGGCTCTTTCTGCTGAAGAGCCTGCTTTTGCATGTGGCCTGCTGCTGGAGTAAGCTGCTTGGGGTAAGCTGCTGGGGTCTGCCTGCTCTTTTCCTTCTCTCTCTCTTCCCCTCCCTCTTTCTTTCTTTTTTCTGTCTGTCTGTCTGTCTGTCTGTCTGTCTGTCTCTCTCTCTCTCTGTCCCCATCCAGCAGAGGTCTATCAGTGGCTATTATAGCCACAAGGTCTAAATGGAGCCCTTTGTCTGGGGCAGTGATGCTCTGTATTCTTGGTGCTTGGGGGGCAACAGTGGGAGGGCTTCTGGAGTTCTGGCCCTGCTGCTGGACCTCCTGAGGGCACCTGGTATTTTTGGCCACTGTGTGACACAGAGTGTTGTACTGGATGGGCTGTACTGGATGGGCCGATCCACTGTGGCTTCTCTCCTGTTCTTATGATATGAAAATCATATTTAGCACTTGTGTAGCACTTAGTGCTTCATATTCTGCCGAGATGAGGAAGGATTCAGTAGGGCCGTTGCTCAGTGATAGAGCATCTGCTTGACATGCAGGAGGTATCAGCCTCTTCAGCTAAAAAAGGATCAGGTCATAGGTGACATTAAAGATCTCAGCCTGAGACCCTGGAGAGCCACTACCAGTCTGAGTAGTCAATACTGACCTTGATGGACCAATGGCCTGATTCAGTATTAAATAAAATGATTCCATGGCACTGCAGGGTTTTGAGCCAGGCTCTCCCAGATCCCAGCCAAACAAACTGACTGCTACATAACACTGACTCTTGTTCAGCGACAAAAAACAGTGGCATAAAAGTCACAGTCTGGGTAATGCTGCTTGCAAGCCTATAAAGCTCAAGGCAGCAGCAGAAGCTCAGTATTAGGAAACTTCATGAGTTCATGTGTCAGCATGTGGAAGCAACATCACAGGATGTGACATCACAAAATGATGTCACTTCCTTTCTCCTGGCTCCACCCCCAAAGTCTCCTGGCTCCACCCCCAATATCCTCAGATATTTCCCAAGTTGGACTTGGCAGCCCTAGCGGGATATTAAATAAATAAATAAATCCTATCTACTATACAATAGTACACAGCAAACCTCCCCTTGCAAAACTCCAATCTCTCTTTCCCCCACCCCCCCCGTTGCTGAGCTGGTACAACTCCAGGCCCAGCCACTCACCTTGAAGCCCTGAATATGCAGACAATGCTTTTAAAAAATTATTTTAATGTGGGGAAAATTTAAACATTTCAGATTTTTCTGCAAACCTGCGAATTCCCCCAAGTTTGCTGAAAAATCTGTTTAGCATCCATGTGGCCCCAGTCTGCAGATTTAAGCATCTGCAGATGGGGGCCACACATCGCTACTAGGTATACAGATAGTATTCATGCCCCAAGAGTATACATTTCTATAAAACTGTATAAATTCACACATGTGTATGTTTTTAATTAAATCAATGAATGAACCAGTTGCTTAACTGGTTATAATATAATTTATCAAATAATTGCTGCCTTGGAATTTCTTTGGAAAGGTAGGATATTTCAAGTAAATAAAGAAACAAAGATTGTTTTAACTGAGTGCATTATCCCTATTGAATTAAGATGCCTTTGGCAACCTAGGCAGGAAGCAAGAAATGCAGCCTGCTCTACTCATTGGACCCTTCTCTCCTCTCACAGCAGCCATTATAGCTCCTCCTTCCCTCTGTATTCCCCAGCCCAGCAGCATCTAGAATCTCTATGTTACTTCCAAACAGCACGAGTTAGACATCTTTTTCCTTTCAAGTTTCTTATAATTTGTAGGGCCTGGTATAGGGTCATGGCGATCCCCTGGAGCAGTGCAAGTAGTAATGTTCAGTGATGCTCATTGTTGTCAAGAGGGCAATGAGTGGTGTGGAACACCCCAGTCTGCACTGTGCAAACAGTACCTTGATTGGTTGCACTCACAATAAGAGCTTCTTGCAGCAATCATTAGCCAGTAACATCCTTAGCCTGTGGAGGTTGTCCAAGGTTTCAGGGCTATACCTACTCCTTGGCCACTGCCAGTGACGCCCAAATGCAATAGCAAGCCTTGCCACACTGGGCCAACAGGGTTCAACTCTGTATACATTATTTGGGCAACTCTAATAAAGAGGGAGTGGGGTCAAATGCACTTGCATGCCTCTACCCAGGACTGAGTGCACATACATTAAGTCCGTATGGGCACAAAACTTTTTCAAGTGATTGCAGTCTGGGAATGGAGTAGTGCATGTAGTTTGTTTGTTACATTTTTATCCCTCCTTTCCCCCAGGGATTTTATCATGTCATATGTGTTTTCCCCTTCTCCATTTTATCCTTATAAAACACCCGTTGAAGAGGTTAGGTTGAGAGAGAAAGTAACTGACAAAATATCACCCAAGGAATTCCTGGGCTAGCAAAGATTTGAACCTGGTTTTCCCAGGTATAATCCCACATTATGGTACAGTGACCTCACTTTGCAGGCAAGGAGTTTCCATGTCAAAATCAAAGCAGATGGTGGGGCCGGTGCACTTGCCCCCGTGTAGAAGGGGGTTTGTGCACTCAGTGTTCTTCTCTTCACCCTCTCCATGTTCGTTGCCTTGTGCACACAAATGGCATGTACAGACTAGTATGTTTTAGCTGATAGGAATTACTATTTCATCCAGGAACATTATCAACACGTAAGCTAAATGGCACCGGTAGCTAGCACGGAGTAGTCCTACAAGCCCAGACCAATTAGCATCATGGCCATTCAACTTATCATTTACCAAAGAACTCACAATTTAATAATGTATCTCTACCAGCAAAGGCTTAAATCGGTTAGTCATTCCCCAGAGAACTGTTACGCAGTGAGGGACCTCAGAGAATGCTCAGGACCTTTCCCAAATTACAATACTAAGAACTCTCTGGGGGAAGCCATAATGTTGTAAATTGCATGGTGATGGAAACCATAGGCTAGGGATGCCAACATGATTTCTGTGAGTGAGAAGATAGAGCCTGGCTAGGGATGTTAAGGATATCCCCTGCTATTACAACTCATCTCCAGGTGACAGAGATCAGGCCACCTGGAGAAAATGGCTGCTTTGGCAGTTGGACTCTAAGTCATGAACACCCAAACCCCACCCTCCTCAGGTTCCACCCCCCAAATCTCCAGGTATTTCCCAACCCAAAGCTAGGGGTTGTCAAGGGAGGGAACCTAATGGATCAGAATATGGGCAAGAAGAGCACATTTTAAACTCTCCATGGCTGCAAGTACATAATTTCTGCGACAAAGTACCTGATCACTGAACCAATAATCAAATATTTTAAATCTGGCTGGTAAATTAGTGGGCAGTAAGTAACCCTAAGTGTTGGTCTGCCCCAAGTGTTGGGTGTGGATGTCTCAAGAAAAGAAAGCAGGGCAAATAAAAAACAATAAACGATTCCTTTCCATTCACTATTGTTTTCTTGTCACCGCTGCTTCTTTTCTTCAGAAATACAGCTCCCTGAATACATTTGTTTTGTTTTGGTTAGCCTTTCTCTGCCTGAATTCTGAGGCCACAAAGGAAAAAAAGTGTAAAAGGAATATCTATATATCGATCCACACTCACACCAGTTTAACTCCTAGCAAGATGTCTCTTAACCCACTTTTCATATCTTTGCTGTGTTGCTGCGTCCAGCTTGCATTTTTCTTTGTGTTGTACCCTACAGTGTGTAAGAGGAACCCCATGAACCACAGCACACAGCAGAGAGTAAAGGGCAAATGGACCGTGGTGTTGTCAAAGAGAAGATCGGACCTTTGCAACCCATCCATTGACCAAATAGCATATAGATACATTTATGATACTGTGTGGAGTAATCATACAATATCATCATCACAGAACCTTTAGTAGGCATTTGTAATCATACAGTGTAAGCTAAAAGGACAGCTCCCCTCTCTTAGAAGATTACAATCTACATTTCAGTAATGGAGGGAAGAGTGTGATCGAAAGAGGGAAGGAGAGGCAAAGGAGGTTATTGTGTTGTGAGAACAGCAAAGATGTTTCTGTGTTTAACTAGGAACTGTCTACAAAAGGGGGGAGGAAAGGGGAAATCCAGGGCAAAATTTAGAATGGCTGAGAACTAGGGTTGCCAGAAATCTGGAGAAGAAAAAGTCCATTGCTTAATGGGATGTTATTTACCAGGTGATGTTCTTCTGTGCTTTGCAAAGCTTCATTTAACCATTTCCACTGCCTCTGCTAGAGGGAAAGGACACCTTTTCTCCAGGCTGTTGGCAACCATGCTGAGAACTAGTGTTCCTCATCTGGAATCGTAGTGCTGTAAAATTCCAGATAGAATTCTTGGCATATGCAGTAAAAGAGAGGAGGATTGGGAGGGTAACAAGAAAGTTATACAGGCAGATGAATATTATGACTTAGTTTCAGATTAGGATTAAGACTAATAGTCTGAGACTCTTCAAGTTTACTCAGAAGTAAGAACCAGTGAGCTCAACAGGACCTTTTTTTTAAATACAAATGTGTTGGATAAAGGTTAAACTCAAGGGATTGTAGAATTTTTGTGTCTTGAAGAAGGAATTTTAAGGGAGATACAGCACCAGTCTGTTGAAAATTGCGGTCAGAAAGGGCAGCAAGAGAGGAAAGTCTGTGATAATTCCTTAAATTTTGCCTCAATTACAAAAAAGTATTTTTGTGCATGAAATTTCTGAAATCTCTTTTAAATCTTGCAGATTTCTGGTCATAGTGACAGCTTGAGGATGTCTGAGAAGAACACCTGAAAACAAACTAGCCAGGTATTATCTTTGCAAATGGTTATGATTTTTGTTCTGTGAAAACTGTCTCCATAGCTGTTCAAAAGAAGCCTACCACTGCAAAGCCCAGGTTGTTACCACGAGGTTGAAAAATAACTTGTGTTTAAAATGTGTTTCAGCCCAGGATGGCAGGCAACAGGATACAAGGTGAACCAGTGGGTTTTGAGCCAGCTTTTTAGAAGCACTGGAATGTAAAAAGTTGCACACTCCTGGTTTCAGTTTCTTATGATCCATCATTTACTTCATGTCATAGCCTCAGTTGCTCCATCCATAAAATGACAGTACATAAAGTGGCAGTGCTAAAACCGTATCTGAAGAAGATGTTGAAATGAATCAAATAAAGGCAACCAATATTTGCACACTAGAATGTGGCAGTGAAAATTCCCCCCCATCACTACCTATTAAACAAATCTGAGCAATGACATGTCCATCAATCTATTAAAAGTAATTAAAACCATTCCCATTTAACATTGGAGGAAAATTCCATATGTCAGATTTATCATCCCCTCAGAAGCTTCAGCTGGAAATCAAATGTTCCTCTGTTTTCTCTCCATTTCCATTTTTTTTTTACCCTTTCTCCATATGGCTCTTGAAATATTTCTCTGTTTCAGTGGGTTTTTATGCTCATTCCTAGAGTATTCATTTCTTTGGTGAAGGGGAATTTAAACACACACACACATTTTTGCATGTGCTATTTTTGTTTTTTCAAATTAATTGGTGGGGAGAAAACAGCTGGCCATCTAAATCTTGAATTCTAAACTCCCCCCCACCATTGATCACATTTTCTTCAGTCAGCCTAAAGACAACTAGCCCTTCTCACCTCACAGAGATAATCATCCTCCAAAATGCTTGTCCACACAACCTTAAACACTGCTTACATCTCTTCTGAAAGGATTGAGACATTTGGGGGAAAAGAAATTTTTAGAATGACTTTGCCACAGTTACCCATGTGCTGTTCGCATCAACGTTAGACCACTGTAAAACACTCCATGAGGGGGCTGCCTTGGAAGATCTCTCAGGAGCTAGTCCAAAATTCTGTGGCAAAAAATGTTCATAGGGACTCACCTCAATGAAGATGGCACTCCTGTACTAAAAGGTCTCCACTGTTTCTTTGTGTGTCTCCCCCCCCCCCAGCATACAGTACGTAAAACCTTAAACAGTCTGAGCCAAGGACTCCTGGCTGCTGAATCTGCCTGTTCTCAGGTTATCATCAGAGACCTTTTCTGGGCATCACTGGCAGGCCAGGTACTGTCCAGAGTCAGCACTTCTTATTTATGTTGTTGCTTCTCGGGGACACCTCCCAAGCATGCTTCTGGAACAACTATGGTTATGCTGAGGCTTTATCAAGTGAAGCCCCATGAACAGCATGGGGGGGCACTCCAGGTTGTCGTGGCAGGGAGGTGAGAATGTTGTGTTTTGTGGGCAGAAATTGTTCCATCTGTGGAAATGCTCCAGTGGATGCAGGTCTCTATATTTTTCTCCATGTGTCTTCCTCCTCGATACAATATGTAGGAAGAATGGGAGCATTGCAGCATGCCAAAAGGTGGAAACCAGTAAAGAAACAGCTCTGAAGTGAAAGAGATTTCATTGTTGCATAAGATGCCTCCTTCAGAGTCAAAACGGAAAGGTTCTTTGTCAGCCACATCTAGAAAGGATGACCAAGAACCTCTCTGTGAAAAATAGTTTGTTGAACACTCTTTTGGTCTTGAGATCACCCAGTATGTTGCATACTGGATGACCTTATACATTTGTGCGCTCTATGTATACATACAGACACCAACAGAAATTACTCTTGCATTTTTCTTAGGTTCCTCCCCCCCGCCCCAAAATAATCTGTTTTAATTATATTTTTATGTATTTGTGAACTGTCTCTTTAAAAATATTTCCACAAGCATTCAGTTCAAAAAGCACACTTTCAAATTTAATATTAAAAGCAGAGGCAGGGGAGAATGAAATGAAGGCTTCTGTTACTTTACAGGCCCTGACCTGGATAGTCCAGGCTACCCCGATCTCGTCAGATCTTGGCTGCTAAGCAGGGTCAGCCCTGGCTAGTGTTTGGATGGGAGACCTCCAAGGAATACCAGGGTCATGACACAGAGGCAGGCAATGATAAACAACCTTCAAATGTCTCTTGCCTTGAAAAACCCTACCAGGGGTCAGCATAAGTCAGCTGTGACTTAATGGGACTTTCCTCCACCACAGTTATACTACAGAAAAGGAAAGCGATATTGTCCTGAGTATTTTTACATCAGTTTTTTTAATTTACATGTGCAGCACAATACTTGAATGGCCTCCCTCTCGATTACTGATACTGCAGTCATTTCCCATCATTTTCGTCCCTTTCCTTGTGGGTATAAGAACAGGTATGACCCTGAAACATAAAACTGTCAATGAATACATGTATCAAATACACAATCAGATACAAATATATCAGATGTACCAATATCCAGAGAAATACTGTTCTACAAGCAAGTAAGAAGCAAATAGTTATGACAGCTCTCTCAACCAGTTATCAGAGTGTAACATGCCAGCCAAGACGGAATGCAGCATGAGACAGCCCAATCTCATCAGATCTTGGAAGCTCAGTAGGCTCGGTAATGGGAGGGGAGACCACCGAGGAAGACTCTGCAAAGGAAGGCAATGGCAAACCACCTCTTCTTCTCACTTGCCTTGAAAGCCCTTTGCTGGGGTTCCAAAAGTCGGTTATGACTTGATGGCACTTATCTATGCAATTCACCAACCATGGTTTAGTCAACCAGGCTTCGTTTCAGTGAAATTTGGGTTTTATGGTAGCAGTCGATTATGCTAGTCTTTGGAAGAGTGTTAAATTAACTTCAGTGTGGCTGGAGTAAGAAGCTGTTCCACTTAACCGACACTTGTGCACATAGTCTAGTCAGATTTGGAGAAAATATTACTTATTTAGATTTTTAAAGTTAAAGTTGACATATGGTTTTTTCTCTCCCAAGGGATTTGGGGGTGGTGCTGAATCTATTTTTGGCTTACGAGATGAGCTGTAGTTCTTTAAACAACCAAAGCCTGATGGCCATGAGAGAAAAAAAAAAGACACTCCATATTAGGATTGCCAATTTCCAGATGGCACCTGGAGACCTCCCGCTATTGCAATTGATCTCCAGACGACCAAGATCAGTTCCCCTAGATAAAATGGCTACTTTGGAAGGTGGACTCCATGGCATTATACCCTGGAAAGGTGCCTCCCCTCTCCAAACATGGTCCTCCCCAGGCTCCACCTCCAAAATCTCCAGGTATTTCCTAACCCAGATCTGGTAACCCTACTCCATATCCTCTGTGGTTGGCCTTCTGTCTCAGAGGGCTCTGGAAGTGGTGAGAATGGTAGGCCTGCAGGAGAGGGATTACTTTTAGGGTTGCCAAGCCTGGTTGGAAAATACCTGGAGACTTTGGGGGTGGATCCAGGAATGGGGAGGGGCCTCAGCATGGTACACCCTTCAAAGCAGCCATTTTCTCCAGGGGAACTGATCTCTGTCAGCTGGAGATTAGTTGTAAATGTGGGAGATCTCCAGGCCCCACCTAGAGGCTGGCAACACTAATTTCTTTGCAGTGGCCTCCAAGCTCTAAAATAACCTCCCCACACACACGCACGAACACACACATGAAGCTTCCTTATACTGAATCAGAGCAATTGTCCATCAAGTTCAGTAATGTCTACTCTGACCAGCAGGGTCTCAGGCAGAGGCCTTGCGCATCACCTGCTGCTTGATCATTTAAATTGGGGATGCCAGGAACTGAACCTAAGATCTTCTGTATGTCGAGCAGATGCTCTACCACTGAGCCATGGCCACTACCCAAAGACCTGGTTTATCCCTTCATTGATGGTCTCCTGGAGATAGGATTGCCAGCCTCCAGGTGTGACCTGGGGATCCCCCACTTTTACAACTGATTTCCAGCTGACAGAGATCAGCTCCCCTGGAGAAAATGGCTGTTCTGAAGGGTGGACTCTATGGCACTGTACCATGCCAAGGCCCCTCCCCTCCCCAAACACTGCCCTCTCCTGGCTCCACCCCCAAAGTCTCCAGATATTTTCCAACCCAGACTTGGCAACCCTACCTGGAGATCAGTTAAAACTCTTCCAGAAGGCCTGTGAGGTGTCTAAATTATTTCCTAAAGATAACTTACTTTGTGCCAGTTCTGATAGATAGGTAGATATTGATACTGATATTGTTGTATTGGGGGGCTCTCTTGTATTATTAGTTCCTTTTAATGTTTTCTGTTAAACTGAGTTGAATCTTAATGTTTCTTTTAAATGGCAGTTTGTTTTTTATGGTTTCTGTAGCTTACTTAATTTATTATGTAACTATTATTGGTTTTATTTATTGTATGCCACCTGAGTGCTTTTTAAAATAGAAGGGAAGAGCATAAATCAATCAATCAATCAATCAATCAAATAAATAAATAAATAAATAATTGCATATTCTTTCTTTAGTAAACTATTCAGGCACTCTTTTGAAAATGATTTGGGGTTGTTGCTGGACAAGCTGTATCTGTAATGGTTAACCATCAAAAGGAACCCCGCCCCCCAATAGTCACAAGTGAAACAAGAGAATTTGAATATTACTTTTATAGTAAATTATTTAGAATCTTTTAAAAATTAATTTGGGCTCATGCTGAATCTATTTTTGAAGTCTGATGAGCTATATCTATGTATATCTGTAAAATGCATAGGGAAATATCTTTAGCCTACTAAAAGCATGGACTGAGAATAAAAGTCTGGGCTCTAGATAGGGTTGCAAACCTCCAGGTGATGGCTGGAGATCTCCCATTATTACAACAGATCTCCAGGTGACAGAGATCAGTTCACCTGGAGAAAATGGCCACTTTGCAAGGTGGACCCCAGTGAAGTCCCTCCACTTTCCAAATCTCATCATCCTCACCCACAAAATTTCCCAACCCAAAGCTGGCAACCTTAGGTCTAGAACATCTGAGATGGTGATGACCAGAAGTTCTAAAAAGAGGAGTGAGACACACTGTTACAGCTCAGTAACAGAGCAATAACTTGTGGAGTGATTTACTGAGTTGTAGCCTATGGTTAATGAATTACTTTACAGAAAACAGGATCCTCATGAACCAGTAAAGAATTTTGCAGAGGTTGTCTGGCATTCAGCAATACTTTCCTTCATTGAATCTGACCCTCTACCTCCATTTCCTCGTAAAGGTCACTGACAAAGCCCATTTAACATTTGGCTCTTTGAGGCTACTGACATTTTTTTGACCTTATAGAAAGAAATTGTTCAAAAGTAGATTGTAAAGATTTTCACCTCCTGCTGAAGAAAATGCATTATGCTAAAGGGAGCATCAGGGCCATTTAAGATGTTTGAAATCAACTAGGCGTTCCTAAGACTAGGGCAAAAGTATTTCATCAACCATCGTTGACCCAGTGTGGAGCATTATGTAGGTAAAACTAGAAGTGACAGTAAAGGCCAAGGGAGGGGCTATGGTTTGATGGTAGACTACATACTTTACATGCAGACAGACAGTCCCAGATTGAATCCCTGACTTCTCCAGTTGAAGTCTGACAGTAGGTTCTGGGAAAGGATTTCTAAATAATTTGGAGGTGCTAATCCACACCCCCCCACACACACATGTGGGCTTTTCTTTATACGTCATAGGGAAACTTACTGAACCGTGAGTACCTGGAGAGCTGCTGCCATTTAGAGGAGACAATACTGAGCTAGGTGGACCAGTGGTCTGACTTCATGGCTGATGCTGATGCTTAAAATAGTACCTGAGCATCTAGCACTCCCTTGTCTTAGTGTTCTGCAATTTCCTGCCACTGCTCCTCAACATTGCCTGCTGAAAACGGGATGTAGAAACCTCAGATATCATGACATCACAACACAAGGGAAATTCTTTATGTGTGCTTGTTTTTGGTGGCAGCCAAATGTTTACCCTCACATCTAATTTGGCTCAGAAATACCATGCCATTTAAAAGAGGAAGTGGTGACTCACTTTGACAGAATTGTCACTATATGACACCAAGTCAAAATGAATTCTGGGGATTATTCTAAAGACATGTGAGAGAAGGCTAAAAATTATAATGAGATTTTAAAAATTGTGGGAAGGTTCTAAATATCTCTCATCATATTCTTCAAAAAAGAAAATTAGGAGATAATTTGATTTATTTACAACATTTATACCCCTGCTTTCTGCCCTCATCAGGGTCACCAAGGTGGCTGAATCTGGAGTTCTTTCTCAAGCAAAACATTTGAGGAATGCAGAACACAGCCTAAACATTTTGATAGGTCAGGGAAATTTCACAAAACTTTGTCAGAGACTAGTTTTCCATATCTTGCTTCCAAATAGAAAGGCCTCAAGAATTTTATGTATGTCTTTTGGTTATTTTTTTAAAATTCTATCCCATGTTGCCAGAAGTTTCAAGTAGGTTACAAAATATATAGAAGAAGCTATATACTGTTAGCAGGGAATGAGGACTGTGCCAAGGCAAAAGGGGTGGATGTTGACTCGGAACACTGGGTGTTTCTGTTGAAGAACCATGAACACATAAGAAAAGCCATGCCAAATCAACCCATTAGGGGAGTGTAAGGAAGGCACATTCAGAGGGAATTCTTCCCTCACATTTGACAAAGGGAGTTCCTGACTCATGCATCATATAGCCATGACATCACTGGTCTTCAGCTAGATGCTGGGAGATGCTAGAGAGTAGGGACAATTGTACCAGTGTCACAACAGTGTGCTATTCTACGCCTTGAGCCAACTGTCTGGAAAGTCAGGATAAAAATGTGATTAATAAATAAATTAATAAAATAATAAACTGGAAGTTATGTCATCATATCAGGCAACATGATGATATCACTTCCAGTTTTGTGCTGGAAGTGGCATCATGTATTGGAGCAGCACCAAAAACCCCTCGTTTTTCCCTATTGGCTTGGGAAGCAGGGTATGGGGGCTGATAGATGATAGCAGTAGACTAGACGTTGCCCCATTATCTTCAGCTGATAGGTTGGAACCTACAACTGGTTCTTACTCTAACCCTAAAATGGATCACACTAGTGGTTACCACTAACATTGATTTATTTAAGCATTTTAATTTTTTTTTAAAAAGGATAGAAAAGAATGAGAGAAGAAGTGGGGGGAGGGCGTGTCTTGCTCTCCTCCTATTTCCCCTTAAACTGCTGGTGAAATTTCCTGACATAATATCCAGTTTAGCCCTCTGCGTGTTTCTGTCTGGTTCAAGCAGCCTCTCTGTTGTGTGTGTGTTTGTGTGTGTGTTTGTGTGTGTGTAATTTGAACTCTCCATGTGAGTTAATTGCTGATTTCTCCTTATGGTCAGATAGTTCCTTGACGAGGCCAATCTAAGGGCATTTCTAACAGTATAAAGTGTCCACTGCACTCCTGGAGTGTCTCCAAAATTATTTGATGTATGTGAAGAGGTTAGCTATTAATATCGCCTTTCATACAGCTAAATTATCTGGTTTCAAAATCACTTGCAGATTCTATTAAAGACCCCTATGGAGGATTGCTTCTTGAAATAGGTATTTTAATTCATCCGGGTACACTAAGGTGTTGCCTTCCTTTCATTAATAAAATGGAAACTCATAAAGAAAACCAGATTATCCTGAATTTATGATCAAGTAATTTTGTTTCTCTTAGCTCTGGTAATAATTGCAGAACATCATTTCTATCTATTTCCAGCCCCCCTTTCCCCCTTTTTTACACACCTAGACAATTTTAATTTCTCATGTTTATTTATCTTTTCTTCCCTTTTAATTTGACAGGGAAAGCTATCTAAGACCCCAGGAGGCAAACACAAAGAGCCAGGAATGAGTTCTTTCCATCTTCAGTTTAATGAAATAATAAGTAATTGATTTATATTTATGGGTGATTTAAACATTCAGGAATATTCTTTTGCACTTCTACCTTTATTATAGTTCCATAAAGAGTGACTTAGCTTTATGTCCCAAAGCTGTTGTGGTTTAATATTCCACCCTAAGCAGAGTTACACCCTGAGAAGTTCAATGAAGTCAGAGTGCAATTCCTTTTAGGACTGCACTCTCTCTTCTTCTTTTTTTTGCCGTCAGTCTCAGCCGACTTATGGTGACCCTGTAAGAT
Organism: Lepidodactylus listeri; assembly: GCA_029233225.1. NCBI lineage: Eukaryota > Metazoa > Chordata > Lepidosauria > Squamata > Gekkonidae > Lepidodactylus > Lepidodactylus listeri. Next base: position 128,239,847 of record JARCFY010000003.1, read on the forward strand.
TTTCAAGGTAAGGGATAAACCGGCAGTTTGCCATTGCCTGGCTCTGTGTAGCAGCCCTGGACTTTCTTGGTGGACTCCCATTATGGTTGACAGTTATGCCCTGGCAACTGTTGGGGGCGGACTTACCAGGAGCAAAGAGAGGCCTAGGCTGGTGTTGCCTAGGGGAGTGTAAGGAATGGACATGCAGAGGGACAGCAGGGGTGCACTGTAAGTGATGTCACCATGCTGGCAGGAACGCTTGGATATTTGGGCAAAAATTCTATAATAGAAGTAATTTTTGAGTTTTTGTCCAAATACCAGAACATTTCCACATTGCTGGTGATGTGATGTTGTCACTTCCAGCATGCTCCAAAAGTGACATCACCAAAGTTGCCAGCAAAGCAGGTTTAGGCCTCCTTTTGCTGTCAGTAAGTCTCCTGCTGGTCAGCAGCAGGTGGAGGGGCGCTGAGGTGGGGGATCCCCCCCACCCCCAGTGGGGGCCAGACAAGTAGTAACCGGGGCCAACCCCACATAGCTTCTGAGATCTGAGGGCGATTCAAGTAATGACTGCCCTGCCAGACTCTGAATTGCTGCAGATGAACAATCTGCAAAGTAGAGGAGAATCAGAAGGATAATCCTTTCTTACTACTTGTTTTTGCCACAGCTGTTTTGTACTGGCCTCTTGCAACCAAATTACATGTTATATGGGAAATCCGTGATTGGGTGTCCCTAAATTTTCTTTTAAATTAAAAAGCCTCCATGGGGATGTAAGGGGAGACTTAACTCTTCCCCATGCAGTTTCCTTAACAAAAATTCTCCCACTGGTGCCCAGTTTGCTGCTGGCTACTAGTGATTTTGAATTTCTCATCCCTGCGGTACATCCCCCCTCCCCTCTATTGGTTCTCCCCTTCCTTTCAGACCAGATTCTCTTTCCTCGATGGCATGTATCCTTCCATGACTGCATGTATAAATGGTGTACACATAGAAATATGTTTTCAGTTTTGGGTTGCCAGCTGCCAAGCTTAATATGATGCTATTGACTAGGTGAAATTATTTCTCTGCATGCCATGAAAAGCTTCAGCCACCTATTTTCTCCTATTAAGCGTCTATCAAAAGGAGAGGAGAGGATATTATTTTTCTCCAGGCCTTATGTTACATAATGCCATTGTGCTGATGACACTCCCCATGCTCTCAAACTCCCACTGGTTGCCAGCTGATGGCTGGCAACCTGCCCAAAGAGAATTGCTCCACTACTGCATGGTGAGGCCAGCCCTATTCATTCATTCATTCATTCATTCATTCATTCATTCATTCATTCACTTACTTACTTACTTACTTACTTACTTACTTATTTATTTATTTATTTATTTATTTATTTATTCCATTTATATCCCGCCTTGCCAGTAAACCGGCTCAAGGCGGCTAACAGCATAAAATACCTGCAGGGTTTACAATATAAAACAGTTAAAATTAGCAGCACATGCTACATACATGATTACAATCCACATGCTAACAAAACCACAGATGGCGACTTCAGAGTTCTCATGGCGACAGCGTCTGCAGGGGTGCGATCCACAAGACCAGGGCGATGTTACAGATTAGTTCTCTCCCCGGTGGCGGCTCCTACTTGAAAGCCTGGCGGAAGAGCTCCGTCTTACAGGCCCTGCGGAATTGCAATAGATCCCGCAGGGCCCTGATGTCATCCGGGAGCTCATTCCACCAGTGGGGAGCCGCCACCGAGAAAGCCCTGGCCCTGGTACAAGCCAATCGGACGTCTTTTGGACTGGGGCAAGTCAGGCGATTTTGAGTGCCTGAATAATTTATTTATTTATTCTTTAGTTTTATATCCCGCCCTCCCCGCAAGCGGGCTCAGGGCGGCTAACATGGCACAAAGTGCAACATACAGTACAATAACATTTAAAATCCACTATAAAATCCTAAAACAATCTATTTACAGTAAAATTCCAGTTAACCAATGCTTCCGGTTATAATATAAAAACAGATGGCTTAGGGTCAAGTACGGCCTTCCATGGCCATCAGGCCTGGGCAGCCACCAGGGTAACCCACATCACCAGATAGCAATCATGATGTGGGGCCAGCGGTGGTGGCTCCTATTTGAAAGCCTGGTGGAAGAGCTCCATCTTGCAGGCCCTGCAGAACTACATAAGGTCCCGCAGGGCCCTGATCTCGCCCAGGAGCTCATTCCAACAGACAGGGGCCACCACTGAAAAAGCCCTAGCCCTGGTTCCAGCAAGCCTGGCCTCCCTGGGGCCCGGTATACAGGATAGATTTTGGGCCCCCGACCGAAGTGCTCGCTGGGGTATATATGGGGATAGGTGGTCCCTCAGGTATGTTGGACCCCGGCCATATAGGGCTTTGAAGGTAAGCACCATAACTTTGAAGCGAACCCGGTACACTATAGGCAGCCAGTGCAGTGCCGCTAGCACAGGCTGGACATGGTCCCTCTTAGTGAGGCCCATCAACAGCCTGGCTGCGGCATTCTGCACCAGCTGAAGCCTCCGGATTTGCGCCAAGGGCAGCCCCATGTAGAGAGCATTACAGTGATCAAGCCTCGAGGTGACCGTCGCATGGATCACTGTGGCCAGGTCATCGTGGTCAAGAAAGGGAACCAACTGCCATGTCAGCCGTAGATGATAAAAAGCTGACTTGGCAGTGGCTGCTACCTGGGCCTCCATTGTCAAGGAGGGGTCCAGGAGCACTCCCAAACTCCTTACCTCTGCCGTGGGCACCAAAGGCACCCCATCAAAGTTCGGGAGTGGGACCCCCCCACCCCAAACCACCCCGACCCAAGCACAGGACCTCTTTCTTTGCCAGGTTCAATTTCAGCCGACTCTGCCTAAGCCAACCAGCTACGGCATGCAATGCCCGGTCCAGATCTTGCGGGTCGGAGTCCGACCGTCCGCCCAACATCAGATAGAGCTGGGTGTCATCAGCGTACTGGTGACACCCCAGCCCATACCGCCGGACAATCTGGGCAAGGGGGCGCATATAGATGTTAAACAGCATCAGGGAAAGCCCAGCCCCCTGAGGCACTCCACAATCAAGTGGGTGCCTCCTGGATTGGTGCTCCCCAAGCACCACCCTCTGTTCCCAATCTTGGAGAAGGGAAACAAGCCACTGTAAGGCCTGTCCCCATATCCCCACATCGGCAAGGTGGCGGGACAGCAGCTGATAATCGACCATGTCGAACGCAGCCGACAGGTCAAGCAACAGCAACACCGCCACACCGCCCCAATCCAGATGTCTCCGGAGGTCGTCAGTAAGGGCGACCAGAGCTGTCTCCATCCCATGACCAGGGCGAAAGCCGGACTGGTAGGGGTCAAGGACCAAAGTTTCATCCAGGTACCCCTGTAGCTGTAATGCCACTGCCGTCTCAATTAATTTGCCCAAATAGAGCAAATTGGACATCAGTCGGTAATTAGCCAATTCGGCCGGGTCCAGATGTGACTTTTTCAAGAGAGGGAGGACCATCGCCTCCTTGAGTGCCCCCGGGAACCGCCCTTCCTCAAGAGACGTGTTGATAATTTCCCGGGCGGCACCTCACAGCCCATCGTGGCTAGCTTTAATCAGCCAGGATGGGCACGGGTCAAGGATGCATGTGGTTGGACACACAGATACAAGAAGCCTGTCAACTTCCTCAAGGCTGAGTGGGCTGAACCCATCTAAGCCCAGAAACGGAGATGTACAAGGGGCCTCGAGTTCAGTCACTGTTTCCAATGTGGCGGGGAGATCGCGGTGGAGTGCCAAGATTTTATCCGTAAAATACCTCACAAAGGCCTCACAGCTAATTTCCAATTCCCTAGCATTTGGTCTGCCCTCTGGCAGAACTGTTAGCGACCAAATTGTTCTAAATAATTGGGCTGGGCGTGAGCTTGTGGATGCAATCGAAGCAGCATAGAAATCCCTCTTTGCTGCTTTGGTTGCCACCTCATAGGCTTTCATAAACATCCTATAAGATGTTCTTGTAGTTTCATCACGGGCACGGCGCCACCGTCTCTCCAGCCGTCGAAGCTCTCATTTCATGCTGTGCAACTCCTGAGTATACCAGGGTGCGGGCCTGTTGCAAGGACATAGAGGGCACCTGGGAGCGATCTTGTCGATGGCCGTAGAGAGTCGACTATGCCAGTCCTCCACGAGCTCATCCAATGAACCACCAGGGGGCATGGGGTCCCGCAGAGCCATCTGAAACTGCATAGGGTCCATTTGGCTCCGCAGGTGACCTAAAATAAGCCTAGGGGTCGGGATGGCATGTTCAGACAGGCCCCCAGGGCATAGTGGTCTGACCATGGTACTGCCTACGCAGTGATCCGGTCCACTGTTACCCCCATGGCAAAGATCAAATCGAGCATGTGCCCGGCCCGGTGTGTGGGGGCCGAGATGTACTGAGAGAGCCCCAATGCTGCCATGGATGACACCAGGTCCGTTGCCTGAGTAGAGGCTGCGTCATCAGTATGGACACTGAAGTCACACAAAACCACTAGGTTAGGGTGCTCCAATGCCCAGCCTGATACAGCCTCCATTAGGGACAGCAGGCTGCTGGCTGGCGCATTAGGCGGTCGGTACACCAGCCAGACAGCTAAACTCTCTTCAGCCTCCCACACCAGACCGACACACTCCAAGCCCGCGATCCCTACCAACGGGAGCACCCTGAAGTAGTAAGCCTCCCGAATGAAAACTGCCACCCCTCCCCCTGCCCCTTAGTTCGGGATTGGTGTAGGACCAAGAACCCGGGGGGGGGCAATTGGGAGAGCGCTATTGTCTCCCCATCCCGCACCCATGTCTCAATCACACATGCCAAGTCGATCTTCTGATCCACCAGAAAATCCTGAAGGACCTTAGTCTTATTATTTATCGACCTGGCGTTGCACAACACCAATGTCGGAGAGGGGTGTTTCTTCCCAGCCCCACTGCCAACAACCATTGGGATGAGTCGCAAGCTGGAAGGGTGTCGAGCCTTCCTGTTTCTCAGCGCCCTTCCCTTTCCTCTCGGCCTGGACCCACCACACTTTCCCCTCCCCACGAGCCTGGAATCTGTCAACCCTAGGAGTACAGGAAGTGGGAAGGGTCAAGAGGTAAGGATATTAACAGTTCAAACATGACACAGACCCCGGTATGACTGGTACAAGCTGCATCAATTTGGAGGCCTAGAGAATAGTCTGAAGGCACACTTCTCTCAAAGGGGAAAGCAAAGATTGCCAGCTTCTTCAGCCTGGGAGCCTCTTTGATCATGATGTCCGTGCTCCCTACCATGACATGCAAAACATCTGAGGAGAGTCTGGCCCCAGCTGGAAGTGTTGATTCCTCACCTAATGAGGAAGGCTGGCTATGGCTGTGGACTGCCACGGAATGATACACAAGCTGTTGTAAAGCCTTCAGAGTCTGCCATTCAGATTTACACGGGGTTGCCTTTAAAAATGGTCTCGAAATTTCAAATATTGCTATTTTAGATCTGTTCAATTGGACTAACTACCAGGAAAGCATTATTAGGATTGTACTGTTATTCTGCTTAACCCTTTTCATGCCTTTTTGTGCTGATTTTTATGCACTTAGCAGGCTTATAGTCAATTTTATTGCTGGTTTTAATATCCATGAAATTTATTCCTATGTTTTATGATTTTATCACTGAATTACTTTTTGACAGACAATAAAATTTCTAAATTAATAAATAAGAGTGGGCAATAAATGTAACAAAATGTAAATAAATGGGTGTGCACTGCCAGTTCCATAAACTGCATGCATCTATTGGGTTTTCTGAGGCCAGCAGGCCATCATGGAAGTCTCAGGAGCTGCGTATACCCCAGCCACATAGTGATACCAGGTCACATTAGTCTGGTTCATAGAATATCCCAACTGTGAGCATGATAGTTCCCACATATATTCCCGGAGCATTAATGCGTCAGGCATTCTTGAGTGTGAACCAGCCTCTGTGAACTCTGAGTTTCATAGTCAGCAGAGACTGACCAGACTCAGTGTTGTTCCTTAATTGCCTCTTTACTGAATACAACAAAGTCCACACAGGCTTCCTCATGAGCACAGTGCCCTTCACCCACCCATTTATGCCCTTCAAACCTCAGGGGGCTGATATAGGGTTGCCAAGTCCAGGTTAGAAAATACCTGGGGACTTTGGGGATGGAGCCAGGAGAAGGTGGGGTTTGGGGAGGGGAGGGGCCTCAGCATGGTCCAATGCCATAGAGTCCACCCTTCAAAGCAGCCATTTTCTCCAGGGGAGCTGATCTCTGTCAGCTGGAGATCAGTTGTAAAAGCGGGAGATCCCCAGGCCCCACCTGGAGGCTGGCAATCCTAGGGCTGAACTGTGCCTCTGCCTTGGGGGCAGTTCCACCAGGCCTGTCCCAGTTGGATAGTCTTATAGGCCCCAGGCTCCAGCTAGGGCTGTCAAGTCCAACTTGGGAAATATCTGGGGACTTTGGGGGTGGAGCCAGGAGACTTTGGGGGTGGAGCCAGGAGAAAGGAAGTGACATCATTTTGTGATGTCACATCCTGTGATGTTCCTTCCACATGCTGACACATGAACTCATGAAGTTTCCTAATACTGAATCAGGCCATTAGTCCATCAAGGTCAGTATTGACTACTCAGACTGGTAGTGGCTCTCCAGGGTCTCAGGCTGAGATCTTTAATGTCACCTATGACCTGATCCTTTTTTAGCTGAAGAGGCTGATACCTCCTGCATGTCAAGCAGATGCTCTAGCACTGAGCAACGGCCCTACTGAATCCTTCCTCATCTCGGCAGAATATGAAGCACTGCTACACAAGTGCTAAATATGATTTTCATATCATAAGAACAGGAGAGAAGCCACAGTGGATCGGGCCAACAGCCCATCCAGTACAACACTCTGTGTCACAACAGTGGCCAAAAATACCAGGTGCCCTCAGGAGGTCCAGCAGCGGGGCCAGAACTCCAGAAGCCCTCCCACTGTTGCCCCCCAAGCACCAAGAATGCAGAGCATCACTGCCCCAGACAAAGGGTTCCATTTAGACCTTGTGGCTAATAATAGCCACTGACAGACCTCTGCTGGATGGGGTCAGAGAGAGAGAGAGACAGACAGACAGACAGAAAAAAGAAAGAAGGAGAGAGAGAGAAGGAAAAGAGCTGGCACAGGCACTTACTTCCATTTAGACCTTGTGGCTAATAATAGCCACTGATAGACCTCTGCTGGATGGGGACAGAGAGAGAGAGACAGAAAAAAGAAAGAAAGGGGGAGGGGGAGAGAGAGAGAAGGAAAAGAGCTGGCAGATGGACTTACCCCAGGCCCAGCAGCAACCTTTCAATCTTACACCAGCCGCATGCAAAAGCAGGCCCTTCAGTAAGAGCTTAGTCCCTCCTTAATCTCTGGGCGGGGCTCTCTTGCTAACTCTTAAAGGGGAAATGTCTGGTGAGGCTTTTCACTGCAGGCTCTTCAGACATTTCCCTTTAAGAGGCCTGGAAGGGAGAGGGCCCGGCAGGCTCCGACGTTCCCCTCCTGTTGGCAGCCATTGCCTCCCCCCGGTGGCCAGTTTTGAAAAAGCGGGGGGGAAGCATGAAAAATCGGTGTTTCCCCCGCCCTACCGGGGGACTTGGCAGCCCTAGCTCCAGCTCCTCCTTTAGATTCCTCTTTCTTCCTTTTTTGCACTTTTTCAGATTTGTTCAACCAGCTTGCATTCCTAACCTCCCCCGTATCTTCTGATATTGGCCTTTTTATCCTTGGGACTCCATCCATGCTGGTCAAGCCCAGCACTACCCCTCCCTTCTCAGAGCCTTGTTGTTCTCTTAACTCCTTCCTTGCTCTGCTTCACTCCAGCTGGTGTTGCATAGGCCTGCTTGTGAAATGCCCCACCCTATCCTAGAGCATCTGATGTCTTTTGATCAGTAAATGGAGCCTCCTCTGGCTTCCGCTGCTGCCTTTGTACCACAGGGTCCCACTTAAGACAACAGGAAAACTGGGACAACCAGTTCTAAGAATCCTTTGTTGTGCACTGACCGTTGCTAGTCCAAAATTTCTCCAGACCTCCTTTTGCTTTTAGCCAGTGTGACCAGACATCTGACAGATCATAACCCAGTTTACCAGCACCCCAGACAGCTTTGTGTCTGATCAGTGTTCAGCCTATCTGTCAGCCATTCCTGACTAACTGTGCTGGACTAGGAATGGGACAGTTTCTTCTATAGTATAAAATAACAACTTGAAAATATTTCTGTTCAGCAAATTCAGCAATTCTAAATTAATAAACCCTTTGGTTTTATTGGCTTTCAATGCTTGAGCAGGTTAAGGATGGGTAAGCAAGAACAGATTCCATTTTGATTCAAAGGAGGTGAAATGTCCATGATGCCAACAGAAACATTAAGAAAGATTAGGCCATCTCTAAAAATGACTTAACTTCAAAATTAGCAAAAAAAATAATGAAGGCTACTAATTAAAAGAAAAGAAACAATTTTTGAAAGAAAGCAAATGCATCTTCAATTTATTTGAGAGTTTATGGATATAAAAGAGATAGTTTGGAGTCAATTGAAGTTTTTAAAGGGCAAAATATGCTGAATCAAAATATAGTCTTTTGGTGATCTACATCAAAATCTCATTCTTAGCTTAATGAATGTCCTTGTAGCAGCTGGACCTTGAAAAAGCTGCTGCCAATCATCAGTAGGCAATACTACATTAGACAGACCAATGATTTGGCTTGGTAATAAGGCTGAAAATGCTCAAAATAGGGTTAGCAACCTCTAGGTGAGGCCTAGACCGATTTTCCACAAGCACTGCCCCAGCGCTGCCCCAGCGTCGGGTCCTCCGCCAGGGCAGCGCTTGTGGGAAATCAGTCCTTGAGATATCCCGGAATTTCAGCTGATCTCCAAATTACAGAAGTTAGTTCTCCTGGAGGAAATATCAGCTTGGGAGGGTGGACTGTGTGGCATCATACCTAGGGATGCTAGACCTCTCAGTGGGGGTGGGGTTCCCCACTGCCAGGCCCCACCTCTCTGCCACTGATCAACTGGTGGGGGGGACTTCCCCTCCCAAGGAAGAAACACCTGATATTTCAGCAACATGCCTACGTGACTCCAGCATTATCTGGAAGTGATGTAGGCATGTCAGTTTTTGCCCAATAACCAGAGCATCACCCCGACATGCCTACGTCACATCCAGGGTGTATTGCTGAAACATGGAATGAAACTCCCTGCTAATGGAAAGCCGACCGCCCATCCCCTGCCAGCTGCCTGAAGGAACCTGGCAACCCCAATTATACCCCATTGAGGTCCCTCCCCTCTCCAAACTCTGTCTTCCTCAGGCGCCTTCCTCTAAATCTCCTGGAATTTCCCATCCTGGAGCTGACAACCCATGCTCTAAATCAGACACAGTTTCAACCAAGCTGTACTTATTACTATATTTTTCCCCAGCCTGGACTGAGTCAAGCAATGAAAGGATTCTGGTGGAACTTGCTCTGTATGCTGTTGGCATCAGATCAGTACTGCTGCCAATTGCATTGTATTTCATTGTATTAATTATATTTGTATGTACTGATTTTAGTGTTGTGAGCCGCCTAGAGCCGCTGTGTTGGTCAGGCGGGATATAAATCTAAATAAATAAATAATAAATACTGTTTTGCTAGGTAGATATTTGTTGTGTGTTTTATTTCTGTGATTTAATGAGGACTTTTATATGTATATTGCTGTAGTTTAAAATGCAGGCTTCTAGAGTAGGAAAGTGGGGCAATGAATGGGTGACTGGAATGTGTTATGATTGGATGGTAGCTTTATCCAAGGGGGTGGAGTTGACTGGATTTTGTAGAGGATTTTTGTGTGTCAAAGGAAGAAGTAGTGCTGGTTTTTACGCCCTGCTTTTCTCTTCCCTAAGGAGACCCCATAGTGCTTTGATGATGACAGCACCATTGCTTGAAAATCCTGATTATTTAAGCCACATGCAGAAGAAAATAAACTGACTCCACAACTGTGAAAATGTAGAGGGAGGGCAGATATGCAACAGAACTGTGCTTAAACCAGTTCCAGTGCTTGACTGCCAAGAAGACTGCCAAAGTGTGCAGAAAAGCCCTAAGCGATTATGTGCTTTGGGTACAACTAATGGCTGAGTTCAGACTGGCAGTTTGGCCTGATATAGGCCTGCTTTGCAAGCAGATTAAGAGAGCCCGTTCACACAGCCACAGCTGTCTGGAGTTGCCGTGCCGCACTCACCCCGTCCTGAAGCGCTTTCATCCCGCTTTAAAAAGGTACCTGGTGAAACCGGTGTCAAGCCGTCTGGGTGTGCGTTCATCCCTCTTCCTGGCAGTGTGGATGCAAATAAGCTGCACATCAAGTGGCGCCAGTAATGTGAACCTACTGATCTGGCTGCTGCGCCCATGCACCTATGCACCCATGTGCCTATGCACAGGTCAGCAAAATGGACAAAAGCCACATGCCACCGCAGCGCCGCTGCCAGGGGCTGCCCCACACTGCAAACATTCTGTTCCGCTTCCTCCCCGGTATGGTCCCACATCAGTCTATGCAGTGCGAATGGAAAGCCCCGCGACAACTTGCCCCGGGTCTTTTTGCCCCACTTCCCTTGCCCTTCATTTTGCCAGTCTGTCCTCAGCCAATAAGTCTACAGTAAGAGCCACTGGTGGCAGTGGAAACAAGTAGGAAATGCGATGGAAGGCAAGGAGGCATCATAATGCATGTCATCTCAGAACACTACAGAGAGGTGCCATTACAGGTGTTACATATAAGGGGTCTTAGAAAAGAAGCAAAACCTTACAAATTGCCTCAACAAAACCAGACCTCATTTTAATCACTTATCTGCATGTGGCTGAGATTATGACAAATCTAATTCTGCATTCCATGGAGGTACATCCAAAGGGCTCATTCATGCCAATGTCTTTATTTATTTATTTATTTATTTATACATTCGATTTATTGATCGACTTTGTCACAAGAGGCTCGTTTAGCCAAAGGAGAAACTTGCATTCAGTTTTGAACTGGACTTACTTCATCAGCTCTGAGAGTGGCACCTCTGAATAGCAGCAGCAACAACAACAAGCACTAAGGCCATGCAATGTGGTAGGGTTGCCAGCCTCCAGGTGATGGCTGGAGATCTCCCGCTATTGCAGCTGTTCTCCAGGCGACAGAGATCAGTTCCCCTGGAGAAAATGGCCACTTTGGAAGGGGGACTCTATGGCATGTTACCCAACTGAAGTCCCTCCCTTCTCCAAGCCCTGCCTTTCTCAGGCTCCACCTCCCCAAAATCTCCAGGTATTTTCCAACCCGGATCTGGCAACCCCATAATATGGTAATGTTACATTCAAGTCAAAAGTTTGTTTGGACTATAGCCAAGTTATGGTAAAGTACACTCTGGATTTCTGAGTATTGTTTTCTCTGACTGGCAGCATGAAATGGATCTTTTCCTACCTTGTGGCCAGAAGTCCTTTGAGCTAGAAATGCCAGGAATTGAACCTGGAACCTTCTGTGTGAAAACTATGCGCTTTACTGCAGAGCTGTAACTCTGAAGTTTTCCAAATAAATAATAAAATTCCCCAACAAGAGTGGTTGATGTTCAACCTCTTTTTACAACCACATAAAAATAATGCTCCTATTAAGCAATGCAGCAGAAAATGAATATTCCCAAATATGCACTTTGTATTTATCATTGTGCATTTATGTATGCTTTATCATTATGTATGCACCTATTTGTGTGACTTGCAGGCCTATTTGTTTATTTATAAATGAATAATAAAGTTTCAATGCATTCTGCAATCTATAGTTTAAGACTGCAGAATTCATTACTAGTCTCTTCATTAGATTATAGCTCACCTGTCTTCTGTGGAGCTTGAGGCAGCGTATCCAGGGTTTTGAAGAGATCTCCCACCCAAGCTCTTGGCCATACATAGATTTGCTTGGCTCTGAATCGCTTTATCATATCTCTCCAATCATACTCTAGAATTACAAACAGGGCAGTATGGCAATGGTTTTGAATAAATGATCCCATCTTCATTGGCTGACAATTCACCACTCCGTCCAATCTATCTTGATGTGCACTGTGATATGAATTGCACATTTGCATCCAGTTCCTGAGCCCATTTCCCATTCTAGCAAGAGTGTTTTTGTACACAGAAGATGCTTTTGTGTGTGAGTCTTGCGGGGGGGGGGGGGAGGGCTGTACCTTGTGTTGCAAATCACTATTTCTATTTGGAGGGCCCGCCCCCCCCCCCCCAATATTTGTAAATGTTATTTCAGAACCCTCATGCCATGGTTGCCGTTGTCTCATTAACATGAATTTCCTCCTTCTCCTGCAAGGATCTTTCTCTTTCTTCTGCATGCCTTAATAAGTGTGCTTGACAAATGTTTTACATTTACGGGAGTTTTAAAAGGCAGGTGCGATGTGACATATCAGAAGAAGCAAATTAAACCCTTGTAAAGCACAGCTGGAATGCTAAAAAATCTGTATTTGTAATTTAAATACGTGACACCATCGCACTGTAAAAATCGGTTCATAATTAGAAAACATCTGTTTCCCTCCCCACCCCCAAACATAATGTCTAATAGTATATTTAAATAATTTAGACTGCAATAAGACCGAGAAGTCAAGCAATAGTGAGGAATTCAAGGCGTTTGTTTTCCTTTTTGCCCATGTGTTTCAAGGTTCTGCCCCAATACTGAACAAGGTAATTCTCTGTTCAGGATATAATCACCACTGATGAGAAGCATATGCTGAACACAGGTACTGCTATGACCTTTGTGTCCATGGTAGGAAAATCAAGGTTTTGTAGATGGTGTCATCAAGAAAGATTAATATGCTGTATTTTTTCTCTTCTTCTTCAGTAAGAAAAAATGTAAAATGAGTTGATGACTTTAGCAGCAAAATGAATGTGAAAATGTTGTAAACATAGTGGTCTTGATAAAAGGTTTTAAGCTCTGGAAATCTACTTGAACTAGCTCAAAATCATGTGTTAGGATTTACAGGGATCAAATAGTCAAGCTTAACTTGTAAAGCTCTCTGCAAACCACAAGTTGGCCCACAAAGTGAATGGGGTTAGATTAGCTTCACAGCTGCTATCGGTGGCAGGTAAGCCTGATGGAAGGTCTTTTTTTACCTCATGTCATTGTTCAAATGGAAATGTTACTGTGAAGTATTTTGCCCAGTTAAGCTCCCCCCCCCCCAAAAAAAAATTAGAATGAGATGGGGGGAACATCAAAAGTTCCCATCAGCTGAATTTCTCCCCAGGTTTTGGAGTTTTGAATTCTCTTTTTTCCAAAGTGGAACCACTGCATTAGCCATCCTCAGTTGCTTTGTTTTAAAACATCTCTGTATTTAGTACAGAACACTATATGCATGCACTTTGTGGCAGCTTCCCCTTCGGTCATGCCCATTCCCTGTCTAAATTACTGAGGCACACATGTACTTGAATAAGAGTACAGCGAAAATGCAGCCTTGGTATGATGGTGTATATGGTTGCATCAAGGCTCCTTTTTGGTGCAGTATTTTACCAATGCTTGGGGACAATGGTGGGCACTGACACAACACAACAAACAAACAAACAACCAAAAGCATCATGATGTAATTCAACCTTTTTGTATGGTTTGCCAGTGTTCAGGAGCTCATGTACTCTTTTGTAAAGCACAACACAGTAAGAAGAAGAAAAGATTGGACTTATACCCCGCCCTTCACTACCCAAAGGAGTCTCAGAGCAGCTTACAAACACCTTTCCCTTCCCCTCCCCATGACAGACACCCTGTGAGGTAGGTGGGGCTGAGAGAGCTCTGACAGAAACTGCTCTTTTTCAAGAACAGCTGTGCCAGTGCTATGGCTTGCCCAAGGTCATCCAGCAGGTGCAAGTGGAGGAGTGGGGAGTCAAACCCGGTTCTCCCAGATTAGAGTCCGTGCAATTAACCGCCACACCAAACTGGCTAAGAATATATTATTATAATTTTTTTCCTTGCCCTCCCCTTAGTATTACCAGTTTTCAGGTAGGTAGCACCTGGACATCTCCAAGATCAGTTTTCCTGGAGAAAATGGCTGCTTTGAGCAGTGGACTCTGTGGCATTATACCCCGGGGGAGAATGTCCTTCCATTGCCTAACATTCTCTAAACAACTGGTAGGTGAGACCATGAGAGCCACTTTTACTGAGCTAAAACTGAAGGCTTATTTCACACTTAACACCATTGCAATTTTGCTTTTTAAACAGGGTTCCAACCAGAAATTTTATGCTAAAAGTGAAAGCTGGGGGAAAGGGACAGGGGAAAAAATCCTCCCTGAAATTTCCCCATAGCTTTTTAGTTCTTTGGGGGGAGGGAGGGGACATTTGGTGGAACACTGAACAGCTTCAGAGAAATATTTTCTTTATGGAAACGAATGAACTGCTTTTAAAGTAAAATACTAGATTTCACTCTAAGAATATGTAGTTTGAAGATTTTAATGTTAAAAAAATAATACAGCACTAGGTAATTTACAGTGTATTCCAACAACATATTGGCTAATTTTGTCCACAGTTAATGTGCTATAATATGTATGATAATAATACAGTATTAAAAAGTTCAGTGGTATAAAGTTTAACGCAGTATGGTAGTAGCAATGTTGTGATTGTACAAGACAATGACTTGGGTCCAGGGGAGGATTTATGTGAAGCTAAGGGGTTAGATTTTTGTTAATGCCCTTCTCCTGCTATATCTCTTTTACCATATGCCCACAAGAGGTTGAGGGACTTCTTGCCCCCAGCAGGCATTGCCTACCGGTACTCCAGCAGTGGGCAGGAGAATAAAATTGAAAAATGCTATCTGTGGTGGTGTGATATCACTTCCCAGTCCCAGTCACTGTAGAAACTGCCAGAAACAGTGTGGTAAAACTATAGAGTTTGTGGGAATCCTAGAGAGATGTGACATCAGTCCTCTCTAGGAATTACAGTTTCTGGCAATTCCAAAGAGATAACATCACTTCCGGGTATTCCTAGAAGTGATGTCATGCTGTTTCCATGACCAAGCATTGCATGTATTTCCATTTCCCCATGAATTTCTGTTTCGCCTTCTGTACCTCTTTAGCTCAGAAGGCAACCACTGATTAAATACAGGTATCCCAATATGTTCAAAATGAGAACTGTAATACAACAAACTGATGTCTTCATAAAATTTTATATGAGGAAATAGGAAACTGTCTTATGCGGAATCAGATCTCTGGTCTATCCTGTGCTGTGACTTCTGACAAGCGGCAGCTCTCCAGGGTCCCAGGAAGAGAAAAATCTGTCCGAGAAGAAGAGATTGAATTTATAGCCCGCCCTTCACATGGAGTCTCAGAGCGGCTTACAAACTTTTCCCCCTTCCCCTCCTCACAACAGGCACCCTGTGAGGTAGGTGGGGCTGCAAGAGCTCTGACAGAAACTGCTCTTTTTAAGGACAGCTCTAATAGAACTATGGCTTGCCCAAGGTCATCCAGGAGGTGCAAGTGGAGGAGTGGGGAATCAAACCTGGTTTTCCCAGATTAGAGTCCACACATTTAACCACTACACCAAACTGGCTCTACTACCTGAGATCCTTTAACTGGACATACCAGGGATTGAATCTAGGGCCTTCTGCATGCAGAGTAGGTGCTTTACCATTGAGGCATGGAGCCACAGCCCTTCCACTCACATCAAGTGTGGGATTCGGACTGGCACAGGACGGTGCTTTGAAATGCTGCTGCCTAATTAATCAAGCTCCATTTCCAAGTGTTGTGTGTTAGTCAGTCATCTCCATGCTTTTGCTCTCATTGGTCATAACACTGGAAGAAAGACAGATGTAGATTTTGTTCTTAGTGCAAAATAAAGTAGAATACTGCTGGGTGTGTGTGTGTGGAAACTGCCATCACTTTGCAGTCAACTTATGGCACACTGCCATGGGGTTTCCAAGGCAAGAGACAAAGAGAGGTGGTTTGCTGTAGCAACTCCAGACTTTCTTGGGGATCTCCCATCCAAGTACTAACCAAGGCTGACCCTGATTAGCTCCCATGATCTGATGAGATCAGGTCAGCCTGGGCCATACAGGGAGAGGCTAGAATACTGCTTGCTTGCACACTTTCCCGTATATTTTATTTTTAAAAATAAAGCTGAGTATTCAGGGCAGGAGCCAGGAATCACCCTGAGGGGATCAGCCCTCCCAGCACTGTCCCTGCCCCCCTCAAGCCATGGTCTTGCTTTTAGAATTACCTGCCCTCAGGAGAGCTCTCTCCCTGCGTTCCTGCTTTCGATGCGCCTCTTGTACGCTAAACAGTAAGCCCAGTCTGGTGATGTACAGAGACGCCTAGGCCACCTCTTCTGGAGGTACCTTATTTCAGAGTGGTTGAATGGATTTGGAACTACCTGCCCCCAGAAGAGGCTGATTTGCAGAAGGCAAGAGGAGAGCGGTGACTCTTGCAGGACGCCTCTGGCAGCCTTCTCCAAGGAGTGAGTGAACAGTCCACCTTATGCAGAAGGGATGCACGATTCCCTTGGGAAGAAGCAAGGCTGGAACAATATGTTGTCCAGAGAGGCCACAAGCAGCCTCCTCTCTTGAGGGATGCTTTACACTTCGACAGAGCCATTCATTATTTAATTAGTTCCTTTCTCCTTGCTTACTAGCATTTCTCTCATGGCCCACTGATGGGAATTAGTGCCTTTAAAAACAGTTCACTCTCCGGCCAAAGGTTAGCAGCTTGAGCCACTCTCCATTTCAGTGGCGGAATCTTACATGCTGGATCCTAGTCAAAGAGATCTGGAAGGGACAAAAGAGCTAATCTAAACCAAAATGCATATCCAGAACAGGAGAGGCCTTGCCCACAATGCTGGAATTCTAATCTGACTGCTCTAGTGCCTAGGAAGTGCTTCCTGGTGCAGAATGAAGGTCAACTCCATGCCTCTGAGACCTGCTGCTAGCACACTGGCCAGCAGTGCGGTCCTGGGAAGAGTTGTGCTCGTCTGTCAAAGTCAACGGCCTTAGAAGGGCTAACCCTGTTTAGGAATGCATTGCAAGAAACTGAGCTCTTAGTGTGGGCGTATGTGGTTTGAATCTTGCCTCTACCATGAGTTCATTAGGGGGTCTTAGGCAAGACCGTTTTATCAGCCCCCCCCCATCTGTAATATAAGGACAATAATAATACTCCTCTACCTTACAGGGCTGTGTAAGGACTGCCACAATATAATGTCTGTCAAGCACCTTGTATTCTTGGAAGCATTACAGAAAGGCTACTGTTACTGATGCTATTTCTTCTTATCCTATCTTCCATATCCAGAATAAGCATCCCCCCCCCTTCTCCCTTTCAATTTATTTTCTGTTTAGGAAAAGCAGGGCAATCACCTGACCTTAGCCATGGTGGCGAAGTAGAAACACCATGTTCAGCGGCACTCTATCTCTGAAAAACAGATGCTGGGAACAAGGGGAGAACATTACCTTCCTGCCCCACTTGCAAACTCCCCAGAAGCGCTCTGACTCACTGTGCAGTGAGGAAGAGAACATTGACCCCCCCCCCCACCAAAACGAGCCTTGATCTGATCCAGCCAGGCTGTTCTCCCATTCTGAAGGAGTAGCTTTTTGCCATGTTACAGCCCTGCAAGGGAAGCTGCTCCTGTCTCGACACGTCTCCGTTTTAATCGCCTCGCAGCCAACCCCTGTCACCTGAGCCCACAACTACCTTTTCATCAGTTCCTGCATTGTGGACCAGGGCAAATAATGACAGAATATCTTGCTAAAGAAGGGGTACTTAATCAGCAATCAAGATTCAATTTGTTTTAATTTTAGCAGGTGTTTGTGAGGTGCATTGATGGGAGAGATAATATGCACTGCTTTCATTAGCTCTCTTGTTTTTGTGCTTGAACATTTAAGAGCCAGATGTTTGGAGGTGAGCTGATCAGAATATTAAGTCCCCAGAGGTTGGTTTCCACAGTGTTTTACATTTCTCTCTTTATCTCGATCGCTTCACCCTGAGCCGCGAGGTGCAAGAGCTCGCACTGACAAAGTACAATTCTCAGCTTTCCCATTCAGCGAAAAAGCTTCAAATGAGTGGCTAATTCTCCCTCTCAAATACTTTTATTCTAATAATCTGCAATTAATTCTTGGTCCTTGGGTCAGACTCATTTCCCATTTCCAAACCATTGCAGCTGAGAAATTTCCTTCATTGAAATGGCTGGGTCTTTATAAAAAAAAACAACAGGAAATGTTACCAATGCTATGAAAATAAAAGAGAGACAAGAAAGGAAACCCGGCTAACGTAGAGCACAAAGGTACCGATCTCATCACTAGTGAAAGCTAAATATCTAATCTATATCAGCTCTGTGCAATGTACCAGCTAAGATGTCACAAGGTCAAAAATAGATGAATGAAAATGATGGTAACTACCAAGGCCTTGAAAAATCAACAAAGCAGTGCATCTTCAAGAGTGAAAGATATGGAATTTCTTTTAAATAGAAAGAAATAATATTCAATAACAAACACATGGGAGGAAATAAAACTTATACACAAGCTTACTGTACCACTGATGATAGGCAAACACCCTAGTGCTTAACCTGCAAGCGCCCGTATTTCAGTGAACATCTCTTAATGCTCAACATGCTTGATGGACATTTGTGAATATTTGACAGGAGTGGGAGACTTGCAGACTTTGCATACCTATGCACAGACACACACATACACACAGAAGCCCTCCTCCCTTGTCCTGCCCATTCCCTACCTTCCCCCCCCCCACAAGCCATAAACCTTTCTTATCCAAAGTGGAGGACTAACCTGTCAATCTGGTGAGGCAAAAACATAACATTGAACTTTCCTGGACACTCTAAAGCCAATTGCAGATTTTGTTACTTTACAACACTCTGAAGTGCTACACACATGCATAATTATTATAGTATTGATTATGGACATGGTAGTGACTACCTTATGTGTTGTCCTGAGCATGAGACCACCACACAATATTCTTGTCAACAAGTTGGTAAAATGTGATTTGGATCCTATGGTTGTTAGGTGGATCTGTAACTGGTTGACAGATTGCACCCAAAGAGTGCTTTTGAATGGTTCCTCATCCTCTTGGAGGGGAGTGACAAGTGGAGTGCCTCAAGAATCTGTCCTGGGACCTGTTTTGTTCGACTTCTTTATCAATGATTTGGATGAAGGGATAGAGGAAATGCTTATTAAATTTGCAGATGATACTAAATTGGGAGGGGTAGCAAATACGGTAGAAGACAGAGTCAGGATACAGGATCACCTTGACAGGCTGGAAAACTGAGATAAAACAAATAAAATGAAATTCAATGAGGATAAATGTAAAGTTCTGCATTTAGGTAGGAAAAATCAAATGCATAATTATAGGATGGTGAAGACTTGTCTTGGTAGCAGTATGTGTGAAAAGGATCTAGGGGTCTTAGTAGACCATGCACTGAACATGAGTCAATCGTGTGATGCGGTAGCTAAAAAGGCAAATGCGATTTTGTGCTGTATCAACGGAAGTATAGTGTCCAGAGCATGCTAAGTGATGGTATCACTTTACTCTGCTCTGGTTAGACCTCACCTAGTGTATTGTGTTCAGTTTTGGGCACCACAATTTAAGAAGGTTATAGACAAGGTGGAATGTGTCCAGAGAAGGACAATGAAGATGGTGAGGAGTCTGGAGACCATCCTATGAGGAAAGGTTGAAGGAGCTGGGTAAGTTTAGCCTGGAGAGGAGTCAACTGAGAGTTGATATGATAACCATCTTCAAGTACTTGAAGGGCTGTCATATAGAGGATGGTGCTGAGTTGTTTTCTCTTGCCCCAGAGCTTCAGTGGAACAGGCTTCCTTGGGAGGTGGGGGCTCTCCTTCTTTGAAGGTTTTCAAACAGAGGCTAGATGGCCATTTGACAGCAATGTGGATTCTGTGAACTTGGGCAAATCATGAGAGGGAGGGCAGGAAGGGTTGCATCAGTGCTTAGTTCTCATGGCCCTTTCTTACACGCCCAGGGAAATGCTGATTGCTACTTAGGGGCCAGGAAGAAATTTTTCTCCAGGCCAGTTTGGCAAGGGATCCTGGAGGTATTTTTTTTTTGTCATCTTCTGGGAATAGAGGTCACTGGGGGTGTGGGAAGGAGGTATTTGTGAATTTCCTGCATTGTGCAAGGGGTTGGACTAGATGACCTTGGAGGCCTGTTCCAACTCTATGATTCTACAAGCTGAAGCTTTAAGATGGGTATCACACAACCCAAATATTTCCCTTTAATCCATTGGCAGGTGAAATACTCTCAACAGGCAAGTCAACAATGTAATTGAAGTTTTTTTGTAAAAGTATTTCGGTTTCTAAAACTTTGTATTACATGCCTTCCTAGGCAGAATCCAGAAAGACAGGTTATAAAGAATACAGCAAGCACAAGTGTATTCATACAAACCTCCCTTCCCAGCTTCCATGCAACAGTGTTCTTAGAGAGGCTTCTGGAATTCTTCTTGATGGAATTTCTCTTATGATTCTGAATTTCCCAGTCACCTGATTTTGAAAGTTGAATGAGTGCACTAGGAGTTCTCCTTTGTTCTCCTATGTTAGTTCTAATGGTTGCATGGGGCACTGTGCACACATTGCACCATAGATCTCTGCTCTTTTGGTTCATTTGCATCTGCTTTCTGATTGGTGTTAACCACGTGAATATACACATTGATAAAAAGACTGCAAAAACGAAATCTGAATGCGCTGGCTGTTCAGCCAGGAGTGTCTCCTAAGGCTGCTGGCCCCTCCAACTGTCTCTCACTACCTCTGCTCACCGCCTCTACCCACAGCAGCTAACCATCTTTCCCTTCCGATTCCCCATGTGTCTTTAAACACCATGTGGCACTCTGCACATGTCAGTAGATTTTCTCAAGCTTGATGAAAGGAAGGCGCATCAGCCATGTAGACCCTGTGCGGTGATTTACTGATCGGTGCATGCTCTCCTGGGCATCATACAGCCCCATACCAAAAGAATCTTGATGTGATCCTGTGTATGGTCCTGTGTATGGTATGAGGCACTGCTGATTTTATAATGAGGTGAAACAATAGCCTCAGCTGGCATGTTTTTTGGGGGGAATCACAGCCCTGCTTTGCCCTCCCCACCATCACTACCTCCTGCCCTCAGTGCTGCCTCCCCAAACTATTCATCCAATCATGTCAAGATTCCATTTTGAGAGTGTTTTATCAGTTTGCATGTGTGCATCTGTAATACAGAGAGAAGAGTAAGAAACAAATAAAATTAAGGAAGTAGAAGCTGTGGCAAAACTGCTTATGCTCCCATTCTGGAATTAATTTTAGAAATTCTACTAGTTAATTTGGAATTAAGAAAGGATGGAATTCCACAAAGAGAGACATTTTGGAACAATAAAGGAGCCAAATGGGACAAATCAGCTCACCCCTAAATGTTTTCGGTTTAATTGGCATTTCAGTTTTACAAACAATCTCAGAATGGCTTTCCATGTGTGCAGAAAGCACTGGAACACAAATGTGTGCACAGTTCACACACCAACTTACTCGCAAACCCTTAAAAATACATACATGCCTATATCCTGCAATAACAAGTCTAGAAGTCTAAAAAAAATCCCTCATGTTGTCAATTGATTTTTTTTCTTGCTGTCAAGTCACAGCTGACTTATGGAAACCTCATGGGGATTTCAATGCAAGAGAGGTCATGCCCCTGGTATTCCTTGGTGGTCCCCCATCCAAATACTAGCCAGGGCCAACACTACTTAGCTTCTGAGATCTGATGAAATTGGGTGATCCTGGGCTATCCAAGATGGGCTGTCAACTAATACAGTATGTGGAATGATACAAAGAAGGAGAGAGATCAACCATGTAATATCTTCTTTGTATTTTCAGAAGGCTCCCAAAAAGGCGACAAGAAGCTGTATTCTGTGTCTTTGAACCCTGCTTACTGTGGAGATCTCCAGGACATATGAGAGAAGCTGTAACTAATATTCTGTTACTCCATTTTATGTACAGTGTATTTAAAAAACAACAACTTATTTGTACATTTTGAAAATGAGTTTATTTTTCTGCTCTTTTGATTAAAAGGTTGTGTTGAACTGCTTATTTGAGTGGTGATGAACACGGCTATCCTCAGCTAGGATGGCACTTGAATGCTTCCAGGGGCGTAGACTTTTGGAAATTCCGGGGGGAGCGGGGGCGATGTTCTTCCCCCCCCCCCGGGGAAACCACCATGCCTCCCCGGGCCCTTCTGAGGCTCGCCAGCTGCTGCTGCCGGTGCCCCTCTCTCTCCCCCCCGGCCACCCCTTCCCTCTCCGTCTCCAGCAGCGGCAGCCAGGCCTCGGAAGGACCTGGGGAGGTGTGGCAGCAAGCGCTCTGTTTTGCCGGGGGTGGCTGAGCCCCCCCGGGAAATTTCGGGGGTGGCTCGAGCCCTCGAGCCCCCCCGTACTCTACGCCTATGAATGCTGCTAAGAAGAAGCTAATCATTCTTTCCTGGGAGCAAGTCCCATTGAGTATACCTGAGTAGGATTCTGAGTAGACCTGGTTAGGACAGCACTGCATATTGTCTGCCCCCTTTCTGCCTGTTCTTCCACTCTTTTTTCCTTCCATTACTTCTCCTGGCATTACTGTGGACAAAAAGGTACAGGGATATCTTTTTGAGAATCCAGTCCCTAAGCGTCATTCTCTTGTTTATTCGAATAAATGTTTGAATCTCTTCCTGTGTCATGGAGAGCTATAGGCAATGCTATGCTAGACAGTGCTAAACAACAGCAGATACATGTAGCTTAGCAGAAGAGTCAGGTAACTACTTGATAAAGGGCTAAACACAAGAACATCTGAAGAGCCCTGTTGGATCAGACAAAACATCCCTCTAGTCCATCATCCAATTTTCTCCAGCAGCCAACCATGTGCCTCTGGAAAGCAGCCCCCCCCCTTGTACTCTGAGGTATTCTACCTCTGAACATGTATGTTCAGTTTAATCATCCTCGCTTTTGATGATTCTGTCCATCCCATTAATTTCTTTAGTCCTTTTAAAAAGCTTTCTTGACTAGAGGGCATCACTGCATCTTAGTGGCTATGAATTCTGTAGGATAATTGCAGTGACACCTCCCATAATGCTATAAACCTATAAAGCTGTTTTGTTATAGCACTCTTTGTACTAGGTGTATCCCCCCCCCCAAGTTAAATATGGGGGAGAAAGAATGGGCAGCAGCTCTGCAGCTAGATCAGCTCAGCCGGAAGTAGATATGGGTAAGCCAAAAGTGATATAGCACCTCCATGGGTGGAATAGCCACCTCCCAACTATGAAACTCCTGCATGGCTAAGGAATGGGGACTCAGTAGGAACTGTGCAGCTGGCAGAGAAGGTGATTACAGTTCTTCCAGGAGGAAGCCACGATGTGGAAGCCAATCCAGAGAAGAAGAGGAGATTGGATTTATAGCCCACCCTTCACTCGGAGTCTCAGAGCAGCTTAAAATCTCCTTTCCCCTCCTCTCCTCACAACAGACACCTTGGTTGAGGACAGACTGGCAGTTTGGCCCAATATAAATCCGCTTTGCAAGCGGATTAAGATAGCCCATTCAGACAGCCACAGCTGCCTGGCGTTACCCGGTCCTGAAGCACTTCCATCGTGCTTTAAACAGGTACCTGGTGAAACCGGTGTCAAGCCGTCTGGGGGCTCGTTCATCTCGCTTCCTGGCAGGGTGGATGCAAATAAGCCACACACCAAGCGGTGCTGGTAATGTGAACCCACTGATCTGGCTGCTGCACCCATGCGCCTATGCGCAGGTTGGCAAAATAGACCAAAGCCGTGCGCCACCA
The DNA here is from genome assembly GCA_029233225.1 of Lepidodactylus listeri. Lineage (NCBI taxonomy): Eukaryota > Metazoa > Chordata > Lepidosauria > Squamata > Gekkonidae > Lepidodactylus > Lepidodactylus listeri. The sequence continues at coordinate 128,263,547 of JARCFY010000003.1, forward strand.
TGGCACCGCTGCCAGGGGCCACCCCACAGTGTGAATGCTCCATTGCAGCTCCTCCCCGGTATGGTCCCACATCAGTCTAGGCAGTGTGAATGTAAAGCCCCGCAACAACTTTGCCTGGGGCTTTTTGCCCCACTTCCATTGTGCTTCATTTTGCCAGTCTGTCCTCGGTCCTTGTGAGGTAAGTGGGCCTGAGAGAGCTCTTTCAAGGAATGCTCTTTCAAAAACAGCTCTGACCGAACTATGGCTTGCCCAAGGTCTTCCAGCAGCTGCAAGTGGACGAGTGGGGAATCAAACCCAATTCTCCCAGATTAGACTCCGTGCACTTAACCACTACAACAAACCAGGACACTTCATCATAAGAGCCTAACAAAGTCAGTCAGCTGGTAGTTGCCACCTCATATGTTACTCATAGGTAAGAAACTACAGTACACATCCCCATCCATACCTTTTATAGAGCTGTTTCACTTAGAGTCACCCTTCCTTCCACTTACGCTTCTGTCCCTCCTCTTGTTTATCACCCTTGCATCTCCCTCCCTTTTTCTCCTCCCACCCCTCCCATGGAGCCCCCAATAGTCCATATTTAGGCTACAAGCTCCTCTTCTTCCATGCTTGTAAAAGGCCAAGTATTTGGACCACACTGCCTTTATAATAACCCTGCAGAATGCATCCAGTTCTATTTACATATGTTTATTTCTGCCCACGTTTCCTTCCGGCCGTGAGTTCGAACCATTTAATATTGCCAAATAAGCTCGCAATAAAGCGTTAATAGACTTGCCATTGGCAAATGTTGTAATCTCCCCCCGCCCAACGTCCCCCCTTCCGCCCCCATTAATTGTTCTCTGTTTACTTTGATACTCAAGGATTGCTCTGTTTTACAAGCATGTTTCCTAATTGTGTCACCTTGCACTGTAAGTATGTCAGAGGGGGAACATTTGCGAGTGATTAGCTATGGACCTTTGTGTTGCCAAATGTACGAGGTGCCTCGCCTTATAGGATATAATTGTGATCTTTTAATATGTGCCCGTTGACCCAGGCTTGTTATTATCTATTATAGTTTATAATAATGTATCTCTTTATGATTAAATGATGAGGCCCGGCAGAACACTATGATTAGCATTTCAGTTATTTATAGATTATGTCAGTGCGGTAATAAACATAAAATGCTGTTAATGTGTGGCTAATGAAATCTGGACATGAACAAGTTTATGAATTGATATAATTCATTTGAGTGTTCTAACAGGAGCTGCTAGTTCTTCTCATAATTCAAAAGCTTAGCAGGGTTCACCGATTAGGCGGTAGTCTAATTTGCAACGAAAAGTCAATGGGTTTCCATCGTCTTGGGCTATCATACACAGCATGGCTGATTGCATAAGGACTATACAAAGTAATTCTCATAAATATATTTATTAAGCTTAATATGTTTTGTGGGGGCAGGGAGCGGGAGAGGACCGAGGTGGAATCTGCTTAGTGCACAACATAGGGAGAGAAGGAATTGCTGTGCGCTGGAAGCTAGTCAAATCAACCCAGAATAGATCGAGGATATTACCTTTTTTTTCAAAAAATAATAATGATTCAGTATCAAACATAAAGGAGGCCATAAAACAGAGTGGTAGTGATTTACTGAGGAGACATAATTTGGGATATGACATATACACATTCTACTTTCTGAAGTTCAGGGTAACTTTTCTAGGACTGGTACAGTGTGTTTGTTTGTTTTTGTGCCAGTCTCTATTTAGTCTATTATAAGTACTTTGGGCAGATGTCATCTTTGGCCAGTATCCTATTTATGAACGGGGGCTTCCTTCTACCCTTGTTGTGGTTAAAATCACACTTGATTTTTTTCCCCTTAGGAGTATTAATATTTGGCCAACTTACTGATTCTAAACTCTGTTGTTATAAACACTGTAATATTATGTATCAGGGCTCAGTAGGAGCTGTAGTTGCTTGTATCCTAACCAGACCTGGTACAGAGTTCAGGGTAGAGTTGCCAGCTCCAGGTTGGGAGATACCTGGAAATTTTAGAGGTGGAGCCTGAAGAGGGCAGGGTTTAGGGAGGGGAGGGACTTCAAAGGGGTATAATGCCATAGAGTCCACCTTCCAAAGCGGCCATTTTCTCCATGTGAACCAATCTCTGTCACCTGGAGATCAGTTGTAGGAGAGCTCCAGCTTCTAGCTGGAGGGTGGCAACCCTAGTTCAGGGACAGGTTGGCAGCCTCACTTAGAAGCATAACATACTTGTTCTGTTGACCACCCAAAGTCAGAAGGCCAGGCTCCTGGCCTTTATGCTAGGCCTGGCCAATCCAGAGGATTCACACTGCCTGCCAGTCAGAAGTGCTGATGCTACACTTTCCTGTTCCTTCTGTTTCTGAATAAGGCTGTGCAGTCTGAGCTCATAGCAGTCATGGTCCCAGGAGACCCTACAAGTGTCAGAATGTCTGGCAGAAGGTCAAACACATATTTTCCCCCTTTTAAGGAGCTCACTGAAGTATTTTCCGAAGTATTTTTAAAAGTAGCCTCTGCCAGGAGTGATATTCTTCCAATATACAGCATTTTCTAGGATTTCTGAGTCAGAATTTTTTAAAATGTGCAATCAGACAAAAATATGCACTTCTAGTGAAAATAAAATTGCAGTTCCAAAAGAACTTGGAAGACAGTGCACAGTTCTGGTTGCCAAATCTCAAAAAGGATATTGTAGAGCTGGAAAAAGTGCAGAAGAAGGTAACCAAAATAATTAAGGGGTTGGAACACTGTTCATATGAAGAAAGGCTAAAGACTCTGGGACTTTTCAGTTCAGAAACAAGATGACTGAGGAGGGACATATTAGAGCTGTATAAAATTATGCATGAGGTGGAGAAAGTGCATAGAGAGAACTCCACCCTAGTGCCACAGCTTGGGAGCACCAGTGAAACTGAGGGGCAATAGATTTCAGGACAGACATTTACCTCACTTTTCAGTAACGGAATAGCTCCCGTGATCTCTCTCATTTGGTAAATGGCTTAATTTGGGTCAGAGAACACTTTAGATTTCCATAATGCTATTGTGTATAATCAAATGGCTTCATAACATAACGATAGGAAGATGGATGGTTTCAGCATTGAGGAGTGGGATTCTCAGCATCCCATTCTTAACAGGACTTTTATACAAAAACAAATTGGAACTGCACATTGGTAAAGGTAAAGGTTTCCATTGCTCGAAAGTCAGTCGAATCCGACTGTAGGGGGCGGTGCTCATCTCCATTTCCAAGCTAAAGAGCCAGCACTGTCCGAAGACTTTTTCCGTGGTCATGTGGCTGGCATGACTAAATGCCGAGGCATATGGAACGCTGTTACCTTCCCACTGAAGTGGTCCCTATTTATCTACCTGCAATTTCTTGCTTTCGAACTGCTAGGTTGGCAGGAGCTGGGGCCAGAGACAGGAGCTCACTCCATCATGCGGCACTTGGGTCTCAAACTGCTGAGCTACTGATCTTCCAGTCTGCAACTCAGCGTCTTAACCTCTGAGCCACCCCAGCACACTGGTTGATTTTCCTTCAACAGTTCCTCCACGCATATAATAATTCAGTCACTGAATTTGCCTGGGGTAGATTTAGGCTAATTTCCCTGCAATTTCTTGGTTCCCCCTGGACCCCCCCCCCCTTTTTTAGAAATGGTATACTACTCTCCAGTTGTGCTACTGTAAATGGCAGCTCATTCTAAGTACTAAGGCCACTGCTGCCGCCCAAACCATAGTCACGCATAGGGGAGCCTTCAAAGTAAAGCGACCCCATGTGTCGAACTCAGTATGCAACATTTTGGATGCCTGATTTGGCAAAGTTGATTGTTGAGTCTAGATTACTGTAGCATACCCTGCAATACACTGTCCTTGAAGATAATCTGAAAGCCGCAGCTGATGCAAAATGTAAAAGAAGAAGAAGAAGAAGAGATTGGATTTATACCCCACCCTTCACTACCCAGAGGAGTCTAAAAGCGGCTTACAGACTCCTTTCCCTTCCCCTCCCCACAACAGACACCCTGTGAGGTAGGTGGGGCAGAGAGAGCTCTGACAGAAACTGCTCTTTTTCAAGAACAGCTGTGCCAGAACCAGGGCTTTTTTTTGTAGAAAGAGCCCAGCAGGAACTTATTAGCATAATAGGCCACATCTAACAGCAGCAACTCATTAGCATATTAGGCCACACCCCAGAGAGCGCAGCTTCCTCTAGGATTGGCTTCCCCAGGTGCCCCATGGCTTGCGGTGTGTCTAGGGAACCCAAGGGGGGAAGGGAATTTAAACTGCCTTCCCTCCCTGGATAAGCTTGGCTTCCCCAGGCGCCCCACAGCTTGCGAGGAGTCTGGGGAACCTGGGAGGGGGAGGCTGTAGGTGTGGCCAACTCAGAAGCCAGCCGGAACTCTGTTCCTGTGCGTTCCTGCCCAAAAATAGCCCTGGCCAGAACTATGGCTTGCTCAAGGTCATCCAGCAGGTGCAAGTGGAGGAGTGGGGAATCAAACCCGGTTCTCCCAGATTAGAGTCCTCACACTTAAGCACTACACCAAACTGGCTCCAAATGTAGCAGCCCCATTGTCATCTGTTCCTAATCTGAGGTTCCTTCACTGGCTTCCAATTAATTTCCGGATCCAGATCAAGGTGTTGGTGCTTACCTTTAAAGCCTTTCATGATTTAGGGATCACACACTTGAAGGACCAATGCTCCTTGCATGTTCTTATGTGGCAGCTTCTTTCTTCACAGCAAGGTCTATTGTTAATACCCCCCTTCTCAGAGGCATGCTCAGCAACAGTCCAAGCACAAGCTTTTTCAGTGGCCACCCCATGCCCCTGGAGCAGCCTCCTGGAGGAGGTCGAGGGTGGGGGGGCTCCTATCCTCCTGGTTTTCTGATAAGCCTGGAAAGCAGGTCTATTCCAGAAGACTTTTGGGGCTGCCTGAGCCTGGGTAAAGGCAAAAATACCCTGCTGGCAGGAGCACAAAATATTTTTAGATTTCTTTTTATATCTGTTGTTTTTATGCTTGTTTTATCAAATTGTTTTTATATTCTTATTATATACCATGTGCCCTTCACTATTTTCTGCCAATAATATAGGTTGTACATCAAAACAATCAGATGTTGTGGCCCACCCGTTTCTTTTAAAACCGGACAATTTTTTTATGATCCACTCTGTCAAAAGCTTTGCTGTAATCTATGAAACACAAGCTGATTTTCTTCTGAAATTCTCTCATATGCTCCTGTAACAAATGTTCATTTGCAATGTGATTTCTAGTACCTCTTCCTTTTCTGAATCCAGCTCGAACATCTGGCATTTTTTGTTCTATATATGGCAACAGTCTTTGTTGTTTTTTGAACATCACTTTACTCATGTGAGGAATTAACACAATGATCCGATAGTTGCAGCAGTCTTTGACGTCTCCTTTTTTTGGAATTGGAATGTAGTTTGAACATTTCTAGTCTGTGGGCCACTGTTTTGTTTTCCATATTTGTTGGCATATTGTGGTTAAAATGTTGATGAAATCCATTTCTGTGGCTTGATACAGCTTTATTGATATACCATCTACTCCTGGCAATTTGTTTCTCCCAATTGCTTTGAGTGCGATTTTCACTTCACTTTCTAAAATTGCAGATACTTTTTCAAGGGAATCTGTCATCTTTGAATCTCTTATGAGTAAGTTCTTTAGTGTATTTGGTCTCATCTTTTCTTTATTTTGTCCTGTACAGTTAATGTATTTACATGTTAATCTTTCAGCATGCCTAATTGTGCTTTAAATTTCCTCTTGATTTCTTGGATCTTGTGGAACATATCTCTTGTTCTTCCTTTTTTGTTCGCTTCTATTTCTTCACACTGGTCATTGTAATAGTTTTCTTTGTCTCTGCACACATCACTGGAACGCTGCATTTAGTCTTCTGATTCTATTTCTGTCACTTTTACTTTTGCTTCTCATCTATTTTTAGCAATTTGAAGAGTTTTATCAGTAATCCATCAAGGCTTTTCATTTCTTTTGGCTGCAGGACTAGTCCTTGCACATTCTTCCTTGATAATATCTCTGGTTTCAACCCATCATTCTTCTGGTTACTATTCACATGTTAGGAATGCAAATCTGTTCTCACATAGCCTTGAAACCCTTCAGAAATATTTAGATTGTATTTTGGCACTCTGAATGTTTTGGTTTTTTCTTCAGTTTTATTTTAATATTCAATATTTTGGTGCAGTGGTTAAATGCACTGACTTTAATCTGGGAGAACTCCTCCACTTGCAGCTGCTGGATGACCTTGGGCAAGCCATAGTTTGGTCAGAGCTGTTCTCTCAAGGACAGTTCTCTCAGAGCTCTCTCAGCACCACCTACCTCACAGGGTGTCTGTTGTGGAGAGGAGAAGAGAAAAGAGTTTGTAAGCTGCTCTGCGACTTCGAGCAAAGGGTGGGGTATAAATCCAATCTCCTCCTCCACCTCCTATGCTTCTTCTTCTTCTTCCTCATGGTCTATTCCACAATCAGCTCTTGGTCTTGTTTTAGCAGAGAGAATAGTGCTTCTCCATCTTCTGCTTCCAATTATGAAATCTACTTGATTTCTGTATTGGCCATCTGGTGCTATCCACATATACTATCATCTGTTTGGTTGCCTGAAACATGTTCACAATTAAGAACTTGTTGTCTTTGCAGAATTCTATGAGTCACTCCCCTGCTTCATTTTGTACTCCTAGCCCAAATTTTCTGACAATATTTGATTCTACTTAGTTTCTCACTTTTTCATTCCAGTCACCTATGATTATCAGCAGATCTTGTTTAGGTGTGTGATCAATTTCTTCGTGGACACTTGCATAAAAACTTCCAATTACTTCCTCTTCGACATCTGTAGCTGGGACATACACTTGAATGATTGCTATGTTGATAGGCTTTCCATGAAGTCTGAGTGATATTAATCAACTGGATGCTGCGTTATAGCCACTGATTGCTTGTGCTGCATCTCTTTTAGCCTCGCATTAAGAGAAGAGGCCATTGCTTTGTATGTAGACTGTCCCAGGTTCTATACCTGACATGGTGTCTAAGATGAGACCCTAGACAACTATCATTGGCTAGAATAGATAACACTGACTTTGACAGACCAGTGGTCTGTCTCAGCAGAAGGCAACTACATGTGCTCATTACACCTGTTACTATATGTTGATCCCAATTTCGTGCAGAATCAAGCAAGCATAAATTCAGAGCATCCCCTGGTATCTTCCCAGTCATATAATTTTTTAAAGAAATGGTGTAACATTTGCTACTCTCCAGTTTTTGCTACTGTAAATGGCGGCTCATCCTAAGTACAGGAAAAACAAAATGCTCATGTTTCCATGTCAATAACAATCTTGCCAACTGTGAACTGAATGTCTACGTTAATGGCACCCGACTTACACACAACCACACACCTAAGTACTTTGGCATTACCCTGGGCAGGACCTTGAGCTATAAACACCATCTTACCAATGTAGCAGCAAAAATATATACACAAAATAACATTCTCCAAAAAATTATGTGGTACAACTTGGGGTGCATCTGCTACAACACTTAGATGCTCAGTTTTGGTGTTGGTGTATAGTACTGTGGAATACAGTGCTTCAGTGTGGCTTAACAGCCCCCATGTCCACAAACTTGATGTCCAATACAACAATGAGAACCATCAGCAGATGTATTAAACCCACTCTGACCTATTAGCTACCCACATTGGGCTGCATCACTCCCCTGTATCTCTGAAGACAAGATGATCTTCTTTGTGAATATAGAAAGATAATTGAAAACAGAGAATTGTCTGTCCACAAAGACATGGCTGACGCAGGCCTATCCAGACTAAGATCCTGACACCCAGCAATAAGATCTGCACAAATCCTGCAATCACAGAATTTCGTTCTAGGGAATGAATGGTTGCACACATGGATGAAATCAGTTCCATCCAATCTCCATAACCTGAAAAACACCAATGAGAGGCCCTTAGCATTTGACTTGCCATGTACGGTATGGAAAATGGCCAATAGAATACGACCAGGCTTTGGCAGTTGTACAGACTTGTTGTTTAAATGGGGCAAAATACTAGGACCCAAATGTGATTGTGGTGTAGTTTGCTAAACCTATTTTTCATCTGTCACAGGAATGTGAATGTCATGCTTTCCAGGGAGATGTGACAGAACTCTTTGTACTCTCCCCAGCTGCAATTGAGTGGATTGAAAATTTAGATATTAAAATTTAGGGGGATTGCCCAATCTGTCTGCATAACTGTTGTATCTATTTTGTTACATATTTTATATTATGCTATGCTTCCTGTGTGTGCCATATGATAAATAAAATAACCTCCAGTTTTCTGGGACAGTGGCTAATTTTAGTGACAAGTTACATATTCTGGCTAGTAGAGCAACAATTTCATATATACTCAGGTAAAACTCTATGATTTTCATGGGGGTTTACCTGAATGATAGAGCAACCCTGGTGATGTGCTGATGTCCCTATGGTTTCATGGGAAGTGATGTCAGCATGTTGGGGGTGATGGCCGTTCCCTCCCCATTCTCTCCTTTATTATTCTCCTGCTGCCCAGCTGAGTGGCAGCAGGAAGGTTCAAGTAGCCAGAAATGTTAGGAGGTGAAAAAGAGGGAACAAAAAGACTCTAAAGGACACCAATATCTCCTCCAGTTTTGCAATCAGACAAGGCCTTTCTGCAGTCAATCAACAATACACTAGGTGAACAAAGTTAAGATGAAAAATGATTTGAGTATAGAGACCAAGTCTGTGCCAACTAATTTTCTGTGAGGTATTGTAGAGCCCTATGGGGTTTTTGTGTGCTGCCAGTGACAGTGGCACAAGCAGAAAGAAGTTCCAGCAGGCTAGCACTCATAAGAAACTGCAGGCATTCTACCGAGGGGCAAGAATGGTTGTGCCATCTTGTGTCTTGAGTGTGTATGTGCAAGAGACATTGACTTGAGAGGGAGACTAATTCATCATTTTGCAATAAAAGGCCAGAGACATAAAGCTTTAAAGTTAATTGGCCTACTGTTAGCATCCCTGTCAGTCCATTAGAATTAAAAAAAATCAAGACATTGGCAAGATAATCCCTTTTTAATGACCCAAGTTACAAAACAGTTAGCAAACTTCTAGAACTCTCAGGTGTTATCAAACCAAAATAGAAAGGTGGGCATTTTTCGGAAATGTCGAATATGAAGCAATGGTTTCAGAATTAAAACGAGCTTGTTGTGGCTCACTGTATGCATGGGATGAGTGACTGTGGTGTCTTTCTTTCTGTGTATGTTTGGGGGTGTTACAAGTTTGTACAGGGCCTGCAAAAAAATAATGCTTGGGCACAGCTCAACCTGCCTCACAGGATATTTGTTAGGGTAAAATGGAGAAGCCCTGACCTGGATGGCCCAGACTAGTCTGATCTCATCAGATCTCAGAAACTAATCAGTGTTGGCCCTGGCAACTAATTGGATGGGAGACCATCAATGAATACCAGGGTCATGAAGCGAGGCAGGCAATGGCAAGCCAAGTCTGAATGTCTCTTGCCTGGAAAACCCTCTGGGGTCACCGTAAGTTGGCTGTGACTTGACAGCACTTTCCCACCACCAAAATGGAGAAAGAGAGTGATGTATGTTGCCCTGAATTCCTTGTAGGGAACGGCAGGATGAGAATGTAGCAAACGAGAAAGAGAAGGAGAAAGAGAGGGGAAGAAGAAAAAGAACACAGCGTTAAAATCCAGCGTCAAAAATTGTTTTTGCATCACGTGGCTGTGTGCATCTTGAAGCTTAAAAGGTTTAAAGCTCGGCCTAAATCAGTACCTTCTGGTTTTTCTAAGCTACAAGAGAGAAAACGATTCCACCCCCTAAAAATGAGGATTCCATACAGTGAAGTACTTAGCATTCTGCTCCTTGTTTTTTTTCTCTGACCCAACAATGGACCCTCCTATGGCCTTGAACTCTAATCTTCCCAATTATGTTTTTCCTCTGTTGCCTCACAGTATCATTGCAGTACACCCATCCCATCCTTGCTGAACATAAATCTTTTCTTTCCTTGTCTGTGCCATCAACAAGGCTGCTGGTATTACCATGCACAACAGCCCACCAGTATATTTCCTTGTTTCTATTCAAAGATGTGTTGCGAAACCAAAACATCCTACATTTTAATGTTTTAAGAGTCTGTTTTGTGATAACTCTGGTGTGCAGTCCTCTTGTCCTTTGTTTCACACTTGTGAAGTTTCAGAGCCCTTTCTCATAAGGCAAGAATCTGGGGTCAGCCCGTGAAGGCTGATTGGCCGTATGCTAAAGACACATAAAAATAAGTTCTTCTTCATGAAGTGCATAATTAACTTAATGGAATTTATTGCTCCATAATGGTGGTGATGGCTGCAAGCTTTGGCCCTTTTCACATATCCAGAGTGTGTGAAATGCTTAGTAATAGAAGGGGGAATGGAATTACCATGACAAGTTTTGCCTCTAACCTATGCACATACACTATAAGGTATGAACAGAACATATGGGCGTAAAGCTCTCTTTCTGTGAGTGGAACTTTGCAAAAAGATTGTTCCAAAGCACTTGGTGAGAAACCATGTGGCCTGAAGGAATGTTGGCGTGGACCAGGAGTCAGGACCCAAATCAAGCTGGGCTTGGATAAGTGTTTATTTTCTGTACGCATTCTACATTTTTGCCTGTACCTTGCAAGTTTTGTTTCTAGCTTCGTTCCGTTCAGAATAGTTTGAGAACAGTTTCTAGTTTAAGTGAAGAAGAGTCCATTCTAACAACTCAGTGGGTTGGATCCTAAGAAGTGTAAGTGGAAAGCACTTGCAGAAACAGATTTTTTCCTGCAGGGTCCTGCTCTCTCAACCACCCCATGTAACCTGGGAATAACTGATATAGGTGGATGTGGACCTAAATGGATAATTTTAAAAAGATGTTTTAGGTGCTGCTCACCCAAAGGGTCTTGTGGCATCTTACAACATTAAAACCATATAAATAAGGTAAAAAACAACATAAAAACAGATAACAAATAGGAAATATTAACATTAAAACTTTAAACAATTAAAATACATTTTTAGCACCGTACCACTAACAAAAACAACTCAAACATGTGGATTACCCTCTAAAGGCCAACCGAAACAATTCAGTCTTGCATGCCTAGTGGGAACTAAACAAGTTTGGCAGGGTCCGGGTATCATCTGAGAGTCCATTCCACAAGGTAGGGGCCACAACTGAGAAGGCCCTTCCCCTGGTGACAGCTAATTAAGCCATCCCGGATGACTGAAGGCTGAATGGGGGGCTGTAATGGGAGAGGTGGACCCATAGGTATGAGGGTCCCAAACCATTAAGGCACTACACTGGAAGGGAGGTGGCACCGAGAAGGGAGAACAAGATGAAAATAAGGATGCTGGTTATGAGCAGGGAGCTGATTTTCTGATGGGGAGTATGGCTATTTAAGAGGAGCTTGGCCCTGTTCATCAGGTTATTTGTATGTGTGTGTATTAAAACAGCACATTCTAGTACAATGCAACTGGATGTTCATGTAAATCTTTGTTATTGGCAAGGTTACTTCATATATGCACATTTTTGCACAGCCTGATGGGAGTCGGAGTACACCCCCCATGCTATTTAATTACCTGATTTGACCATCCATGACACTAAGAGAGAATGATTTCATGTACCATATAAAGTGCAAAAGCCGCTTTAGAGGAGTAGAATGTGAAACTAAAACACAATAGCCACTGCATGGCCACAGAGCTGTTCTACAACTGCTTGAGACAAGCTGTGGTGAGATGAACAGGTCCAAGCTTTACTCACAAGTGATCATGGTTCTCACACAAAGTTATTTTCACCTGCTGAACTTATTTGCAGTGAAGTTTGTGGCATCACTAGGTGAAAATCACACTTCCTGGCTTTTCCCTCAGAGGTGCTTCCACTAGTCGATAGAGTCCACTTTTTCCACTATTGAAATTAATATATTTTCAGTATTAATTATGATGTGTAATGGCATAAAAGAAACATCAACAACCACAAAAAATAAGACATGCAAAAAATATGGCAATGATAGCATGTGAAAGCCAAATGAAATAAAAAGGGCTGTATCAGCTCATCCGTACTGCAAAGTGAGGTAGAACTCCTCAGAAAAAATATATTAGGGCTGACATCACTGTGAAGTAAACATTAAACATTTTTTTCTGCTGTTGAGGGCCATGGTTAATTCTTCAGTGTCCTTTGGACTGGGATATCTCATAGTTCACAACTAAAGGTTGAGAAGATAAATCTGTTTTCTCTTTCTGTGGGTTTGATCGAACGACTATTGAGTGTAAGAAAATGATTTCACCACCCAACGTGAATAGTTGAAGCCCTGACGAAGCGTTCAAGGAAGTAGTTTATCAGCATTTGTTTAGCTCTGGAAAAATAAAATATGTGAGCTACATTTGAATGGGACGCTAAATCCACAGGAACTGTGTGTTCCATCAATCTAACAAAGCCAGAATGCTTACTGCAGATAATATATAAAAGATGTATTGTATTGTGGCAATATCTGCATGTTGCTTAACAGTGGGTGGTCCGGTATTTTTTCAGATACATTATTGATTCCGTATAGCAAAGCCCTTCATTCAACTCTTCTGCAATTTGGGTTCTGTTGTGCTGTAACATCCAATATAAAACATTCCTCTTATATGGAATTTGCCATCAGAAGATGTAGTGGTGGCCACTAGCTTAGATGCCTTTTAAAAAGGCAATTAGACAGATTAGTAGATGGTGATAACTATTTCACCATGTCAGAGGCAGTAGGCCACTAAGTTATCAGCCAGTGGCAGCCAAAAGCAGGAGCTGGTTCTTTATGCCCCATGGGCTTTTCAGAAGCATCTGACTGGTGGCTGTGGGAAAAATTAATGCTGCAGTAGATGGACCTTTGGTATGATTTAGAAGGGCCATTCTTATAGTCCTCATCTTTACAGCTCTTGCCCTACAGACCTAAGTGCTACTTCCAACATTGCATTTTGGTTTTCCAAAACTGTGCACGCCACTGGAAAAGGATTGGAGGTTAAATATGGTGATAAGGACAGAAAGTTCATATGGAAAGATATGACTCCCTGTCTGGTGGTAGAAAGTGCCATTAAGCTGCAGCTAACCTATGGCAACCCTATAAAGCTTTCAAGGCAATAGGTGTTCAGGCGTGGTTTGCCTTTGCCTGCCTCTGTGTAGCAACCCTGGACCCTGGGGAGCGGCTGTGGCTCAGTGGCAGAGCATCTGCTTGGCACGCAGAAGCAGATCTCTGGCATCTCCAGGTGATGTGAAATACTTCTGCCTGAGACCCTGAAAGATGCTGCCAGTCTGAGTAGACAGTGCTGATCTTGAGGGACCAAAGGTCTGATTCAGTCTAAGTAGAACTGCCAGGTCCCCCCTCGCCACTGGCAGGGGGTGGGAGGGTAAGGTTGCCAGATCCAGGTTGGGAAATTCCTGGAGGTTTGGGGATGGAGCCTGGGGAGGACAGGGACCTCCACCCTCCAAAGCATCCATTTTCTCCAGGGGAACTGATCTCCGTAGTCTGAAGATGAGCTGTAATTCCAGGGGATCCCCAGGTCCCACCCGGAGGCTGGCATCCCTAAGTATAAGGCAGCTTCCCTAGTAGTCTCCCATCCCAATACTAACCAGAGCCAACCCTGCTTAGTTTCCAAGATCCGAGGAGATCAGGTTAGCTTGGGCCATTCAGGTCAGGGCAATCCCTGTGTAGGTAGGGTCATGCATGCTTGAAAGAAGGCTTCTAAAGCAACAGGGCTAAAAAAATAATCCTGGGAGTAATGAAATGGAATATACTTCTGAGCAGACATGCTTAGGATTTCTCCCTAAGTGCATTTTGCTAGGCATCTGAGAAGCTGCAAGTGCTCGGCCTTAAAAACTCTGCTCAAGAGCCAGGGACACAAGGTCAATGGCAAGATATGTGTGCAGAGGGGACCAAAACCGGCTTTCCAGTTTACCTGAGCAAATGATCAGTAAGGGCAATCTAATCATTGCTGCACATACTCCGATCCAGCTTCCCTACCTCTTGGGGCTTTTCACCCTGGGGAAACACTGCATTCCACTAAAGGACATACTTGTAGTTGGGTTGAAGCAGGCCTGTAGCCAGGATTTTTTTAATTTGGGGGGGGGGGATTTTCACTTCTTAATTGGAAAATGGGAATAATCATAGATGGCGTCACACACATAGGGTGATTGATACTAGGACTGCAGCTATTTTGGATGGGAGTAGGGGTGGGTGGGTGGATTTTCTCGTTCACTTTCTAATTGCAAGGAAACATCCAGTTGAGATATACATGAAGATTAATTCCTAAAATTATTTCTGGAATTGGAGCATGCACAGATCTGCTACAGTTTTCAGATCATATCTCTGTTTATATCACTGTTGAGCAGATGCACATTGAAAAACCATTGCAAAAATGTGATGTTGGTGTGATTTCCCCCCCAGATTTTATCAGATTTGTTTTTGTGCAGTTTTTATCAATGGGCAGGAGTACATCAGGACAACCACACACACGAGAATCTTGAGGCCATCCCATGCTCATTCTCCTTAGCATGGCTCTTTTGTGGTAGTGTATCAGTGTGCATGTACATATCTGTAACACTGAGGGGAAGAATGCAAATGAATAACTTGAAAGAACTGAAAGCTTCAGCAAAATACAGAAATTAAATACATACACACTAAGAGAACAACGGAGGACTCAAGTGCATTGGTTTCAGTTTAGAAACACCTGGCATATACACCTGACAGGATATACTGGTGTAGAGAGACACTGCACAGAAAAAAGGAAGGGGCGTGAGTGTTCTAGCTCCACCCTCTTCCTGAGCATGTTTGCTGTCCAGGATAGTACCATCTATTTGCCTGTGCGCATAGGCACCATCCCTATGGCCAGGAACAAACGTGCTCCATGCTCTTGTGTGAGTGTACACCATGAATGAGTATAGGGAGGGAGGGAGGGAGGGTCCAGTACAATAGTCAACAGTGATGGCAGAACCAGAATACTTGCTCCCATACACCCTTTCAATATGCTGACTTTGTTACACCAAACTATCATTTGTGTAGCATTTAGTTAATTCAGAATTCAAAGTCCAGATTCAGCTGAGAACTCTGGAAATATTCCTAGATGGGAGCTATTCTAGTATAATGAGCAGGAGATTGAAATGTATAGGAAGGTTGTGATTCAGATCTCATCTTTGCCACAAAGCTGGTAGGTGGCCTTTGGAGAACCACTGTTCTCTCACTTCTTCCCCATGTGCAATCCAGGCCTAATACAGAGTTTCCTTACTGAGTTGTAACAGTTACAGAAGAAAGGGGTGTGAAGCCCTTTGAAAACTCCAGTGTGGTATATAGATGCTGGTTCTAGCAAACCACCTGTCACAGATGAAACTGTTACAAAATTAATAATACTAAAATGATTGCTTCGTAGTTTACACGATCTGGTTTTATGTTTTTGTGTACGACACAGTTCCTTCAGCCCGGTGCGCTCGCAGCTCTACTCTTAATCCTTGAACTGTGGTGCCCGGAACTGAGTGCATCACTCCTAA
Source organism: Lepidodactylus listeri (assembly GCA_029233225.1). Lineage (NCBI taxonomy): Eukaryota > Metazoa > Chordata > Lepidosauria > Squamata > Gekkonidae > Lepidodactylus > Lepidodactylus listeri. The sequence goes on from JARCFY010000003.1 coordinate 128,279,073, forward strand.
TTGTAATTAATTAATTTAAATCTATGCAAATTAAAATTGCCTAGCACTGAGGATGAGATAAAAGAAAACCGGCCATGTGGCAATTTGAGATGCGGCATTCTTGATGATGTAATTGGAGATGTGGGCTCAGGAGCAACAACAGGGAAGCGGAGGAAAGGAATTGTCAAAACAAAAGAGGAGAAGTAATGTAGGGAGTTCATGAGCAGCCGTTCAGCTTTTCTGCTCTGTTCCCAGGATGTGCAGTTTCAGGAGAGAAGGCCGACGGGCGGCAGCTTAGAAGGGCTTGAGAGCACTTGGAAACAGGCAGCTGATGGCTGGTTGGGGAGCTGAGCTGGAGATAGCAATATACATTTGCAAGCAGGCCTGTTGGCATTCTGCACATTTTTGGGGGTCTTCCCAAGTGGGATCCATTTTAGCACATGATAATGGTGCTTGCATGCCCATGGGTGAGGTTAGTGAGGCTTCATAATATTCGTACATTTATGAGTATACAAGTTGAGCATGGGAGAGTGAGCAAGGGCCCAGACACTGCTGTTCTATAAAGCTGAATCATCCTCTCCCTCAAGCTAACAATATTATTTATTTATTTATTGAATTTATACCCCACCTTCCCAGATGAACCAGCTCAAGGCGGCTTCCCTTGGGCATCACGTACATCCCCTTGGGCAGCACATACTGCTCAGCACCTTCTCGCAGACAATGCCAAACCTGTGTCTTCCACCACTGGCTAAGCTGAAACACCAAACTATTTCTTTCTTGGCACCACACATGCTAGCAGAGCACTAGAGTCAGACCCCCATCTTGAAGATAGTCTGTCCACTAGGAAATGTCCCAATAGTTAACTCGTACTGAGGACATAGCTGATCATCCCATTGTATAAGGAAACAAACCAAGGAACAAGACCCTGGAACTCAGTAACGTATTACAAAATGTAAAGCCAGAAAGTTTGGGCCAGATGAGAGCAACTACTCTGGCTGACAAATCGCTCAGATGAGGGAGTCCAATCTGAGGCTGTAGTTATAGAAACCTAGCAGGGTCCCTTGGTGAGTTCTATAAGCCTATTGGTCCCCTCAGCTTACCTAAGGTAGCTGGATGATGAATTGTGGTACAGCTTCCTGCCATTATCAGAGTGGCACTGGATCCCATGGCAGGGATCAGGCCAGCAGTTCCTTTAGGGCTGCCAGCAGGCCAGGAGAAATGTCCCTTGAATAGAGGCCTAACGTGTAGCAGACCAAATACCTGGACTTAGCCTGAGTTTGGGAGCAAAGCAGGGGTGGGCACGGTCAGTCCTCAGATGGGAGACCACCAAGGAAGACTGGCATTCCTATGAGGAGGAACACGATGACAAATCACCTCTGCTTCTCTTTCGCCTGAAATACCCGATGAGAGGTCACCGTGAGTCAGTTGCGACTCAATGGCACATTCTTCTTCTAATGTGTAGAAACAGACAGCTGAAGCCTACCATGGCACACAGGTAAACAACATCACCCAGTATTTGCGGCCGCTCAAACTTATGCTATAGGGACAGCTACAAGGACCAGTTTAAAAGCTGACAACCCTAAGTTCTTTCTGTTCTTTCCTTTCTTTCTGTCTAAACTGATCCAGTGGTACATAGAGGGCAATGCTTGGGCCTTGCCAACAGATTTCCCTGTCTGAGCCGGCTGGTGCCTTATGCATCGTAATCTAAGCAACAGCACTGTCATGCAGTTCCTAGAGAGTCAGGTCTTGAGTCCCTTTTTCTCAGAAGAGAGGCATCTGTATGTCCCCTGCCAGAGGCCCACAAAAATCTTGAGCTGGCCATGCTTCTTCATTGTGAATACCTGTCCGTTCGTCTCTGTCATCATTTCCCAAAGTTCCAGTAGTTCTGATAGTTTAGCATGTTAACTTTCTGAATTAAACCTGGTTGCACACGGGTTTACTGTCCCTTAGAAAGGGCTGTCATTGCATCTCTGCGTGAGTCCTTTGCCTCAGTGTGCTGCCTGACTAAAAGGATGCAAGCCCAAAACAGTGACTCACGCAGAGCCATGATGGGCTGCCTCCTCTGAAGGCCAATCATTTTGCACTCTCCTAATTGACCGTGAACAATCCAATCACATCCAGTGTGTTAACATAACGCAATTACCTGCCCTCCGCACCAGAAGCTGATTGGAAAGGCTCTAACACCAGAACAGAAAATCAGGCAAAGAGACAGTAAGGGGCCTACTCTGTGGGAGGGTACCAGAGCTTTTCATTATTTAATTGCATGTATATCTCACTGCGCACTGGAGTGCCCTGGCATGCAGTTTGGGGAATTATTGATCTATGTGCCTGGTTACAGTAACTAGATTCTGTGTGCTTTTTTGAAAAAAGAGCTACAATTTCATCATCGTTTGCCCTGATCATTGGTGAAAACTAATTACATTTTGTCATTTTATTCGCTCAGAGTTTTGTCTCTCTGAACCCCCTGCCACTCTATTTAACCTACTTCTGGTTTGCAAATATCTGTGGTCACATTACAAGCTCCTTCTCCATCACGGCTCTTCTCCATCCCACCCTGATTAAATTAACTCCTGAATAATACACCATATTGCATAGAGAAGTAAGGGTGTGGGGGGGGGGGGGGAGGAGAAGTTTCCCCATTTTTTAAATACAAGACTGATTTTTATTATATTATTGGAGAAATAAGATTGCGCTTGCCGGCTCAATAAATCACCCATGAAGTCTTCTTCTTTCTCACCCCCCTCCCCTAGATTAAAATTTTATTTAAATAAAAGTGTTATGTTTGTATTTGAACTGACAGCTAAATCTGATAATTAGAGTGCATGAAGTTAGCTTTGATTGGCATTGTAATTGGATTGTCATTGGGCTGAAAACCTATTATCTTTGGATCATGCCCCATGAAATCTGTTGAAGTAACTTTGCTGCCAGTCATTAAAGCCACCATCTTGGCTTACAAATGAGGTTTGAAAGGCTTATTTTTTAACCACTGGGAATGTAATTTCAACTGCTGCAATTGCACTCCCATTAATTAAAATTATATTAAAATGATGGTTCGTTTTCTAAATATTTTTTCCATATTTTATTAGACATCCTTATTATGAAATGCTTCAAAAAAATTATACAGTGCTGGGAGTAACATTCTCTTTGGAGATAATCCATCTGAAGATCATGTGCTCCTTGTCACCGGCAGGGGGGCGGAGATTAGTCTATATGTTGATCATTAAAGGATACACTGTTGGCACTAGGTTTGATTAGCATGTTTCCAGAGCAAAAAAATTAAAATAAACATATTCTTCCTATATACTCCTGTTTCTGCAAAAAAATTGCATGCCAAGCCAAAGATAAAGAAAGAGGGTTAAAGCCCATTTCTCAAACTGGACATAGACCTATTAAGCTTTTAATCATTCTTTATACTTTTAAAAGGGCCTATTAGGTACATTAGAACATTGTGCACCACTTAGAAACACAGGGTTCCCAATAATTCCTATTACTAAGGATGCTTGAGAAATTCTTCCCATCTGAATTCCCTTCTGGATTTTGGCATTTTGAATTACCAGTTCTTGTTTCCAAAATGGAATAGAAGCATTAGGAATCCTCCCCCTGTATGCCATAGGAATAGAAGCATTAGGAATCCTCCCCCTGTCTGTCTCCATTTCTCATTTCTTCTCTATATAACTAATGCATATGTTGGCATTAATTAATTAATGCCAAAAAAGAGAGCAATCTTTGTGAGTTTGTGCCTACAGTGGTATCAAGATGGATTCCGTGTGGTGTTTCACCAGTGCTCTGAACTGGCAGCACCAGTGCACAGGAATACAATACCACACCAAAGAATCCAGATGCAACCATTCCTGTGCTTAATTGCAGTGTTTTCTTAATAGTCACATGCATATTGGTGGAACAGGAGGAAAAGGGTGGAATTGAATTGAAAGAAACTTAAAGCTGTAGCAAACTGCACATGCTCCAGTTCCAGAAATCATTTTAGTCATTCTCTTAGTTCAACTGGAACTAAAAAATAATGGGATACAAGATTCTGAACTAGTCACCAGCTGCCAGTCTCTTTGTACTGGCCCAATGTCTGAATGCAGTGGTGAGCTGGTTGAGGAAGAACAAAGTGAAGCAGCAAAGTGAAAGCATGCTTGACATGCAGAAGATCCCAGGTTCAATCCCCAGCATCTCCAGTGAAAAGATCTGGCAGTAGGTGATGTGAAAGACCTCTGTCTGAGACCTTGGAGAGAGCCACTGCCAGACTGAGTAGACAATACTGACCTTGATGGACCGATGGTCTGATTCAGTATAAGGCAGCTTCATGTGTTCATGAGCATCCAGATAAGATGGAGGTGATGCTAGCTGGAAGGGCCACTGCTTTCAATGAGATTGTTCTGCTGACCATCAATGGTGGTCAGCTTTCATGGAAAGACTCTGTTAAGAGCATGGGAGTCTTGCTGGATTATCTTCTCTTATTGGAGAAACAGTTGGCCATGACAGCTCCCCCCACCCCCATTTAGTTAGGGAGCTGACACCCTATTATTGTGTTATGTCCACTGACCACCACTCGGCACCAGCGACAGGCAGTCCAAGCTTGGCTCCTGGAAACAGTAGGGGTCAAGGATACTGGACCACCTAGAGTTCACCAATAGGGACTTTGGCGGGAGGTTCAAACCCTCCAGTAGGACTATAGGTGTGTCTCAGGTGGCTGTATATAGTTGGCCACATTGGCCGGTATTTGTGTTGTGTACCAATAAACTATAAGCTGATCATCATGCGGTTGTCCAGCCTCTCCATGCATCAAACTCAGTACGCAACATTGGCGATGAAGGTGGGATCCTGCTGAACTGGCCGGGCTGCCGGGGCATCATAGGAAGACAACAGACCACCACTGCCACTCCACTCATTGAGCACCAAAGGTGCGCAAGCCGCTTCCTCATCTCAACTGTGCAGCCCAATGGCAGTTGCTCCGGGAGCAGGGCTGGTTCCACCATTGGATCCAGCCCATCCACAGCAATGTGGAGTGTGGGTTGCTGGACTCAAGGCTATCCTGACCTTCTATCAGGTCATGGATGAAGAGAGGAAGAAGGGCCTCCTCATCGGCTCATGCGGCCCAACTACATTGGAGGCGGTGACTTTTGAGCAGATCATACTGCCCTACAGAGCCACTTTATTCCCCAGCCATTGGAGATGTCATGCCACATGGCATTCCACTACCAGAACCAGCTACCACGTCAATCAGTCACTGACTTCTTGGCTTGCCTCAGAGTGTAAATTCGGAACCTAGTTGGATATGGCCCTACGAAACCAGTTTGTTTGTGGCCTATGGGAGGAGAAGCTCCGGTGACAGATCATGGAAGTGGAGACCTGCACCCTCACTTCCATCCTCTCTACCGACACTGCTTGGGAGAGATCGCATCCGTCCATGGCCGGGTCCTCTACCAGTCAACACACAACAACCATGCACCAGGCGAGTGCTGACTCCTCAGATGGCGAGGAGGTCCACCGAACAATACAGCCTGGAGGCGTGGAGATCCAGGGGATGTGCCATGTTTTGCCCCAGTCCAGGAGTCCACCAGGCAGGAGTGTGCCAGCTGCAGGGACTGGCACGACTGGAAGACAATCCGGTTCTGGGACGCCAGTTCCTGGAGTTGTGGCTGCTCCGGCCACATTGCATGTGTTTGCTGAGGGTCCCAAGACCCGACGACACAGCCACCTCAATGCCACCAGACTGCCACTCACTATGAAGGCAACGCGACCCCAGAAGAGCACTACCTCCTTGTGAGAGAACCCCTACAACAGGAACTCTAACTTCTGAGCCAGACCTCAGCCCCTAAAATCCAGGTTCAGGTTAAATAGAGGGGTCCCCCTGCTCCGTGGAGTTAGACTCCAGGTCCACGGCCTCCATCATCTTGGTGGAGACCCTAAAGAGACTGTGTCCTCATGGGGGCCCCCCCTGGAACCCTCACCCATGACCCTGGTGGACTTTCAATGGAACCACATTCTGATACGGGGTGTGGGGAGTTTTCGGGTTCAGTATTGGGGTTTCAACGACTACCTGAACTTGATTGTCATAGATGGAAACCTAGTCGCACATGATTCAAACCCTTGGGCATCTCAATTGAGGGAGTCAAGCAATGTGCCCCTCGGGATATTGGCAAGGTTTGTGGGGAGTTCCTGTCCATCTTCAACAAAACCCTGGGCCACTACATGGGGTCCCCTGTTTCCCTGCAACTTGTCCCCATGGTGGCACCGATCTGCAAGCGTTTCTGGAAGGTCTTGTTTGCCCTGCGGTCTAAAAATGATGTGGAGCTGGACCGCCTTGTGGTGCAAGGGGTCCTGGAGCCAATCTCCCATGCAGCCTGGTAGAGCCCCATAGTCACTCCTGTGAAACTGAATGGGGACGTCCACATCTGTGTGGACTATAAATGTACACTGAACAAGGCTCTGCAGGACCACACATACCTGGTCCCAGTTGTGAGCCATGTGCTGGCCACTTTGGCAGGGGCGAAGATCTTTGACAAACTAGATCTTGCTCAGGTGTATCAGCAACTTCCCATGGACGAGGCCACTGCTGCTGCCCAAACCATAGTCACACACAGGGGAGCCTTCAAAGTAAAGCGGCTCCATGTGTTGAACTCAGCATGCAACATTTTGGATGCCTGATTTGGCAAGGTTGATTGTTGAGCCTAGATTATTGTAGCATGCCCTGCAATAGGCTGCCCTTGAAGACAATCTGAAAGCCGCAGCTGATGCAAAATGTAGAAGAAGAAGAAGAAGATTGGATTTAAAGCCCGCCCTTCACTACCCAGAGGAGTCTCAAAATGGCTTACAGACTCCTTTCCCTTGCCCTCCTCACAACACTCACCCTGTGAGGTAGGTGGGGCTGAGAGAGCTCTGACAAAAACTGCTCTTTGTCAAGAACAGCTGTGCCAGAACTATGGCTTGCCCAAGGTCATCCAGCAGGTGCAAGTGGAGGAGTGGGGAATCAAACCCAGTTCTCCTAGATTAGTGTTCGTGCACTTAACCACTACACCAAACTGGCTCCAAATGTAGCAGCCCCATTGCCATCTGTTCCTAATCTGAGGTCCCTTCACTGGCTCCCAATTAATTTCCGGATCCAGATCAAGGTGTTGGTGCTTACCTTTAAAGCCCTTCATGATTTAGGGATCACATACTTGAAGGACCACTGCTCCTTGCATGTTCTTATGTTGGAGCTTCTTTCTTCACAGCAAGGTCTATTGTTAATACCCCCCTTCTCAGAGGCATGCTCAGCAACAGTCCAGGCTCAAGCTTTTTCAGTGGCCACCCCATGCCCCTGGAGCAGCCTCCTGGAGGAGGTCAGGGCGGGGGGGGAGGCTCCTATTCTCCTGGTTTTCTGATAAGGCTGGAAAGCAGATCTATTCCAGAAGGCTTTTGGGGCTGCCTGAGCCTGGGCAAAGGCAAAAATACCCTGCTGGTAGGGGCACAAAATATTTTTAGAATTGGTTTTATATCTGTTGTTTTTATGTTTGTTTTATCAAAATGTTTTTATATTCTTATTATATACCTTGTGCCCATCACTATTTTCTTCCAATAATATAGGTTGTACATCAAAACAATCAGATGTTGTGGCCCACCCATTTCTTTTAAAACCAGACATAATTTTTTATGATCCACACAGTCAAAAGCTTTGCTGTAATCTATGAAACACAAGCTGATTTTTTTCTGAAATTCTCTCATATGCTCCCGTAACAAATGTTCATTTGCAATATGATTTCTAGTACCTCTTCCTTTTCTGAATCGAGCTTGAACATCTGGCATTTTTTGTTCCATATATGGCAACAGTCTTTGTTGTTTTTGAACATCACTTTACTCATGTGAGGAATTAACACAATAATCCGATAGTTGCAGCAGTCTTTGACGTCTCCTTTTCCCGGAATTGGAATGTAGTTTGAACATTTCCAGTCTGTGGGCTACTGTTTTGTTTTTCATATTTGTTGGCATATTATTGTTAAAATGTTGATGAAATCCATTTCTGTGGCTTGATACAGCTTTATTGATATACCATCTACTCCTGGCAATTTGTTTCTCCCAATTGCTTTGAGTGCAGCTTTCACTTCACTTTCTAAAATTGCAGGTACTTTTTCAAGGGAATCTGTCATCTTTTAATCTCTTATGAGTAAGGCTGCGATCACGTGTGCGAGATAAAGCAGGGGGGGAAGCGAGGCTATTTGCACCGGAGTAATTTGACCCGCAGTTGTGAGATCAGTTGTGTGAAGCTGCGGGCACAACTTGCCACTGCATGATCAGATGCAACCACAGGCGAGCTGGGGTTTTTTTTGTTATTCATTTCTGATTAGCTTAAATGGGGGATCGATGAATCACATCTCCACCATGAGGGCTTCCAATGGCAGTATGTGATGATGCACATACTGAGAAGGGGAAAAAAACAATGGCATGGTGTCGCGATAGCCTGATCAGACTATCCCCAACACCACAAGTACGCGCTGGAACGATCACACAGGGAAACTCCATTTGTGGCCCGTAGAAACCCATTTGATACTGGATTTTCGCTAGTGTTTTTTTACTCCACTTCTTCAGTGGAGAGAAACGGGTTGCTGACGGGTGTGGGATCCTTGCCAGATGTTCTCTTGTGATCATGCCCTTAAAATCCAGCTGGGAGTCATGCCTATCACGTGGCTAATTCTGTGTGTGATCGGAGCCTAAGTTCTTTAGTGTATTTGGTCTCATCTTTTCGTTATTTTGTCCTGTACAGTTAATGTACTTACATGTTGATCTTTCAGCATGCCTAATTGTGCTTTAAATTTCCCCTTGATTTCTTGGATCTTGTAGAACAGATCTCTTGTTCTTCCTTTTTTGTTCGCTTCTATTTCTTTACACTGGTCATTGTAATAGTTTTCTTTGTCTCTCCACACATCACTGGAATGCTGCATTTAGATTTCTGATTCTATTTCTGTCACTTTTACTTTTGCTTCTCATCTATTTTTAGCAATTTTGAGAGTTTCATCAATCATCCATCAAGGCTTTTCATTTCTTTTGGCTGCAGGACTAGTCTTTGCACATTTTTCCTTGATAATATCTCTGGTTTCAACCCATAGATCTTCTGGTTACTATTCACATGTTAGTAATGCAAATCTTAAATAGCCTTGAAATTCTTCAGAAATATTTAGATTGTATTTTGGCACTATGAATGTTTTGGTTTTTTCTTCAGTTTTATTTTAATATTCAATATTTTGGTGTAGTGGTTAAGTGCACAGACTTTAATCTGGGAGAACTCCTCCACTTGTAGCTGCTGGATGACCTTGGGCAAGCCATAGTTTGGTCAGAGCTGTTCTCTCAAGGACAGTTCCCTCAGAGCTCTCTCACCCCCACCTACCTCATAGGGTGTCTGTTGTGGAGAGGAGTTGGCTTCTCGTATGTTCTTATGTTCTTAGGAGAAGGGAAAGGCATTTGTAAGCTGCTCTGAGACTTCGAGTGAAGGGCGGGGTATAAATCCAATCTCCTCCTCCTCCTCCTCCTTCTTCGCTGCCACTTCTTCTTCTTCTTCTTCTTCTTCTTCTTCTTCTTCCTCATGGTCTGTTCCACAATCAACTCTTGGTCTTGTTTTAGCAAAGAGAATAGAGCTTCTCCATCTTCTGCTTCCGATTATGTAATGTATTTGATTTTTGTATTGGCCATCTGGTGATATCCACATATACTATCATCTGTTTGGTTGTCTGAAACATGTTCACAATTAAGAACTTGTTGTCTTTTGCAGAAATCTATGAGTTGCTCTCCCACTTCATTTTGTACTCCTAGCCCAAATTTTCTGACAATATTTGGTTCTACTTTGTTTCTCATTTTTTCATTCCAGTCACCTCTTGTTTAGGTGTGTGATCAATTTCTTCGTGGACACTTGCATAAAAACTTCCAATTACTTCTTCTTCGGCATCTGTAGCTGGGACATAAACTTGAATGATTGCTATGTTGATAGGCTTTCCATGAAGTCTGAGTGATGTTAATCAACTGGATGCTGTGTCATAGCCACTGATTGCTTGTGCTGTATCTCTTTTAGCCTCACATTAAGGGAAGAGATTGCTTTGTATGTAGAATGTCCCAGGTTCTATACCTGACATGGTGTCTAAGATGAGACCCTAGACAGCCATCATTGGCTAGAATAGATAACACTGACTTTGACAAACCAATGGTCTGTCTCAGCAGAAGGCAACTACATGTGCTTATTACACCAGTTAATCCCAATATTGTGCAGAATCAGGCAAGCATAAATTCAGAGCATCCCTTGGTATCTTCCCAGTCATATAATTTAGCTGGATTGTGAGCTTCCCTGGCCACTGTGTTCTCCATCAGTAGTGGTAGCAGGGAGGAGAATTCAGAACATGATGGCCCCAGTTCACAAGAGTTGAACTAACTGCTATGCCAAGAGGAAACTTGATATAGGGGGAAATAAACCAGCTGTCCCTGAATCCAGCAAGTTTGAATACACTTCTTTGTTGGCTTGTAGTAATAGACATTTGATGGGTTTTTTCCCCCCATTGGGAATGTGTTAGCCAGAGGTAGTTGCCATGTGATTCCCCCGTCCTTCTGTCACTAACTGTAGCTAAGCACCAGTTACCCCTGGATAGATCATCACTCTCATATGTTATTCCTGGCTATTGCTTAAAGCTCTAAACTTGGTACAAGGAGGAGAGGGCAGAAAGAGGAGGGAGTTTATGGTCCTATGGTGATGATCACATTACTGGCAGATCGTTATATCAGTTCGCGCTTCATCGGAGTCTCCTTTATCAGATCATCATGACTTTTCTCAAGCGCCTATTAAAAATTTTATGGTAACTGTTAAGCAGAAAATGAATCTTCTTTGCAGTCGTTCCGAAAACTTTTCCTTAAGGACTGAAAACCCGACGTCTTAAATATACCAAGACACCATGAATATGTTTACAGCACTATCTTAGTTTATTTACTTATTTATTGTAGGATGTGCTCCATTTCTTATACAAAAGGCTTAGTGCGTGGGATCTCAAAGTGAGCCACATGAGCACATTGCAGCTGTCAAAGGCTGCCCAGCAATCTGAGAACTCCTGGAGTTGAGGAAGCTGGAGTTTCTTATGAAAGACTCCTCCCACCCTGCAAACTTGGATGCATGTCATTTCTTTATGAAAAACATTTGTAGAATGACTTTCCCTTGAGGGCCAGGATGGTTTCCATACAATTTACAGACACATACATAAGAACAATAGTGTTCAATTTAAAATCAGTTGTAATTTAAAATTGATCAAGATGAATTGATTAATCCAGGGTATTGATTAGTTGATTAATCCAGGAGATTAATCCAAGCGGAAGGCTGTGGCTCAGTGGTAGAGCATCTGCTTTGCATGCACAAGGCCCCAGGTCCAATCCCCAACATCTCCAGCTAAAAGGATTAACACCTTGCCAACATAGGGATTTGTGGGGCAGCCTTAAAATGGTCCATCTCATTTCTCCACAGCTGGGGACAGAGGATGGCACTTGGAGAGAAGGTTTCTATGTGGCACCCTTTGGTGTGTGGTGTCCTCAAGGGGGCAATCCCCTCCCCAATGTTATTTAACATCTATGTGCACCCTCATGCCCAGCTGATACGGAACTTTGGGCTGGGATGTCACCAATACACTGATGACACCCAGCTATATCTGGCCGAATACAGCTGGCTAAATACCACCCCAGACAATCTGGCCAGGGATCTAGAGGCTGTGGTTGGTTGAAGCAGAGTCAGCTGAAACTAAATCTGTCAAAGATTCGTCCTGTGGCTGAGCCGGGGAGATCCCAGGTTGGGATACCAACTTCCAGCTCTTGACTGTGAGCCATTGACACCAAGGCAATTTGTGAAGAGCTTAGGAGTGATTCTGGATGCCTCCCTTTTAATGGAGGCCCAAATCGCAAATGTTACCGGACTGGCTTTTTTCCATCTGTGCCAAGTCCAGCAACTGGTCCCCTTCCTCTCTCCTCCGGACTTAGCCACAATGATCCATGCAACAGTCACCTCCAGGCTAGACTACTGTAACTCACTTTATCCAGGGCTGCCCTTGAGACTCACCCGGAAACTGCAACTGGACCAGAATGCGGCTGCACGTCCGCTTACAAGCACTCCTCTTAGAGTCCATATACAACCTGTGCTCCACCAGCTGCACTGGCTCCAAGATGAATACCAGATCAGATTCAAGATTTTGGTTTTAACCTTCAAAGCCCTACATGGTCTGGGACCAACATATCTATGGGACCATCTCTCCTAATAAGCCCCCAGAGAGCACTGTGCTCCATGAATGACAACCTTCAGCAGTCCCCCCCCCCCCCAAACATTAATCTTGCCTCAACCCGGGCCAGAGTTTTTTGGCTCTGGCCCCAGCCTGGTGGAACACCCTTCCAGATGAGATCCGGGCCCTGCAGAATCTAATTCAGTTCCTTAGGACCTGTAAAACTGCAATGTTCTGCCAGACATACTGTTGAGGCAGCGAGGTTTCCCCTCTAGTCTGGCCTCCCCCAGCTCTCCTCTCCCACCTCTTCCCATATCACCACCCATTACGCTGTGTACCAGCTCTATAAACCACACAGCTGCACATCCCCACCTGTAAATGGTGTGATCAGTGCCTAGGGCACCATTGGGTTTTAGCTTTGATTATTACTGTATGACAATGTTTTTAATCACTTGACTATTGCTTTAATTTGTGGTACCCTGCTCTGAACCTCGCTACACAAGGAAGGGTAGGTTAGAAATATAATATAATAAAATAAATAAATAACATAAATATGGTGATGTGAAAGACATCTACCTGAGATGCTGGAGAGCTGCTGCTGGTCTGAGGAAACAATACTGACCTTGAGGTATAGTGGACTCTAATCTGGAGAGCTGGATTTGATTCCCACTCCTCCACATGAAGCCCTCTGAGTGACCCTGGGCCAGTCACAGTTTTCCCACCTATCTGACAAGGTGCCTGTTGTGGGGAGAGTAAGGGAGGCAATTATAAGCCACTTTGAGGCTCCTTAAGATAGAGAAAAGTGGTGTATAAAAACCCACTCTTCTTGATGGACCAATAGTCTGAATCACCATAAAGCAGCTTCATGTATTCCTGCATTTTGCAAAAGGTTGGACTAGATGGGCCTTGAGATCCCATCCAACCCTATGATTGTGAAGCAAGAACTTGTAGAACCCCAAGTCCTCTGGCAACATCTCAGAGAAAATGGAAAACTTGAGGCAGTTTAAAGAACTGCAACACCCTCTCCAATTGCAGCTTACACTCAGCCTATATGCATAGGTTTGGAAGGGGCAATGCAGGAACCTCAAAGCTTAAGCATTACTGACTGATGGCTGGTCAGCCTGTGCTTTAAACTCTTCAGCAATGGACAGCCTGCACCTCATCCCCCCTAGCTAATTGGTTCCACTGACAAACCATTGATACCAGTAACTGTTCAACTGAAATGTACCCTCCTGTAATTTCTGCCTATTAGATCCAGTTTTCCCCTCTGTGGCAGCAGAGAAGTTGTCTTTGCCCTCTTGTGTGTGACAGCCCTTCAGGAACTTGATAAACCTGTTCATGTCTCTCTGAGTCTTCTCCAGGCTCAACCTAATTCCTTCTACCTTTCTTTGTAGGGCTTCTTTTCCCAGCATCCATCTGTCTTTGTTGCCCTTTTCCCAAACCTATTCCAGTTTGTCTATACCTTCTTAAAGTGTGGCACCCAAAACTGGACATAGTATTTCAGAGGAAGTCTGTTTAGTGCAGAGCAGAGTGGAACTATTATTACTTGTGACTTAGATATGACTTGGTGCTCAGAAGTTCTGCTTCATGATTATGCTAGAATGTGACCGCATGTTGGGAACAGGAGGGTATACATTATTATTGTTAATGGCTGGATGGAGTAGCATGGTCTGACTCAGTGTAAGGCATGTCCTTATATCCTTATTTACTTGCTCTTCCATGTCCCTGGGTTTTATTGTGAACATTCTCATGAAGAAAGAGACATTTCTCACCAGAATCTTGTATTTCGTAATGCATGAATATGATTTGTCAGTTAGAGTCAGAGGGGGCAAGAGGGCCCATAAGACTCTCTCCTCAGGTCTTATGCCTTCTTGTTAAAGTATGCAAACTAATTCCAGGTGAGCTCAGTGTAACTGACTGAGAAGGCAAGGGTGTTAGTCTCAAAACAGCCCACTTCTGTGATCTCTGATGTGCATCGTTGTTCTTTCAGCCAGTAATATGCTCTTCCCTGGAAATGCCTTTCCAAGCCATGCAGGCACCAGGCATGCAAACCTCCATGTAGCTCTGAAAATGTGACCTTTTAATGATGTTCCTCACTATTAACTTTATTGTTAATCTTTAAATAACGATGTGGGAGGCATGCTGTGCTGTTCTTTACTTGGTCTGTAAGTTCATTGTTCCTCCTTAGGCATCTCTCTGGCAGTGAGGATATCTTGCTGTTACAGATTTCCTTAGATCAGAAATTAGGTTTTCTAGTTCTGTGGTAGAACATATGTGCAAATTAGGTTTCATGGATTGCACCCTTCTTCCTACTCCACTTCCTGGTGACATTTGATGCTCAAGGAGATGTCAAATGGAACAGAACCTTCCAGGAACTCTAGTGGCCTCTCTCCAGATTATCCTTTTGGTCCACTCTTCATCCTGCTGAGGTCTGAACAAAGTGAAACTGCTACTGTCACTGACATCACAGAAGTAAACTACCATGGGCTCTGAAGAAGTGAGCAGTGTGATCACATACACTAAATAATCCACTTTCAATCCACTTTCAGTGCACTTTCCACTGGATTTTACTGTGTGAACTGGCAAAATCCAATTCAAAAGTGCATTGAAAATGGATTGAAAGTGGATTATTTAGTGTGTGTGACTGCAGCCCTGGTCTTTAAGATGCTATTGGTCTCTTCTAGGCTAGCCTTCTTTCTGGCATACTAATTTTGTATAAGTAGGGTGATGTTATGGGCTGCAGCATATGAGGCAACTATGAATTGTTCCCCTTCTCATGGTAGGTTCAAGAGTGAGGGTGAGTTATGCCTTTGACCCTCAAAGGAGCCTTCCCCCAATTTAATGGGCTCTTCCTGCAATGGAAGAGCCATGTAAGTTGGAGAATGTCACTTTAGGCTGGAGGAAGGCTAAAGTTTTGCTTGGTGGAGTGATAGATCAGGGGTAGGATCCACTCTACTGGCTCGTGTGTGTAATGTTCTAATAGATCCTACAATCCAGCACATTAGGCTCAGATGTTGAGGCCAATTCCTTAATTTTATCTGGGAAACAGACCACGTGAAATTGGCCTTTACCAGTGGTTCTTAACCTGTAATCTGCAACCACCCACGTATACAATGTTGTAATTCGGTGCCTCCCATAAGTAAAACATTAAGACATAAAAAGAGCATTTGTATATTTATGATCTATGCACACAGCAAACAGATCTCAGGTAGCCAATCTAGGAGACTTTTGTAATGTTCATCATCAGCCAGTTTCCATAGCATTGGGGATGATTTCTCTTTGCTGGGTGCCACTTTTTTAAGGGTCTGGAAAAGAAATCTAGGATATGGGGTTTTATCTTTCTGGTGGGATGAGCAGTATAAAACAACTCTCCTTTGCTGGCTATAAGAGGACATTGTTTAAAAACCCAAGTCCCCCCATTCCCTACCCCCAAGATCTGAAAGACCCCTAGATTTATTTATTTATTTATTTATTTATTTATTTATTTAAATTTATATCCCGCCTAACCAGCAAGGCTGGCTCAAGACTAGATTTGTAGATTGTCTCCTGAGTGCTGGCATATAGCCTCTATTCAGAAGCCTACATTAAATTCTATATGCTTAGACTCTAGTGAAATATTAGGCCCTGTGTGGATGTCCATTTGGGGGCAGAGGCAGAGCAGAGACATTGGGCTGCCATTGCCTGTCTTGGGTGGGAGAACCGCTGTTGGTGCTCCCCACCCCTACTCAATGGGGTGGGGTGAGAATGGAGAGAAATGGTATTGCACAATATGTCAACATCATTTCCAGCTGGAAAACTGGAAATGAAGACACTGGGGTTTGCAACGCTTTAGGTTAAAAACACAGAGATCAGGGGGACCACAGAGATCACCCCATCCTAGAGTGTCATGCAATGTGGTGGCATCACTTCCAGTGTTTCAACCAGAAATGACACTGTAACAATGAACAACATTGTTTCTGCCTGTCTGTGCCCCCAGTCATCCCGCTGATTGCCAGCCTAGGCTGGCAACTCTACAGAGGCACTAGATGGGCAGTGAGATAAGATTTCCTCTCTCTTTCTCACTCCCCAGTGTTTGCCAAGTATAGGGGAGAGATTGGTGGACATCTTTCTTCTTGGGGAGAGGCTATGGCTTGGTGGCAGATCATCTCTTGTGCATGAAGATGATCTCAGGTTTAATTCCCAACATTGCCAGTTAAAACGTTCAAGTAGTGAGTGATGTGAAAAGAGCCCAGAGAGCTGCTGCATGACAGAGCAGATGATTCTGACCTTGATATGCCAATGGTCTGAGTCAGTATAAGGCAGCCGGGATGTAGGTGTGTTTTCAGGTAACGTATGATAGGAATGTATATGTCCTTTTTTGTTTCTTTTAGGCAGATTTGTTGTTAGTGTTCCTGACTCATTTGTTTCCTTTACAGTACTGCTTATGCTGTTGATATGCAACTGATAAAAAAAAATCAGCATTAATGGTCATATTTATATTTATTATTTATTTCCCACCACCACCCATGGGACCTCAAAGCCACTGACATTGTTCTTTCCTCCATTTTGTTCTCCCAGCGACCTTGTGAGGTGTGTGAGGCAGAGAGGGTGTGACTGGCCCAAGGTGACCCAGCAAGCTTCCATGGCAGAGCAGGGATTCAAACCTGGGTAACCCAGAACTTAGTCCGACACTGAAAATATCTTCCGATCCAGTCCTATATGTAGGAGCAGGCAAACACTTGCAGTCTGAAATGGTCCCGCCCATCCACACAAATGTCAGGGGGAGCTTCTTATCTGATCTTCAAGCAATAACAAGAGCGATTGTTCTCCTTTCTGCGATCACTGTTAATATTTAATAGCCACAGAACTGTCACCAGTGCTTGCATCAGCCCTCTCCAGTGGCAAACATAGCCCAGTCAGTCTGCTGCTGTAGTTATTTTTCTTTTTTTAAAAAGATGTTTTTTAAATATTCCAGTTTTTAGCACTTCCAATGGAAATTTTCCTTTACTCTATCCCAATTAATTACTGCAAGCTAACGAAATAACATGATACCAACTTGTCATTACAATTTTCACACTCCCCTCCCCCGCCCGGTTGCTTAACATCGAGGAAGGGAGAAAAGCTGTATCTCTTGGAAGACTCCTTGGAAGTCTGAAACCAATTCTTGGGGTTTTTTTTTTAACGTAAATTGAAAACTGTAAATTAGGGAGACAGAAACTTGAGGACTATGGGGTGCAATCCCAATCTTGTAGAACACCCAAGTCAATGAGACCTGATGTAGTATTTTAGCCATTGGAGTGAAGGTCTCTTCATACATTTTGTATGATTAGGTTTACATCTAAGATGCTTTTAAGGGTGCACCTAAAAATGTAAAGCATGAATGTAACATACAGGTGATTCAAAGCACATCTGTCATGTCACAAGGACCTTAGAGCTGGGATTGGTTGCAGCTCTCTAGCTGTATTCAGATCTAATGTTCAGAGGATAATGGGCAACTGAAGATCAGTTCATGCAAAACAGAGGTATGGTTGGTTAGTAATTCCACTAATTGGTGACTAAGGAGGCAGCCTGCTTTGGTTGAAGTCGCACACTCCTTAAATGGTCAAGGATCCAGTTAAGAACCTAAGAACGACCCTACTGGTTCAGATCGGAGGTCCACTTAGTCCTACATCTTGTTTCACACAGTGACCAAGCAGTTGCCCAGGAGAGCCAACAAACAGGTCACTGAGGCCAAGGCTTTCCCTGATGTTGCCGCCTAGAGCTAGTATTGAAAGGTTTACTGTCTCTGGATGTGAATGTTCCCTTCCAGACTGGTATAGTGATTAAGAGCGGTGGAATTCTAATCTGGAGAACTGGGTTGTCCAGATCCTAATTCAGCACTTTAACCACCAGACTATGCTGGCTCTCACTACATAGTAGGATCTAGCTTACAGCAAACTACACGTGGTAGTATAGAGCACAGTCCCTAATGGTTTGTCCAAGCCACTTAGTGAGTCATTTTGTACAGTGCTACCTTTAGCTGCAGTGGCTCAAGGGGTTAAGATGCTGAACTGCAGACCGGACCCAAGTGCTGCATGATGGAGACCCAAGTGCTGCATGATGGAGTGAGCTCCCATCTCTGGCCCCAGCTCCTGCCAACCTAGCAGTTCGAAAGCAAGAAATTGCAAGTAGATAAATAGGTACCACTTCAGTGGGAAAGTAACACTGTTCCGTGCGCCTCGGCATCTAGTCATGCTGGCCACAGAAAAAGTCTTTGGACAGCACTGGCTTTTCGGCTTGGAAATGGAGATGAGCACCACATCCCTAGAGTCATATTTGATTGGTTTTTGAGCAAGGGAAACCTTACCTTTAGTCACTATGGCTAGTAGCTGCTGACGGACCTATCCTCCATAAATCAATTGGTAACCAGGGACTGTTTTTTATCCCTATTCCAGAGCCATGCTAGTGTGTGAGGGAGTCATGTTGTGGTCCACGTGGCTCAAACCTTCTGACAGTACCTCAGTAGCATAGGAATGAATTCTGCTGAAGATATGCCATGAGGGTAATATCAGAACAGGTTCTCAGTGACAACCCCCGGATTATCAGCCACTGTACACTTTGGAATATCACAATATTCCCCCTTGCTCCTCATTTTTTACTGTTCAAGCCCTCCCTTGAATATTATTTTCTCTGCAGACCTTTTATCCAAAGGCTGTTGATCACAGTGCAAAAAAAAAAAAAAACCCCACCAAAAAACCTGTCATCATGTTTGCATTTTCTGGCTGCATCATTATTCACAACATTTTGATGTCCATAAAACACATTAAAAACTATTTCCTTGAGCAACAAAAAAACGGAAGGAAGAAAGCAGCTCTCTGTTGTACATATCATTTGTATACTTGAATTGTAAAATGTAAATTGATATATAAGAAAATGGCCCATTAACTTTTTCATTAATGACAATAATACATTTTGTGCCACAACTGGAGGAGGATCTTGCATCCAGTCAAGAGAAGCTGAAGAATGAATGGTGAGTTCTTTTCAACATCATAAAAATGAAGGCTGTCATCCAACATATTTTGAGAGCATAAAGGGAAGACAATTACTTTATTTCCTCCTGCATGAATTCTTTATAGCAAGATCCACATGTCACCCCTTGGCTTGCACACAGCTTTTGCCTGTGAGGATCGTAGGGATGTCCACAGAAGGTGATATATTTATTATTTGCCAGAGCTGCCACACTTGAAAGTGCCTTACCTGAGACCCCCTTCCTAAAACCCTGGTGCTTGAACTGGGAGCTGCCCTGCTCATGTCAATAAAGAGAACACACCTGCATGCCCCCCAAAATGCATGAGCAGATGTGCTGCCTTTTGTTGAACCCATCAGAGGAGACATGTGTCTGCATCCAGTACCCATAAGAACTACCTGCCTCAGAACACCATAACTTTTTCTGTTGGCTTGCCCTAAAGGATGTCTCTGTTTACAGGTTCAGCCAGCCAAGATGATGGAGAAAGATAGGGTTCATTTATCAAGTTCTGGGGTTTGACTCAAAGTTTCGCCTCTTTCTCAGGAGGAGGCCCCAGAAGCACAGGGCAAGCAATATAGGTCAAATTCCCAGACTTCTTCCCCCATTCTTAAATGTAATGCCCTCTTTTGCCCATGTTATTCCTGCCTTACTATTTTTCTCTCTTTCTATGTGGAACAGTGATGGAGAAGTGGGCATTAGTGCTGGCATAATGCAGAGAGACCATGGCTCAGTGGTAGAGCACTACTTGGCATGCTGAGGGACCCATGTTCCATCCCTGGTACCTCCAGTTAAAAGGATCAAGTAGGAGGTGATGTATAAGACCTCAGCCTGAGACCCTGGAGAGTGGCTGCCAGTCTCAGTAGACAGTAATGACCCTGATGGACCAATAGTCTGATTCAGTACAAGGCAAGGGAAGATCAGATCATTAGGTCCACCACCTCCTTTGACAGGCAACACCTCCAACCAATTAGGCTCTGATTCTCAGGGTGCAGGCACACAGCCCTTTAAAGTGGGAGGAACTGCTGTTCCCTCCCGCTTTCAAATCAGCTGTTCAGATGACTCCCACCCCAAAGCGGGCTCACTCGCGCAACCCTCCTGCTTTTCTCATGCGTTTTCCCACCCTGGGAAAAACAAGTATTTTCCCAGAGGTCATGTGAGGAACCCGCTTTTGAGCCATTCTGGACAGCCCTCTCTCACAATGATTGCAAGAGAGGGCTGTCTGAACATCCCTCCCAGTTTTTTTCCTCCTCTTTTGCACTCAGGCGCTTGGGCACTCAAGCGCCAAGTGCAAAAAGGGGGGAACCCGCCCCACACTCTGTTCCCAGCCCTGACCCCTGCTGGCTGCTGCCGCCTGCCTCCCCATGCTCTAACCAAAAAACTTACCAGGTGGCGACTGGTGGGGCTCGGGCCCTGGAGTGGAATGCAGGGTGAGCCAGGCAGCCAGGATGGGTCTGCCAGCGGTGGCGGCTGGCAGCGGGGGGTGGGGGTTGGAGCACTCTCCTGTGATCAGGAAGGGTGCCTCCCCCCCCACCAACGGTGGGGTTCCCAACCTGAAAGAAAACAAACTGGATAAAATCCCAGCAGGATTTTATCCAGGAATCGGGTGCCGTGTGACTATGGCCTCAGGCTCAGAACCTCAAGAATTGTGGTAAAGTTTTATATGTCTGTGGGTGAGCAGTGAAGTGATCAAGTGAAATTAGGATGGTGGAAATGGAAGCAGATTGTGAAGAGCTCCAAGAGGATCACAACAAACTGTAAGAATCAGCCACAATGCTGCAAATGTGGATTAATGTAAGTAAAAGTAAAGTAAGGCATATTGGGCCAAAAAATTCACGAATACACACTGATGGGATCCAAATTGACAGTGACTGGCCAGGAAACAGGTCTTGGAGTCATGGTAGACAGATGAATGAGTGGTACGTGAGGGCAGCAAAAAAGGCAAATTGACTTAAGGTCAAACTATACATCATGGATTTTGGTGAGCTGGATCCAGATTCCCCTGACCTGACTCACTTTCCCTACAAGTCACACAGCTGCTGCAAGGAAAGGGTTTTTTCAAGTCCACAGGGACCTGTTTGGCTTGTGGTGACTCACCAAAATGTATGGTTTGGCTGTCAGTGTGTGGCAGCAGCAAAGAAGACAACTTCTAAGATAGAGGATATTAGGAAATGGATTGAAACACAATGGCCGGCAATGCTCCCTCTAAACCATGGGGTCTTGTGAGCAAAAATTCTACTCAGCAAGCGGCCAGTATCCTTATGCCCTTTTATGCAATCATGGCACAGCCCCATTCGAAATACTGGATACAATTCTGGTCACCATATGAATAAGGGGTCAGAGCTCCTTTTCTACAAGGAAAGGCTGAAATATCAGAGGCTTTTCAATTTAGAAAAAAGATGAAGAGTGGACATGACAAGTATATAGAACTGCACAAAGTATGGAGAATTAATTAATTATCATATGGCAGTCGGTGTAGTATAGCCAGGAGATCCAAAGATTGTCTGGCAGCCTGAAACTCTAGCTCTTTTTGTGGTGAGCTAGGTTTGTGGGGTGGTGGTGGTGAAAGGACTGTGATTGACCCAAGGTCACCCACCTGGCTTCAAGTGGAGAAGTGGGGAATCGAACCCAGTTCTCCAGATTAGAGTCCACCATTCTTAACCATTACACCAACTGGCCCTCAAAGTATGGAGAAAGTAGATAGAATTTCTCCATCTCCAAATCCTAGTATGTGGTGGCACCTAATTCAATTGATAAGCAGCCATGTTAGGACAGACTGGAGGAAATATTTCTTTATAAAATCCATAATGTCTTTTAAAAGGGGTTAGATAGACTCATGGAGGATATATCCATCAATGGCTCCATATCCAGAAGGAGTATACTTCTAAGTGCCACTTACTGGACAACAAGAAGGGGGTTTGCCCTTTATGTTCTTGGTTAGCCAGTGTGAGAAATAGGATGCTGGACTATTTATTTATCTTTATTTATTATTTAAATGTATATTCTGGTTTAGGGTGGTTTACATGGAATATGTAAAACAGCTAAAACAAAATTGCATAAAATCATAATAGTACAAATTAAAACATAACAATATAATATAAATTGCTAGTACAGTTTGTATCAAGACAGTGGGCATTAGCAGCATCCAAAGGTAACACTCAGCTAACATCAGGTCTGGGGTATAGTAGGCTGTTGATGTTAATATTGGGACCAGGGCCTCAGTTCCTTGGGTTTGGCTCCTTAATCAAAGGCCTGGTGGAAGAGCTCCATCTTGCAGGCCCTGCAAAACTGTAAAAGGCCCCTTAGGGCCTTGATTCCTCTGGGAGCTCATTCTACCAGTACGGAGCCACCACTTAGAAGGCTCTGGCCCTTGTCACAGCCAGTCTGGCTTCACTGGGGCCTGGAAGGGCCAAACAGTTTTGGGACCCCGATCGTAGTGTTCTCTGGGGAACGTGGGGAAAGGTGGTCCCTTAGGTATGCAGGCCCCTGACCATATTGGGCTTTAAAGGTAAGAACCAGCACCTTGAACCAAATCCGGTATGCTATAGGCAGCCAGTGCAGTGCTTTTAGTGCAGGCTGTATGTGCTCTCACATAGGGAGGCCCAACAACAGCCTGGCCACCAAATTCTGCACCAGCTGCAGCTTCCGGATTTGAGACAAGGGCAACCCCCTCCAGAAAGCATTACAGTAATCCAGCTTTGAGGTGACCATTGCATGGATCACTGTTGCCAAGTCATTGCGTTCAAGGAAGGGAATCAACTGCCTGATCAGCCATAGATGGTAAAAGGCTGACTTTGCAGTGGCTGCTACCTGGGTCTCCATCGTTAAGGAGGCATCTAGGAGCACTCCCAAACTCCTAATCTCTGGCGCTGGCCCCAGTGGAGCCCCATCAAAAATCAGGAGTGGGATCCCTACCCTCAGCTCACTCTGACTCAGGCACAGGACCTCCATCTTCATCGGATTCCATTTCAGTCTAAGCCAACCAGCCACTGCTTTCAACGCCAGGTCCAAGTCTTCTGGGTTAGAGTCAGACTGGCCATCCAACAACAGATAGAGCTGGTCTGATCTAGCTGGACTCTTCTGCCCTTATTTCTTGAAGACTGGTCCTGACAGGTTGGGAGTGGAAATTTTCAGTGGGAAAAAGGTAGGAAGGGAAGGAGTTAAAGCATTCTTCTTCCCCCGCGCTAGTCTGGCTGTTGAAACTGCAGCGCCCATAGACACCTATCAAAGCCACAGGGAAATGTAATATGTTCTTCTGACCTAATGCAGTTAGCCTGGGAACAGGCTGGGGTGGAAAACTCCCCTGCAAAACTGGTGTATGAATTATGGAAATAATATATTTAAAGCACTACAAACACTTGACATGAGCAATATAAGTGCTAAGTATTTTATTAATTTATTCTATATAGCCTAATCCACAACTCATCCAAGTGGGGAGTTATTGCTTTCAACTCATCCTATGGAAATTAAAGATTACCAGCAACCTTAAACCCTAACCTGTATGGCATAACTGGGGTGTGGATGGTATCTGTAGATCATTTGTTGCAGGGTTCCATGATAGCAGTTCTTCTTTCCACATAGTTTTTGAAAAAAAAAACACACCATGCCACAATTAAAATATAACTGCTTATAATCAGATATAGTAGACGTGGCCAACTTCTTTGTGTTTACGTGCCTGACTCAGTTTGGAAACGCAGCGAGTTCCTTAACATATAATTGAATAAACCACATTGTGGTTTTTGAGGTGATAACAGCAGCCAGATCCATCCTGTTCCTAGGAATTAACTCATCCCTGTTGCTAGATGACGAACTGTCAGATCACCGTATCGCCTTCCATTTGATTAAAACCAAGATTAATAATTTGCCTATAACTGATACATCATGCACTGTGAGATAAAAGAGCATCTGATATCAAGTGGGTGAGAAATAAAAAAAATCTGCCTTCAGTAAATTGCATAGAAAAATTACACAGTACATTTAAATTACCATTTGCTTAGCAACATGCCCTGGCCGACATTCCAGTGGGGCTATAAAATGATCGATTTACTTTAATTTTCTGAATCCCAGGAATACACACACACACACACACACACACACACACACACACACACATGGCTATCAGTAACCTATCCCTTCATCATGGCATGCTGATTCACTCCGTGTATTAAATTTGCTGGCAAGGAGCAAGGCGTTAACAAAAAGTAACAGATAATGTGAACATTTCATGCATAATCTGTAATATGAGATATGTATTAATAGGGAAATTATGATGCATTCAATTATTCTGAAATGCCTTCCAGAGATGTTTTGATTTGGCTGCACACTGATAGCAGAAGCACAGCAGGGAACATCTAGAGTGATGAATAACCTAATCTGGTAATCTTAAAATGGGCACTATTCACAGTTAGCCTGGGAACAGGCTGGGGTGGAAACAGCTATGCTTTACAGATACAGCTCTGGGTTTTTTTTAAAGACCCTCAAGTCTCTTTACAGCATGCACACTGCTAATTAATAATACATTGACACCTCTGATTCGACAAGTTGTGATGCTTATCTGAAAGGAGAGGACTGCTTTGTCCATTTTCTTTGCAAGGCTATGAGAGAAAAAATAATTTTCAAACATGTCTGCCTCAGTGCCCCCCCCCTTCTGACTAAGGCTGAATTCTCACTGAAGTATGGGCTCAGCCACTTCAAGCAGCAAATAAGGACTGTGGCTCAGTGGTATAGCGTCTGCTTTGCATGCAAAAGGGCCCAGGTTCAGTCCCTGGAATCTCCAATTTAAAAGGTAGTAGGTGATGTGAAGTGACAGACCTGTGTTTGACACCTGCCACCAGTCAGACTAGACTACAGGGACTTGGACAGACCAATGTTCTGACTCAGTTTAAGGCAGCTCTGTGTGGTTTGCCTGACTGAGCATTCCTCCATTACCACCCCCGCCCCCCCCCACACACACACAGAAGAAGTCCCAGCACATAGATATTCAGGAAAAGAAACTTTTATCCTGACATTGAACTGGACACATGAAGTTGCCTTCTACTTAGTTAGAGCACTGGTCCAGTTAGATCAGTGTTATCTACTTGGAATGGCAGCAGCTCTCTCTGTCACTGATGAAGACAGGTCTTGCCCTCCCCAGATATCCTGCAACTGGAAATGCCAGGTGTTAGAACTGTTAGCTCCACTCAGTATTGGTGTGACCTGGTTTTGTCACATTGGGGTGGAGTCCTTGCTTAGTGAGCTTGAAAGGATTGCCAGACTCCCAAATCTCCAGGAATCCTCCAGTCCAGAGTTGGCAATGGCACCCTAGCTTGTTAGCTAGAAATATACACTACAAGAGCTCCCTTGTTCTGAAGCCAGCTGCTTGTGTCCCTATATCTCCTTCTTAATAAAAAGATATTGTTTTGAACCCTTAGTAATCACCCAGAACCCAGAAGTGATGTCACCACATCCATGACGTTCTTGGAATTCCCCCAGTCACTATGGTTGAGAAACAGAGATGGCAGAAATTTCTAGAAAGTTCTGTACACGGCAACTGGAAGTGATATTTCCATGTCTGTGATGTCATTCCCCCTCCTTTCTCCCACCACCAGTGTTCCCTCTAAGCTGAGGTAGTGTGAGCTAGCTCAGTTTTTTAGCCTTTGGCTCACACATTTTTGTCCTCGCTCAGGAAGGATGGCTCCAGAGAAAACTAATTTATGCAGCAGCCAAATCGCTGGCTCACAAACTTTAATGCCAGTAGCTCACAAAGTAGAATTTTTGCTCACAAGACTCCACAGTTTAGAGGGAGCATTGCCTGAGGGCAGGTGTGGGTGGAAGGTTGCCCACTGTGTGCAGTAGGGCTGCCCACTTCCAGACGGTAGCTGAGGGCCTCTTGGGACTGCAACTGATCTCCTGGCAACAGCAATCAGTTCTCCTGGAGAAAATGGCAGATTTGGAAGGTAGACTATATGGCATCATACTTTGCTGAGGTCCTTCGCTTCCCCAAACCCCTCCCTCCCTAGGATCTATCCCCCAAATCTCCAGGTATTTCCCAATCTGGAGCTGGCAACCCTAGTGATATATTCTTCTACTGCGGAGTCACAGCATCCCCTCCCTCTGCACAGTTTCCTGTGTGCAAGGAATGTATTTTATATGGTGGAATGTTCAGTCATGTGAGCAGTTTGTAGTAGTTCAGCCCAAGCACAGGTTTACTGCGTCAAAGGGAACTAGGCCTGAATGACAATGCGCAAACCATCATTTCCCGATATGCATACCTGTAAAGATCTTTGTCACAGAGGTGGGATATTCTTTTCCCCATCCAAAGCATCCCAGTGGGAACCTCTTCATCTTTCTGCATCACAAGCGCAGCACAGAGCCCATGCTGCTTGTGTGCAATGGAGAGGACACATTTTCTCCTACCCATCTTGTAAAAGCCTGGATTCTTGGCGCTGGATTCATTTTATTACACAAGTATTCTGAGCAGTCAAAGTAACTGTCAAGGCAGCATCCCTCCATCCCATGTCTGCTGTTCAACATCCTTTTTATCCAAACATAATTTAACATCTCGCCTTCCTAACTGGGAACCTCAGGGGGAGGAACAGAAATGATACTCCAAAAAATCAAATTAAACACCGGAAACAAGCAAACAAATGCTAAGCAGAGAAACAGGGCAAGGGTTTTTTTTGGAGGGGGGAATATAAAACATTGATGAATTGATTGCTGCAGTTTATCATTCTTGATGTAACTTGGCAACACGAAACGTTGTACTCTTTTCTTGCAGTTTTAAGAGGGAAAAACAGAACTAAGATCTGGACTAGCTCAGCTTTATTAAAATAAATAAACCCCCTTTTGTTTATAGATTCCAGAAGGGTAGCTATATTAGTTTGTTGAGGCAAAACTAACAAACAATACTAATATAATTGATTATTATGGTGTTAGATTTTTGCTGGCCTACTTTGTTAGATATGTGTGTGTGTAAACGTTTACTTAATAAAGGATAAGCAATGAAAGAAAAATCCTTATCATTGATACAGTGCTGGTTTCAGACCTAATACCATCTACAGCTAGGGTTGCCAACCTCCAGGCAGGGGCTGGAATTGTCCTGGAATTACCAGTAATCTTCAAACAATATAGATCAGTTTCCCTGGAGAAAATTGTAGCTTTGAAGGGGAGACTCTGTGATACACCATAGCTAGATCCGTGTCCATTAGAGATCAACAAGATTTTCAGAGTATAAGCTTTTGAGAGTCAAAGCTTCCTTTGTAGGGTTGCCAAGCATCACCTTACTTGTAGCAGGGGGGAGTCCTTGCTGCTTTGGGAGAGTCCTGGCACGCGCGCGAAGTGTATGCACTGCGATGATGTCATCCAGAAGTGACGTCATCACGTCAGGCACATTGGGGGCGGGACCTCAGTAATTCAAGGGAAAACCATAGAGTTTTCCCTCGAATTACAGACCGTCCCCCCGAAATGTGCCTGACGCGATGACATCACCTCCAGGTGACGTCATTGCACCAGGCACATCTCAGGCCAGCAATTTGGGGGTGGGGTTCCCCTGGGCAGCCTGATCCTGGCTGGCGGGCAGCGGGCCGCTGGAGGAACTTGGCAACCTTATTCCTTTGTCTATGGGATACCATAGAGTCTAGGATAGGGCTGCCAACCTCCAGGTGGTGGCTGGAGATCTCCTGGGATAGGGATCAGTTTACCTGGAGAAAATGGCTGTTTTGGGAGTGGACTCTGGCATTAAATCCCATTGAAGTCCCTCCCCTCCCTCAAACCACACCCTTCTCAGGCTCCACCCCCAAAATCTCCAGGTATTTCCAAACCCAGAGCTGGTCACTGTAGTCTAGAAGAAATAGAAGTCTCTCCTCAGGTACTGCTCCCAAATCTCCAGGAATTTCCCAGTTGAAAGTTGCCAAACCTACGGTGTGAGGAAGGGGTAGCACAGCTGACCAGGGGGCAGAATTATACAGGACCTTTGATTGTTTTCTGGCAGATGAAATGTTGAAATTGAAATTTTGGTTGAAAGGCTACTGCTAGAGTTGCCAACCTCTAGGTAGGGCCGGGAAATCTTTTAGAATTACAGCTGATCTCCAGACTACAGAGAGATGTTTCCCTCCCCAAACCCAAACTTTCCCAGGCTCCATCTCCAAATCGCCAGGAATTTCCTGACAAGAGTTGCCAAATCTGTTGGACCAGCTGGCGAGGAGTGCGGGTGAACTAACTGGGAGCAGGGAGGGAAAAAGACAGAAATAAATGTGACGTGCCTACATCATCCAGAAGTGACATAGACATGTCAGGAACATCAGGGGTGACATTCTGGTTTGTGGACAAAGCCTCTGTGGTAGAATTAGTTTCTAGCATAGAGCTTTGTCCCAAAATCAGAACACCCCCCCCCCCCATGTCACTGATGTGCCTATGACATTTCCGGGTAACATAGGAACATCATGTTTATTTCCAGCTTCTTGCCTGTTGGGGGGGTATTGGGGGGCGGAGTGGAGTGCCCCAAACCAGGGGACCCCTGCCTGCACGGGGGGGGGGAGTCTGGCATCCCTATTCCCAGCCTGGAGATGGCAGCCCTACATACTGGTAGGCCCTAAGATTATGGGCATGGCCATTGGGAATGCTGCAGCTCATTTAACCCTGACACATCTTTTTTAGAGTCTTGCTATCTAGGCCAGGAATCTCGGGGGCCCTCTTGTAGATGAAGAGGCATAGTTAAGGGGCAGCCTTCTAAGGAATTCATGGCAGAGAACAGATATGAGCCAAAGACTTCCTGGTTCATGGCTTAACTGCTAAATTTCTGCCCCCACATGAGCTTTCATGGATGCCGAAGCACATTGGCTGAACTGGACTGTGGATCATACCAAAAAGAACCTTCATCCCTATCCTGGAGTGAATCCTTCTTTCTTTAAAAATCTGAGCAGTCATATGCATTTTTCTAATCTTCATCAATTATTTTGCCTGAGGAATAGCAGATGTTCTTCTCCAGACATCTTAATGTGATGTTTTTAAAAATTGCTGGCACTGTGGATTGCCAAAAGAAAAGCAAAAATACGGTTTCCCCCCCACTGAACTGGGTGACTGGCTGTGAGCAGGGCTACTGACTTTTTTTTAAAAGAAAGGTCTAATTAATCATGTGGTATTGCAAACAATTAGTCGATTAACGTTGCATATATGTCCATTAATAGAAGTGGGGAAGCCCTTCAGTTTTTCAGTAAAAATAATAACTTGCAATTACAGATATCAATTTGTAAGATGTTTAAAAGGGTTGTATTAAATGTTTCATATGAATTAATGGATGTGTTTCTTTCCTGTTATTCAGCTGGAGTGCTGCAAGCAAGAGCTTAAATGCGCCAGTTTCTTAACATTTACAGTACTGGGCAGCAACTATTTTCTTTAAGGGGCCATATATTCAAGGGAGCGAGACTGAAGGGACTTCCAACAGGGGCAATTTGACTTCCTTCCCATTAGTTATGGGGGAAAGGGGAGTGCATCCTGCCACCTGAATATCCCATAACCCCCAAGGAACTCAGGACAGTACACATGGATCTCCCCACCTCCTTTTTAGCATCACCACAGCCCTGTGAGGTAGGTTATGCTGAGATTTGCTCAGGTTTGGTATTAAGTTGCCCTGCTGAGGGGGATTTGAGCCTAGATCTCTAATCTAACATGCTTTTGCCTGTTTAACTCTATGAGGTATATTTTGTTTTACCATGTATTTTGTTGTCCCTAGATTTTCTGGCTTTGATTTGGACTAGTTGTTTTTACTAGTATTTATCATCTCATTTGTTTTATCTGTTTATTGTATTTCTTATTTTTCTTATAGACTGCATAAACTGAGCTAAACTGGCTAATATTCTGGGATATAGATGGATGGATGGATGGATGGATGGATGGCATTGGCTCCACCTACTATTTCCTCCTCCACCACATGAAACACAACCCACCTCCTCCCCAGCAGCAGACTATTCCCTTTACATATCTTATCTGTTCATTCCCTTTTGGCTTGCAGGTGGGAATCAGCTGCCAAGGCAGAGGGAACTCTGCCAAAACGCCTTCTGATATTCTTGATGGAGAGGAGGGACTTAAAGAGTCCATTGCCAGGCTTTGAGAGCACTAGAAAGCAGCTCATTGTTAGGTATGCTTCCAACAGGTTCCTCCTACAAATTTCTCCTCAGATTTTGAAGCTCCAAATTACCAGATTTTGAAGATGGGCAGTGCATTAGGATGGGCAGTACTTTAGGATTTCTCCATTGATTTATGCATCATTACTGAGGTGCTGTGATCACACACACTAAATAATCCACTTTCAATGCACTTTCAAACTGGATTTTGCCAGTTCACACTGTAAAATCCAGTTGGAAAGTGCACTGGAAGTGGATTATTTAGTGTGTGTGATCGCAGCCAATGTGTGCTAGCAGTGTGCTACTGCTTTCAGTTTCTTACAGCCCATCTTAAAAGTGTCAGCTCAGAAGTTAGTCCAATGATGCTTAATGGTGCTTGCTACCTGATAAGTGTTCATGGGATTGCCCCCTTTGCAGCTTTCCTGGACCTCTACACTAAAAGCAATCTTGATGTGATTATATGTACAACCTTACTTTTGTGTCATGTTTTTACGGGTACACATGAGCGCTTGTGTGTATCAATAGAACACTGCAGAAAAAGAAGTCTCAAAATGATTGTACATACTGGTGTATTAAAGTATTTCTATGTGGTGTTTTACCCATGTGCAATAATGCATGCACATATCAGAATCTTTTGGGTCAATTCTTTTTGGCAGTGTTTTATGCATGAATACATGAACATTCCTATTAAGGAGAGGGTTGGTGGTGAGAAGCAGATTAACTGAGGAACTGGTGTGTGTGTGTGTTAACTCCCATCAAGTCACTTTTGACGGGATGGGCATGAACTGGAAAAATGTAGTTTTTGTTGGTTCATGGTTCGTGGCTGAACCACAAACTGAACCATGAACTGAAGCAAACCAGGAAGTTCATTTGAGAAGTGAATTGGTCTGTGGTCCCACAAACCCATTGAAAGGGACAACGGTCCCTTTAAATGAGGTTTGTACAAAGCCTGAAAAACAGCTGAGTGGCAGGAAGCAGGCTGTTCCATGCCACTTACCTGTTTTTTGGGCTTTCTTGTGCAGTTCCTTTAAACGTTAAAGACACTGCACAAGAAAGCCCAAAACAGCTGAACGGGGGGGGGGGGGACGGGGGGGGGGACAGGATGCTCCCTGCTGCTCATCTGTTTTTGTGGCTTTCATGGGGAACAGAAAGCAGGGGTTGAAGGGACTCAGAGTCCCTTTAAACCCCTGCTCTCTGCACTGTCCACAACCTGCCATTAATTGCTTTAAAAGTTCATGGACATTTGTGATGGTAGACCCATCATGAACTTTGGGTTGTGAACTATGAACTGGATAAAATCCATGATGAATTTTGCTTCATAGTTTGGTTCATGTCTATCCTTATTAATGTCCTGCAAAACATTGTATCATTAACAGCCTTGCTCAGGTCTTGCAATCTGAGGGCCATGGCTTCCTTTACTGAGTCAATCCACCTCATGTTGGGTCCTTTCCTGCTGCCTTCAACTTTTCCTAACGTTATTGTCTTTTCCAATGAACCTTGTCCTCTCATTAATGTGCCCAAGGTATAATAGCCTTAGTTTAGTCATTTTAGCTTCTAGGGAGAGGAACTCATAGCTGCAGTGAAATATTCCTGCACCAACTCTAAAATTGATTATAGAAATTCTCCTCATTAATCTGTATTTAAGGAGGAATGGAACACAGGGTAAAGCAAAATTGGACAATAAAGGAACAGAAGGGAGAAATCTCACCCCTAGCTAAAGTGCATGTCTGGCTATTTTGCATTTTTTTATTGCTGCTGTTTTTAAGATTACAATGGTGTTTTTAATTGCTTTGTCTGTATTATTAAGCCTCTTTATGGATTCTGAATGTTGGAATGATAAGGCAGAAGGATTTTAAATGAATATATAAAGGGGGAATGCTGTACCTAGCATCAGAAGGAAGCCCATAAGAACCAAACTGGTGGCCTGGACCACCAGTTGCCTATGCCTTATGTACAAAGGACATGTCTAATGCTATCTGATCAGTTTTTATTGCTACAGGTTTATTGTTTTAAATCTATATAGTATTTATTAGAATTGTATTTATAAGCTGTTGTTAACTGCCCTGAGCCCCATTGGGTGGGGGGGGGATGGTATAAACATTAAACAAATAAAGTCTAGGGGTGATTGAGCCAGTACATCCCTGTGGTATATGAAATCCTTTATGATTCCAACCCTCCTCCCTTTGGGCTTGTTATCCCCCTACTTATTCATAGAGGGGCAAATTTTAAGACGTAGATTGTTGATTAACTATTTCACCACTTTAACCAAGGAGCCCTTATTCTAGCAAGTATATTTGTCATTTTTGTATCAAAATGGCTTTTTTTTTCTGTGCTAGGATGGTGTTTTCACTTGCCTAATATCTCTGATGAGCTGTCTCTCTGCGAGAGTACTCAAGAATATGTTAGATCCCTTTGCCTGAAACAAGTTGATTTCCTCTTTGATCAGTTCTGAAAGAACTCTAGACAGTGAAATACAGCCAGGATCAGGCGCTTTCTAACAAACCTGGTCTAGAGAGGTCCCATAACCACCGCACACCATCACGGCTTTCTGGACTGTGCACTCTGCCCCATGTGTTCATCACAAAGTGTGCTTTGGCAAACAAGGCAGAGAGGAGGCCCTGTTTTGTGAAAACTTTCCACTGGGGCGATTTCCAGCTGATAGCCGTCTTTCGTGTCTTCGAATTGTACAATTGCTCTGAAGATAAATAAAAGATTCGGCTGGATGCCGCTGGAGAGTGTAGCAGCATGTCTCCGGCACTGTTCGAGTCTTATCTGATTTGGGCTTGTATACCTCATGGGGAATGGCAAAATATTACAACAGACGGCATGATATTTCTGAAGAATACAGTGGGCTTTATTAGCACTGATTCCGCTCCCTGACTGACGGCTTTCTCCCTGTTTTTCTCCCCTCCTCTTATTAATCCATGCTACTGTATGTAAATGTTATTCTTCTCCCTCCATAAGGGAGGCAACCAACGATTTGTAATAAATGCTTATGAGTGCCTGAGGCGGCACTTAAACTTTAAAACATCTATTATTAAGTTGTGAAAAAAGGAGAGAGACAAACTCCCATCATAATGACCAGCAATGACCTCTGAGGAATTTTAAATGGCCCTCGGTTGTTCTGCATGAAAAACAATATATTTATAATGCACACATATACACATACATGCATACACACACACACACACACAGAAACACACACACACACACACAGAATTCTGAAGTGAGAATGACAGGCTATTTTAACAGCTGCATTTAGATTCTTAAAGTGCATTTTACAACTTGCATTATAATGCGTTTTATGGACTGGGAAAGCAGGATCGTTACCCAGAGTAATTCTGCCATGATAGGTGGAGTGGTAAAGGATGGACCCTGGCCAATGGATTCGATGTCACCACACACAAGGGTTTAAAATACGAGAAGGAAGCGTTTTTTTAATTGCTTACCGATTTGGCTTGCTAGAGAGCTTTCAGGTGTTTTGACAGTTGGCAGTCCGAGGAGCTGGCTCTCATAATTATTTTATTAATGTGACAAGAAGCCCTACAGATTTCCCGTGTCGCCAAGATGCATTTGTCCCAGAAATAATTAAAACTGCCACCCTACAGCAACAAGGCAGCAGAAAAACACTCCTGGCAAATCAATGTTGAGAAATGCATCCCTTGTACCGGAGCCAAATATTTATTCCTCGGCCCGTTCGGTATTTTTCCCCCCCTAAATCGCCTGCACCATGCAGACTCATCAATAGTCCTTATTGACCTGCTGGGAACTCATTTTGCAAAGCACAATTTTTTTTAAAAAAAAGCCTTCTGAACAATTTTTTTCATTGTACCATATGTTGGAGGCAGTATTTACATATTTGATAACCGAAATGCACTGCATAAAAGCAGCATTTCTGACTCCCCCTCCCAATCAGTTATGCATCCTCCCCTCCATTGAACTTTTCCATTTTGTTCCCCCTCCTTTCTGTGTTTAGGTGTTGAAATGTGTACAATTCAACGTCCATGAATTGCTCCTGGCATTATCTCGGCAAAGAACTGGACTACAATGCCCGAATATGGGTTTCTGAGTGGTTATGTGTTAATAAATGCAAAGGGAGGAGGGGGAGAAAGAAGATAAGTACAGAACGCTCCAAATGTTTGACAAAATGTCACAAAGGATTGTATTTGTATGTACTACGGCGGGCCGGACATAATGATTAGTGTGCCGTAAGTCTTTTACCGGCAGTACTTCTAGCTCATTTTGATAACACAGCGGCTCATAGCTTTGAATATTGCATATGTACTTTGAACATATCTGTAACTGGCTGCGCTGTCGTTTGCTTGAAAAATGAGGCTCCGGTGAATGACAATCCTGCTCTAATTCCCCCCTCCTTTTTAAGAAGGACAGCATCGCAAAAATAATTATTATCATGCTAATAACATTTGTATCCTTTTGTGTATAATTAAGATCTGCCCATCTGAGCATGAAATGGGGTTGAAATCTCGGGGTAAAAAAAAAAGCAGGCTACAACCTATTTAGTAAATCAGTTCTCCTTTCCCATTTCTTCGTGTTCAAAATTATTCTAACAGATGTGGTGATGGCGAAATTCACAGTCCCAGCTTGCTAAACTCTCTGCAACCTTTAAAGAATAAACGTGAACAACGTATGTTTTTTTTTTTTTAAATAATTTTAAGAAAACGTGCTACTTAACTCCTTAATTGCCGGATTATATGAAATAATACAACTCGTTTAGGATTAACTCTAGAATGCCTAGTAAAGATTTTTTTAAAAATTATTTCAACTCTATCCTCTTTAGAAACAACAACATTTGTATAAGATTCCTGATAATATTGTATATGAGTAGTTTCTCCCCACCCCATTCCTCAATTTGTTTCTTTGCCGCTGCATTTTGAGAACAGGGTATTTTTCATTCACATCTAATTTAGCCTTGAATGCATTGTGTGACCATTTTTCTTTTCTATTTTTTAAAAAGGCTTTGTCTTTGCATTCTTTTGCAAGGATAGTTCCACACTGTCGTTATTGGCAGGTGGTTATGCTTGCTGCTTGAACATCAAATGGGCTCCTGCAAGTGAAGGAATGTTCCTATTTGCATGACGTGATTTATAAGGTTATCGGGAAACTCCTCCATTTATCAATTACGGAAGCGCACAAAGCTGCTCGTGAGCAAATCAAACAATATCCCCTTTTGGCAAGAAAATATCTAAGCGGGGCGGGAGGGATGGAAGAAATTGCTGCTTGCATATTGTGTGGTCACTGACGCTTGGCTCCTGGTCGGCACCCACTGCTGACTGTGTTTTAGAACAGCAGCATGGAAGGGTTTGAAAGAAGCCTGCACTCAGATTTGCATATCACCAATTCCTTGGCGCAGACTGCCTGAAGAGGTGCATCTCCTCTCCCCTCAAATTTATGAGTCCCCATTTCGAATCCCAACAGAAAGCTTGCCTAGCGAATAAGAGGAAGTCCTTGCAAAATTTCTCAGGACTTTCACAACAGTCCTGATTGTTAAGACTTTAAGCAACAGCACCACCCTGATTAGGGCTGCCAGCTCCAGGTTGGGAAATACCTGGAGATCATGGGGAGGAATCTGGGGAGGACAAGGTTTGAGTAGGGAAGAGACTTCAATGGGATCTAATGCTGCAAAGTCCACTTTCCAAGGCGGCCATTTTCTCTAGGTGAACTGATCTCTGTTGCCTGGAGGTCAGTTATAATCCCAGGAGATCTCCAGCCACCACTTGGAGGTTGGCAACACTAACACCACTAACACTGATGTCGCAGGTCTAGCCACTGGGCTTCTCCCTTCCTGTTCCCTCCCCACTCCTGCCATTCTCTACCAACACCACCTCCCTTATCCCCTGTGCAAAAGAGTCCTCCAAGCTTGCTGCCTAAACAACAGGGCTAAGGCAGTAGAAAAGAGCAAGAGTCCAGTAGCTCCTTAAAGACTAAGGTGGCAGGGTGTGAGCTTTTGTGAGTCATTGCTCACTTCTTCATGAAAGCTCATACCCTGCCACAAGTTTTGTTAGTCTTTAAGGTGCTCCTGGACTCTTGCTCTTTTCTACTTGTTATGTTCTGTACTTAAATCTAAGCATTTTGGCTATGTCTCTGTTTGTACCTAAACGCTGCCATGTGCTCCAGTAATGGCGACCGCCACGCAGTCCAAGCACATGGCCAGGTAAACGGCCTGAGCTTGAGGCCAGCAAACAATAGTGCCCTAGGATCCTGGACATCCCCCTATCAGAGGCTCAGAATATTCAAATGTACCAACTAGAGTCTCTGGCAGGAAGGGTGTCCTATCACACTGTATGGGTGCGGTCGGGGGGGGGGGGCGAGGCTTCCCTGTGCATAAAAGCAGACCCCCCAGCCCACCACACGCATCCTTGAGCTGAACCATCTAACAAACTGAGCTATGCTTGAAATCACTTCACCGGCCTCCCGAGTCCAGTACTTTTCACTACTGCTACAGATAGGGCTGAGGGTTAAGAGATACTTTTGGAATTCTCTTTATCTGAATTCCACCCTGGATTTTAGGGTTCTTACTTTCTCAGGGCCTAACCACATGTCAGACATGC
Organism: Lepidodactylus listeri; assembly: GCA_029233225.1. Classification (NCBI taxonomy): domain Eukaryota; kingdom Metazoa; phylum Chordata; class Lepidosauria; order Squamata; family Gekkonidae; genus Lepidodactylus; species Lepidodactylus listeri. Next base: position 128,315,917 of record JARCFY010000003.1, read on the forward strand.
CTTGCAGTATGTCTTGGACTGCCCCAAGGACTTTCTATCAGATGTGCACTGCAAGTTCCCTTGTGGGAACTTAACTCCCTGGTATCTGGGGGCTCAACTAAGCTCTGTATTGTGGAATGTTGTATGCCCTCTGTGCTGAATTCCTAATCTGGAATCGTCTTTGGAGGGTGCTATTTGTGCTGGAAAGGAAACCTACATATACTACATGACTATTCATGGAGCCCCAAAGAGGGCAAATAGTGGTTCCCCAGAGTCATTTCAGGTTAAGAAAATGGCATGGGGGAAAACGCTTCAGCCCCACTCCCCGTATACTGTCTCCTGAATGCAGATCAGGTTTCTCCATGCCTGAGAACTGAGTTACCAGAAGGGAGTTCAAAGCGCATGTCTGATAGGAAGGCCTGGTGGTAGACCAGGACACGACGCAAGGACAGTGTAGTGTGTAGATTCAGGTGGGTAGCCGTGTTGGTCTGAAGCAACAGAACAAAGTCTGAGTCCAGTGGCACCTCTAAGACAACAAAGTTTAATTCTGGGTATAAGCTTTCATGTGCATGAACACTTCATCAGATTATGTATGCATGCACACAAAAGTTTATACACAGAATTAAACTTTGTTGATATTAGAGGTGCCACTGGACTCAAACTTTGTCCTCAATACAAGAACTCATGGGCACGCCACAAAATTGCTGAGTAGTCAGGTTAGAACGAATAAAAGAAAGTACTTTTTCACCCAAAGAGTGATTAACACATGGAATTCACTGCCACAGGAGGTGGCGGCGGCTACAAGCATGGACAGTTTCAAGAGGGAATTAGATAAACATATGGAGCAGAAGTCCATCAGTGGCTATTAGCCACAAAGTATAGATAGGAATTCTCACTCTGGGGCAAGTGATGCTCTATAATCTTGGTGTTTGGGGGGGGCAACAGTGGGAGGGCTTCCTTCCCCCACTGCTGGACCTTCTGAGGGCACCTGTTGTTTTTGGCCAGTGTGTGACAGAGTGTTGGACTGGATGGGCCACTGGCCTGATCCAACATTGGCTTCTCTTATGTTCTTATGTTCTAGTGTACTGTGTAGTTAGCATCAAAGTCTTATTTTCAAAGTGGAACTAGTGCCTTAGGAATTTTCCACTAATAGTTGTTCTTAAAATTTCTGATTTTTTAAGAATAGAGCTTGTGCAATTTGCCAAAACTTTCAGTTCCTTCAGCCTGTTTTCATCTCCCCCCTTTAGTGTTACCCAGTTGCACATATGCCTTGAGCTAGGCAGAGCACACATATCATTTCCATGCATATTACATCCATTGTATGTACAAGTCAGCCCATTTTTGTTTCAGAAATATGCAGAAGTGCACGGAGTATACATCAGGAAAACACTGCACAAAAAGAACCCTGATGCAAGCGTTCGTAGGATTCATTCTAGCTTGCTTCCCTTCCATTTTAAAAAAATCAACATGCCTGTCTGTATCAGTAAAGCAGAGAGAGCGAAAAGATTAAGATTACCTGAAGGGACTGACAGCTGTGGCAAACAGTATATGATCCAATTCCAGAATTAGTTTTAGAAATTCTACTTGATAAAGCAGAATTAAGAAATGAAGATCAACCTACAGAGAAATGCCAGCACCAGAAATAATGGTGGTGATTCTGCTGATCTCTGGTGCTGGCAGAGGATAGGACCGGGAAGGAGAATGGGTAGGAAGAGCTATAGTTGTCTCTGCTTTGCTCAGCAGTGAGGGATTTAAAGGCTTCTATTTGGCATCAGGTTGCCAAAGGGTCACCACTTAATTTTGCTTCTCTCTTACAAAAATTAAACTTACCAGTAGACCTGTTCAAGTACCTATGACATGCTGTCATAAAGCTCATGGGCAGCTCAAGTTGCTCTCTCATGAACACCGTGAGCCTAGGTCTTCCTCACTGGCGCATGCTCAGTCAGAGGTATTTATTTTTGAAGCGAATTGCCCTCTCTATGCAGCTTGCTGCATGCCGCCACCAGTTGTTTAAAGGAATGTGTTTAGGGCAAGATTCACAATCACACCCACCCACCCACACAAACACATATATTTAAAAACTGTGTCTTACACTTTGGGGATGGCCTGGGTCAATGCGGTGCAGCCACATTAATGGCGGACAATTTGCCTGGATCTACAGCAGGTTGGGTATACCAGTTATGGACATGTCTGTGTGGAGTTGTAGGTTAATCCCTCTCCTGCATATTTTTTAAAAAATAATAGAGAGATGTCTTGTGCACACAGCACACACAGTTGTGCTCCACATGGCGATGGGCTTCTGTGACTTCCCCATTGCCCCTGCAGCTGCTGATGCAGTGCAGTGATGGGGTTTCCACATGGCAGGTTTCCCTGTATTTTCTCTGTCTTCCCCTAGAACACCACTGGAGGGCTTTTCTAGGTTTTTTTTTAAAAGATCAGTAATTCATATATTATTGTACCAGTGGTGTTCATGCTGTGACTCATGGAGAGCCACATCTGCAATCACCAGAAACTAAAAGATCCACATGGCTACAGTATGCCCTGTGTACCATCCTGTCAAATACACATATACCATAATAGAAGAAATAAATATTTATATTAAATATATAGCTATAACTAATGCTCCCTCTAAGCTCTGGAGTCTTGTGAGCAAAAATTCTGCTTTGTGAGCTACTGGCATTAAAGTTGTGAGCAAGAGATTTGGCTGCATAAATTAGGCTACTGCCATCCTTCCTGAGCTAAGGCAAAAATGTGTGAACTGGAGGCTAAAAAACTGTGAGCTAGCTCACACTAACTCAGCTTAGAGAGAACACTGGCTTTAAACTTTTTAAATTACCAAGATTACTTTGGCGCTCATGTAGGGTTTTCTCTCTCCAGCACTGTTGAACTTTAACCAGGCCTGTAATGCTCCCTCTAAGCTGTGGAGTCTTGTGAGCAAAAAAATCAATTTTGTGAGCTACTGGCATGCAAGTTGTGAGCAAGGGATTTGGCTGCTTTATGATCAGTTTGCTCTGGAGCCATCCTTCCTGAGCTAAGGCAAAAATGTGTGAGCCGGAACCTAAGAAACTGTGAGCTAGCTCACACTAACTCAGCTTAGAAGGAACACTGCCTGGAATGAGGGGAAGGCCTTCCCTCCTGCCCTTCCCACTCGCTCCTCAGCAATAAGACACAGCAAGCCGGGTGAGAGAGTGAGATAATCAAAGTACCCCGAGAAGGACCAGCTGCCTGTGGAGAAAGCGAAGTAAAATCACCCCCACTATGGTCTGCTTGCTCTTTTCTTGGGTAGCTGATGTGATGATTTTACACACTCTCTCTTCTGCAGTCAGAGTGCTTTCTTCCTGACTGTGCGCTCACTGCTGGGATGAGAGCGCAGATTCTGGAGGACAGAGTTGCCAACCTCCAGGTAGTAGCTGGAGATCTCCTGCTATTACAACTGATCTGCAGGCAACATATATCAGTTTACCTGGAGAAAATGGCCACTTTGGACTCTATGGCATTATTCCCCAAACCCCACCCTCCTCAGGCACCATCCCCCAAATCTCCAGGTATTTCCCAGTCCAGAGCTGGTAACCCTACTGGGGGAGGAGGAGTTGGAGTAGGAGTAGACAAGCCCACTACTTCCACCCCTGGAAAGAGGCCCTATCTTCCAGTCCCTCCAGCAGTGGCTGCTTAAAGATGGGAACCACCTGTCAACCACAGGCTGTACTGGGCAGCAATGGGAGATTTATATAGTTGGTTTCAAATTACTTAATATCTTTATTATATCTTTATTATTCTTATTGCTTTTAACATTGTCTGCTGAATTGTATTTTACTTTGTTGTAAGCCACCCTGAGCCTCTCCTGTCAATGGAGTGGTGGGGTATAAATAAAATAAATAAATAAATAACCTTGCTCACTTTTTTGAAGCATGAGAAGTGCTCCACACTGGGGAAGAGCCACAGGTAGTATGTTAAAGATCCTCATGTGGCTCCCAAGCCAATGACCATCACTGTATTACAGTATTATATAATTATAGTATGTACATCAAGATTTCTGAATTTGTAGCTTTCCTTTAAAAAAAAAAAGCCCCATTCCTCATGGAAATATAAAAGAAAGGCATACCTCCACAACAAAGGGATGAGAAACTTACTTTTAAAAATGAAAGCTGGACATTCAGAAAACTGGATAGACAAATTGTTATAAATTGCTAATGCTACAATGACAGGCCAACTGCTGATTTTAAAGAACAAAAAAACCCTCAGACAAAAAAAGGTGTCTGTGTGTGTGTGGGGGGGAAGGGCTGCTGTGTGGAAAAGAAAATAGCACCCATGTGGCAGGAACAGGACATCCAGACATTTGTGTCTATGTGGGTGCAGCCCCAACTTTGCTGAGATCTTCCCCAAAACATTGCAGCAAATCAAATTAGAGAAAGATCACAGGAAAGGCGGGGGAAATGTGGGAGGTGCATGAAAGCATCATGCTATGGGGAAGCCGGGGGAGGGGGATACTTCCGAGTAGCATCCAGGCTGGGATAAGTAACCCATGTGCAAGTGACTGCAGTCAGCAAATTGTCAAAGCAGTCTCCCCACTGGGGATAAATTCTGCTACATGGGAGTTCTCTGCAAAGAGTCCTGGCTCTTCCTAGGCATAGGGGCTGCTGTGATTGGCTGCCTTTACATGCTGGATATTTTGCTTGGGGGGGGGGAGCTGCCCAGCATGATTCTCAGGGTGGGCAGCAAACAGGAAGGGCAACGCAAGCTGATTTGAGACTTAACTCTTGAGTGATTCCACAGGTTCAGCAGGGTATGTTTGCCTGGGGAAAGTGTTTGCTGCAAAGTTCTCAGCCTGCCTACCAGCGAGACTATATATCTGTGCCATTTGCTGTTTCCTCACACCAGTCTCTCTCTGCACATCAGCTGCATATAAATGGCATATCTTGCATATGTGGCTCAAAAAAAATGGCACCAAAGAAATGAATGAATCAGGGAACACCAGCAATGGAGATTGGCCAAAGAGGAACAAATTCACAACAAAAGCAAAACGACATTTCTGTACATCCCTAGTTCATTGCCAAAAATACTTGTTGCCTTTCTCTGAATGAGCCACAAGATCACCAGAACTGCCGAACTAGTCATATCCTGAGGTAAAAGTGACGTGAGTTCTTCAGCTAGTACTTTTATGAGCCATTAAAAAGCAAGAGAAATTATATACATAAATTGTGTGTGTGTGTGTCAGAAGGCAAAATGCATTCAGCCAGCACTGAAAACAGCCTTGTGCTATTCAGAAGATCCAGTCAGAGAGTGCGCATCAGGCAGTGCAGACCGTGGTCCCATCCTGTGCTCTTCCTCTGCTAGGCCTGCGGCATGTCAAACGAGTCAAACATGCTGTTTAAATGAGACAAAAATGTTCCATGCCCACGAATGAATTGGAGATGCTAATCCCACTCCTTTGCAGGTCTGTCCTTACATTCTTCACTACTGAATGTATTCATAAGGTTTTGTCTGAAGGCATCTCTCCCCACTCCCCCCCCACCGCCCACCCTTATCTACTTACCATGTTTTGCAAGAGAGACTCGGCTGTCATAATAAAGTGCTCTAAACTACTTTGCGGAATCATGGGAGCTCAGGTAGGCTTGGACCTGGAGAGTGGTTAGAATAAATACTGCAGACAGAGTCACAAACATCCTGTAATTAACTGGTAAAGCGAAGATGTCAGGCATTCCAGCCAGAGGGTTAGTGCGGTGAAAACGGGTAAAGGTCAAATTAGACCGGATGCTGGGAGACTCTGAATGGATCTCTTGTATCATTTTAAAATTGCTAATATCAGCTAGGAGGCAGGGGCAAATTGGATCTTTCATGATATTTATTTATTTATTTATTTATTTAACTTATATCCCGCTCTCTCCACCCAAAGGCAGACTCAGAGCGGCTCACAACAGAGATTAAAATTACAGTCAGTTTAAAATAAACGGTCAGACATTAAAACATCCAGTACATTCTTCACATTCTCCATTGGCGGCATTTCGATACTACCCACAGGTGGGTCCAAGCAGATGGATCCTATATATTTCCTATATAGCAGGTTGGTAGATGTAATTACGGACAGAACGGAACTGGCAGATGGAGCCGGGCCAGGGCTGAGATGTTTACCTTAGGCGGCCCCTACTTAAAAGCCTGGTGGAAGAGCTCCGTTTTACAGGCCCTGTGGAACTGCATCAAATCCCGCAGGCCCCTGATGTTCTCCGGGAGCTCGTTCCACCAGTGCGGGGCCACCACTGAAAAAGCCCTGGCCCGTGTTGTTGCCAGCCGCGCCTCTCTCAGTCCAGGCAGGACCAGCCGATTTTGGGATCCCGACCGTAGTGCTCGCTGGGGAACATATGGAGAGAGACGGTCCTTCAGGTAAGCAGGTCCCAGGCCATATAGGGCTATATATAATGTCACCCCCACACACAAGCTATTTTTTGGCTCATTGTGGAAAAAACTCACAGGTTGTGATCACATGCACAATTAGCCCCGACACAGGTGCGAATGCCAGGTGGATTAAAGGAGCACGATCACACAACATCTGGAAAATGCCCTGCAGCTGTCGGCAACCCATTTTGCTCCACCGCACAAGAAAGACACCTCGGAAAGTCCAGTAGCAAACGGGTTGCTACAGGCCACAGATGGACTTTCCCACGTCTGATCGCTCCAGCGTGCTCTCATGGCATTGGGATGGTCTGATCGGGCCATCCCAACTCTGTGCCGTTGTTTTTTGCCCTTCTCAGTATGCGCATCATTGCACACTCCATAGGGAGCCCTCGGGGCTGGGTTGTGAATCATTGATCCCTCGTTTAAGTGCATTGGAGATGATCAGCAAAAAAATGGCCGCAGCGCGAAAAGTCTCTGTGATCGTGCAACTGTGGGTCAACTTCCACTGGAGGAAAAATCCTCTCATCCCTGCCTCCCGCTTTATTTTGCATATGTGGTCGCAACCACAGATTGTCTATGTGCTTCCTACTTGTGTCTAGCAACAGGACAAGTAGCATTTGGTTGAGGCATTTGAGATTTTGAAAACTGCATAGGACAAGAGGTTGATCATCCCTGCACCTTAGGCAGGGCTTTTTTTGTAGAAAAAGCCCAGCGGGAACTTGTTAGCATAATAGGCCACACTCAACAGCAGAAACTCATTAGCATGTTAGGCCACACCACTGACAGCACAGCTTATTAGCATATTATGCCACACCCCCATGTTACCAGAAGAGTGGTCATCTAGCCATACCCACCTTTTACTTCTTATTCTGTTTACCTTGTTTGTTGTCAAAACCCAGGGCTTTTTTTGTAGCAAGAATTAATTTGCATGTTAGGCCACATACCCCTAATGTAGCCAATCCTAATGAGTTTCTGCTGTTGGGTGTGGCCTATTATGCTAATGAGTTCATGCTGGGTGTGGCCAACTCAGGAGCCAGCCAGAACTCCGTTCCTGTGCATTCCTGCCCCAAAATAGCCCTGACCTTAGGTCTCCATAGTGGCTATTCACCAGTAAATATGCCATTGATAGCTGTCCCAGGATATCAACCAATCTGGCTAGACTGAATGTGAGCTGGCATATAAATCCCGGTTTCAGATTTTTTTCCCCTGAGCCATAAACCTTAGGTAAGCCACAATCTTTCTGTTTGAGCTCTCCATCTGCAATGTGAGGATTATAACAAGACTGACCCAACATAGATGGTTGCTTTAAGGCTTGCCACAATAATCTATATAAAGTGGTTTGAACAGTCTGGAGTTCAAATTATTATTTTCATTCTTCAACTGCTGGATGGATGAGAGACCAGAGGAAGGCTGTCAAGCCACTTCTCTGAACATCTTCCATGCACCAATGCCAGGGGTCGCCATGACTTTCAGGCATGGGCCCACAAATACTCCCATACATCAAATGGATAGAACACATCTATATAAGTTGTGATTCACCACAGAGGAGGGGAGGGGCCATGGCTCAGTGGTAAAGCATCTGCTTGGCATGCAGAAGATCCCAGGTTGAAGTCCCAGAACCTCCAGTTAAGATGATTCAGACAGTGGGTGATGGGGAAGGCCTCCACTGAAGTCCCTGGAGAGCTGCTACCAGTCAGAGGAGACAATATTGACCTTGTCAGACCCTCTGACTCAGTATAAGGCAGCTTTGTACATTCATGGGCACCAAACCAAACACAGCTTACTAAGCATATACCCAGTCTACTGACTGCCTTTGTTTCTGGAGGTTTATTGAGCCCTTGATGGCCTGACATGGCTGGTGGTCTGTGGTATATTGTAAGTTCCTCCACTAGATACTGTTGTAAAAGATAGAATATCTCTCAAATATAATAGTGTGAAAAACAGGGAATGAAACGTTTACTATCAAAATCTAAAATAAATTTTGGTCAGGAATTACCTCAAGGAGTCATTGTACATACTATAGAACAAAATACATGGATCATTATTTCTGTTGAATATACCACAAAGAGATGTCCTTGCATGGTTTTGTCATGCAATCTGGAAATTTCTAAACAAACTTGTGAGTGTAACCAGATATTACAAAGAATATGAGACTACTATTGACCCCCACCTTCAACCCATGGGCATCAACTACGGGGGGGCTCGAGCCCCCCCCGAAATTTTCCGGGGGGGCTCAGCCACCCCTGGAAAAATGGAGTGCCTGCTGGTGGCCAGTCAGCCGGCCGTCGCCGCCTCTCCTTCCCCCCCACCCCCGGCCTGCCCTCCTGCCTCCCTGGGGCGAGGGGGGGAGAGAGGCGGCAACGGCCGGCTGACTGGCCACCGGCAGGCACTCCATTTTGCCGGGGGGGGGCTGAGCCCCCCCCGGGAAATTTCGGCATGCAAGGTGGAGTGGGAGCCGGGGGCCCGCAAGGGCGACGCGCCGGCCCCCGGCTGCAGGCAGCAGCAGCAGCAATTCGAGGTGAGCGGGGAGAGGGAGGGAGGGGGGCGGGGAGCGCAGCGGGCGGCCGGGCACGGCCTGGGGGAGGGAAGCGGCAGCGGCGGCTCCCTGGGGCGGGGGGGGAGAGCGGCGGGGACATGGTCCCGAGCATGCGCGCTTTGCGCGCGGGCTTGAGAGAGCCCCCCCCCGGGATTTAAAAAGTCTACGCCCCTGCTTCACCCTGTGTACCCTTTATAACCTTCTGGTAAAAGCCACATGGTATGATGTGCACCCAAGCACAATGATTAAATCACAACACAAAACAGATTCATGCTGTATTTGTGTAATCCTACAGATTCCTTTTTACTCAGTGCTTTAACTGATGTGCATGTGTGCTGATGCACATTAGTGACCTGACAGGAAAGAAGGATATGTACTGAAAACTGTTGCAAACAGCAGCACTGCTGAAGAACAGCAGATTGCTAACAAGTGTATGTGAGTCCAGATGCATGATAAAGTAAGTCACACAAAGTCTGGGTGAAATTTGAACGGGGAGGATTTGGTATGCATTCCTAACTTTCTATTGTGGCTTTATCAGATCTGCAGAAGTTTCTCTAAACTGCCATTTCATTTTGTACTAGAGTATTCAAATGACCATAGCAAAACCGCAGAGAAATTCAGCTGATGATGAGTTTCCCATGCCACGGTCAACAGAATCAGAACAAATAACATTTTATTAAACTTGGGGGATTTCTCAGTGATTAGAGCAGATTGAAAACTGGTGGAAACACCCACACACAGTTAAGGACCTGAACATAATCTTCCTCTAAAGATCAGCTCCCCCCCCCCCCCCCCGCCCCAATGCTCATGGTTCCCATCTGTGAATCATGGGTGTTGGAAATCCGGGCTCCATAGCAAACTCAGTAATCCTGCGCATCCTGAGGAAATCACACATTCGGCAGAAAACCCTTAGTAAACATTTTCTAACGTTGTTCTCTGGATGGAGATGCACCTATCCAGCTTTCAGTGTCCTGTCATGAGGATGCCACAACAGGCCCGGGCAGCTTGTGATTCATCAACAAATTCATGTCATATATATCTTTCTGGCCATGGTGTTCTCATTCCAAACCAGCTGAAACAACGGAGACGTTCTACCTTTCAGTGTGTCTATGGTTGCTCCATACTCTCAAATATAACTCCTACAACTTCATTAGAAAGTTTGCAGTGACTACTGGGATATGAAACCTCCAGAGTTCTGAAAGAGGGAAGAAAGGGAAATACATCATGATGGAGAATTTTTTTTACACAAAAAAACCCTTTAAAGCATACAGAAGCTATTCCATTGGATAGTTTACAACACCGCACTACTCTTGATTGGTTCACAAAAATAAACAAATCTTCCTGGAGTACTCTGACCTATTCTTGGTTTAAATCACACTTCCACAGCCTTTGCAGTTTGTTTTCAGGAGCAGAGAGAAAACAACAGAAATATGGCACTCAGCACAAACAAAATAGTGAATTGTGGGGAAAGTCCAAAAGATAAAAAGCTCACACCCTCTTCAGTATGATTGTCAGTCCATTATTCCCTTGGAAGAGCTAGAAGCAGAGTCATTACTACATCAGTTAGATTTTAGTTATGTCTTGAGTGGGAGCCAAGTTCCCTCAGGCTTAATTCAACATTTAGTGCCGCTGGAAAGACCAAAGAGTGAAGTAAAACATGCCTTTTCTCTCTTGCTCACTCTCTTTTTGTACTTGTAAGCAATGAAGCTCTTTGAGTGTCCTACAAGGAGAAGAGGTGGTTTCTCTAGTTCTGTGCTCGGCTGCTGATAATAAGAAGAAAAGAAAAGGGTTATAAGCCTGAAGTAAAATCATTTTGTCACCAGTTTTTGTTTCTGATGCTGGTTCTTCACATTCTGGTTATCCTGTTTTCTGCAGATAGATGTTGAAACCAGGAAATGATGCTTTACAGGTCTCTGACAATATTTAAATGCTAATAGTTTGAAAGGATTCTTTTAGACTCAGGTTGGTCTAACTTGCCACTTTGATAACAATAACAATGACCAAAATACACAGAGTACACACATATACCAATCTCTCTTACTCACCTGACCACAACAAGGGTTGTGGAGATATGGGGGGAATGCCTGGGGAGACTGGAGTATGTGAAGGGAAGGGATGTGGACATGATGCCATAGAGTCCATCCTCTGAAGCTTCCATTTCTTCCAGGGAACTGATCTATGTAGTCTGGAGATCCGTTGTAATTTCAGGAGATCAAAAGGCCCTCACCTAGACATTGACTTACACTTACTTCCAGTTCAGTTTAGGGCTTTCAGGTCCCCTCTGACAACCAATGGGGGGTAGGGTTGCCAGATCCAGGTTGGGAAACTCCTGGAGATTTGGGGGTGGAGCCTGGGGAGGACAGGGACCTCAGTGGGCTACAATGCCATACACTTCAAAACATCCATTTTCTCCAGGGGAACTCTTTAGTCTGGAGATAAGCTATAATTCTGGGGGGATCTCCTGGTCCCACCGGGAGACTGGCAGCTCTAATTCACATGCTGCTTTTCCACTACAAAAGGCCTTCAAAAACAGCTTAGTGCTTCACCTACATTCTCTGGCTACAAGCCTTGCAATAACCCCATAAGGTAGATGAGTAATATCTTCATACCAGTGTTGAAGAGAGGGCTGGAAGAAGACTGGCTTATGTCAAGCAAAATTCAAACCACAGGCTCAGAAGGGTACTGTTAGATCCATATTGCAGATGTGCCACAATGCTAATTCTGAAAATGGAAGGCCCTCAATTACAGTGTAGAAAAATACAAAGAAACAGGCATTTGTGTGCATATAAAAGTCAAATCCAGTATTCTGTCAAATTATTTCCATAGACAGTGTCTCTTTTTTGCTATTAGGAGCACCTGTCTTTTGGTCTTGTGTACAGACAACATTCTGAAAATGCCCTTCTGAGCTACTGAAATGTCTGTGCACATTCCATAGCACCTCAGCCATTGGTTCAGGCGAATGGTGGTGAGTACTGGCTTCAGGCAGGTGTGCAAGGACTGAATCCATGGTGAGAGGGAGGCAGAGAATTATGAAGGCCAAGATGGTCCTTGCTGCTGGAAACCTGCCCTCTCATACAGGCAATCCCTGATCCCAGGCTTTACAGTGACTGTAAACATTTCTATGATGATGATGAAGTCTTGAAATTAACTGGGTTTAAAAATGAAAACTAGGATAACTCTAGAACCTGAGCCATTTATTAGTTCCCACAGTGCCCAAAGCAGAATTTTTCAGCTTTTAATGTTCAGACATTTTCTCTCTCTACAGGGTCTGCCACAAGCCTGTACAACTATGTTGAACGGAGGATTTTTCAAGAACAAGCTGGCACACTTGTGAATGATGTCTAATGGTGGCAGGGAATGGGTTTCTGAATAGATTAGTAGGTGACGTCATGAAAAAGAGCCTATTTATCACCATAATTTAGTGCAAGATGCAACATGAGGACTTGATGGATGCATTTTATGGTTTTCAGCCAATCATAATAATGGATCTATTGACTAGCGTTTTAGATGCCCTTTACTCACCCTTCACAACTATACAAGAGCAACAAGATGAGGGAAGGTTCTGGCTGGAAATAAGTCAAAAAGTTCCTGTGCAATGCAAGTTACCCTCCCATGGAGTTTTGAAAGAAGGAAAGCCGACAGTTAAAAATATTTCTGCAGAACTGTAACACCGCTGCTCTTGTCCCCTCAGGCAAAGTAATTGGGAATATACTTCTGTTAAAGAGACAGCACAGCCTGGTGATTAAAGAGACAGTGCAGCTTGTGAGCAACATGTTTTGACCTGGAAAGTCACTAGTTCAAACTTCGCCTCAGTCATGACCTCCCCAGGTAGCCTGTTACAAGCAAATTCTTCTCTGAAGCACCATATGATGATCATACAACTGCTGAATCTTACAAGGGTGTTGTGAGAATCACTGAGCTAACATCTATAAACCACTTGGAACATTTCAACTGTCTAATAAATACTAAACATTTTTATTATTTGTTGGATGTCATGTTTTTGTACGGGCCTGGAAACAGAGCTTGTGACTGTGCTTTGATCATTACCTTCTCTAGAAGCCAGTTTGGTGCGGTGGTTAAGTGCGCGGACTCCAATCTGGGAGAACCTGGTTTAATTACCAACTCTTCCACTTGCACCTGTTGGATGACCTTGGGCAAGCTGTAGTTCTGGCAGAGCTGTTCTTGAAAAAGAGCAGTTTCTGTCAGAGCTCTCTCAGCCCCACCTACATCACAGGGTGTCTGTTGTGGGAAGGGGAGGGGAAAGGAGTTTGTAAGCTGCTCTGAGACTCCTTTGGGTAGTGAAGGGCAGGGTATAAATCCAATCTCTTCTCTTTTTCTTCTTCTCTTGGGATGAAACCAAAGCACATGCACATTACCTTTCCTAATCAGACGAAAGGCTATTCCCAGCTCCTCCCAAAATGAGGCAGTGGGTTGAGCAAGGGAAGGCTGTGGTGTAGGCAGTCTGCCTGGTGGTTGAGAATGTGGCCAAGCTCATGTCCAAATGTATTGTGTAGTTTGGACCTAAATTAAGAAGTTTCTTTGTTAGTTTGACTATTACAGGGATGATAGAGGTCTACAAAATTATGCATGGTGTAGAGAAAGTGGGTAGAGTGAAGCTTTTCTCTGTTTTCCACAATACTAGAACTTGGGGTCACCCAAGGTAGCTGATGGACAGAAGATTCAAGACAGATGAAAGGAACTACTACTTCACCCAGTGGGTAGCTGACTTGGTGAACTCACTGCCTTGAGATAGGGCAATGGCCATTATTTTATTTTTTTGCTGTCAAGTTGCAACCAACTTATGGTGATCCTGTAGGGGTTTCAAAGGAAGAGCTGTTCAAGGCAAGAGGTGGTTTACTATTGCCTGCCTCTGCATAGCGACCCTGGTATTCCTTGGTGGTCTCCCATCCAAATACTATCCAGGGCTGACCCAGCTTCGCTTACAAGATGAAATTGGGCTACCCAGATCAGGGTGGCCACTGACGTAGATGTGAGCAAATCTGGTGAGCCAGTCGCAGGATTCGTTCAGTAGTGTCGCAAACCACCAAATCCTTTTGCCAGCTTGCCACTAGCCAAGCAGCCCTGCAGCTGAAGACAGTTGATCTGCTCCCTCCATTGTAAAGGTGCAAATAAAACAAGGAAAGGTTTACCAAAATCAAGGGAATAGGTTGAACACAGTGCCTGAAAGTAGAATGAGCTGCAATCCTCTTTCCTAGGAGTGTGCCTCACTGAATATAATAATACAAAAGAACAAGAGTCCAATAGCACCTTAAAGACTAACAAAATATGTGACAAGGTATGAGCTTTCATGAGTCTTTGCTCACTTCTTTAGTGACTGGTTACTCACGAAAGCTCATACCCTGCCATGTATTTTGTTAGTCTTTAAATTGCTACTGAACTCTTGGACCAATTTCCCACAAGGCACTGCTCCGGCGTCATTCTTCCCTTTGCCCCAATTGCATGCTTGAATTTCCCACTATTTGCCCCACAATGCATTTTGACCCTCAGCTTTGCCCAAATTCCTCCATGGCTTCAGTGATCCTCAAAAAACAGGATCACTGAAGCCACGGGGGAATTCGGGCAAAGCCGTGGGTCAAAATGTGGCACGGGGCAAATAGTGGGAAATTCAAGCATGCAATCGGGGCAAAGGGAAGAACGACACCGGAGCAGCGCCTCTTGGGAAATCAGTCTTGCTCTTTTTTACTGCTGCAGACAGACAAACACGGCTACCCATCTTGAATATAATGGGACATATTTCTGAGCAAACCAGTTTAGGACTGCACTCTCAGTCTCCAAGGTCTGGAATGACAGCCCCTAGACTAGAATGATGGTCCCTGAGATTAGAATTAGTGCTTTTTCTGGACTGTTTTGGTTTCTCAGACCACCCATTAAACTGGTCTACTCAGATGCAAGTACCCTTTTATTCAATGAAGTTACTCTCAGGAAGTTCATCTTTATTTTACTTGCAGGCACCATATTCAATTCATTTCCATGTCTTTTTCTTCACAGCTTTTATTAGCAAAAAGTGATGGTATTATGTGTAGAACAGTACAAAACTGAGTGAGGCTACCTGACTTAATGATAGGAGACATTATCCCAGCTCTCCAATCTCCAACCAAGGAGCATAGGATTGTAGCTGAGGGTGGGTGGGAACTTTTCCCAGGCAGTTTTGGCCTTCCAGACCACTCCAAATAAGGTCTACTTAGTTCCAAGTTCACTTTTACTCAATGAGCTTACTCCCAGGAAAAAGGATTCCATCCTCATTCTGCTTGCAGAGAGCATTTTAGATTCATTCCTATGTTTTTCTTGATTGTTGTTTTCAAGTAAGCAAGCATAGATATGTTGAGTTCAGCTCTTATTAGCAAAGTACATTACTATTATATATGAAGAAGGTCCTCCTACTCTTATGACTAGATCTCTCCCTACCTAATTTGTCATATTCTGGGTTTCATGACCATCTTAGCCACTGAGACCAAGGTCAACCCAGTCGAGCCTTTCTGTCCCCAAGAGTGACCACTCAAATGCCCCTAGAAGAGCACAGTTATGCTGTAACATTGATGGCCATCTCTTTAATGTATCTTTTACTGACTGGTATATGCCCACACTGAAATTTACACTGGGCTCTCATTCTCTATGAACTTATGCAAAATTGTATAGCTTTTACAGCTCTTTTTTATCTGCTCCATGCACAGAGACTTGAAACTAGAACTGTCAAAAGATCCCCAACCCCCATTTTGTAAATACATGTACCTTTAGTCATTGCTACTTGGTACGCTGTTAAGATGGCCTCCTTGGCTGGTTCCTGAGAGTGCTTCAGGGCTTATGGAAGAAGGCAGTCTGTTAAGTTGCATTTCTTCTGGCAAAATACCATATGCCACTTCTTCAGCTCATGGAGATGGTGCTTATTTAATTCAGAATAAACTAGGCTCAGAAAGGACTTCAAGCTGAGGAGGATTTGATTTTCAGCCTCAACCTACAATTAATATGTAACTTTTTTGGCACTCAAATTTCAGGAGATAGCTTTAATTATATTGAGTTCTCCCCTCCCAACTCAGCTCTTTTTCAGGCAGTATTCTTGATTAGGCAGAGTATTTATAAGCCTGGAAATCAGCAATGGCACATCCATGAGCAGTAAGGATGAATGCTCAAACAGGTCAGAATGATGGATGGAATGAAAACTAAATGTATTGCACATATTCACTGGACATTTGCAAAGGCAGCAACTGGAAGTGGCACTATCAGCTTTCTTGTTCTAGAGCAGCATGTATACACTTTTGGAGTTTACTTGCTGCTTGCTGCTAGTACACTCATTACTGGCTTTGTGTCCCTTTGGGCTCTTTGCAGGCAGCCATCCAACAGGGAGAGAGGCTGCACTAACACTATGACCAAAGGCTGCAGTAACCATTGTGCTTACAGCTGCCCTACTGTGGGGTTGCCAACTTTCTTGTTCTAGCCTAGATTCTGCACTGTTGCAAGTTGCTTATCAGGTTGTAATTTATTTTTAACCAGCACTGTTGTCCCTCTCATTGACGTACAGTGATGGGGACAGCTATACCTGTGATTCTGCTTTCTGTCAATGCAGCCTGGCTTGAACAAAAGAGGTGATGCTTCTGTTCATCTGACTTGCTACCAGTATGCCTGATCCTGCTCTATGAATGTGTGGCTTGCTTCACAGCTGTGGTTCTGTATGAATGAGATTTTAGATAAATTGACCAATTCCAACCGTCTGCTCTTGGCTGACACCACTGCTGCAGCTCACATGGGGAGGGGAAGGGGGCAGAGGAGGAGGAAGAGGAGATTGGATTTATACCCTGCCTTTCACTACCTGAAGGAGTCTCAGAGCAGTTTACAATTTCCTTTCCCTTCCCCTCCCCACAACAGACACCCTGTGAGGTATGTGGGGCTGACATGTCTTTCGAGAACTGCTCCTGAGAGAACAGCTCTGAAAGAACTTGTAACTGGCCCAAGGACACACCAGCAGTTGCATGTGGAAGAGTGGGGGAGTTGCATGTGGAAGAGTCCATGCTCCTAACTACTACACAAAACTGGTCCATTGTCTGCATTGGTATGCTCTTGCGAGTGGGAGAGAGGAGAGTCCTCAGGTTAGGCACTCCCCCAGATCACTGATGGCACCTGATGAGCCACATAGCCTGCTTGATGGGGGGGGGGGGGGAGAGTGAGAGAATGAATTAATGAGTTTCCTGAGTGCAGCAGGAAGATGGCACATGGGGGCATGTTGGTCACCATAATGGACATATGGGCCAGCCACTCATGAGTAGCCTATCTTTAGTGATTATATGTAATGGGACAATATCTTGAGTGGTGTTTGGGAATTTTTTCTGGGCTGTCTAGCCACATCCAGGACTCAGACCAGCAGCTTGGGGGTATGACATGCCTGTGCCTCCTTATTGTGCTACACCTTTCCTTGCAGTCCTCCCTGCTCTGATAAATATAGATTCTGTGCATGCCAGGGCAACTGGAAGATCTGCCTGTCATGCCACCCATTTCTGGTTCATATGTTGTGTTGCAGTGCCAGGTTAACACCGGTGTGGCATTATTCTAGTGTGTCTCTAAATATCCTGGTATATCTCCACACTATGTCAATGTATCTCTATGTCAGGGGAGGAGTGTATCTCTGTGTTATGCTGGTATATGGGGCTGAGTTGCCATCCCAAACATTTTCCAGAATAGCCTTAGAACACAGATAAGATGATGCCCTTAGAATCAAATAATAAAAACACTTCCCTTGATCCAGCTGATCTTTGGGCTAGATCCTTCTGTGTCCTTTTGCATGAAAACAGAACCTCCACAGCCCAAAGCACTGTGAATACTGGTGAATTGCAGTGCTGCGAGCCTGAGATAAAGCTACTGTAAAACCTTCTGCTGGGAAAAAAAAGGTAAAACACAGTGAGTGGAGTATCTAATCCAGGTCCATGTAGTTTATGAAAGGTGGCATAAGGCATGCAACATGAAGAAAATTGTGCAATAGCCCTAAAAACTTGTTGATTGTAGTGTGGTAAGTGAGTGTTTCCCACGCTGAGCTCTTGTGGAAAAATGAAATTTACCCAAGGCTTTTAGTTTTAAGGGAAAGCAATTTAGGTGAAATGTATTTATGGTAATTTCCCAGTAAGTGTATTTTCAACTGAACAACAGCCAAAATCTTCATTTCCCCCTCCTTTCTCTCTCGCTCTCTCATGTTGAGACATCTTCACTTTGCAGCCTGACTTATTTTCATAACCACTCAGCTCTCTGCCTCTTGTTTCCCAGACTGTTATTCAAATTACACATATTCCAGTTATTATTTCCATCATTTAGTATGTGTTTGACAGAGATCTTATTTTTATGCTCTCCTGCCCTGCCAAATGTGTTAAACCGTTCTTTTTTTTGTGGGGGGAAAACAATTATATACCTTCAAAAAGATCACCCAGTAAAATAAAATAAAACTTACAAGAGGTTTTTTTCCATAGTGCTTCATAAAATTAAATGCCAAGAAATATGATAAAGCTTGATCTGTTGACTTTAATAGCTAGTTATTTTAAATGTTATACTCCTAGATCATAATTTATAGCAAGTCAAACACTGGAATTCAGCTACGCTGAGAAATGCTAACTAGCTATAAATGCAAACGATAATTTCCAACTTGAAAGGGGGACAGTGCATGAAATAAGTCTTCTGCATTTTTACAGTCGATGAGTAGCCAATCAGCTGCTCACAGGAAATGATGTAATTGTGCTGAAGCTTGGGGTATATAAAATACAACGGGTCACTTTGAACTAGAAAGGAAGAGTCTCTGGCTTGTGTCCTTCTGCACATGTGTGGGCATATTCAAGACATCCATTATCAAAAGATAGGAGAGTGGCACTCATCTTGACAGACTCCAGGCTATTGTATCTAGCCACTGAGCAAAACTGGTAAGTTTTGTTTGTTATGTGGCAACCTCTCTGTACAGCCCTTTCATTGCCAGACAGAGGTATCACTTCTGGTATTGTTTCCTCTTGAAATTAATAAATGTTTTCTGGAGAAATAAATTCAGAATAGCAAATTAATGCCCAAGATATCTGAAACTGGGATGGACTCCTTGAAGAGAGTTCATGCTGGGATCTTCATTGGGGATGGATATGGTGCATTTCTAGGGTTGCCAGCTCTAGGTTGGGAAATACCTGGAGATTTGGAGGTGGAGCCTGGGCAGGGTTTGGAGAGGGGAGGGGCATTGATGGAGTATAATGCCATAGAGTCCACCTCCCACACTGGCCATTTTCTACAGGTGAACTGATATCTCTCACTTGGAGATCAGTTGTAATAATGGGAGGTCTCCAGCCACCACCTAGACATTGGAAACCCTATGCATGGCAAATTAAACTAAGGATGCTTTCGAGTTTCTTCCTGATCAACATTCTCCTTGGAATAAGCTGTTCTTATCTACCATGTTGTTGGCCTAGGGATATGTGAATCCACCCCTCTGTTTCGTCTGAGAGCCAGTTTGGTGTAGTGGTTAAGAGCGGTGGACTCTATTCTGGAGAATCAGGTTTGATTCCCCACTCCTCCACATGAAGCCAGCTGGGTGACCTTGGGTCAGTCACAGTTCTCTCAGAGCTGTTCTCTCAAGAGCAGTCCTCGAAAGAGCTCTCTCAGCCCCACTTACCTCACAGGGTGTTTGTTGTGGGATGAGGAAGGGCAAGGAGATTGTAAGCCACTCTGAGTGAAGGGCAACGTATAAATCCAACTCTCCGCCTCCTTCTTGCCATTTTCCTCTCACCCATTTTTGTTGCTGGTGCCTCTGACTTTCTTGTTTCTTTGATGGAATTCCAGGGCTAGTCTTGTGCCACTCACATGCAATAAATGTAAAAACAACACCAAAACATGTGAATTTAACAAGGAGCATTTGTTGGAAAATAGTGCAAAAATGAAGAGTTCAGTTTGCACCAGGGAGAAGCAAAAGAAAGTGTTAAACGTCCAGACATCAGGGCGACAAAATTTGGAAGCATCCTTAGTCATAGAATGGAATTCCAACATTTCACTTTTTAGTCAATGTGTATATTATGGAGCTTCTAGTCTGAATACCCCTTGAATTCCCAGACTTAGCAAAACATTACCTCTCTGTGCTTTTCATAGGCAACAGACATGCTATTGTAATGCAAATCTCTTCCTCTCTGCTATAGCTTCTAGTGACATTATTTGTTCTTTTTATCCTTTGGAATCTCCTTTGGAAGAGGCAGATCTTCACTTTTCTTACCCCACTTATTGTCCATGTAAAATGATCACTACAACTATTTTTGTTAATCAGCTTCCTTGAACATGGGGTTCAATCCCATGGTAAAGTTCCAGTAATGAAGGGTGGGGGGACAATTCTTACTGATTACCTGTCACTCATGTCATTCCTGAGAATCCACTGTTCCCCAAACACAGCATTTTGGGAATGTTTTGGGCTGCGGTGGTATGGAGAAAGTGGGAAACTCCCATTCTGCTTATGGAACTGACCATTTCTCTCTTTAGTGATCAAGTCAATGTTTGTGTTTCTATGTGTGCAAGAGGCAACACTACATCTTAAAGGCTATGAAAGGCAGATGGATGATCCATCATCACCCTAACCCTTCAATCATTTCTTGTGCCACAGTACTTTTAATTTGCATACCTACCCCATACTTGCTCAGTTACTAATCAAACTGTGCAGTGCTTTCCCCAGCCTTAGAGGGAAACAAATGTCACCCATATCACATAGGCTTTGTAGCACTCACAAAGAGATAAGCCACAGTTCATTAAAAAAAACCCAAACAAACAGGCTCATCTCTTTGTCAGTGGGAATGGCTGTGATTAAAATAGTCTCAAGGAGCAAAGTTCTGTGTGCCATTAATTAATCAATTACTTCCGGGACTTTTATTTTTGCTTCTCAATGGAGGCTCCCAGAATGGCTCACTTTTAAGAAATCATTGTACAATAAAACATTAAAATTGTCCATCATAACACACCAAAAAATGTTATAAACCTTTGCTACCTCATGAATCAGCAGCTAAACAACCATCAGCTCATTTCCAGATCTCAACCATATAACTAAACAAATATGGCAAAGGAAAAAAAAAAAAGCCCTCCCTACTTTAAAGCAGGAATGAAATGGCCAGGTAAATCTTTCTGGAATTTTGTTAAGTAGGATACCATAACCTAATAGAACATAGATCCTCCACATTTTTCAGATGGTGATGGGAGTTGCCAGCAACTCTTGGAAGCTTTTGTGGGGGGCAGAGAATGGGGAGGAAGGGCTTTGCTGATCCGATGGCATCTGGGTGATCACCCGGAAGTTATGTTACCACATCAGTGACCATCTGGAAATTCCCCCATCTTTATGGTAATCGCCCCCATTTTCTCCCATACCTCACTTGCCCAAGGTTGGGTAAGAGTGGGCAGGGGCAATAGGTTGCCTACTGTGGGTGGGCAACTGACAGCCCTAAAGTGGGGAACAGTGGCATGCATCCCTACCACTCCATTGAGCAAAGCTTGAAGCCTTCAGAATCAGCTGAGTCACAGCTTCAAGAATTGAAGAGGGTGCCTTATGCTGAAACAAGGCATTCACCCAGGACTGCCACCTGCCAAGCAGCCCTCCGAGGCCTCAGACCATGGTCATTTGAAGCTCTGTTACCTTTTAGATGGAGATGCTGGAGACTGAATATCAGACTTCATATATGCA